>JAMPIV010018963.1:195000-855385 GCA_024509875.1 Oreohelix idahoensis
CTGGTGGCCAAAATAGAAATATCATTTTCTGCGGTATGTGCCGTTTCAGCCATTTATAAGTTCTTGCTGAAGAACATGCAGCTACAAGGTTACGAAAGTAGATAGACAGAAAGAATGTGATTGAACGAAGTGAAGAGATTTATGTGAGATTTTTTTGTGGGTCCAGTACCTTTTCACTTGTTACATAAAAGGCGTTTAGCCATCTTACAGTAAACCTGAGCCATAGCACTCACGTTTTCCTTCCAGTGGTGGTTGCATGATCAGCATGTCTTTTTTCATGATGATGATGCTACTCTATTACACAACTATATTTAGTCGTCTTTTACGACATGCATTGTACAGGTAGTTGTAGTGAAATCTGTGAAACAATCGCTAAATTCAGTAAGATTTTACTCCTATGATAATAAATAAACCCGCCCGTGTGTGTTTGCCTATCGTCGTCTTCTACGCCAGTAGAGCGCTGAATTTTATACAGTAGTAATGCTTAGAAAATGATCCCGCTGTCAAATCTTACACGCTTTCCTAGTTTCGTCCTTGAGACTTACAATTAACATGTGCCAGAACTGCGACACCAAACTGCCGTTCTGAATTAACGTAAGATTTTAACTTTAACGCTACTAATAGTAGCAATTCGGACATTTTCCAGAAGTGTAGAACGAAACTGCAGTAAGAATTAACGCCAATATTAACGCCGCCTTGCAAAACCCCTCTTCGCTCGACACGCAGTTCTATGCCTATATCCACGCTGTTGGACACGCCAGAATATATAAACACACACACCAGTGTATTTCGGCCTAAAAAGTAACTATAATGTAACCTTCGGCAAACGCGTTGTCGAATTGTGTGACGTACTACAAAAGCGCTGTTTCGTTCTGAATGAGAACGACAGTTAAAGAAAAAAAATTACGATTTAACGTGGAAATTTTTTGAAAATATAGTACGAGAGGTGGAGAAAAGGAGCATAGTTGGTAGTGTCTCAATTTTGTTGTTTACAAGCGGGGCATAGAAGGTTAGATAGAAGAAAAACTTAGATAATTTTCTTATATGCTAAATTAAAAGACAGTGACGAATACAATGACATTAAATGGGTAATAGAAGAGTAAAGTGTTAATGTATCTTACCGTAGATAGGAAAATATGTTATTTGAAGAATTGAAGAAGAAAAAAGATAATAGTAAATATAATAAATAAACGTATAAAAATATAAGCACTGTGTGACAGACAGCAAGGATATCAATAATTAGTTATCAGAATTTGAAACACTTAATAAATAAAGGAGATATTGACAGAAAACAGATGGACTAACAGACTACATCTTTCTCAGCTTGACAGATAGTGGGAAAGGGTAGGGTAGTCCAAATTTGAAAATTGAGTTCAGTTTTGAAAAAAAGGATGCTAGAAGCCTAACAGTTCCTGATTGGCTGGAGTCTAATATACTAACGGAGGAATAAAACTAGTTTGAAGGTAGTGGTAGTCGCCACTTGAAAAAATTTGTATTACACTAAAGTTGTGTGACGACAAGATAGTAGTACGATCTTGTTTTGCTGATCTGCACCAGCAAGCGATCTGGATTTGACCATATTTATCGCAAATCAAACTTATTAGTGTTAATATTTCTCTGATGCGGTAAGAAAGAAAACATTTATATCTTCGTTATTATTATTATTATGTATGTATTATTGAATATGTATGAAAATTATGTGGGTAGAAGTTTATCTAGAGGGAAGTCAACATCAAACTTTGTGTTGTTTCACAGAGTTGTTAGGAAATATATTAACAGGTTGTAGAAAAGCCAGATAGGCTTTCTGACACTTTGGGAGAAAGTAAAATTAAATATTAATGGGGAAATTGTTGTACAGTATTATGACATTAGACCAGGAAAACCACTGGCCGTCTTCTTCAGCAAGTCACCGTGATTGTACATGACTTGATATTATTAACTTAAAATGTTTCCTTTGTCAAGGAAAGTGTCAAACTATAGTTTGAAGTTTATTTGACCATGAATGGGGTAACAAACCAATTAAGAACGTTAACTAATTGTTTAGTTACCATGCTGAGTCTGAATATGATTTAAAATGTTTATTAGTTAGGGAAAGAGAGAGTATATCAGAGGTTAAGTAGGACGCATTTATATCGTTTTAGGGTTTCATCTATGACTCAAAGTGAGCACAGGTAAACCTATACCTGTATATACTTCTGCATCTAAAGACTTGAGGCAGTATCGACTGTGTGCCTCCTTGTTATATTTCAAGAGCAGAATCCTGACTTGGCAGGGGAAGCTGGTGATGTGAACATAATTCATCCTGTATACCAGAAGATACTAAGTTAAGAAATTGTCTCCGGGCACTTGATATATCAAACTCAACTACTCTCATTTCCCAAATGTGTATTAGATCATTCAGATTATGAAGAAGACAGACGTTCTTTCAATCAATACCCATTCATAGGAGCAAGAGTAAATTGACACTGTTCCAGATTGACATATTTAATTAAAGTTGTGAATAATAATATATTCAGTTGTAAATTGAATCAATTTTATGTAAATATTTTGAATTATCATTTGATTTTCAATATTCCAGTATATACAAAATTGTGATACTGGAACAATATACCCTAGACACTAGCCAGATAACAGACATACACCATTTCTATACTTAGGATAAAATACCTCGCAGGTTGAGGTCGTAGGGTGGTAGCAGAAATTTACCCTGAAAACACAAATCCTTATATCTATTAGACTCAGGGGCCTTCACAGCTTGACCTCACATCTGCATAAAATTCACATATTACCATTTAACATCAAAATCCACCACATATATTGGGTCGCTCGCTCCGGGATTTTAAAGTAGGAAATTAAAGATTAATTGGAGAGTTGGTTTGAGGTATCAGTGCCTAGTGTTTTGTGTTTAGTTAGAGGTTGTTTAACTAGTTTAAGTTAGTTTGATAACATTGAATATTGTTAACAATAAGATGGCAGACTTGGCCAAATTCAGATCTGCTGCTGTGCAGGCTACAAAAGACATGGGTATGGAAGGGCAAGGTCTGATTGCTTATGTCACAGCTGAATGTGATAAATATATGGAACGAGAAGATAAGAGGTTAGCTGAAGAAACAAGATTGAAATTAGAAGCTGATAGGTTAGCGGAGGAGAAAAATTTTTTATTAGAAGATGCTAGGGAGGCTAAGAAATTAGAGGCTGAGAGGGAGGCTAAGATCAAGAGGCTGCAGTTGGAGGAAAAGAAACTTGAGGCAAAAACCCTATTATCTATTAGACTCAGGGACCTTCACAGCTTGACCTCACATCTGCATAAAATTCACATATTACCATTTAACATCAAAATCCACCACAGTAGTGGACACGTTCTTTGCGTCGTAGTATTCTCCCATATTTGGGTATTTCCGAGGGACGAGGGGGCTTCCCAGGAATCAGAGAAAGAATAGAATATTTTTAGTATTACGAATGTCGCAAGTACAGAGTAAAGTGGGGTTATGTATTTGGTTGGCAACCTCATCATTTAAAACAAGCTGCTACATAAACCCCAGTGCAAATAAACAGAAGAGAAAATGCTTCGGAACATGTATTTTTTTTCAAGGGGCTAACTGTGATGATAGCCCCATGGTCCTAAGGGGCCATACAGAAAGACGACGTTAATTTGACCCAGTGGATCACAAGGTCACGGATCGTCATAATTTTTTATAACACCCGTATTAACTGTATTATTATTCTGTACTTACAGACTGGTGTGAGATAAGAATTGGAGTGCGTCAGGAATGCCTCTTGCCGCCATTTCTCTTCTTCCTGGAAATACAGTAAGTTATCAAAACATTGACATCAGCCAACAGAAACACAAGTCATTGGACTAAACAACTTGGAGATCTAGATTTTGCTTAAGACCTTAGTCCTCTGTCCCATAACCGTAACCAGATAAAAGACAAAATAAAATACTTGATGAGATGTCACATGAAGTTGGTCTGAAAATACACAGTGAAAGAGAAAAATAACGAAATAAATTTAGGAAATGGTAGGAAGATTGCACTTGAAAACACCCACACATAATGTAGAATCATATATGTATATTTTTGGCAGTCATATAGATAGAATTGGAGGGACAGACGGTTATATCAAAATCTATAAAACCATCTACATATACCATCTTTACTGTCATAACACCGGCAAGACACTCTAAAATTGACACGTAAACTAGTGTCTTTGTGATAAATTATGGATTGCACAGCAAAAATTCTGCTATAACTTTATGATTAATGCCCCGACCAGCATATTTCTTTTTATCTCTTTTACTTTCTTTTCTTTTATTTCGGCACATTTATTCGACGTATTGTAAGGGAAACCATTTTTTTTAACTTTGTCATAACGTTAAGCCAAAGGGGAGTAATCATTACTGAGTTTGGAAAATGACTAATTTTGTCAAAATTCTTAAGTTTATTGTGTAGGACGTATTCACTTTTGACTGACTTAACCACAGCCTTAAGACAGTGTTGTCTGAATCAGGAGTTTGATCAACAGTGGCCAGTCAGCATCAGAGTGGCACCTTGGTTATAAACCACAGATATCATATCCTGGTCATACTTTGCTGGTTCAACTATTGGTGAAAAAAAGTTTGGAGATTGCGAACTGAGCAACAGTCGGCCAACACTGTTCCTGGTGAAAGCATCACATTTGTGACGGTATTGCCTCCCCTGCTTTGCAGTAGTGGTCCAACAGTGGCCAAAACTCAAGAGTATCTATTATAGGCTTCAATGGAGTCTATTTGTACACAAGATTACTCTTGGCAGAAATGTCGATAGAAGAGTAGTAAAGCTTCTATAACATGGGAGTCTTCATAAGATATTCAGATAAGCGAAAACAATGCTGGCTGTCGCTAAGCACGTTAATGCTATAATCTGCCGACACTTTTATGAAGAATTTAGCAATGGTTTATTCTAGCTCGTTAAGCCCCCCACCGCTGAGTTAATCAGTGGAATTATTATTATAATATATATAAATATATGTATATTTTTTTAAAAGTTTTGGCGAGGCGCGTCCCGTTCAACCTAGTCGGTTATATTAGGGCGCATGTCCAAATATAAAAGACCCTTAGGTTTGAGATTTGATATATATGTATATAGCTTGGTTACAGTGTGGGTTTAGTAACTTTGACTGAGACAAACATTTAGTACATTTAAAAGATTAAATCGAAGTTAAATTTGTAACATTACAAATAACAAAATTTTATAATCCCTTTAGGTTTTAGCATTTGGAAAATAATTTGAATAGTTGTGAATCAAGAAAAGTTACTCATCACGTTGGTGATGGTAGTGAGGGGTTATAAAAAATTCAAGTGGCAGCATATAGGTTAACTTAGCTGCCAATGATGATTCTAATCCTCCTCCTGATGGGTAGGTTTTTTGTACACTGCTGTCACTCGTCTCTGGTCAAGGTTTGTAGGGTGAAGCTCGTTTCCCAGGAAAGACTAGGAGAGTCTTCAAAGCTGGTCTGCCGTCTTAATGCGTAAACCGCTTGTCCCTGCTTGTGCCAGAAATGGTCCTTTCTGCTGGTACCACCAATAAGCCAATCCTGGCTACAGACTTGTCACACAGATGAATAAAAGAGACGAATCTTTCTCTTACACGTGTCTGGGATTTCTTTTAATTTTACAATAGATTGCCCCTTCTGACTCCGTGTTTCTTCAGCTTCGTAGTCTCGATTTTCCTTATTAAAATTTGAAAGAGATTTCCTGTGCTTTATAAGTCTTATCTGGTTCTCCAATAAAAGGTC
Source organism: Oreohelix idahoensis (assembly GCA_024509875.1). Lineage (NCBI taxonomy): Eukaryota > Metazoa > Mollusca > Gastropoda > Stylommatophora > Oreohelicidae > Oreohelix > Oreohelix idahoensis. The sequence continues at coordinate 200,776 of JAMPIV010018963.1, forward strand.
CGGATAACAATTAGGAATTATGAATCTAGTTCTTCACTCTGGCGGAGGTCTGATGTTGTCTTGGCGAGCGTGCAAATCACACAGAGATAAAACTGTGAAATTATCAGCCTATATTCCCTCCAATGATGTTATGAATCTAATCAGAAAGATCCAATCATTTCAAACAAGTCGGGTGTGGCACTTTCTAAATATTTCGTACACGGAAAATTTTCCAAAAGGTCACATCTCCCATATATGGTAATATGATGTCTTGCATACACTCTCACCAACACATCTGTAGACTCATATTGTCTAAAATGTAATACATCCATGATTACCTTTTAAACAAGTGACCGGAAGCGATTACATTACATTTGTCTGCCCACATATGTCACACAGACGGTAATGTTGGTGTAGCAAGGATGACCCGGAAGCGCTTATGTCATAAGTTCCGCCTCGTGCACGGGTTATCGTGTGTTTCGCCAGACAAACAAATCTGGTTCTATTCAACACTCCTTGGATAAACACGCCTCGTCGCGTGAAAAGATGGTTGTAGAGTAAACGTGTTGTTGTGTATTCGCCACCACTGTAGAATGTCTGGATGCGGATGTTATGTTTAGAGTCATGCACTGATCATCACTGAAGAAAGTCTTCTTCAGTTACTTCTGCATCATCGAATGAACCTGTCATATTGACATTGAGTGGGAGTGTCAAGTAACGCGAATGGTGTAGTAGTTCGGTGTAACAGACCACTTGATAATACCTCTCACACACTCTCATGTAATGCAATGACGACTTGAACTGCCGCTGACATTTCAATAGTTTAATGAAGGCACGCACACTGGACAGCACGGATACAGTCATGGGAACATGTTGACGTACATTCATTGGTTATTTGAATCGTGGATGATACATTCATGTAGTAGTGAAATAACATTCAACCTAAGGTAGCATTCACTGTTCTGGTACCTAATCGCCGTATCCTCTACTGACTGAACGCGTCAATGAGGATCGGTAAACATACAAAAGTCATTGGCCGAACCATCATTTCATGGCTAAGTTCTTAAGCTGAAATATGTCCAATGTTTATATAATAATCATAAACCCCGATAGTGGGTTTTCACCTCCTAACAAGATCTCGATACCACTGCCCGATAGTAGGATACATAATCTGTTCTCTTGACAGTGATCAAAAATATGATGACAGAAATATAACATGGCCGCCTTCCTGAGTTGTCGCTCACTCACTCGTAGGAAGGTAGATATAAGCCAAAGTTAATTTAGAATGTGCATATAAATAATTTCATAAAGTTCTTCCATACAGCTCTACAGTAATCACGTTACTTCATGTAGACATAACTGCTGTAGGAAAGCCTGTCATCTTCGTCGATACAAAACACGACCCTAGCGATACGAAGCACAATGTTCCATCTAGGTCTAATCGACTCGAGATCATCAAAAATAGGGTCTGGCATAACTGGAGTCCGAATCACACATATGAGGAGGATCTCTGACAAATAGACTCTTGCAGAGACATAAACTTCTCCTAGAAAAACATCTATGAATCACTGTTAAACTTTAAACAGTGCCAGCCCTGGGAAAAGCACTCAGCCATCTTGGCGACATTATCGGAACTCTCTACAACCCAGAAGGACTACGAAAACCTGCGCTAGATTCCGGCAGAAAGAATATAGTCCGACCTGAACATACAAAGGTATACAATATACGACTGAATCTTCTTTCACTAGACAAGTAGTACACATGAATTCAGGCCATAAACATAACAAGCAAAATTAATCTATTTTCTGGCCCGAACAAATAAGAACGGACATGAATACAATATCCATGCGCCGAGTCAATATCAAGAAAGATCACTCATATAATCAAAAGTGTAAATCAATCATGAATTATCTAGCTTTACCAGAGGAAGCATTTTCATACACAAATGAATGCAAGTATATATTTTCCATATTAAATAGCCATATCGTATTTTTGTAATATATGCGTCAAAATATGCACGCAACAGATTACCACACCCCTCGGGAAAAAAAATGGTACATTTTTTTTTTAAATTCATCTAGGAGCAACATACAATAGGCTCACAACGCACCAATAACAATGCGCAGATGATAAGCATTGAGAATATATTTCATGAACTTAGAGAAAGTATTTCTCTAAGTATAAATATTTCCAGAGAGGTGTCACCAACGCATACTACAATACTGGCAATGCCACACTTTCTACATCAGTTTATACATAAATTTCATCTTAGATACCTTAACATCATGATCATCAAAGACGAAAAAACATTGAAAGACCAGCGGTGAATAAACATCAGTGAACCGCTAAGTAGTGTTACAATCAATATATGATATATTCCATATGTGTACATATTTCAACATAGGAACAACTGTAGCAAAGTTAGGCATATAATTTAACAGTTATGAATCATGTGGGCATCTAGACAAAATATCTGCCATCCCATTTTCTGACCCACGGATAGCTCGCACCGAAAAATGAAACGGCTGCAGAGCAATCGCGTATCGCGTTGATCTCGCGCTCTTCAGATTTTTACTCTGAATAGCCGTAAGAGCTTTCTGGTCAGTTTCCACAATGAAATGCGCGCCAAGAAGAAATCTTTGCAGTTTAAGGATTGACCAAACCATAGCCAATAATTCACAGTCTAGGACCGAGTAATTCTTCTCTGCGGCATTTAATTTTCGAGAAATATACATCACAGGATGCAGAGTTCCAGAGTACTCTTGCATTAGTGCTGCTCCAATCCCTGTGGATGAAGCGTCACTACGAAGAATAAATGTCTTATCCTTAGAAGGCAATACTAGGATAGGTGAAGTAGAAAACATAGTTTTAACCTTATCCAAAGAGGATTGACATTCTTGAGTCCAATGGACTACATTAGGAGACCCTTTCTTTAGCAAGGAAGAAAGAGGTGACATAATGGAGGACAGATTCGGAATGAATCGTCCATAAAATTGTATTAGACCTAAGAGACTTCGCACTTGCTTTTTAGTCTTAGGAATAGAAATGTTAAGTATCTTACTTGTATTATGGTCCTCTGTTTTTGGGAACCCGTGACCAACACGGTGACCTAAGAAAGATATTTCGCTAAAACCAATACATGCTTTCGATGGTTTCGCTGTCAGGTTATGCTCGCGTAAGATAGACAATAGTTCATTTATCCCATTATAGTGATCGTTCCAAGTATCACTGAAAAGACAGATGTCATCAAGATATGCAATGACATCTGAGCGATGAGATAGGATTCGACGCATCATGCGTACGAATGTTGCAGGGGCGTTCATAAGGCCGAAAGGCATAAAATTCCATTGGAATAGACACCTAGGCGTCGAAAAAGCAGTAAACGGTTTGGCGTGTTCGGATAATGGAACTTGCCAATATCCCTTAGACAAATCAAGTTTAGTAAAGAAATGGGAATTCGATAGTCTCGTAAGTAGCTCTTCTAGTAAAGGCATAGGTTCAGCATCAAATTTAGTCACTTGGTTCAATTTGCGATAATCAACGCAAAGACGTATGTTGTCTTTTTTTCGCACGATAACCATCAGTGAAGAATATGCTGATGTGGATGGTTCAATTATTTTTAACTCTATCATCTCATCCAACTCTTTCTCTACCTGTGCTTGAAAATGTATCGGGATAGGATACGGTCTGACTCTTATAGGATTATGGTCAGTAAGAATAATGTCATGTTGAATGACATCAGTTTGACCAGGAATGTCAGTAAGGACATCCTGAAATTGTTCTAACATAGTAGAGACTTGTTTCTGCTCTCCTGGAGATAATTCGGGAGAAATCGCAACATCTTTCCATGATTTATTAGAGTGAAGAGGAATCATTGGAAAATGTAGATTTACATCCGAGAAACTCGTTTCCTCATCCTGTATTACTGACAGTGATGAGTAATGTCCGTGTTGGACTGGAAAATCGTCCGTTGCCTGGAAAACAGGTTGTAAATAATCCGGACGTTCATGGAATTCCGTGAGCATGTTGATGTGGAAGGTTTTATGCTTCCCGTTAATATCGACGATATAGTCAACATCGGAAACTTTTGATATTATATCGTACGGACCTTTCCAAGAAATAAGAAGTCTGTTTTCTCTACAAGGTAGCAGGACCAATACTTTGTCACCTGGACAGAGTTGTCGCAAGCGTCTGGTCTTATTGGCAAATTGCCTTGCCTTCTGTTTCGCAAATTCAGAAGAAGCAGTTGCCAATTTGCATGCTTCAATAATCTTGTGTCTAAGTGCAATGACATATTCATAAGAGGATTTTGTGTCATCGACAATATTATCAGCAGTTATGAGATCATGAAGTAAGGACATAGGACCTCGCGGTTTCGCGCCGAAGACAAGTTCAAAAGGAGAAAATCCTGTATGTTCGTTGGCGACCTCTCTATATGCAAAGAGAGCCGCGGGTAAAACCCTGTCCCAATCCTGAGGATGATCCTCAGTTATCTTACCTAGTAGGTTTTTCAGAGTTCTATTCAGACGTTCCACCATCCCATTGGACACAGGATGATAAATACTACTCAGAGATCTCTCTATCTTTAGAGTCGACATCACTTGAGACATGGTATCCGATATAAGTTGGCTACCATGGTCCGATAATATTTCTGCTGGAAATCCCAGACGAGAGAATATTAACCAAAGAGCATCTGCAATATCAGCAGTAGTTATGCTCTTTAGAGGAACAGCCTCTGGCCAACGTGTGCACATATCCACACACGTCAAAATAAATTGGTGTCCTCTAGCAGACTTTATCTTAAATGGACCAATGATGTCTATCGCCATTTTTTGAAATGGTTGAATGGGAATGTCTGCAGCCTGAATAGGTGCAGCATGGCGTGGACCTCTGGATTTAACCTCTTGACATACTTTACAAGATCGACAATAGATTCGTATGTCCTTATTCACAGCAGGCCAAAAGAAAGATGCAAGAACTCTAGATTTAGTACGGGAAAAACCCATATGTCCTGCACACTGAGAATCATGAGCGTGCTGTAAGATTTTAACTCTCATATTTTTGGGCACAAGAATTTGAGAATGAATGGATTTAGCGGAGTCTTGTACCATACGTACAAGTACGCCATTCCTCATCGTAATCCAAGATTTACGATTTGTATCCTTATTCGGATCACCTTTTGTTGCCAGAGTAAAGAATTTCTTTAGAGTAGGATCATCTTCCTGCTGTTTTATAAAGGAAACATGCGAAATCTCCAAGAGATCACCTTGGTTCTGGTCATTATTATCTCCAGAAGGCGAAGATTGCGGCATGTTTAGAGCTTGAGCTCTAGTGACTACAGCATTTGCAGTATGCATATTATCACTTTCCCACTCGGCAATTTGTTGCGGAGTGCATTCTTTCGCACCATGAATGCGACCGACGATAAGATCAGCGATCGGATTCGGCAGAAGACATGCTTGCACATCTCCTGTAAAGAAGGGAGTAGAGATGTTGATAATGGCAGTGGAGTACTTCTCCAATGTGCCACCAAATGTTATGCATTTGATTATCTTGCCAGTGGCTCGAGAAGGATCTATAAGTGACTGCCTCACTCCAATGGTTGTGCACCCGGAATCGAAAAGAATTGAGACCGGAGTACCATCTACTAGACCTCTATTCAAGACAAGAGCACCTCTTCCATCATGCGCGACTGACGCAGGAAGAGCAGGAAGAGGATGACCACAGCTTAAAGTCGAAACTGTGGTTGGCTCGAATAATGCTTTGCATTGGGAACACTGAAATGCTTTGTCAAAATCGAAAGCAGAACATCCCACACTATTAGAGTCTTTCTTATCATTGGTTTGATTACCGGCTTCGTGAAACTCTTGTTGTGCAGAGTTAGCCTGGTAATGAGATTTACCATGTCTTTTGTGTTGTGATCTACCTCGGTTATTGTTGCCTCTGTAATTATTATTCCCTCTGTTATAACCCTTATTTGGGTTTGAATCACAATATTCATGATCATAATCATCATGCTCATTATAATGAGTATCCCTGTAATGTTGGTTTTGTTGTTTCCATGAAGAACTTGGGTAGTTCCTATGGTTACTCCCTTTTCGGAAATTTCTATAATTATGGGCACCCCTCGCGTATCGAGGACTGTCAGCCCGATTCCAGTTCTTCGAAGAAGAACCCTGATTTGAGTGGTTACCTTGGTTTTGATACTTATTCCAATTAACATTTTTATCAAATTTATTTTGAGCTCCTTGGAATTTGTGTGAGTAATTATGATTATATTCCGTTGCTGAAGCAACTGGCATACCCTCTTTAATGTTAGTGTTACTAAGAATCATGTCAGGGTGTGCCGTGGCATACTGGTCACAATATTCTTCCATTTGCTTTAATGTACCAGGTTTACGCTCATGTAAGAACTCTAGGAATGGTTTATTTACCGAAGACATGACCTTGTCTCTTAGCAATAAATCCGTAAGACCATCAAATGTTTTCTCTATTTTGGATAACTCAATCCATTGTGAGAGTGTAAGTCGTGCTTTTGAAATGAATTCTGAGAATTCTACACCTACCTCAGGTCTCATTGTTTTAAACAAAAGACGATAACCTTCTTCTGACAGCTGATATCTCTTTATCAAAGCTGCCCTAATAGCATCATAATTATCCTTGTCGGCCTCTTCAACCAAACATAACTTAGTCAGAGACTCCCCTTTTAGATTTTCAGACAACTGATTCACATACTGTGATTTGTCAACATTATGAGCTCGACAAGCACGTTCAAATCTAGAAAGCCAAAATGTTATATCATCACTGGCAGAGTTGAACGCTGGCACCTTGACCTTATAATTAAAGGGTTTACCATTACCACCAGATGCCTGATTAACATTAGTCATACTTGTCAATCTTAATTTCTCTAACTCAAATTCATGTTCTCTTATTGCTTTTCTTTCTTCAGCTTCTCTATCTAATCTTTTCTGTTCAGTTTCTCTGTCTAATCTTTTTTGTTCAGCAGCAACAGCAGCTTCTAATTTTTTCTGTTCTGCAGCAGCAACAGCTTCTAATTTTTTTCTGTTCTGCAGCAGCAGCAGCTTCTAATTTGTTCTGTTCTGCCACAAATCTCCTTTCCTCCACCTGCATCTGCAATTTCTTTTGTTCCGCAGCAGCATCAGCTTCTCTTTCTAATCTTTTCTCTTCAGCCAGAGCTTTTCTCTCTTCAGCAGCAGCAGCAGCTTTTCTCTCCTCAGCAGCAGCTTCTAATTTTTTTTCTTCTATTTGAAGTTTTCTCTCCTCAGCAGCAGCTTTTTTCTCCTCAGCAGCAGCTTTTTTCTCCTCAGCTTGCATCTGCAATCTGAAATTCTCAGCATCTATCTTCTTTTGTTCAACTTCTGCTTTCCATTTATTCTCATCTTTTTGTTTTTTCTCTTCTGATTTTAATGCAATAGCAAATTGAGCAGTTGTCCATTCTTCTAAGTCTTTACCAGACTTATCAAGGGATTTCCCTTGTGTAATAAAGTAATCTAATGTAGACATCCTGTCTTATTAAATCAGAAACCTGAAAAAGTAAATAAATTACCTTATTTCACTTTCATGGAAGACAAGTCTATACTATAGACTTAGTCTTAGTGAAAAACTTGTATGGTTATTTTGTTTATAATATAACCAATGATAACTGGAGTACCTGTGGAAAACAATATCTGTATATCCCAAACACTGTGGGAGACAAGCCTAAGAAAGGTCTTGTATACTTCCTTAATGTAATCAATGATCACTTGAGTACCTGCGGAAAATAATATTTTCTATCCCAATCACTGTGGGGAACAAACCTTACAAAGGTCTTGTACACTTTCCTAGTGTAATCAATGATCATAAGTACAGGTCTGTACTATAATATAAATATATTCAAATATACCTTATATATTATCTGTCAACCAAAGACATTAACAAGGACAAACAAGAAAAGACAATATGAAAACGATTGCAGGAATCAAATTAAATCAAATAGAAAAAATCAAAAAATAATGATCACAGAATCTGTGATGATAACCGCAATGAAATCAACAAGACAAATAACGCCACAGTGTATAAACATAAGGGTGTAAAGAACTGAAATGAAAGGAAAGATGAGACCTACAATTATACAAACAAATCAAACAAAACTAAAGAACATAGAAATATTACAAAAACAACAAGAAAGACAGTATCGTCACAGCTAACAAATATTTGCAAACAATGTTGCATGCAAATTTCAATTAAGAAATTTGCTCCCTATAGAACGCTAGAGCAAGACCAATGTCACTTGGTATTTCTTGTTCTAGTCACCTCCCATTCAGGCCCGCAGAATACAAACTAACTTAACACACAACAAATAACATATAAACATAAATACATGTAAACCTTAATGGCATAAATGCATACATAATATGATTAAATAATATGGCAATGTGATGTTAATAGAGTGTCGCAGAAAGGATGTGTTGCAGAGAAGTCTTATCTTTTATTCAAAATAATTTTTCACTTTTAATAAGTTATTAAATTATTGATTTAACTTATTACAATGTTCAATCCTTTTGAGCATATGAAGATCCAACGATGAAATATGCACTTTATGTTCAACAACACTATGATTCTTCTGTACAGGATCAACAATCACTTCTTTCTTCTGTACGATAAGAAATGTCAACAGTACTGCTCCCGATATTTTATACACTTGATCCAACTGTCCTGTATAATACCGTCTGTACAGCGAAAAACTGTCAACAAGCGCTGACCTAGATACAGCATCCGATCGGTAATACAGGTCAAGCTGACATCGACTGCCCCGTTGTAACTTGTACACTGGTGTTCATGCGTGTCGTATGTGGCGTCAGGGATGGGCTGGTTATCATAACCCCAGGAATCTGGTTCACCACTGTAGAGTAAACGTGTTGTTGTGTATTCGCCACCACTGTAGAATGTCTGGATGCGGATGTTATGTTTAGAGTCATGCACTGATCATCACTGAAGAAAGTCTTCTTCAGTTACTTCTGCATCATCGAATGAACCTGTCATATTGACATTGAGTGGGAGTGTCAAGTAACGCGAATGGTGTAGTAGTTCGGTGTAACAGACCACTTGATAATACCTCTCACACACTCTCATGTAATGCAATGACGACTTGAACTGCCGCTGACATTTCAATAGTTTAATGAAGGCACGCACACTGGACAGCACGGATACAGTCATGGGAACATGTTGACGTACATTCATTGGTTATTTGAATCGTGGATGATACATTCATGTAGTAGTGAAATAACATTCAACCTAAGGTAGCATTCACTGTTCTGGTACCTAATCGCCGTATCCTCTACTGACTGAACGCGTCAATGAGGATCGGTAAACATACAAAAGTCATTGGCCGAACCATCATTTCATGGCTAAGTTCTTAAGCTGAAATATGTCCAATGTTTATATAATAATCATAAACCCCGATAGTGGGTTTTCACCTCCTAACAAGATCTCGATACCACTGCCCGATAGTAGGATACATAATCTGTTCTCTTGACAGTGATCAAAAATATGATGACAGAAATATAACATGGCTGCCTTCCTGAGTTGTCGCTCACTCACTCGTAGGAAGGTAGATATAAGCCAAAGTTAATTTAGAATGTGCATATAAATAATTTCATAAAGTTCTTCCATACAGCTCTACAGTAATCACGTTACTTCATGTAGACATAACTGCTGTAGGAAAGCCTGTCATCTTCGTCGATACAAAACACGACCCTAGCGATACGAAGCACAATGTTCCATCTAGGTCTAATCGACTCGAGATCATCAAAAATAGGGTCTGGCATAACTGGAGTCCGAATCACACATATGAGGAGGATCTCTGACAAATAGACTCTTGCAGAGACATAAACTTCTCCTAGAAAAAATCTATGAATCACTGTTAAACCTTAAACAGTGCCAGCCCTGGGAAAAGCACTCAGTCATCTTGGCGACATTATCGGAACTCTCTACAACCCAGAAGGACTACGAAAACCTGCGCTAGATTCCGGCAGAAAGAATATAGTCCGACCTGAACATACAAAGGTATACAATATACAACTGAATCTTCTTTCACTAGACAAGTAGTACACATGAATTCAGGCCATAAACATAACAAGCAAAATTAATCTATTTTCTGGCCCGAACAAATAAGAACGGACATGAATACAATATCCATGCGCCGAGTCAATATCAAGAAAGATCACTCATATAATCAAAAGTGTAAATCAATCATGAATTATCTAGCTTTACCAGAGGAAGCATTTTCATACACAAATGAATGCAAGTATATATTTTCCATATTAAATAGCCATATCGTATTTTTGTAATATGTGCGTCAAAATATGCACGCAACAATGGTCAGACCGATATTGTGATAAAATACTGTCGCTGACCGTCTAATAACCTGACGTAACTTAACACGTCTTCGTGAATGCGACACAATAAGATAAGAATTACTCCCGTGGCAAAAACTGCCATAGGGGAGTGGCGTGTTAGAGGCTTCACCATGCTATGTCCAGCATAGAGCAAAATAGTGAAAATACAAATGAAAAGGCATGATTTATGCCAAATAAAAGAAATGAGTGAGAAAACTGTAGAAAAAGAAAGGAAACTGTCGGAGGGCTGAAGGTGTGAGAGATCACACAAAAGAGCATGTTCAGACGTTTTGTCACATCATCTTCAATGTCCAGATGTTTTAACGACTGAGGGACGTCAGCTACTACAACGTGTCGTAAAGACACAAACCAAGATACACAGGCACATAACATGATGAAAACGACCAAAATGACATTGTCTTTTTTTTTTAAATTGTATGAGATTTTGTAAGATATTGATGTACCAAGGTGCTAGGTTTTTTACTATACATCACTAATCAATTAAGTGCATTAATTTGTTTAATAACTGCATGTCATAAAATTAACCGTGATACAACGTTAAAATATCTCCAGTGATACAACGTAGGGATAAAAACTAATGCGTAAGCTACTAGAATACATGATCGCCCACGCCGCGGGTCACCACCCGCCATGGAATTTTAATTGTTAGACGTGGAGGCAAAACGTTTACCCTTGGAGCGGGATGAGAACGGAGATCAGAGGAAAAAATATGACTGAAACGTGCTTGAAACTAGCAAGGCTAAAAGGACGCAAATTGGTGGGGCAAGGAAAAAAAAAATTCACGTCCTCAAGTTGACACAAGGTAAAGAAATCGACAAAAGGGACCTTAGCTATTATACGCCACAGTCATTTCTTGGACGCTTTTGCGATAACTTAGTCCGTTTATTTGAATGCAGTGATGAACGCATTATAGAAGATTCTAGAAAATATTTGAAAAGTAACTTTTTCTTAACAATAATGTTAGGAATATAAAACACAGCTGGCCGGATGGCCCATCTTGAGCAGTGAAATAATATGCTTTCATTTATACAGACGGATAGATAATAAGAAAGATATTGACAAAAGACTGTGTTGTTCATATCAGCGAGCGTCTGCATTGAAACAAAAATGTCCATAATTTTCAAAAACTGCAGTCTTGAGACTCAAAGCGCTAAAATCTAGTTGGTATGAAAGAGAGGGGATGGGCTGGAGAATTGTGGCTAAAAATAATTTAAAGGCAAAATTGTGTAGGGGAAGGCAGAGTTGGTTCAAAAAAACAAGTGTGTTTTTTGTGAAACGCAAGTAGAGACGGACGGACCAACAGACAAGAAGGCATACTTGACTGAGGTATGACTGAAATGACTTTTTGGTGGTAGGTTTGAATTTGAAAAGAAAAAAGGCGGTGATTGGCCACAGATGAATATATTATCGGCGCTCAGACGCGCATTTTTGCCATTCGTTATAAGTTGTCCTTGTAGACACAGTGAATTATATAGTGGTGTATTCCCAGAAGCAAATTGATATCTTTAGAGGGACGCCATACTAAAGCCAGCAGCTCAGCTGAGTTTTGCTAGCAATTAACTGTGTTCTATATTCATAATTCTGGTAAGACTGAAAGTATTTCTTTGTATATTTTAATATTTGTTTAATGTTTCGAGTGATTTGATACTGCCATATCAAATCACTCGAAACATTAAACAAATATTAAAATATACAAAGAAATACTTTCAGTCTTACCAGAATTATGAATATAGAACACAGTTAATTGCTAGCAAAACTCAGCTGAGCTGCTGGCTTTAGTATGGCGTCCCTCTAAAGATATCAATTTGCTTCTCTATACTGTCATATCAAATCACTCGAAACATTAAACAAATATTAAAATATACAAAGAAATACTTTCAGTCTTACCAGAATTATGAATATAGAACACAGTTAATTGCTAGCAAAACTCAGCTGAGCTGCTGGCTTTAGTATGGCGTCCCTCTAAAGATATCAATTTGCTTCTGGGAATACACCACTATATAATTCACTGTGTCTACAAGGACAACTTATAACGAATGGCAAAAATGCGCGTCTGAGCGCCGATAATATATTCATCTATGGCCAATCACCGCCTTTTTTCCTTTCAAATTCAAACCTACTACCAAAAAGTCATTTCAGTCATACCTCAGTCAAGTATGCCTTCTTGTCTGTTGGTCCGTCCGTCTCTACTTGCGTTTCACAAAAAACACACTTGTTTTTTTGAACCAACTCTGCCTTCCCCTACACAATTTTGCCTTTAAAGTTATTTTTAGCCACAATTCTCCAGCCCATCCCCTCTCTTTCATACCAACTAGATTTTAGCGCTTTGAGTCTCAAGACTGCAGTTTTTGAAAATTAGGGACATTTTTGTTTCAATGCAGACGCTCGCTGATATGAACAACACAGTCTTTTGTCAATATCTTTCTTATTATCTATCCGTCTGTATAAATGAAAGCATATTATTTCACTGCTCCAGATGGGCCATCCGGCCAGCTATGTTTTATATTCCTAACATTATTGTTAAGAAAAAGTTACTTTTCAAATATTTTCTAGAATCTTCTATAATGCGTTCATCACTGCATTCAAATAAACGGACTAAGTTATCGCAAAAGCGTCCAAGAAATGACTGTGGCGTATAATAGCTAAGGTCCCTTTTGTCGATTTCTTTACCTTGTGTCAACTTGAGGACGTGAATTTTTTTTTTCTTGCCCCACCAATTTGCGTCCTTTTAGCCTTGCTAGTTTCAAGCACGTTTCAGTCATATTTTTTCCTCTGATCTCCGTTCTCATCCCGCTCCAAGGGTAAACGTTTTGCCTCCACGTCTAACAATTTAAATTCCATGGCGGGTGGTGACCCGCGGCGTGGGCGATCATGTATTCTAGTAGCTTACGCATTAGTTTTTATCCCTACGTTGTCTCATTGGAGATATTTTAACGTTGTATCACGGTTAATTTTATGACACTGCAGTTATTAAATTATTTAAATTTCCAGTTATAGTTTTGTTGTGTGGTCAAAGATATTAATAATTTAAAATTGGTAGGGACTAAATACGAGCTGTACTTACATATTTATATAACACCCCTGGAGCATAGGATAGGTCTAGCAACATGGTGACTTACCTGTCCGTTGTCTTCTACAGGTATCATCGAGAACTGTGCAGGTAACTTACCTGGCGTGTCTTGTGCCCTCTCTATCTTTGGTTCACCAGTTCTCTTCTTAATTTATGTGAACTACTTTTTAATTTTCCATCTAACATCCATCTCGCCACTTGTACCACAAATACAGAATTGGTATAATACATCTCTACACATGTGGAATCAGCCCCATGACAGCCGAAAATTTGCTGCAGTCATGCCCAACATACAGCAGCGAATGGAATAACATAAGGCAACAACCTACTTCTCTCCACAAAATACTGTTTGGAGATGTCAGGAAACTTGAGCTGACTACTGCCTTTATTAGAGTCATTAATGTGGAAGTCTGAAGGCGAACGAGATGTCAGGAAACTTGAGCTGACTACTGCCTTTATTAGAGTCATTAATGTGGAAGTCTGAAGGCGAACGAGATGTCAGGGACCTTGAGCTGACTACTGCCTTTATTAGAGTCATTAATGTGGAAGTCTGAAGGCGAACGAGATGTCAGGAAACTTGAGCTGACTACTGCCTTTATTAGAGTCATTAATGTGGAAGTGGGGTCCAAATGGGGCAGTGATGCGCAATACAAGACTCAACATGTCTCTTAGCCTCTCCTGCCCAAGTCTACCTCACCTACTCGTGGTGGACCCCGTTATACCCAGTAATCTTGCCGAAGGTTGGGTATCAACCCCAGCGGGAGGCAAGATGGGACAGCAAACGAGGTAAAGGCAAAATCAAATCTTCCAGCCAGAGGGGGAGGCATGAGCACACTCTGCCTTAAGAAACAGGTGCTGAAGTCAGATGTACCAGGCCAGGAGGCGCACCAGCAACCATGGTACCATGCAACCCGCTTTGGTTTAATATGTCTACACAACAGATGTCAAAAAATTATCGTTATGGTGCTCGCCCTGTGAAGTCCCTCCAGGCAGGAGCAGTGCCGGATTCTGAGCCTCGACAGAATCCACCCTCAGCTACTGGAGGTCTCCTTAGTCCGCCAAATGGAGCCAGGAGGCGGAAGGAGAAAGTAACTGGCCAACCAGATAAGACGACGGCCCCTCTGAATGTCATGCATTGGAATGCAGAGGGAGTCAACAACAAAAAGACTGAACTAGAGAATACCCTATTTCGGAAAGAAATTAGCATATGCTGCATACAAGAAACCCACCTACAGGAAGGAAAACATTTTAAGATACGGGGCTATCAATGCTTCAGAGTTGACAGAAAAGATCGGAAGAAGGGTGGCATACTAACACTGATAAGGAATAACCTCAACGCTATAGAATCCAAGACATATAAAGAAGGTGCAGAATACCAAGTAATCCATCTAAAACATAACACTCTGGAACTGGATCTCCTAAACTTCTACTGCCCCAATGACATACCACTGAACATGACTAGCATAGATGTCCCCATTGGCAACTTCATAGCGGTGGGAGACTTCAACAGCCATTCCCAAAGCTGGGGATACAACCAGCTAGATAGAAGGGGCGAAGAGATAGAAAACTGGCAAGACGACAATAACCTAACCCTTCTAAACAACCCTAATGATCCTCCAACCTTTTACTCCAGAAGATGGCATAGCACCTCTACTCCAGACCTGGCATTCTGCACACCTGATTTGGCTGGGATAGTGGAAAGGGAAATAGGAGAACAACTCGGTGGAAGTGATCATCGTCCTGTATTCATCAAAATTAATAGAACAATTAATACAAGTCCAAGTCAGCCAAGATGGAATTATAAAAAAGCAAATTGGTCCATTTATCAACACAGAGCAAATCTGCTTACAAAAGATATTAAGGTACTAGACAGAGACATTAACAGAGTCATCTGGGATTTTAATAATGGAGTACTCAAGGCAGCAAAGGAGACAATACCGAGAGGAGCGAGGAAGAACTATGTACCATATTGGTCCAACACACTACAAAACCTACATGAAGATATGAATGAAGCAAGGCACACTGCAGAGGTACAACCATCCCAACAGAACCATATCATGCTACAAAAGGCAAAAGCAAAATTCATTAAAGGAAAGCTAGAAGCCCAGAGGAGAAGCTGGAGGGAAAAAACATATAAACTAAACCTTGAAAAGGAAGGGAGAAAGTTGTGGAAACTCACTAAACAATTGAATGACGATAACAATTCTCAACGACAAACCATTACACTAGACGATGCAGGGAAACTATATACCGGCAAACAAGCAGCAGACATATTTGCGGAATCCTACAGAAATGAAAGTAACATCTCCGTCAATTTACGCAGACAACGAGACATTCGTCAAGAAATAATCCACACTAGAACTAATGGAAACAGTCCGGACGTTATGTCCAAACCTTTCAATATGGACGAGTTAAAAACAGCCGTGTGGAAACTTAAAGACAGGAAATCACCAGGCCCGGATGGTATAACCAACGGAATGCTAAAACACCTAGGATATACAGCAATGAGCAAACTGTTGCAAATATACAACTACAGTTGGATGACAGGCAGTGTGCCACAGATATGGAGAGAGGCGCTCATGTGTCCCATCATAAAGAAAGGAAAAGACAACAGGAAGGCCACCAGCTACAGACCAATAAGCCTAACAAGCTGTGTATGTAAGACAATGGAGAGGATGATCAACAGAAGATTGAAATGGTACTTGGAATCCGAGAAAATTTTAGTGCCAGAACAAGCAGGGTTTAGAGAGTGCAGCAGCACAGAAGACCAAATCACATACCTGTCACAGATCGTTGAAGATGCCTTCCAAGAAAAGAGAAAAGTCTTTACCCTATGGATAGATCTCCAAAAAGCTTTTGACAAAGTATGGAAAGACGGGTTAATAGTAAAACTGCAAAGGAACGGAATCAAGGGTAATATGAGAAAATGGATCCAGTCGTTCCTACACAATCGGAAAGCAAGAGTCACTATGGAAGGTCACAACAGCAAGAAAATCCTCCTAAAACATGGAGTTCCTCAAGGCTCAGTATTGTCTCCCACCCTGTTCCTTGTATTCATCAATGACCTCATCCACGATCTGCCACAAGGTGTGAGAGCTGCCCTATACGCTGACGACTTGGTGGTGTGGTGTGTAGAAGAACATCTAACTATCGCTAATAAGCGAATACAAAGGGCAGCAGACAACATAGCAGCATGGGCAGAGAAATGGATGGTGCAGATCAACGCTGAAAAATCATCAACAACACTTTTCACGCTCTCCAACAAAGACAAAGCAGGAGAGATACGACTTGGAAATATACATGTCCAAACAGATGAGGAACCGGTGTACTTGGGCATTACATTAGATAAGAGAATGACATGGAGGCACCACATCGAGAGAACAGAGGCTAAAGCGAGAAGAAAACTTTCCATACTGAGGAAAATAGCTGGATCAAGTTGGGGAGCTAACGAAACAACACTAAAGAAAGTGTATACAGGTGCAATAAGACCTATATTAGAGTACGGATCAGCAGCATGGTCTACAGCAGCCAAATCACACCTACAAGCCTTAGATAAAGTACAAAATCAAGCGCTTAGGTTGATCACGGGTGCCATGAAGACCACACCAATAAATGAAATGGAAAAAATCACAGGCATTCCACCTTTATTATACAGACGAGACACTAAGACCCTGATCCAAGCAGAAAAGTACAAGAACATGCCCGCACATCCAATGAAAACTAGATTTGGAGATTTAGCCAGTGGGAGGTTGAAGAGAAGCAGTTTTGTGCATCGGTCCAAAAAACTAATTAGAACATACAAGGATGAACTACCAGACATCACTAAGGAAATAACTCCCACACTCCTCCCAACCCCATGGGAACAACATCAAAATTTCAGTATTAAGACCTCCATAACTACCACCTGCCCCATGGGAGAGCTAAATACTCTCCAAAGGAAAATAGCAGCATGTGACATGATTGAAGAACTATACCCCAGAGAAGCATGGATCCAAGTATATACTGATGGATCTGCAACCAGAGCAGTGAAGAACGGAGGCGCAGGAGTTTATGTGGTCTATCCAGACAAAGAAAATGAATCCACCTGTTCACCTACTGGAATATTCTGTTCAAACTATGCTGCTGAAGTACAGGCCATAAGCATTGCTGCAGGAATAATAAATAACACAATAAGCCAATGTCAGCAGGTTGTATTCCTTACCGATGCAATGTCAGTTCTGCAAGCCCTCAACAGTGATAAACTGCCAGAATTAAACAAAGTCCTATGCGAAGTAAATATCAAAAGAAGGGTAGTGCTACAGTGGATACCATCACACTGTGGCATACCAGGAAATGAGAGAGCAGATATGTTAGCAAAAGAGGGAGCAACACAGGAACAAAAAGAACAAACAATCACATTCCAGGAAAAGAAGACCCTTATCAAGGCCATCAGGAAAATTGATCAACAAAGAGACAACTATCAATATCTTGATCGAGCAAAACAGGTGATCCTGTTCCGTATGAGAACAGGACACAACAGACTGAACAGTCACTTATACATACTGAGATTGGTCCCATCACCCCTATGTACGTGTGGACAGGCAGCACAGACAGCCGAACACATCCTGCAAGACTGCCACATGCTTAGTCAATTGCGAACTGAACATTGGCCCACAGAGACGCACATCCACACAAAGCTGTTTGGGAGTCTTGAAGAACTTTCAACCACAGCAACATACATCCAGAAAACCGGACTTCTTGTGTAGACATTTCTAAACAACAGCGAACGAGAAGAAGAAGAAGAAGAAGGAGATTAATGTGGAAGTCTGAAGGCGAACGAGATGTCAGGAAACTTGAGCTGACTACTGCCTTTATTAGAGTCATTAATGTGGAAGTCTGAAGGCGAACGAGATGTCAGGGACCTTGAGCTGACTACTGCCTTTATTAGAGTCATTAATGTGGAAGTCTGAAGGCGAACGAGATGTCAGGGACCTTGAGCTGACTACTGCCTTTATTAGAGTCATCAATGTGGAAGTCTGAAGGCGAACGAGGAAGAAGATATCAATATAAGGATACTAAAGACAATAGGTAGCTAAGGACAAGATGCGGGCAACAGCCAATACAAACAGAAATTAAGGCAAGAAAGTGGGGATGGATAGGGCATACACTCAGAAGAGAAAAATCAAGCATAGCCAGAGTGGCCCTTGACTGGAACCCACAGGGGAAAAGAAGAGTGGGGAGGCCAAAAAGAACTTGGAGAAGAACTGTTGAAGAGGAGGCTAGGGAAATTGGAATGACTTGAGCACATATGAAAAGGACAGCCCAGAATAGAAATCAACGGAGAGCAACTGTTTCTGCCCTATGTTCCACAGGGAACGAAAAGGAATGATGATGATGAAAGGCAAGAGGCGCTTTCATTGCATTGGGAAACCAATAGCAGCAGAAGGCAGTCCTTGTTCTGGAATCCCAAGGGTGAGATAAGCAGAGGAATTCCGAAAAACACATGGAGGAGAGAAGAGGAGACAGCATATGCTTCTTGTGGAGCTGAAGGGTATAGTGTGTGTGTGTGGATATGTATGGATGTGTGTGAGCAAGAGGCCATCTTCAGACTCTGGACAAGCCACAACAGAATGAAATACTATACATTCAATAAGCTACAGACACATTCAATAAGCTACAGACACATTCAATAAGCTACAGACACATTCAATAAGCTACAGACACATTCAATAAGCTACAGACACATTCAATAAGCTACAGACATAGACCACTAATGAGTGTAACAGAGACACCGATGAGATGACTACTGAACATCTTCTGTAAAGGTGACCTACATATGAGGAACACAGCTAGGACATATGGCCGGCACCAGTACCAATCCTGGACAAACTCTACGGAGATATTAGTAACCTCAAGCTGATCACTGCTTTCTTTAGACATATTAAAGTTGGCGTCTGACAGTTTATAAAGAAGAGTATTAACTGTCGCAAGCTATATAATCAGAAATAACCACATATTTCTCCGCCTAATCGAAGGACAGTATTTCATGTTTACTGCTTGCTATTGCAGGATTCTCTTTTTTCTGAAGACACCCACGTAAAAGAAAATCAGTGCCGCGGAAGGAAATAGTTCTTATTAGAGAAAGGGTGAAACTTTCATGTTGCAAATAAGTGGTTTTATTTGCTGGAGTTTGTTTTGTTCATGCGAAGTTTATTGGAGTAATTGGGGTTATTATGTTTGATCCTAGGATATATTTTTTTGTCCGAATGTGGTCCTTGCAGTTCTAATTAGAATTAAGAGACTTCGTTGGCATTGTTTGTCTGTCAAACGGTGTTGCCTGTCAGTCTTTCTGTCCTCCCGTCTGAATTATGTGCCTGTCTCTCTGACTTGCCTGTCTGATTTGTCGTTCTGTCTTGTCTATCTATCTATCTATCTATCTATCTATCTATCTATCTATCTATCTATCTATCTATCTATCTATCTATCTATCTATCTATCAATCTATCTATCTATCTATCTATCTATCTATCTATCTATCTATCTATCTATCTATCTATCTATCTATCTATCTATCTATCTATCTATCTATCTATCTATCTATCTATCTATCTATCTATCTATCTATCTATCTATCTATCTATCTATCTATCTATCTATCTATCTTTCTATCTATCTATGTATCTATCTATCTATCTATCTATCTATCTATCTATCTATCTATCTATCTATCTATCTATCTATCTATCTATCTATCTATCTATCTATCTATCTATCTATCTATTTATCTATTTATCTATCTATTTATCTATGTATCTATCTATCTATCTATCTATCTATCTATCTATCTATCTATCTATCTATCTATCTATCTATCTATCTATCTATCTATCTATCTATCTATCTATCTATCTATCTATGTATCTATCTATCTATCTATCTATCTATCTATCTATCTATCTATCTATCTATCTATCTATCTATCTATCTATCTATCTATCTATCTATCTATCTATCTATCTATCTATCTCTATTTATCTATCTATCTATCTATCTATCTATCTATCTATCTATCTATTTATCTATCAAATTATGCGTCTCTATCTACAATAAAACGTTTTTGTGAAAAGGAGGCAAATACGAAGTATAGACAATTGACGTAAGTGTATTTGTTAGAATTCTTCTTCTTCTACTTCCGTCCTTAGCCGCTGACCGACAAAGCAGTCCGTGGCCAATACGCCTAGTGGCGCCTTAGGGCAACAAGAAATTAACTGTTATACCGTTACGCCTAGTGGCGTTTATTGGTACAACAAAAAATTAATTGTTGTATTTGTTAGAATAAGTATGCAAAATTGTTATGGTTTTGATGATAACATTGTGTGAAAAGTGTGCTGCGTTGACATGTGTGAGATCAGCGTGAATCAGTAACTTCTTATGTAATAAGTGTCTGACAGGGTGTAACTGTAGTTAGTAGCGGGGAATGGGAATTCTACGTTTATTAATATGATATGTTCGATAGTTCGCTTCATACTGTCCTTTTTCATTCCCTTCACTCGCTATAGAGCAGGTATTCTCAGCCAGGTTTCCGAGAACGATCGAGATTGAAAAAATATATGATGATGATGATGATGCGCAAGATGATGATGATGCGGAAGATGGATTGGTTTGGTTTGGTTTTAAGGACTATCTTCATTGCACACGGACAACTCCATCAATGCTCCGATGTCCTTCCTTAGATCACACAAGGGGGATCTCAGCACAGTGCACGAACTCCGTAACACCGTCGAGAATCCCAATGTGTGTATATAGGAATCACACATTCTATAAATATTTTTGTGGTGGGTAGGTTTCTAATTTTTAAATTTTGCCTTACGGCCTTGTCTTTACGATTTTCAACTACCGTGCGATTTTTAACGTGCATAACTTGCACACGGGACCTCCTATTTGTTCGCCCGTATCCGAGAAGGCTAGTCATCAGATCTCACTACCCAGGAGACCAGGGTGAAGTATGACATCACTAGGACCACTGGTTCTGAAAAATATAATTTCCATAAAATATATTCCTTCCATTTGGAATCGAACCCGGGACATCTAGAATTCTAGGCGGATGCCATACCTCTTAGCCACTCCGACCCCACTGCGAAAGATATGATGATGGTGATGATAATGAAGATGATGATGATGATAAAGATTGTGACAAAATAACTTCGATCGTCACATTTTCCTGTGCCATCCTGTAATTCAATTCTGTGATCTTCACTTTCTTTTTTTCCCAGTTCTGACAATATGTAGTATTTTCGATTCATCGTTTACACTCCCTTCCTTCAATTCTTGTCATGTCAGGAATTCATCGACCATCCGTATTGATTATGGTAATCAATGGCTTTCGTTGAACCCATATTGACACCTGGATCTGTGGAATGAAATGCTGTTTACATATAAGTCGTAACAACATTTCCGAAAAGACAGTGCCCGATTAATAAGTAAATAGCCTTTAGATCGCCACAGTCGATTGTCTTTTCACTGATAATATTTTCTGTCGGGCCAGGTTGTTGTTTGATTGCGTTTGCTGGACCAGGTAAATGACATAATCATTTCATGGCAGATTGGTTGAAGGCTATGATCACAAAAGGAACAAATCTTGAAAGAGATTATATGTGATGGATCTATGAAGTCGTGAGTGTAAACATGATCGATAATAAACGGAAGAGAGTACCTTATATGGGAAGTGACTTGTAAACATCACATTTGGTGTGTCACACAGAGATTTTTCCATGAGAGGGTAGTGGGAGATACCAGTACCAATATACGCAAATTGAATACTATTGGTTTGGCATTTGAGATGTTAAAATACAACATTTCTGATTGGAGCCTTGTCATATAGTAGCAATATGGATGCATGGGCTGAATGTTGCCTTATAATCTACCGCCTTTTGAGTTTACGGCACTGATAAATTCAACTCGTCAAGAAGACAGTCAGACAAGCCAGAATAAAGAATAGGATCGGGATTCCACTTTAAAAGACCGGACAACGTATTTTAGCATCTTGTGGACTTACTATCAAGAAAACTCTCCCTTTATTAACACAGAAAGCCCAGAATCCTACGAACCTGAACACTAAGTCATAGTGGGATTCTATTTGCAAAGTAATACTCCAGACCACGTGTAAGAGGCATCTTAACCAAGTTTCCGAAACTATTTCTCTGAGCCAGAAGTCTGTATTAAAAAAAAGCTATTTTGGGATAAATTGTACATTTTATATTCTATATTTTGTATTTATTAACATATGAAAATTGCTAGTGGATGTCCAAAGTCATATGAGACTGACAACATCAGCAAATAGAATGAAGGTTTCATGAACTACCACTGCAAGAGCTGGTGACTGCTTTATGCAGGTCATAGAGAACCAAAAGCAGAGGTAGTCCGAAGTTCCATATGGAGCAGTAAGTAGATGATGACAGACATAATGTACATACTTATTATTTTATCATTTTCAACCAGTGCAAGTGTATATGTAAACATGTTTTATATAAATACAATGTGTATATTCTGCTCACTGGGATTAACATTAATGCTCAGAGAGGGTCAAGTTCTGAGGGGATGGGACGGTCAAATGACAAGCGGGGGAAACCTGATTTTCGTGTCAGGAAACCCAATACTCAAGAGGGTATTTGTTTCTCTCTTATTTAATGATAGTAGTCGGTAGTACCAATTGATGGTTATTTTTAGAACAAGGGTGGTATAAGTGACCTTGCAGTCAAAACTAGACAACAACATCAGATGGGTCGTAAAAAACGCTGAACCATCTTCGTAATAACCTAACGATACTACGAGGGACGTGTTGCGGCCATCAGACTTGACCAGTGACGAAAAGAACCAGTCCATAACCTGCAAAGAACAAGCATGGGGTGGAGTAAACGCCAACCAACATCTTACTGGCAGCTAAGTACACATTCAGAGCTGCCAAGTGAACTCTTTTATTTAAGAAAATTTGCAAAAAAACCTGTATCCAGATCATCACCAGTGATGAAATTTTAAAGAAGATTATTAATTCGCCCCACCATTATTTATTTTACTGTTAACGACAATTGATTATTAAATTTGTTACCTGTGTATATTCAAATTTATAGCTGATTTAGTCATTTTGAGTGAACTGTACCTAAATGTCTCAGTCACTTTAAATATAGTTAACAGAGCTGTTAAAGCAATATTTTAAATCGGGAGCTTATCAAAACGAGCAAAAATTCTAACCCCTCATAGAAGGTCTGGGAAGATAGAAAATTTATATAGACTTGATCCTATCAGCCGTAGTAATTGACTTCTGAAATTCCTATGAGGCTCCCTTGAATTGAAGTATGGAAAAAAAAATCGAAAAAAGGTGATTTGTCTTACGAGGGCAAACGACAAAGAAAATAGCCAATGTTGCGGCCACAAGGCCTTCGTCAGGGAAAGGAAAGAAAGAAAGTGATGGCTAGATAGGACACTTAAGAATCCAATCAAATATACAAATAAAACATGGGTACTTCCCTAAAGGCAGCTAAGACCTAACACGCCTGCCGAGAGGCATCACCCGAAAAGGAAATGACTGCCACTTCCGGGTGTAAACAGTATATACTAAGAAGCTAAAAAACGAAACTGAACAAGAAACTACCAAAACGTAATAATAATGAGGACTGGAGATACAGGACAGAATGAGTGGGAGATAAATAAATATTTAATAAAAATCAAAAAATTATTTTCATTAATGGGCGACGGAGAACTAGAAAAATTGAATAAGAATGGAAGGGGTCAAAATAAAATAGGAGTGAAAAGTGTGACCTTAGACAAAGGTTGTGTAGGGTGTTAAGACCAGCTGGTTTTAGACGATGGATAAGACGCTGTTCAAGCTGTTCTCGGCTAGCAGTGTCAGAGGAGCAGGATTGATCGCCGTGACCTGGATGTCGATGGGACCCTGGTAGTCAGGACAATTAAAGTGTATGGCAACTGGTGGGGATTTTTGCTGGGAGATGTCATTCAGATGCTGGCTGAATCTGTCCCCAAGTCGTTTCCCTGTTTGACCAAGATAGGTTTTGCTGCAACGTTTTCATATGATTGTATAAATGACATTGCGCGACTCACACGTGAAGCTACTGGTGATGGTGAACGTGGCCTTAGGAAAAGACACCTTGTGGGTTTGGATGACATACTTGCACGTCGTGCATCGTGTCCGGCCAAAGAGTAGTGTGCCAAAGTGAGTGGAATTCTCCTTTGGGAGATGGCTGTGAACAAGAAGATTCTTTAGGTTCTTGTCGTGTCTATATGCCACCAAAGGTGCCTCACTGAATACTTTTCGGGTTACAGAATCTGCTCGGAGAATGGGTAAGTGGCGGAAAAGGATCTGTTGGACTGCAGTACTATGAGGGTGATAGGTCAAGATTAATTTGACTATATCCGAAGTGAATTTGTAGTGAGGTTTGAGGGCCTCCTGATGGGAGATGGGGAGAACTCGTTGGAGGGGGAGGTGAGAACATGTTCCGGATAAAGTCTGATACGGAAGAAATCCAACATCTCATTGGCTCGGAAGTGGAAGTCATCGTCGTCTTGGCACAGACGGCGGAGGCGGAGAAGTTGGGAAAATGGAAAGGAGTCACGACAAGCCTGAGGATGAGAAGAGGTATACAGAAGGTAATTGTGGGCATCTGTCGGTTTGTAGTTTACTGAGGTTTTAAAGCCGGACGGCGTGATAGTAATAGTAATGTCAAGAAAGTTGAAAGATACTGTGGAGATGAGGGAGGTGAACTTGATGGTGGGGTGGAAGTGCTTTACGAAGTCGATGAAGCGGGATAAATCAGCCTCGGACATATCTGTGAGACCTATGTCTTCATCGATATATCTGCGGTAAATCCCGGGGAAAGGACCGGAGTATTGTTGCCATATCTGATGCTCCAAATAGCCCATGAAAAGGCAGGCATAGCTAGGACCCATCTTCGTTCCCATTGCAACACCACTAATTTGGTCGAAAAACTGACAATTGAATTCAAAGTAATTTAGTTGAAGGACCAAGACGTCGAAGAGTGTCAGTGGATATAGAACGACAATTGCGCTGGTCAAGAAAAAGCCGAAGAGCTCGGAGACCATCAGAGTAGGGAATGGAGGTAATTAGTGTCTTTGACAAAGGAGGAAAGATTCTCAACGATAGGCTGGAAAATTCTATCGAGAAAGTCAGAGATGTGAACAGTAGGACAGGAACAGGCCGAGACAATGGGTCTGCCAGGGTTGTCGATCTTATGAATTTTGGGGAGCATGTAGAATACACACCCGTGTGTTACCGGGGCCCGAACGGGGAGCAAAGAATAGTAACACTGTTCCCTTCCATGCGTGTCGTAGAAAACGACTAAGGAGGGTTGGACATGAGGTTGGTTACCCCATCCTGTAAAAAATTTAAACCACAGAAACTTCAACAAATATGGACAAGTCAAATAAGGAAAATAAAACACAGCCATCCAAGATAGGGGAAGGTCCTCTCGCAGGGAGGCGTATGATGCAACACAGAGAAAGCCGAAAAGAGTCTGTGTTGCTGATTAACCTTTTTTCTTCTAGGAGAACTTCCAGATTTGGCACCTGGAATGTTCGGACATTAAACGAACAAGGGAAAGTGGCACAAGTAGTAGCAGAAATGAGGGAATATAAAATCGAGGTTCTGGGAATGTGAGAAACAAAATGGAAGGGGATAGACAGGAAGAAACTCATCACAGGGGAAATGGTGCTGTCCTCAGGACATGAAGATGGATAGGACACACACTGAGGAAACATGTTGATAGTATTACAAGGCAGTCCTTGTTCTGGAACCCCCAGGGCAAAAGAGGCAGAGGAAGACCAAGAAGCACATGGAGAAGAGAGCTGGAAACAGAGATGAAAATGATGAGGAGAATGTGGAAAGAACTTGAGATGATGGCACGTGACAGGAGGACTTGGCATGTGTTTGTTGAAGGCCTATGCTCCTTTGGGAGTGGAGGGTTATGAATGAATGAATGTAGAATACAGGCTTGCCCAAAGAACTTTCATGAATCATAAGATGGGATGCGCTGGGGGGGGGGGGGGGGGAGGGGGAGGGGGGGCAGAGCCTTACTGTTGATGACCCTTTCACCTATTCTAACATGCTGCATGGGCAACATCTTGATCTCCATATAGATGTGCCCAAGCTCGCGCCCTGTAGAAGACACTGCAGCTTCACCCTATCTTCTTCTTCTTTGATCCTTAGCCGCCGACCGTCAAAACAGTCAGTGGCCATCACGCCTGGTGGCGTCTTGTAGAGCAGCAACAAATTGATTCCACCTTGCTCGGTCGGCGGCCATCCTTCGTACAGTGCACCAACTCTGGTTCATTCTTTGCATCTCAGCCTCCACAGTCCTCCGCCAAGTTGTTTTTGGTCGGCCTCTCTTTCGTTTTCCTTCAGGGGTCCATAGTATAGCTGTTCTTGTGATGGCATCGGAGTCTCTTCTGAGGACATGGCCAACCCAGCTCCAGCGTCTGCCAGCTATGATGGTGTGCATGTCCTCTTGCTTGCTCCGAGTAAGCAGATCTTGGTTGGTGATGGTATTCAGACAAAAGATTCGATAATTTTTCTTAGGCAGGTTGTGTGGAAAGAGGACAATTTCGACATTTCCTTCTTTGTTACTCTCCAGCATTCTGCACCATAGAGAAGCACAGAAAGCACACAGCTCTGATGTAATCTTAATTTTGTGCTTGTGCTGTATTGAGAGGACTTCCAGATATCGTTTAGGCTAAAAAAAAGCTGTTCTTGCCTTATTCATTCTGATGTTGATGTCTTTGCCTGCCCCGCCGTTTGGTGTTACTATGCCTCCTATGTATGTGAAGGTGTCTTTCTGTAAGCAGATGTAGAGGTGGGTCGAGTACTACTTTGAGCTTTACGCTAGAGAAATTACCGTTACGCCTGCAGCCCTTGATGCTTTCAAATGCCTGCCAACATTAGAGGAACTCAGCAAGGCCATTGATAGCTTGGCCTCTGGCAAAGCACCAGGCAGTGATTGGATTCCTCCTGATTTAATCAAATGCTGTAAGAGCACGCTATTACATCCCCTGCATAGGGTGCTGTGCCTGTGCTGGGAAGAGACAACTATTCCTCAAGACATGCGAGACGCCAAGATTGTAACACTGTATAAAAATAAAGGAGACAGAAGTGATTGCAATAACTACAGTGGCATCTCTCTCCTTAATTTTGTTGGTAAGGTATTTGCCAGTCATCTTAATGCGACTAGACAAGTTAGCTTAGCGCATATGTCCAGAGTCACAGTGTGGATTCCGAGCTGGTAGATCAACAACAGACATGATCTTTTCTCTCCGCCAGCTTCAGGACAAATCAAGAGAGCAGAAAAGTCCCTTATATATCGCCTTTTTAGACCTCACAAAAGCGTTTGACCTGGTTAGTAGGGATGGACTCTTCAAAATCCTCCTGAAAATAGGCTGCCCTGCTAAATTACTGGAAATGATAAAGTCATTCCATAACGACATGAAGGGAACAGTGTGACCGCATGGCCTACTATGTCGCTACAACTATTGTGTCACGGCGCATTTCTAGGCCGTATTTCTATGTGGTTAGACAGTCCAAAACCGTGCTGATAGTCATGTGATCAGCAGAGTCAGGTGATCAGCGGAAGTAACGGACTGCGCAAGGCTGGCGCGAATTTAGTCAGTGGAGATTTGACTGCCATCCATGGCGGATGCAGTTTTCGGGTATGCCAGCTTCGGCTGTCTTGATATCTAAGAGTGACGCGGTGCCCGCCATTTGAGCCCTATTCTTAATGTTAGCTAGTTCTGCTATTAAGGATTCCAGGGAAGTGATTATTTACTTAGCGTTGAGTTTGGTACATGCTAAGTTACTGTCATGCATTTTCATAGTCGGTGGTACTATGTAGGTTTTTTCCGCGTGATGGCGCGATGTTCATTTGAGGATTGTGGTAGCCAGTTTACCCATTCTGTAGATTGATATTAGTACATGCATTCCCTGTTGTGGCACGTATATAGTCGTAATGTGTGTATTTTCATCAGGCCATGTGTGGTCATGTGTTTAATTGAATAAACGGGATATAAGCTGTTTCATGAGCGTTGGTCATATGTTACCCACTGTTGTTGTGTCATTGTCGTAAATTTTAGATAGGTTAGAAGATAGTTACGGTCCCGTCTGAGCAGAGGTGATAGTTGTAAATATGTGGGAATAAAGGTGTAAGAAATAGATTTCACGAGTGAATAGTTAAGGAGAAGATCTGTCTCTGGACTGAATAGTTTCTCTAGTCCAGCCTATCTGTACGACTATATTTTAGTGTAAGACAATCTTTCAACCCCTTATCTCTAGAGAGATAAGTTTAACTAGACACACCCACACACAATTATGTGACAACAAGACACACAAAACGTGAAAAACTATGGTTAATTGGGTATGGGTCTGACCAACACACAAATTTAAGTTCTTTTTGTTGTTTATTATCATTAAACTTTTTACAACATCAAACATATAGAGAAATCAATAAATCATGTTTACAGACATATGAAAATAAACGAATAAGTGCCCTCCCCTTGTTGAGAAAGGATCCCAAACGAAGTTAATAACCCAAAGGTCAAAGATTAAGCACTAGGTTACAGAATAGATTATGAAGAGCAAGTTCTCCACTAAACTTCTACTCAGTAAAGTACACAAGTTTAGCGAAATAAAAAAAAGAAGTTAGTACAATGATTGTAACAAAGGAAAATATTCCCTCTCTTTCTCTCTCTCTCTCTCTCTCTCTCGCATACGTGGCCACAAACAATCTCGCTTACCCACTCGTGGTGTTGAATCCCTTGAAAAAATTACAATAGTTCCTGAACCTATACTGTCAGGTGGGTTGCCCAAATATGGCCCCAGTCCAGCCTATATATCGAATAATAATTACAAGGTGGACGCCAAATTTGGTGGTTTAATTTTCCCTGGATGAAACAAGTGTCACCGCGAATAGTTACTGAAGCAAGACGTGCTCTGGACGTTCACAGTTGCAAAAGGAGAAAAGTAATTCCCGTATTGCTAAGCATCTGGTTGCTAAGACAAATGTTACAATATGTAAAAACTGATGATGATGGTAAATCCTATCGGCGGGCTCTAGGGTGAGTGCCGATTTCGAAACAGCGTAATTTTCTGGATCACTCCGTTGCTACGGCTGTCAATCGTCAGGAATATATGTTCTTTCGTATGCCCAGTCGGCTGGAAAAATTGAGTGAATAATTCTGGGTAATGTACAGTCCAGATACGATTTTAATCTTAATGTTTATTTGTCTCTTGGGCCCAATCGGTTCACGAAGGAACTTGGGACTTGTAGCCACGAAGAAGAAACCATTAATCCTTCACTGAATGAAGAAGGAGAACCGAACTAGCCCAAAAAAATCGAAGACCCAAAATAATAATAATGGTAATGGTAAGACCGCTGGCCGCTGGTTTTCATCAGGTGCCATAATAGGAAGAAAAGAACATTTATGAAAAACTGCTACTATCCTATCCACCCGTAAAGTCTTTCGCTATGGCATGTCGAGAAAAAGGGTATGCGCCCACCCCCGTTATTGCCCGCGAGAAAATGAACAGCGCACAAAGTCAATTATTATTTAATTTATCCATATGCGCACTTTTTTTTACAAAAATCGCCTGCCACTGCTAGCTATTTGTTGGCGTATATTGTTTTGTCACATGACATTAACACTAGTCCTTATATAATTTCACACAATGAAATATAATGCGAATTCTTTTCGGTCACTCATCCGTCACGCGAAATAATCTCAGTCAACTAAACCGTATCTTCTTGTGTAAGAAAGTGTGATGTTAGAAATTACATTAAACTGAACGACTCTAAAAAAAATGTCTACGCATTATGTTATTTCACTGGTTTTAAACGCTAAGGAATTACAGTGAATTAAAAACTTAACACATTTTAACACTTAAGCACAATTTCTATTATCACAAATCAGAAAATGAAATCCCTACGAGACAATTTAACACATTTAGCGAAGAATGGTTCTAGTCTGGCGTGCTTAGATTATCCAAGAATTTCTGAGCGACTCTAATAACTGAATTTGAGAGAGAGCGGTATATATACAGATTATGGTGTTATTATCACTAGAAGATGTTACTATTCACGCCTTGTGTATAGCAGAGAAATCAGGAAACTGCGTTTCACGGATCAAAGGTTTGTTCGTTTATTCTACTCAGCGATGCTGACCGACATCAGAAGATTTGGCCATGCACCGGGCCTCTCTTAGATTACGTCCCCTTTTGCAGATCAACCATTTACCTCCCCCTGAAACGTACGAACATCAAAGGTAGTCGGAAAAATATTATCGCCCCTGTATCTCTTCAAACAGTCCGTTATTTCCACGCGCATCTGTCTAATGACCTATAATTGGCAAATCAGCTCGCGTGAGAAACTCAGGTAAACAAACGTGATTCGCTCCTCTGTTAAGACTGGCAGGTTGCGAAAAGGTGGTAAACAACTCTGTTGTTTATGTTCCCAGAAAAATGGTGTGGATTCAAGGGTGAGTCATAAAGACAGAAAATTGCGTGGTTTGTCTTAGTCAATGGTAGACACTAAATGGGAAAGCAAAGGCTGTTAGATTACTATATCAATATTTCTATTCTACGTCACAGTCATGCCTCTGGCAATACGAGCCTATGTGTAGTTCTTGCTATAATTTATTTAGGACAACAGTGGTATAGCCTTAGTGGTGAAAAGGTAGCAACCTGACATCATGAGTAAGACTAGTTAGTAAAAATAAAAACACTAGTCAATAACCAAGTCGTGGCTTCCATACAAGTTAGGCAGGAAGACATTTAAAATAGAGAGAACCTAGAACAATGGTTGGTCATACTTACTTAGTAATATTAATTTTAGACTAGAGGTTTCGTAGTTAGTCAGGTCAAAGATTATTTTAACAGTCAGCTAGGCCCCAAGATCAATCATAAGATAGTTTCCGGTCTATCCTCCAATTAGGAATAATTTCATCCGGCAAGCCATAACGCTGGACTAGTATATAGACTGATGCATCATAGTAATCAGAGATCCTGAGACAGTTATCGCAGTGATTAGAGTCAAACCTACATAAGGCGTACTCACTTGAGGTGCGGAGCAACCTGGCGCTCCCCTATGGAGAGAACAAAAGCCTTTGACACCAACGTTTGTGACAAGTATATAACCGTCCAGACACCTACTACCTACCAGGGCCACCAGCGATCCAGCGCTGACCCCTGCCACGTATTTTATTGTGGTTTTATCCACAACAAGTGAGTCGCGAATTAGTTTTTCAAAAGTTTCGAATCGATCTTTTGTTTCGATAGGTTTCCACAGATTTCAGACATCCCCTATCACGAGTTTTGTAAGTTATAAACCTTGTGCCATCGAGGCTAAAGCTGGCAGTATTGCCCCCACCAGAAATGGAGATGTGTATTGCCAGCATGGAAAGAAAATAATGAAATAAAGAACATTTGATATAAATACTAAGACTTTTCCAATATTCTGCTTTTGGAATGTTTTTTGACATTGTTGGAATTGCTGTTGAAAATTGAACCTTCAATCATGGTGTAGCTAGGCGGGGTTGTCGCACGGAAGGTCCTGGGTTCCAGTCCTAGGTAAGCCACTCACGTCTGTTGTTTTTTGTTGTTGTTGTCTAGTGTTCTACTTCTTTATTTCTTACGAGTGCCTAATATATATTTGTCTAATATATATTTACTACCAACTATAAGCATTTACCAACCGTGTGTTACCGGGGCCCGAAAGGGGAGCAAAGAATAGTAACACTGCACCCTACCACGCATGTCGTAAAAAGCGACCAAGGAGGGTATGGGCATGGGGCTGTTTACCCCATCCCGTAAAAACTTCGCACAGTGGGCTGATCACCTGCTTGCCAACCAATCTGATTACGGAAACAATGATAGATTGTTTGGTCTGTTTTTGTTCCACAAAGACGCCACTAGGCGTGGTGGAAACAGCGATAGATTGATCAATTTGTTGTTGCCCTAAGACGCCACTAGGCGTACTGGCCACATACTGCTTTGCCGGTTGATGGCTAAGGATGGAAGAAGAAGAAGAAGATAAGCATTTACGAGTACTCCCTATTATCTGGGTTTGTTCTCACTTCTGGAATTCACAACTCTGGTGTATAACCAGTCATCCACAGAAGTATCCCAATTAAAGAAAGTGTCGCGGTTATATCCCTTTGACTTTCTCAAGGGAAGTAACAATAAATAGACCGTATAGGTCAGATGGCCGTCTGTTTAATCTTTCAAGGCTGAAGGCAAAAACAAAAATCAGAAGGCTCACCATAAGGGACTTGTTGTTCGCTGATGACGCTCAGTCGTGACTTAAAGCCAACAGGAGCTTCAGAGCTTGATGAATCGCTTCACCTAAGCATGCAAGGACTTTGGCCTCACAATAAGTCTAAAGAAAACGAATGTGCTGAGTCAGGATGCGGGTGCTGCACCAGTTATAACTATCGATAACTATGAATTGGCAGTGGTACGCCACTTCACATACTTGGGGTCTACCATCAATGACAAACTCTCACTGGACACAGAAATTGACAGCCGCATTGGCAAAGTTGCAGCTACCTTTGCCCGCCTCACATCGCTTGTTTGGGGAAACTCCAAACTCACAACGAAGACCAAGGCTGCGGTGTATAACGCCTGCGTCACCAGCACACTCCTATATGGCAGCGAGACCTGGACGACCTATGCTAAGCAAGAAAGAAGGCTCAATACCTTCCATTTACGGTGTCTACGCCACATCCTCGGCATCTCGTGGAAAGATAAAGTGACAAATGTCGAGGTGTTGTCACGTGCTGGCCTTCAAAGCATGTATACACTGCTTAGACAGCGCAGACTTCGCTGTCTTGGCCATGTCCGCCGCATGGAAGATGGTTGCATCCCGAAAGATATCTTCTACGGACAAGTAGCAGATGGCAAAAGAACAGGTGGGCAACCACAGCTGAGGTTCAAAGGTGTGTGCAAGAGAGACATGAGGGCACTGGACATGGATCCAGCAACGTGGGCGGATGAAGCTGCCGATAGCACCAAGTGTCGATGCTATTTACGGCGCCATCTCAGATTGGGCGAAAAGAAGCTCACACAACAAGCCGAAGAGAGGAGAAAACGTCGAAAAGAGATCAGGAAAATTAGCAGCTGAGGGCTGTCACCTCGGTGGCGCATTCCCATAGTCAGTTATGACTGAAGAGGCTATTATTATTATTAGTATGTACTGCTTACATCCGGAAGTGGCAGTCATATCCTTTTCGGGTGACGCTCTTCGGAAGGCGTGCTATGTCTTAGCTGCCTTTGGGGAAGTACCCATGTTTTATTTGTATATTTAATTGGATTCTTACGTGTCATTTCTAGCCATCACTTTTTTCTTTCCCTTCCCTGACGAAGGCTTTGTGGCCGCAACGTTGGCTATTTTCTTTGTCTTTTATCCTCGTAAGACAAATCACCTTTTTTCGATTTTTTTTCATACCCATCCAGTGTACTCGACGTCTTACCGCAGTTCCCTTCATCTTCCTAAACTAGAATTGAAGCAGCATTCTTCAATTCACATCTCTGCCAAGAGTTATCTTGAGCGACAGGTAGATACCTTTGAAGACCCCCAGTAGATACTCTGAATTTTGGCCACGGTTGAACCATCACTGCAGATCAGCTGAGAAAATCCCGTGACAAAGACGATGATTATCCTTTCCTTTATTCTTATAGTCTTGGAGAAAAATTACAGCACTAATTACTTATTAATTGATTTATTTTATTCTAATTAACTAACAAAGTAAAGTGGCACTGAAACAGTTGATGACACACTTCGTCATCATTAAGCGAAGTACGTTGTACTGTTTCGTTGAGGGAGAAGGTACCGGTGAAATGCTATTTTCGTTATTAATCACACGATTTCAATGACATTGCACATACTTAACCTACATCAATCACATACTTAACCTACATCAATCACATACTTAACCTACATCAATCACATACTTAACCTACATCAATCACATATACGCATAATGAGGAGTTTGATGGTATTATATAATTGGTTGCCATGGAAATGGCGGCCATATTGGATTATATTGTTCTATTTCATTTTGCTAAAGCTTGTTTTTATTTATTTAGCTATTAACACCAAATTTAAACACATTATTTATCATTATATTCTAAAACCTTTGTTAGATTGGCTTTTTGAAAACTTAAGTAGATCCTGAGTTACAGAACTTTAAAATTTGTTTCTAAAATAAAAAAACAAATGTTTCAGAATTTTACAACATTATTTGCAATAAGTCGACATTTTCATAAGATATCTGTAGCAAGTTTAATTTGCTGGGGAGGTTATGATGTTATACCTAAAAGGAAAGAAATCTGTGTCTGTATTAACCGTGTGAGGTCAAGCACATGTAGGCCCCTGAATCTAAAAGATGATGATGATGTATTTGCAGGGAACCTAACGCTACTGTCGTGAAACATTCTAAATCCACATATCTAAATTAAAAAGTAAATGTAAAGCCTAACGAATTAATTCAATAAAAGGAAAGAGGAATGGTAAAAGAACAGTGCTGTCACAATGGCGTACAAAAATCCCCCTTTTTTCTACTTCGTCTGCATAATTGTAACGCTTTCACGTTTACTAGTAAAGCCTACTGCATCAACTACACGAGTTTCAAAAAAATAAAACTGGTACTGTGTTTCTTAGAAAACCTTGAGATAAACACACTGCGTAATGACCTAGATATAATACTAGCATTAATGTCATTTTATGCACTAAGTAAAAGAAAAGACAGACGAGCTTAGAAGAGAGAGAGAGAGATGTACGGAGGAACGCATTCAATACTACCACGTTCGTCTCGCGATGAAAAAGTGAACGCGAAAGGCATGAAGCACTAATTTTTTTCAAATAAACAGTGACAAAAAACACTACCAATACACGGTTAGGTTTTGAAAACATGTTTAATGCTTATTAGGAAACATGACACAATACTGTTTTACGTCTGAAATCCTGACTTTATACTGACAGAACAGTCGAAAAGGCAGGACAGGTGGCGGTTCTAAATCGATAAAAAAAAAAAAAAATACACGACTATCCTAGAATACATATTTTGAACGGAGCCACTTAGCGCCATTAAATTTATATATTTGGGTGCCTTAGGACTTGCTGACAAAGAATATGTTAAGTTTTATGCACATAGTCTAGTAATTAACAAATTATAGCCAAAATATTATAGGGGTGTTGTCTGACAGCACCAGATCATATTTGCTCATGTTTGGATACTGCTTTAGGGGAATGAGGCCACTACGTTAAATCCGATTTGATTGGTTAGAATTATATGTAAGGCGAAACATGATTAGTCGATTTCAAATACTATTTTTGGTTGTTAAGGGAAACGTAGGAAGGGTAAATTTTTTCAAAAGCTTTTGTAAACATGGTCTCATTGGCTAGAACCCTTTAATATAGTCAATTAGGAGCGTCAGTTCAGTGCCACTTTTTGAAAATCCAATTTGTAAAAGCAAGTGCGTTGAGATCCAGCTCATATTTTTCTAATAAAAGCCTGGGACAGAGGCAGATCGGAATTGTGCCATAACTCATCGCCAGTCAACGTATTTGTTTAATATTTCCGTGAATTGTGGTAAGCTAGACATATTTGATATCTTTTAGATGAAAATTGAATGTGACTTGATAAATTTATGTCTGTATGTGTGTGATTCATTAACAAACATGAGGCAAAGCCTAGATATTGCTCTATCATGAGAAAAACTTGTCGGAGAGGAGTATAACTGCATGGGATTGCCAAATAGTACTATGACACCTATCTTATTGAATAGAAGGAATTAATGCTGGAATTGCAGAGGCGTTGTAACCATAAGGGAGAGGAATACTGGTGTATACTGTTACATGAGAAGCTAACAGTGGGCCTACCGCGCTGAACTCGGTGTTTGTTATGTATTGTGCTTCAGTGTGGAAATGGATTATAAATTAGTTCTGAAGTAGGAGGTACAACCTTCTTGTTTCAGGGACCGTGGTACTAACGTATTAAAGCAGCACATGGTCTGAGTTTTGCTGAATCCAGAGGCTGATAGCATACTCCTTGGTCCAGATATCGACCAGTGTTGTTCCTCAAGAAAACTGTGAAGCAAGCGAGCATAGGAGACTGTTTCCTGCCGCCCACACAGAAGTTAAGATTACGTTGGCCAGAGCAGCTCAATCTTGTGTATACCCCCTCTAAAAGTGACTTTACCTTAATTCAAGAGGGACATTTATTTGTTTCAAATAAAAAGAAACTGTGAACCTTTCCAATATTATTTCCACCAGAAACAAACACTTGAAGTCATGATGACAAACAACAACATAGCTTGAATAGCCAGTATTACCTCATAGTACTACATCACTACTTACACACATATTGTAATAATAATATATGTCAATACAAAGATCCTATCTATAAATTGTGTACATACAACTTGTGATTTCATTTGATTGTGATTCCTGGTTCACTTTGTAGTTGAATCAGGATATCTATTATTGACAGGAATTAATACATATTTTTAAAAGTTACACTTGACTTATTAAGATAGTCTTATAGAGTGTTCTATGTATGTGAGTGTCACAGTGTTGTAAAGTATTGTGGATTAAATTAAATTGTTTATCTGTCTGTTGGTTGTTGTGAACATACACTTCATCACTATCATAACCCTAGACATTCAACGTAGTCATCACAATATTCCAGAATAAGTCTGACTGAGGTATAAATGTGGTAGCAAAGTAAGGTCATCTGTAATACACCACACTTATTAGATACAGATACCTTCACAGCTGATCTCAGTCAGTACACTAAGTCCCCTATAAATATTTATATCATCCCACTTTACCACAGCTACCTCCCTAGATCTCACACGGTCACTATTTTGGCTCTAGTGTCTGGTGTATGATGTACCTAATGTCTAGGGGAGAAATGAAAATGATGGTACATAACACAAAACACTTTGACTCACTATAAGGAAATGAATAAAACAGTGGTTAAGTTTTTTCTTTAAAATTGAATATTTTTTTTTTACAATTTAATCTGCCTGTCCCGCCATCTCTTTTGGACAGGTCTTTGAAAATGAGGAAAAGATAATTTACATAAAAAGATTAACTAAAATGTGTGGACTCTTTGTCCTATAAGTATAAAGTCACTCTATCTCTCCTGTTGGTGTATTCACAGATTACAACTTTATTATCTAATAGTGTTTGTCATTTGTTAGGAGGGGCTGTAGTTTCATCACGCCCCCTAAACTTCTGGGTATGATTGGAAATACCAAAGTTTATTGTAACTGAAGTGTCAGATATACCCAGATGCTAACACATCACCTGGGATTCTTTGTAGAAGGATAATTCAGTATGTCGTTGCAGAAAATATAGATATATCAGCACACACAAGCTCCTCCAGCTATCTGCTGACAGCGTAAACGTTTTACCGGAGACTTGTTGGCGTTACACTCACTCATCAGGTTTCCTGTCACCGGCTGGTAACAGGAAATAAAACCTCTGCAATAAAAAGACACCCTGGCCTTTTTATATCTGATCACACTTTATTATTATTATTTACATATGGTGGTATGGGGTCAGCCTCGCGTGCATACAGGTGCACTTGCCCCTAATTTTATATGACTCACACCTTGCTGTGACCACACCTCAGGTCCCTATGGCAGATACGCCACTGTACTTTTACATAGTTTTCCTCAATACAATAACGTGGAGTAACCACATTTCCTTTTGTATGATTTGCTCTCCTTTTGTTTTTTAAATTATAATCGCTCCAGGCATGTTGAACAGTGTTCATGGAACACGGAGGCTTACTAAGATATTCTAATACAATAATATTAAAACAAAATCATGACAATATACCATAGTTAGATACAGTTCAATGTGAGGACTCAACAATGTCTGCTCCCGGCATGTCCTTCACTTTTCCCAATAGCAGTATCTAACTTGGGCAGTTGTAATAAACATATTAATACATAAAGCATTCTTACCACAATTTCACAGAAATATGTAACAAATAACGCTGACTTGCAAAGAATGGTCTCAGTTTTTCTCTGCCCTGCCCAGACTGCGAATTAATTCTTTATTTTATAAATTAACACAGCTGATCTCAGCGTATTTGATAGAAAAAGTTTTTGTCAACTGGCGATGAGCATTGAAAGCTTTTTGCTAATATCTATTAGTACTGGCCAATGGAAAACTTGCGACTACCAGAATTCAAATGTAGTTTTTGAAAAACAAAAACAAAATTCCAAACAAACTCTGTGTCTGGTAGTCGATTGGTCAGTCTGGGTTAGTTATGCCCAATAGAAAAAGGTGTTTCGTTTTTAGTTACATTTTTCCTATCTCTCCCCTTTCACTCCTATACCAACTAATAGAATTTGAATTACTACCATGCCTCTTTTTAAGCTGGCGTCCCCACTAACGTTATGAAAAAAACAAGCAGGAACCACAGTCTGTCTGGTCAAGCATCCGTAGACATTTAGTATTTTCTCAATAACTTGGCTAATAATTGGACTACCATATATTTTAAACCATATTTGGGCTCAGGAGATACTAAGCTATAATAATATATGATTTTTATGGTCAGTTTCATTATGGTGTAGATTTTCAGTTTTGTCACTGTCAATCGTCCAATATAACTTTTACACAAGTCGGCCATCCCCCCCCCCCCCCCCCTTTCATCTCTCTCTAGCATTTTTTATTCAAATAACTAACTTGTTTGAGTGACGTCAGAAATACATTACTCGGCGAGAATTTAAACTGTCTGTGTGTATATATCATCGGGCCAAGCCCACCGCGTGTCAAGCGAAGCGGGGTTTTGCGCGGCGGGTGTTAGAATTGGCGTTAAATATTTCTGCCATCTCGTGTTACACTACCAAAAAATGTAAGGATTACTACTATTAGAGGTGTTAAATTTAAAGTATTACGTTAATTCAGACAGTAGTTTGGCGGCACCTTTCTGGAAGATCGTTAATTATAAGTCTTGCCGCAGTCTCTATCAGATCGTGCGAAATGTTAAAAAGGTTTATTGTACGTCACAAGGAAAGCGAGTAGGTTTATACGGCGGGATCGTTTCTAAGCATTACCATGGCACAAAATTCAGCGCGATGCTGGCGTGTGAGATGCTTATAGTCAGACACATACGGGCAGGGTTATTTATTATCATAGGACTAAAATCTTACTGAAATGAGCGATTATCTCGCAGATTTTACTACAATATCAAATATCGGATCTGGCGAAAGTTTTATTATCCAATGGCAAGTATTTGTGCCATATCTCATTTTGATTGATTGAAAATTATGCAATAAGCATGGGAAACAAAGAGCCAAGGATCCAGACCCCGAGGACGACCCAGAGTCCGCTGGGAGGACAACAATATACAATCTTTGAAGGACCGAGGACTAGAATGGAACCAGGCCAGGAGGAAGACAGCCGAAAGGATAGTCTGGCGCTCTCTCTTCCAAACCTCTACACCTCACGGTAGAAGGGGAACGACTAAGTAAGTAAGTAAGAAAATTATGCACGTTATAAGAACATTATTAACAAAAAACAAAGTTCTGAGAAAATCATGATTTTCTTCATAGAAAAAGCACAGTTTCTGAAGAAAATATTATTTACAAAATCAAAATACACCGACTTAGCACGTGACCTGACAAATGATTTTCACAGATTTAGATTTAGGACAACACAAATGATGTGAATACAGACTAATCTCAATTTTCATGTTTGTGCTGTTTTGACTTAAAATGTGGTGTAGCTCCTCCCCATAAGCCGGTGGCCCAGTGCATCTGATTTCAACAGGCATTTCTGAAAGGGTTGCCTTCCTTAGCCCATGACTGTCCCCTGCTTGCCTGCAAGACAACAGGTGTGTGTGTGTATGTGTATGTCTTTATTTGGTCCCTACCTTTCGACTTGTCCAGCTTGGAAGACCCTGTTGGTAATTATGCTATCACCGTGCATAGCTCTTGGGCACATGGGGTCACACAAGCTCCTCTACCTTGTCAAAGTGGAGACACGGTAGATGAGCATAACAAACTTGACTTCTATTGACAATGAGATTCTTGACAATGAGATTCTTGACAATGAGATTCTTGACAATGCGATTCTTGACAATGAGATTCTTGACAATGAGATTCTTGTATCAATCAATCAGTGCCTTTTATATCCCAAAAGAGCATAAACCTTCAACAAACACATGCAAAGTACTCCTGTAGGGTGCTATCAGATCTAGTTCTTTCCATGTCTCCAGTTCTCCTATCCATGTTTATTTCGGCCAAAATTTGACTCTCTAACCCTGGGTCGGAGTGACTAAGATGTATAGTGTCCACCTCTAATGTTAAAGGTACCGGGTTCGCTCCCAGTACAGGCAATATAATGTATGGACATTTTTGTCAGGAGATCGCAATACCCAGGAGATATCCTGGGTACTGAGATCTCCTGGGTAATGAGATCTCCTGGGTACTGAGATCTCCTGGGTACTGAGATCTTCTGGGTACTGAGATCTCCTGGACACTGAGATCTCCTGGGTACTGAGATCTCCTGGGTACTGAGATCTCCTGGGTACTGAGATCTCCTGGGTACTGAGATTTCTTGGTGTTACGTGCAGTCTTTGATATCTTACAATATTATACATTGGTATACTTGTTATGTTCGCAAATATTTTGTAAACAAAATAGATATTTTTTAGTGCTTAAGGGAAAGTCATTATTGAGTTACTTCCCTTGAAAGTTGTGTCGTCTCTTTCGATCGAACTCCGCGGATGAATCCAGTTTTACTGCGATTTATTCTTTGTTTGGGTAGTAATAGATTGTTCTTGCTTCAGAATATCTATGGCCTGAATTTATGTGTATTGTTTGGCTGAGTAGGACGAGTCTGTCTTATATCTGTATATCTTTACATATCTAAGTCGAACTATATGTTCTTTTGTCTCTAGAGAGGTCAAAGGCTGTTCGGCGGATGTGTCTCTAGAGAGGTGTGTTTTGGCTTCGCCCTGATCATGGGGGCTGTGTTTTGCTATGTCGGCTTGTCGCCGGGAAAAAGTGATCTCTATATTTATGGGGAAAGTGATAGTCGTCTAGACCTATCGTGATGCTTTACCCCAGTGTTTATTCTTATTGCCAAGGAATGGCAGAATCATATTTCTGATACGCAGGTAATGAAAGATACTCTTTTGAACTCTCGTACGAAGCCACCGTTTTCCGATAGGTATGACTTGTACATCTGAGAGGATGCATTTAACTAGATGGAAAACGACTCTGATTCCTAGCAGCACTATATCCTGTAGAATGCAGTCAATTGTATCATGATAGAATCTACAGAGCAATGAAACATTTAATGAATGACTAACTTTAAGACAGATTCATTATCTGTATCCAAACGTGAGTGACAGCTCACGAGAGAAGCCATCTTGTAAAAGCATTTAGTGACTTTCAAGAAGAGAAAAGGGATGCCCGTATTATCGCTTGATTAGTCCAGAGATCACTGCTACACATGAGAACCCATTGCTAGCGGTTCAATTTAATTATATGGAAAAATCTGTGCTGGACATTATGTTAAGGAATCTTCACTAGACGAGATTAGGTCTAGAAGTCATCTTGGATATTGTTTATAATCTGACGTGCTTTGTCAGTAAACTCAGATGATATATATATATGGGCAATACTGAGTGCTTGGCTATTGACAGTCCATTATACTATTATTCTACATGAGTGCCCATGTAACATTGCAAGACCATTTATCCACTGTACCATGATGTATTATGCCAACCTGTGATTTGTCACTATCTGTGCTGTCGAGTGTGTACGTCCAATTAAACTGTAGTAAAGGTACACAGTCGTTGGTGTCGATGACTTCCAGCCATACATGAGTGTGAGAAAAGAACATTTGTCAACACCACGAACTCTTCCTATCATTCGCATATTACACACTCAATCTATGTCTACACACCACTGCGTAGGTCAAGTTGACATTCCATACTCAAACCACGAGCAACACAACAACACAGTATTTAACTCTGGTGATGTTCGAGTGAGCTTCAGATTTTTCAGCATGTCTCTTGCTCAGGGCAAGGGTCTTGTATTAAAAGAGTTTATCAACTGATGATGACGTCTGTCTCCCAAAGAAAGATCTTATCAACTGGTGGCCAGTGTGGGGATCGAACCCACGACATTCGCGTTATCAGCGCGAATGTCGTGGGTTCGATCCCCACACTGGCCACCAGTTGATAAGATCTTTCTTTGGGAGACAGACGTCATCATCAGTTGATAAACTCTTTTAATACAAGACCCTTGCCCTGAGCAAGAGACATGCTGAAAAATCTGAAGCTCACTCGAACATCACCAGAGTTAAATACTGTGTTGTTGTGTTGCTCGTGGTTTGAGTATGGAATGTCAACTTGACCTACGCAGAAGTTCAGAAGTCAACAGATTACCGATACCAGACCGTTTCCTGTGGCTGATACGACACACTTGCAGTATTGGTTTGCTCTTTGTCAACACTTCGTCACGTGACCTGTCAAGTGAATGCAGTATGTAGGTCAGCGTTGTTGACATTTGTACATTAGACATTACAGAGTTTCACAGAACAGTTGGATCAATTCTTGTCAATATTAACAGGAAGACAGTATTATTGAACTAAGAAGTCCTATTTTCATCGATGGATCTTCTTGTTTTCTATATATGAACTTTAATATTTAAGGCCAGAATGTTTAATTGAATAAAGTGGCAGTTACTACTGCTGATATTGCAGATGCTCTTTGGCTTATATTTTCTCGTCTGGGGTTCCCCGGAGAGATATTGTCAGACCATGGCACCCAACTAATATCAGATACCATGTCTCAAGTAATGTCTACTCTGCAGATAGATAGATCTTTAAGTAGTATCTACCATCCAATGTCTAATGGTATGGTCGAACGCCTTAATAGAACACTTAAAAACTTAGTAGGGAAGATAACTGAGGATCATCCTCAAGACTGGGATAGAGTTTTACCTGCGGCCCTCTTCGCTTACAGAGAGGTACCCAATGAACATACAGGATTTTCTCCCTTTGAACTCGTCTTTGGCGCGCGTACGCGTGGCCCTATGTCGCTGCTTCATGATCTCATAACAGCTGACAATATTGACGATGACACAAAGTCATCCTACGAATATGTCATCGCGTTGAGACAAAAGATTATCGAAGCATGCAAATTAGCAACTTCTTCTTCTGAATTTGCGAAACAGAAGGCAAGGCAATTTGCCAATAAGAAGAGATGCTTACGACAACTTTGTCCTGGTGACAAAGCATTTGTATTACTACCTTGTAGGGAAAACAGACTACTTATTTCTTGGAAAGGTCCGTACGATATAATATCGAAAATTTCCGATGTCGACTATATTGTCGATATTGATGGGAAGCATAAAACCTTCCACATCAATATGCTTACTGAATTCCATGAACGTCCGGATTATTTGCAACCCATTTTCCAAGCAACGGACAATTCTCCAGTACAACATGGTCATTACTCATCACTGTCCGTGATACAGGATGAGGAAACAAGTTTTTCAGATGTAAATCTTCCTCTTCCAATGATCCCACTCCATTCTAGTGAATCATGGAAGAACGTTACTGTCTCTCCTGATTTGTCTCTAGGAGAACAGCGACAAGTTTCAACTATGTTGCAAACATTTCAGGATGTACTCACTGACATCCCTGGACAAACGCATGTCATTGAACATGACATTGTTCTAACTGACCATACTCCTATTAGGGTTAGACCTTATCCTATACCTATACATTTCCAAGCACAGGTTAAGAAAGAGTTGGATGAGATGATAGATTTGAAAATAATCGAACCATCCACCTCTGCATATTCTTCGCCGATGGTTATTGTTCGTAAAAAAGACAATAACATACGTCTTTGCGTTGACTATCGAAAATTGAATCAAGTAACGAAGTTCGATGCCGAACCTATGCCTTTACTGGAAGAGCTACTTACTCGACTCTCCAAATCTCATTTTTTCACTAAACTTGATTTGTCTAAAGGATATAGGCAAGTTCCTTTATCTGAACGCGCCAAACCTCTCACGGCTTTTTCAACACCTAGAGGTTTGTTCCAATGGAATTTTATGCCTTTCGGTCTTATGAACGCACCAGCTACATTCGTGCGCATGATGCGCCGAATCCTATCTTATCGGTCAGATGTCATTGCATATCTAGACGACATCTGTCTTTTCAGCGATACTTGGGAAGATCACTATTCAGGGTTAGATGAATTGCTGTCTACTTTGCGCGAGCACAACCTGACAGCGAAACCCTCTAAAGCCTATATTGGTTTTAGCGAAATTTCTTTCCTAGGCCACCGAGTTGGTCATGGTTTCCTAAAGACAGAGGACCATAATACTAGTAAGATACTTAACATCTCGATCCCTAAGACTAAAAAACAGGTGAGAAGTCTGTTAGGTCTTATTCAATTTTATGGCAGATTCATTC
This sequence comes from Oreohelix idahoensis, assembly GCA_024509875.1. Lineage (NCBI taxonomy): Eukaryota > Metazoa > Mollusca > Gastropoda > Stylommatophora > Oreohelicidae > Oreohelix > Oreohelix idahoensis. The sequence goes on from JAMPIV010018963.1 coordinate 245,748, forward strand.
AGAATCTATCCTCTATCATGGCACCTCTTTCGACACTTCTAAAGAAAGGTTCGCCTAATATGGTCCACTGGTCTCAGGAATGCCAATGCTCTCTGGATAAGATTAAAACATTGTTTTCAACACCACCTATTTTAGTGCTACCTACTAAAGATAAGACATTCGTTCTTCGTAGTGACGCTTCATCCACTGGGATTGGAGCGGCACTAATGCAAGAGTACTCTGGAACTCTGCATCCTGTAATGTATATTTCCAGAAAACTTAATGCGGCAGAAAGGAATTATTCGGTTTTAGACCGTGAGCTATTAGCTATGGTTTGGTCGATCCTCAAACTACAGAGATTCCTTCTGGGCGCACATTTCATAGAAGAAACCGACCAAAAAGCTCTTACTGCTATACAGAGTAAGAATTTGAAGAGCTCGAGGTCTACTCGATATGCAATTGCTCTTCAACCTTTTCATTTCTCTGTGCGAGCTATTCGTGGATCAGATAATGTGATGGCAGACATTCTGTCAAGATGCCCACATGATTCCACATAACTATTAGGGCTTAGAATTCTTGATATGTCTAGTTCTATAGTAGTTCCTTTTCTATATCATAATAGATACACATTTGTAATTTAATAATATAATGATTGTATCACTACATAGCGGTTCATTGATGTTTATTCACCGCTGTGCTTTGATGATTTTTCTTCATAAATCATAAATGTAAGATATCTAATACGAAACTATGGTATGAATTTTTTAGGCATCGTGTAATTGCCAGAATTGTATTATACTTTGATGACACCTTCCTGGAAAAATATACTTGTAGAGAAATAATTTCTCTCAGTTTATGAGACACATTCTCACCAGTCGCTCCATATGTCGACTTAGCCTCATATTAGGCGTTATATTTATTCCTGATATTTTCATCTGCGCATTATTCATGCGTTGTGAGCCTATTGTACGTTGCTCCTAGATGTATTTCAAAAAAGAAAAAAAATGTTCCATTTTTTTTTCCCGGGAGGTGTGGTAAGACTGTTACGTGCAGTCTTTGATATCTTACAATATTATACATTGGTATACTTGTTATGTTCGCAAATATTTTGTAAACAAAATAGATATTTTTTAGTGCTTAAGGGAAAGTCATTATTGAGTTACTTCCCTTGAAAGTTGTGTCGTCTCTTTCGATCGAACTCCGCGGATGAATCCAGTTTTACTGCGATTTATTCTTTGTTTGGGTAGTAATAGATTGTTCTTGCTTCAGAATATCTATGGCCTGAATTTATGTGTATTGTTTGGCTGAGTAGGACGAGTCTGTCTTATATCTGTATATCTTTACATATCTAAGTCGAACTATATGTTCTTTTGTCTCTAGAGAGGTCAAAGGCTGTTCGGCGGATGTGTCTCTAGAGAGGTGTGTTTTGGCTTCGCCCTGATCATGGGGGCTGTGTTTTGCTATGTCGGCTTGTCGCCGGGAAAAAGTGATCTCTATATTTATGGGGAAAGTGATAGTCGTCTAGACCTATCGTGTATGCTTTACCCCAGTGTTTATTCTTATTGCCAAGGAATGGCAGAATCATATTTCTGATACGCAGGTAATAAAAGATACTCTTTTGAACTCTCGTACGAAGCCACCGTTTTTCGATAGGTATGACTTGTACATCTGAGAGGATGCATTTAACTAGATGGTAAACGACTCTGATTCCTAGCAGCAGCACTATATCCTGTAGAATGCAGTCAATTGTATCATGATAGAATCTACAGAGCAATGAAACATTTAATGAATGACTAACTTTAAGACAGATTCATTATCTGTATCCAAACGTGAGTGACAGCTCACGAGAGAAGCCATCTTGTAAAAAACATTTAGTGACTTTCAAGAAGAGAAAAGGGATGCCCGTATTATCGCTTGATTAGTCCAGAGATCACTGCTACACATGAGAACCCATTGCTAGCGGTTCAATTTGATTATATGGAAAAATCTGTGCTGGACATTATGTTAAGGAATCTTCACTAGACGAGATTAGGTCTAGAAGTCATCTTGGATATTGTTTATAATCTGACGTGCTTTGTCAGTAAACTCAGATGATATATATATATATGGGCAATACTGAGTGCTTGGCTATTGACAGTCCATTATACTATTATTCTACATGAGTGCCCATGTAACATTGCAAGACCATTTATCCACTGTACCATGATGTATTATGCCAACCTGTGATTTGTCACTATCTGTGCTGTCGAGTGTGTACGTCCAATTAAACTGTAGTAAAGGTACACAGTCGTTGGTGTCGATGACTTCCAGCCATACATGAGTGTGAGAAAAGAACATTTGTCAACACCACGAACTCTTCCTATCATTCGCATATTACACACTCAATCTATGTCTACACACCACTGCGTAGGTCAAGTTGACATTCCATACTCAAACCACGAGCAACACAACAACACAGTATTTAACTCTGGTGATGTTCGAGTGAGCTTCAGATTTTTCAGCATGTCTCTTGCTCAGGGCAAGGGTCTTGTATTAAAAGAGTTTATCAACTGATGATGACGTCTGTCTCCCAAAGAAAGATCTTATCACTTGGGTACTGAGATCTCTTGGGTACTGAGATCTCCTGGGTAGTGAGATTTCCTGGGTAGTGAGATTTCCTGGCTATTGAGATCTCTTGGGTACTGAGATCTCCTGGGTACTGAGATCTCCTGGGTACTGAGATCTCCTGGGTACTGAGATCTTCTGGGTACTGAGATCTCCTGGATACTGAGATCTCCTGAGTACTGAGATCTCCTGGGTTTTGAGATCTGCTGGGTACTGAGATCTCCTGGGTACTGAGATTTCTTGGGTACTGAGATCTCCTGGGTACTGAGATCTCCTGGGTACTGAGATCTCCTGGGTACTGAGATCTCCTGGGTAGTGAGATCTCCTGGGTACTGAGCTCTCCTGGGTAGTGACATCTCTTGGGTACTGAGATCTCCTGGGTACTGAAATCTCCTGGGTACTGAGATCTCCTGGGTACTGAGATTTCCTAGGTACTGAGATCTCCTGGGTACTGAGATCTCCTGGGTACTGAGATCTCTTGGGTACTGAGATCTCCGGGGTACTGAGATCTCCTGGGTACTGAGATCTCCTGGGTACTGAGATCTCCTGGGTACTGAGATCTCTTTGGTACTGAGATCTCCTGGGTACTGAGATCTACTGGGTACTGATATCTCGTGGGTACTGAGATCTCCTGGGTACTGAGATCTCCTGGGTTCTGAGATCTCCTGGGTACTGAGATCTCCTGGGTACTGAGATCTCCTGGGTACTGAGATCTCCTCGGTACTGAGATTTTTTGGGTACTGAGATCTCCTGGGTACTGAGATCTCCTGGGTACTGAGATCTCCTGGGTACTGAGATCTCCTGGGTAATGAGATCGCATGGGTACTGAGATCTCCTGGGTACTGAGATCTCCTGGGTACTGAGATCTACTGGGTTATGAGATCTCCTGGGTACTGAGATCTCCTGGGTATTGAGATCTCCTGGGTACTGAGATCTCTTGGGTAGTGAGATCTCTTGCGTAGTGAGATCTCTTGTTTACTGAGATCTCTTGGGTACTGAGATCTCCTGGGTACTGAGATCTCCTGGGTACTGAGATCTCCTGGGTACTGAGATCTTCTGGGTACTGAGATCTCTTGGGTAATGGGGTCTCTTGGGTAGTGAGATCTCTTGGATACTGAGATCTCCTGGGTACTGAGATCTCCTGGGTACTGAGATCTCTTGGGTACTGAGATCTCCTGGGTACTGAGATCTCCTGGGTACTGAGATCTCTTGGGTACTGAGATCTCTTGGGTAGTGAGATCTCTTGGGTACTGAGATCTCTTGGGTACTGAGATCTCTTGGGTACTGATATCTCTTGGGTAATGAGATCTCCTGAGTACTGAGATCTCTTGGGTACTGAGATTTCTTGGGTACTGAGATCTCTTGGGTACTGAGATCTCTTGGGTACTGAGATCTCTTGGGTACTGAAATCTCTTGGGTACTGAGATCTCCTGGGTACTGAGATCTCCTAGGTACTGAGATCTCCTGGGTACTGAGATCTCTTTGGTACTGAGATCTCTTGGGTGGTGAGATCTCTTGGGTACTGAGATCTTCTGGGTACTGAGATCTCTTGGGTAGTGAGATCTCTTTGGTAGTGAGATCTCGTGGGTATTGAGATCTCTTTGGTAGTGAGATCTCCTGTGTACTGAGATCTCTTGGGTACTGAGATCTCTTGGGTACTGAGATCTCTTGGGTACTGAGATCTCTTGGGTACTGAGATCTCTTGGGTACTGAGATCTCTTGGGTACTGAGATCTCTTAGGTACTGAGATCTCTTGGGTACTGAGATCTCTTGGGTACTGAGATCGGTTGCCTAGCCTCCTCGCAAAATGGAGAACAAATAGGACGTCCTGTGTGCAACTTGTGCACGTTAAAATTCTCTCGGCAGTTTGGAAATATTAAAGAGTAGGCCATACGACCGCTGCCCTGGCTAAAATTTAAGAATTAGGAAACCCATCCACCAGTAAAATATTTATAGATTGTGTGATTCCTGTATACACACACTGGGCTCCTCGCCGGTGCTAGGGAGTTTGTGCACTGTTCTGAAATCCTCCTTGTGTGATGCAAAGGAGGAGTTTGGAGGGAGCGCTGATGTTCTTCGTGTGCATTGAAGATGGTCCTAAAACCAGAAAGGGACCGAAGACGCAGCTAGAGAAATGAATGCAGTCAGCGACCCATAGCTTGACTGCTTGCGTCAGGGTCAGCGAACCAGAGCTAACCAAGACCCTACTCCACCTCCAAGTGGTGGTCCTGGAAACAGGCTGCATCACTGCAGTCTGGCTGAGAGCGTAGGGATCGAAGTGGGAAGGCAAACCCGGTCCCAAAAAATGTCGTGCTGAAGTCGGATGTGTCCGCCGAAAGGTGCAAATATCGCAGCTTTGCTGTAAACGGACACAACGCAACCAACGCCCTTTTCAGGACGAACGAAGAAGAAGAAGAAAACCAAAAAGAAAAAAACCCCTGGGGATTCCATAACAAGGACTGATCTGTAGTACTATCAACATGTTTCTTCAATATGTGGCCTATTCATCGCTAGCGCCTTCTTCTCATCACACACAAAAATGTACGCGTTCTTGTATACGTAACAAAAACAATTGTTACGCAACGAACAATGAACTTTCTCTCATCTATCTTATAATAGTAGACTCTATCGTAAGTGTTAGAGATTTCATCATACGAGGTTAAACGTGTTTATGCGGTGGACTTCACTTCCTTGCTGCCTTTGTCGCCCCTAACTCAAGAGCAGAATCAGATACCTATTGAGGTAATCTTTGCCAATCGTTCTGCACAGAATATTGACTTGAACTGATTTCCATTCAGCATTGTTTAGTGGATTGTTACACTATTTGAGGTGGTGCAGGGGCCTTTGGTTTATTGTTTAACTGACATTTACTGGTCATAATGCAGTTATTTGTAAGAACCCCCCACTGACGGCCTGACGAAATATTAAATGTGTAACTTACTAACGCACTGATTCATGTATTGACTGACGGATCGAGTGACTGACTGATGTACTCCTGATGATTGGCTGATGGACTGACTAATTTGACTGACTGACTTACGAACTGATGTACGAACAGACGGATTGATTTATTGGTGGAGTCAATGAATGAAGGACTAACTAACCGACTAATCAATGTAGTGACTGATAGACAGAATGATGAACAGATGGACTAAAATATGGACTGAATGACACATAAACTGATGGACTGGCTGACGGTCTTATTGACTAACTGACATAGTGATTGACGGACTAGCTGATGGACCGTCTGATTTATTGAAACATGTGATCATTAATTGTTTTTAATATCTCTCACTTGTCCAAAGTCCGTGTCTAGAAGCTACTATGTTAGCTCTCGCAATGGCGCGTACCTCTGCATGAACGGGACAGAGCTCCACACAAATTTCTGAGCACTGGGGGCTTAAATGAATGTTTCTATTCGCGCTACAATAGACAACCGGCTCCCCTTCCCTTTAAAAAAAAAAGTTATTTTGTTTATAATTGTCTCCAGTGGCGGATCTACTATGAAACTAATGAAGCTTAAGCTTCAGGGCCCCTAATCCCGGAGGGGCCCCAAAAGCGACTTTAGTCCACATTGCTTAATTAAAAATGTTGGGTCTACTGTATGAGAAGGGTTTTTTTTTAAATAATAATATAGTGTAATTCAATACAAAATAATAGTTAATATTAAAATTAAAAGGTTATTAAAGTATCATGCCCTAAACGAAAAAAAGCTTTCTCAGAAAGTAGACCTAAAATGTTTTCCTTTCAAAGCATGCGACAATAGTGGCACGACTCAAATTGATTAATTTTTTGTTGTATATATTTTAAAAATCCCAAAGTTTGAAAGTCGGTAGCACAGATGTTGTAAAGGTGGTGTGTTGCGGTAAGTTGGCTGTTCTGCTGTGGCTAATGTAATTTGTTTCCCTTTTTAACAGAGGTCAAGACCCTAGCACAGTGGTCAACATGAAAGTACTGCGGAACAAGCAGAGACTGAGCAGAAACATGAAACAGGAAGCAAATTCAGTGATTTCAAAGAATACAGTGACCTCGAAAACGGGCCCATAACAGTTGATAATGATTTCATACAGAATTGTTTAATGCAAGACATAGGTTTTTTTTTCAAAATAAAAAACCAGATGATGTATATAGCGAATCAAGCAGGATTTACAAGGAGCAAAACAGAAGTTTCTCAAACAAATATTTTGAAAAAAGATTGAAAAATGGCCAGACTGTGATGAGATCCTGGTTAGTTTACTCAAATAGCAAAGGCTGTATATACTGTTTTGTTTGCAAACTCTTTTCTAAATGCCAAACATCACTTACAACAGATAGGTTTTCTGACTGGATGAATGTACTCAGAACTCTGGAGAATCATGAAGACAGCACGGAACATAAGAGGGCGATGTTGTGTTGGATAACAAGAAAGTCAAATAAAAATAATGTGGATCAGCAACTTGAAGAACACATGACAAAAACCATACAGTACTATTTTGAAGTACTGAAAAGAGTTGTAGCTGTTATAACGTTTTTAAGTGAAAGAGGTTTGGCATTTAGAGGTCATGAGGAGAAGTGGGGCTCACCAAATAATGGAAACTTCATGGGGGTCATTGAACTTATTGCAGAATTCGACCCATTTTACATGAACATTCTCGAGAAATGTAAAAATGAAAAAGTAAATGCTACTTACCTATCCAAAACCGTGTATGACGAATTGATAGAAATTATCGGAAAACATGTGCAAGATGAAATTGTGAATCAAATCAACAACGTAGACACCAAATACTACTCTATTATTGTTGACTCTACGCCTGACCTGACACATGTTGACCAGCTGGTAATTGTGGTTCGCTACTGCTATAATGGAAAACCCTGTGAGAGATTTTAAACATTTTTACCGATAGAAAACCATTCATCCACGACGTTGTTCATCAAAATACAAGTCCTGGGTGAACATGCTTTCACTTGAAAATATCCGTGCTCAGTCCTACGATAATGCATCTAACATGAAGGGCTCGGAGAAAGGGCTACAAGCACTCTTTAAAAACATTAACATGTACGCAGACTATGTACCATGTGTAGCCCATTCATTTAACCTTGTTGGAGAAAAGGCAGTGTCTACTGTACCTGAAGTTGTTGACTATTTCGGCATTTTGCAGGAGCTGTATGTTTTCTTTTCTGGATCTCCACGAAGATGGGGGATTTTAAACACACAGGGCAATCTACATTTTTCTCTACAGAGCTTAAGTGTAACTAGATGGTCTGCACACTATGAAGCAGTCCGGGCAAATAAAAATGGATATATGGGTATTTTACAAACTCTCAAACATATTTTTGAAGACTCAGAAGAGAAACCTGAATGTAAACGAGATGCAAAGAATTTATACAAGTTGGTACAGCTGGAGTATGCTATTTTAACAGTCGTTTGGGAAGAAGTGCTGGAGCGTTTCAACAAAACAAGTAAGAAACTCCAAACCCCTGGTTTTGATGTATTTGAAGGTTATCTTCTGCTTTCATCTTTACTTTCGTTTGTTAAAGAACTCAGAGAAAATTCAGCCGATAGGATTGCACACTATGAATCAGAAGCAAAAGGTTTGTGTGAAGATATCACTTCAAGTTATTCTGATGCTTCCAAACGCATTGTTATAAGGACATTTTCAGATGGAACAAGTGGTATTGCTTCTTTGAGAGGAGCTGACAAATTTAGGATAGAAGTTCTATATCGATTCTATCAATCAATCAATACCCTTTAGCTCACCAAAGAGCATAGGCCTTCAACAAACACATGCCAAGTCTTCCTGTCCTGTGCCATCCGCTCAAGTTCTTTCCATGTTTTCCTCATCATTTTCACCCCTGTTTCAAGTTCTCTTCTCCATGTGTGTTTTGGTCTACCTCTGCCTCTCTTTCCCTGTGGATTCCAGAACAAGGACTGCCTTGTAATGCTATCAACAGGTTTCCTCAATGTGTGTCCTATCCATCGCAAGCGTCTTCTTCTCAACTCTTGTTCCACTGGCACTTGTCTGGTTCTTGTCATCAATTCCACATTTGTGACTTTGTCATACCATTTCAGTCCTTCTATTCTACGCAAGCACCCGTTTATAAAAGTCTGTAGCTTTTTGGTTGTTTTTGTTGTTCTCCATGTCTCAGAGCCATACAATAGGACTGACTTCACATTTGAGTTGATGATTCTTATGTTCGTGTTGGACTTGATTTCTCTTGTTCTCCATATGTTTCGCACTGCAATGAAAGCTCCTCTTGCTTTTTGTATTCTTATTTTCATATCACTGTCTCTCCCTCCAACTTTGTCTGTATTACTTCCAAGATATGTAAACAATTCTACATCTTTTAGTGGTGTGTCTTCAAGTTCAACCTTGTTATCATTTCTTGCATTTATTCTCATAATCTTTGTCTTTTCCCTGTGTATTTTCAGGCCTACTTGTTGTGACCTCTCATCGAGAATTTTCATTTTCTCTTGCATCTGATTATGGTTATGGGACAGAAAAGCCAAGTCATCTGCAAAATCCAGATCATCAAGATGTTTAGTCAGATTCCACTGGATTCAATTTCTGTTGTGTGATGTCGATGTTTTCATAACCCAATCTATTGCTAGTAAGAAAAGAAATGGAGACAAGAGGCATCCCTGTCTCACTCCCGTTCTAATCCTAAACGGTTCTGTAAGTTGTCCTTCATGAAGAACTCTACATGTTATGTCTTCATAGGTCTTCTTTATTAAGTTAATGATCTTCATGGGAACTCCATAATGCCTCATCAATTTCCAAAGCGATTCTCTGTCTACACTGTCAAATGCCTTTTCATAGTCCACGAATCCGATGTATAGCGGTGAATTCCATTCCAGACTTTGTTCAACTATTATTCTCAATGTTGCTATCTGGTCTGTACAGGATCTATTTTGTCGAAAACCTGCTTGCTCATCTCTCAGTTGCTTGTCTATGGACTCTTTTAATCTCTCCAGGATGATTCTGTTTAATACTTTTCCTGGCACTGATAGTTATATTATTCCTCTATAATTTGTGCACTCTTGTAAATTTCTCTTCTTAGGCAACTTGACCAGATAACCTTCCTTCCATTCTGCTGGTATTTCCTCTCTCTCCCAGACTTTGCCAAGTAGTTTGTATAATATCTCTGTAGAGGTATCAATATCTGTTTTGATGGCCTCTGCTGAAATGCAATCTGGACCAGCTGCTTTTCCATCTTTCAGAAGTTTTATGGCTTTCTTTATTTCTTCTCTACTTGGTCGTTCACAGCTGATTTGTAGCTCCTCTTCTGCTGGCTGGATGTCTGGGGGATTAGTCGGAGATGGTCTATTGAGAAGTTCCTCAAAATGTTCTGTCCATCTCTTCATTTGTTCTTGTATATTACTAAGCAATTTTCCATTCTTATCTTTTATGAGGCCATTTGCTTGCTTATATTTCCCTGTTAGCTTCTTTGTGTTGTTGTACAAGTCCCTCATATTTCCTTTTGCTGCAGTTTCCTCTGCTTCCCTTACCAAATCATCAATATATTTCATCTTGTCTCTTTTGATGTTTCTTCTTACTTCTTTGTTTGCTTCTATGTACACTTCATGAGCATTGGCTTTGGAGCTTCTGGTTTTGCTTCTGTTTAACTCTGCTTTCTTGTTTTTCCTGTCTTCTATCTTACTAATGGTTTCTGTTGGTATCCATGCTTTGTGCTGATGTTCTCTTTTTCTCAGTACTTCTTCACATGTCTCGTTCCATATATTTTTTACTTGTTGGCAGTGGTCTTCCGTATCTGTTTCATCTTCCAGCTGTTCGAGTACTTGGTATTTGTTGGATACTTTGATTGAAAATGTTTCCCTTATTTCCTGATTTCTTAGATACCCCACATTATACTGTTGTCTATAGCTATATGCTGTTGTAAATTTCTTGAGCTTTGATTTTGTTTTTGCCAACAGAAGATGGTGGTCTGATACAACATCTGCTCCTCTACATACTTTGACATCATGCAATGATGACCTAAACTTCTTGCTAATGCATTTGTGATCAATCTGATTCTCAGTTCTGTGGTCTGGTGATATCCATGCTGCTTTATGTATTCTTTTATGTCGAAATATGCTTCCTCCTATAGCTAGTTGATTTGAAGCACAGAAGTTTGCTAATAGTTCCCCATTCTCGTTCATCATACCTAATCCCTGCTTTCCCATGATTTCTTCAAAACCAGTGTTGTCTGTTTCTATGTTCGCATTTAGGTCCGCCATCAAAATTGTGATGTCCTTTCTTTTCTTATTGTCCAAGACGCTTTGTAGTCTGGTGTAAAAGTCTTCTTTCACAGATTCTTCTTTATCGTTTGTTGGTGCATAACACTGAATGATGTTTATATTTACTTTCTTTTTGGCTGATTTAAACCTTGCTGTTATAATTCGGGGTCCCGTTGCTTCCCATTCTATAAGTGCCTTCTGTGCTTCCTTGGACAGCATTAGCACCCCTTCACTGTGGTGGGCTCTTTCCTCCTCATGTCCTGAGGACAGCACCATTTCTCCTGTGATCAATCTCTTCTTCTCTATGCCTTTCCACCGTGTCTCGCAGAGACCCAGGATATTAATTCTGTAATTTTACATTTCTGTGCAGTTTTCCCTTGTTCACACAGAGTGCGAACATTCCAGGTGCCAATCCTGGAGATTTTCCTAGACGAAAAAGGTTAGTCTGCAACCCAGACTCCTTTCGGCTTTCTCTAGGTTGCTTCATGCGCCTCCTTTCCAGAGGACCTTCTTCTGTTTTGGGCAGCTGAGTTGATTTATATTCTTTATTTGACTTGTCCATGTTTGTTGAAGTTTTTGTGGTAAAAAGTTTTTTGCAGGATGGGGTAACTAGCCCCATGCCCAACCCTCCTTAGTCGCTTTTTACGACATGCCTGGTAGGGTACAGTGTTACTATTCTTTGCTCCCCTTTCGGGCCCCGGTAACAATCGACTCTATGACTGCTTGATAATCCAGTTACGCAAAAGGATTGACCCATATGTGGTGGATTTGGTGTTATAGATGTTATTATTTAATATTATTTGTCTACCAGGTGAGGTCAGCTGTGAAGGCCCCTGAGTTTAGTAGTTGATGGTTAAGTATTTTTAGGGAACCTAGCTGCTACCACCCTATGATCTCACTTGGCTCTAGATTTTTATTTATTAGTTATGTGACTACGTCTAAGTGTCTAGGGTAATGAAGATATAATGCAGTGCAAGACAAATCAATACAAATACACTTTAATTCTATCACATAAATAGGACTGGGTCAATACAACAACCACATACAGACTAACACTCTATGATATATCTTATAGAAGTCTGTGGCTGAATATTATGTAATAGTATATATTACAATTTTATTTGCCCTGATTCAGAATTTTCTGAGTCAGGACCAACAACAAAATGAAAATTATAGTTTTATTTACATAAAATTAAATACCACAATGGATCTTCTGTCCATATAAAGCAATATTTCAATTTAATTATATTTAGGTATTACTATAGACTAAGTTAACACGGGTAATTAATGGTGGGTTGGGGTATGTTCATCACAACAGTAAATTATTTTATTTATTAAGTTTTAATACAAGTGGATGAACTCTTAGTGCCGACACAATGGCACTTATCTTTCTGTTAGTAGTAGTTATGATGCTGATAATCTCCTATATTTCATGGGTTGATTCGTGGTAGACAGCGTGTACCAGCAAAAATTTCAACCGAATGACCAATCTGACACAGTCCCTGGTGTAGTGTGATAGACAGCGTGTACCAGCAAAAATTTCAATTTCTCTCACGAAGATAAAATACACCAGGGTTCTGGCACTTGCTTAGTACCAGAACAAAAACCCCGAAACAAGGTTATGATTCTTTATAACACATCTACGATATCATTCCACAAGTAATACATGGTATAATTCAATAAAATGAAAAGGGTCAGATCCCTCTGACCAACTCATTTCAACCATTTCCATCTGAGATAACAACTCATACCAGTGCTCCTATTCTTCTCCCTAATGGCTACAACGCCTCTGACACTTCAACAATGATTCTCTCCCATAGGATAATGTGGGTAGCCTTCCCACTGGTAACTGTGGAAATCATTTTAAGTTATATAACTCATGTAAGTTTTACTGCGTGTGAACAACCCCATAGGCGCTGCATAAGTCTGCTAGGGGACCTATGTACTTAGTCGCAAAACATTCCCAATAAAGCAGTATCTTATACACCAAATTTTTGTAATAACAAGGTTAATAAATTTCGTTCTTACCACAATTCAATGGAAATATCACAAACATACGTTGACTGGTGTCACAAAATTAACAGTGATACAACGTAAAAATATCTCCAAAGGATAAAATATAGGGATAAAAAGAATGCGTAAGTTACTAGAAGGCATGATCGCCCACGCCGCGGGTCACTACCCTCCATAAAAATTGACTTGCTAGACGGGAAATCAAAACGGTTACCATTTGAACGGGATGAGAACGGCGGATCAAAAGGAAACAAATATGACTGAAAAATTGCGTGAGACTAGCAAGGCTAAGGAGACGCAATTGGGGGGGGGGGGGAAGGAAAATGTACGTCCCCCAAGTTGACATAAAGTAAGGAAAACGACAGAAGGGACCTTGGATATGATACGCCACAGTCATTTATTGGACGCTTTTGCGATACCAAGCCTTTTATTTGAATTCGGCGGCAAACGCAGATGCTTGAAATATTACAAAATTTAAAAAGTAACTTTTTCTTAATATTAATGTTAGGAATATAAAAATTAGCTGGCCGGATGGCCCATTCTGAGCAGTGAAATAATATGCTTTTGTTTATACAGACGGATAGATAATAATGAAGACAATGACAAAAGACTGTTGTTCACATCAGCGAAAGACTGCATTGAATCAAACATGTCACTAATTTGCACAAAAACCGCGACCTTGAGACGCAAGTGTTCAAATCTAGTTAGCATGAAAGAGAAGGGACATTGGTGGGAGCTGTGGCTAAAAATAACTTTTCAGGCAAATTTGTAGAGGGGATGGATAGGTTGGTTCAAAAACCAAGTACGTTTTTGTGAAAACGCAAGTAGAGACGGACAGACTAACAGATAAAAATCCATACTTGACTGAAGCATGACTGAAATGACTTTAGTGTAGGAAATTTGAATTTAAAAAAAAACCAAGGCATTGATTGGCCACAGACAATCATATTATCCGCGCTCAGACGAGCTTTTTTGCCATTCCTCAATAGTTGTCCAGTGATAGACACAGTAAATTTTAAGTGTGGTGATTTCAAATGAAGTAAATAGAAATAAGTTCAGGGACGCCATACTATAGCCAGCAGCTCAGCTGAGTTTTGCTAGCATTTCTGTGTTCTTTATTCATAATCTGGTAAGATTGAAATTATTTCTTTGTATATTTTGAATATTGTTTAATGTTTCGAGTGATTTGATACTGCCATATCGAAATCTAGCCTTACAAACAAGTAAGGATTTGCTCTAGACCCCCCGCCCTAGTTCAGGGTCTAGGGACAAACAATATATATAAACTCCAGCAAGGATTAGGAAGGACAGATCAAGTGTTCAGATCAGTGGAACATATCACCTATCCTATCCTAGGGCAAGAAGCTAATAAACATATTTCTGAATATGTAGTCTGGGAGAACTTATCCTATGGGAAACCAACTTGGTAAGGTGTGTTGTATGGTCAGAGAGATCTGACCCTGTCTAAATGGTGTTATTGTAAATTGTTACGTGTAGAAGTGGCTCCTTAGGTAAGGTTCTGAACCTAAACCAATACTTTATTTCAGAGCTGTGAGTTTTTTATGTTGACACCAAAAGATGGTGTCAAATGCTGGGTAAATAATTGACAGTAAGGACCCGTGCAGTGTCGCATCTCGGCAGAACAGCCTTGTATTGCCCCCAAGCCCGGAGAGGGGGGGCCACCCGATATATTGCCCCCAAGCACGGAGAGGTGGGGCCACCAGATTCCAGCACCAGAACTACTCTTTCAAAGTTACGTAAGCAGGCTGGTCTGCTGGATTTACACCAACTTCATAGACATAGCACCCAAAGTGAATTACTACTAAAACATCCCATTTCCTTCCATCATAAATGGACAATGCTTGGTAGGCTTAGACAGGGAGGGATGAAGCCACCCCAACAGCACATCTATTCATCGTTCTCCCAGGGAAAATAAAACTATGAACTGTAGAAATAATAACTACTCGTGAAAATTATATACGTACACACCTTTTATTTATCATGTCATTTATTCATGCCATTCACTCATAAATTAAAAAATCTTTCATATGTTCTGGCCAAAATAAAACCTTGGTTCAGAACAAATAAATTTAAAAAAGATTTACTTTCTAAAAATTTCACCAGCTGAATTTAGTTCATTGTGTTCTAAATTTTATTGATAATATTATATTATTTAATATCTGTGTGTTTGTATATGTCAATACAATACATTACATTCAGTACCCTAGATTTTAACGTAGCCACATTCATTAGAAAAAAAGATAGGTGTGAGGTCGTAGTGGTAGCAAGAAAGGCCTTCTGAAAATTCACAGCTACATTTTATCTCAGGAGCCTTCACAGCTGACCTCATACATCACACTTAGTAATATCACCATCATACAATACCATCAAAACCACTACAACTGGCATTAGCATTAATATATATAAGTTCAGCTTTGCTCTCGTCCAGACTGCCAAGGTTTTTTATTTATTTCACTCTTAGCACTGCTGTTCTCAACGCAGCTTGCATACTAACAATTTTGTATCAAATGGCGACAAGCCTTGGAAGCTTTTTGCCAATATCACTAGACTGGCCCAATCACAGCGAGGTCTAGCTATTCAATTCAAATTTGAAAAAAAAAACTCCAAACATGCTAGGAGTGAGTCTGCAAAATATTTTTAGCTTTTGGGCCAACCAATACCCTCCTTCCTATACTCCTATACTAACCAATCGGATTTGAATCACTCTAATGCCTCTTTTTTTAAACTTGCGTCCCCAAATAATGTTATAAATAGAATGAGCAAAAACAACAGTCATTCCGTCCGTCTTACCGTTCGAAGATATATAATATTATTTCAATATCTTGGTTAATAATTGGGCTACTATGTATATTAAAACATATTATTGCTCAGGAGACTCTAAGCTATCCATATATATGATTTTTATGGCCATATTATTTGTCGTTTGGATTTTCATATTCGTCACTGTTAGTCGTCAATTATGTACTTTTCCATAAGAGGGCCATATTTCCCCCTTCTCTATCATTTTTATTCAAAATAAAACAACTTGTTTGGGTTACGTCAGAAATACACTACTAGACAGGAAATGAGAGCTGACTGTGTGTGTGTATATATACATTTCAACTGCGAGAATATAATACGATGCATGTATGGCTTTGCGTCTTGTTTTTCAAATCTGCTAAAGGCAATACTGTCGCGCTCTCATTACAATTTGGCGTTTCAAAACCCAAACGCGTGACAATGGTAGCATTTCTTCTGTCGCTCCTTCATTCTCCTCCCTTCTTCTCTCTCTCGGTCTTGGAACAAATACTCCTTGACCCTGCAAAATGTTATTTTTAATTCTCAAGGACGAACTAGGAAAGCGTGTAAGATTTGACGGCGAGATCATTTTCTAAGCATTACCATTGTACAAAATTCAGCGCTCTACTGGCGCAGAAGACGAAGATAGGCAACCACACACGGGCGGGTTTATTTATGTTCATAGGAGTAAAATCTTACTGAATTTAGCGATTATCTCACAGATTTCGCTACACCATATGAGCAGATTGCGAAAAGGTTCAAGTTCCTCTCAGAATTGGTGAACAATTCTGAAATTGATGATGACAGTATTAAACTTATAATATCGTATTACAAAGATGATTTTAACCACAAATTAGTAAACGAGTGTTATCAGTTCAAAGAATATTTGCACCTTAGGAAATCCCAGAACACAGAAGAAAGCACGCCATCTAAAATGCAATGCGCAAAAGTTCTTCAGCTTATTTGTGAGCAACACCTAATTGAAGTGTTCTCCAAAATTACTACTGCGCTTAAGCTGTACTTGACAATGCCCACCACGAGCTGTGAAGCAGAAAGGAATTTTTCAAAGCTATCCTTTATAAAAGAAACAAATTTCGGTCTACCATGACTGAAGAGCGCTTAAATTCGTTATGCATATTGTCTCTAGAAAATGACATTGCGAGGAAGCTCTCATATGGCAAAACTGTATGTAAATATGCTGCTAGAAAAAAAGAAAAAAAAACAGAAATAAGAGTATTTTGTAAAATGTGTTACATGTAGTATGTTCTGGTAAGTTTAGCTTTTCCTTCTGAGCACAAATCTCTTATGGATACACCTTGTCAGCCTTAATTTTAAACAAATGTATTAAAATATTTTATATTTTCCTCATTGCTAATTTTCTTATCTTATAATTGTCTTGGTATGTCTTCAACGAACTAATTCTGAATGATGGAGGCAATCATTAAAATAGTTAAGATTTAAAAAATCACATATACCAAGTTGGATAGTGGTCTAGTGATCAGAACATATGCATTCCAAGCAAATGTTCTGCATTCAACTCCCCGCAGAGTTGTTTCTTTTTTGAAAATTCATTCATTTGTCTTCAGTTTTTATATGTGTGTTGTTGTGGATCTACTATAAAGCTTGAACTTCAGGTTCTCCCAGCCCATTTATCTCTGTAATACATTTCTTTCCCATCCTCACAAACTTTAAATTAAAGGGGCCCCTCCAAGAGTTCAAGCTTCAGGGCCCCCAAAATGTAGATCCGCCACTGATTGTCTCTGCGTTTTGCACCTCAAATAGCGTGACAGTACACAAAACACTGCTAAAGGGAAATCACTCCAATTGAATATTCTGTGCGGAACTATTGGCAACGTTCTTTTTGGAGATTACCCATAATGAATATACTAGACCACAAGGTTTTTTTATATTTGGAAATATGCCGTAATATAACCAACAGTTTCTGTGTCAAGGTTGAACGGGCCCGCCTCACCAAAACGAAGAAAAATGTTACTTAAAACAAAATACCTATTTACATCCTGGTCGATATGCATGGGGGCTTATCTGGAGTCATCATTATGTGACCACCAGCTAAGCACATTGCTATAGTATTCAAATTTGGAAGTGAACCTCTGTCTGTGAGGCTTATTACACCCTCATCGGCTCTTGAAATCATCCATACACTTTCAGGTGGTGAAACATGTTGAGAACCCAGCATTGCACACTAAGCTTGGATGAGTCACTTGAGCCCTAGACATAGCTCTGGCTTTTTTACCTGGTTGGCTGCATACAGAAGGATCTCACTATGGGCTCACGATGAGCAGGGGAGCTAAGAAGTGGCTCTGTGCAGGACGTGATAATTCCTAGGGAGAGCCCAGAACCAGAGCACAGTAATTTAGCGCTGCATATTTGGAGAGCCCTCTTGGATGGCGGGGAATGCACAGTATGTCACGCGCTTGGGACCAGACGCGATGTCCCTTTCAATGCCAACCAAGCTGGAAAAACTGGAGCTCATAACTTCAGCTCAACGCGTTTCGCAATGACAGAAAAGCCACAGGAAAAGACTAGATCTGCAGTGTAGATAATACCAAGGAGTCTTCAACTTGGCATTGGCTGCAAAAGAAGGAGAAACTCAACAGCCTTAGGTAAAACAACAATAACAACAGCCTGGTAGACTGGAGCGTGAGTATTCAGGTTTCGATCCCAGAACACGGTAACTACGCAGCGAGAGGAAAGCGTTCTAACCGATTAACCAACCAAACGCTTCAGTTGAAAATTAACAAAAGTGGCAGTAGTTGAAAACCGAATACATGGGTTTATCTGGGGTAGACATGGGTTTATCTGGGGTAGACATGGGTTTATCTGGGGTAGGCATGGGTTTATCTGGGGTAGACATGGGTTTATCTGGGGTAGACATGGGTTTATCTGCGGTAGACATGCAAACAGTAAAAAACATTATCCAAGAATATTGGCTCCACGAGAAGAGAAGATTGACAGCATGGCCTTAATCTGTGGTTAGGAAATTTATAGCGATGAGAGACGTCTGATATAAACTGACAACTTTACCAGAGAGATTGACGTATTTATATGAGAGCAAACGAAAAATGACAAGAAGTAGACAGATAATAACATTCAAACAAATAACACTGGACAACAGCCAAAATGTATCCGAGACAAAAGTAGCTATTTTTAACTAATTTGGACATGCTGATCACGAATATGAACTTAAAAATCGCGAATTAACTCTAGTTTTCAAAATCCGGGGATGGGGGGGAAGGGGGTGGGGGGAAAGGGGGAGGGGGGGGTTGAAGAAAGCTTACAGCCTTTATTTTGGTTGTGAGATCGGTGACCAGGACCGATATTGGGTCCCACCTATGTGTTCTCAATCCTGTGCAACGAATTTGCGCTGCTGGTTGAACCGAAAAGGACGATCGGTGCGTTTTGCAGTTCCAGTGGTGTGGAGGGAACCGACAAACCATCTTAATGATTGTTACTTTTGCATGACTCCTCCAATTGGACATGGTATTTCTAAGAAGAAAACGCGGTCTGTGGCCTATCCGAATATTCCCTCTGCTATGTTGCCAGTGCCTCACGGGGAAGGACTTCCTGTTCCTGACCCACCAGAATCTTATACTCTGGATGATGAAGAAGATAATAAGGCCAGTGGACATCCGTCACCCGTGAAAGCATCTACATCAAGAGATTCTGATTTCTTGCCTATTGAAGAGTCTGTACAGCCACATACAATTACCCAGAGTGAATTGAATGATCTAGTGAGAGATCTGGAATTGCCAAAAAATAAAGCAGAGTTGTTGGGGTCCAGACTGCAGCAATGGAATCTTCTAGAAGAGAATGTGCATGTTTCTGTGTTTCGTGCTCGGCAAAAAGGTCTGCTTCCATATTTCAAAATAACAGATAACCTCATTGCTTGCGTTGGTATACTGGGTCTGATGGCAGCACTGCACATCAACTACAAAGACGACGATTGGAGGCTGTTCATTGATTCGTCCAAGTTGAACTTAAAAGCTGTGCTGCTCCATAATGGTAACATATTACCACAAGATCTTGGTCCCTCCTCTCCACATCAAACTTGGACTAATGACGAATTTTGTAAAGGCCATGGATCGAAATGGGGCAGGATTTTTATACCTTCTGATAAACGTCCCAGACTTAGTGAGGCCAAAATCAAGGAAGGTGTATTTGTCGGTTCACAGATACGTCAGCTCTTCAGAGATCAGCGTTTTGATGATATCCTCACAGGTGATGAAAAGTTAGCTTGGAATGCTTTCCAGCAAGTGGCCACAAACTTTCTAGGAAACAATAAGGCTGACAATTACCAAGAGCTTGTAGAAACCCTCTTGCAGCGCTACGAGAGACTAGGGTGCAACATGTCTTTGAAATTACACTTTTTACACTCTCATCTGGATTTCTTCCCTGCTAACTGCGGTGCTGTCAGTGACGAGCATGGGGAACGATTTCATCAGGACATTACTACCATCGAAAACAGGTACCAAGGGAAATGGAATGCAGCAATGCTAGCAGTTGGAACCTTGTGAGAGATGCTCCAGAAACTCATTACAAGCGACAGGCAAAAAGGCGTCGCTGTGAATCATTTCCGCTATGAGCATTATTATCATATGGTATGTACATGCAAATGTGTAAAACTTGTTTTACAGATGTTTAAAAAACTAGAGCTACTCTGGTGTTTTAACGGCCATTTTCATGTTCAGCAGCCCAAACAACACAAAGGTAACTTGGTTTAATCTCAGATACACACAAAAAGTCAAAATTTGTTTTCCAGTGTAATTAACGAATTAATAATTCGTCATTGAGTGTTACAAATGCTTTTCATTATTGTATGGTGCTGAAACATGGACAATGAACAAAATATTGGAACAAATAATTGAGGCAATTTGAATACGGACATGTGAAAGACTGGATCATTCCATTTTATTTTTACAAAAAATGTTGCCTCGTTTTTGCGAGGCGCGCCTTGTTCAACTTGGCACAGGGTCCATCAGTTATATAAGAGCGCATGTACTAATATAAAAGACATTGGAGTCTGGTGTATGTTTTAAAAGTTGAAGTCATTCAAATGAACATTTCCATATAAAGGTCATAATGAAAGGAGAACAAAGATTAATTTAAAGATCACAGTTAAAATATTTTGACCCAAACATAAAAACGGCACATGCAAATTTTGAAGCCCACTTTTATTATTATTTTAAGGAATGCGCTAAAATATAAAATAAATTTTCCATTCAATCTATTTCAAAGGATAAAGTGACATCAAGTATTATTTGTAAGTAATCCAATACCATAATTCCCGCCGTAAGTACCTCGGTCGGTCGGTCGGTCAGTCACATTTTGCACACCGTTTGCGCACTTTTTTCTATTTTCGAGAGAGTACATTAACTTTCAACCACAGCTAAGGAGGCGCAACTGTGGTTGAATGTTAGACAATAATTGTATTATTTCCCCTTATATGTACTCTCGCAAAAATAGAAAAGTGTGACGGTGTGCATTAAATCAACAGACACTCAAAATACTCTTCTGTCCAGTTTCATTCCGGAAACGGATTTAACTCATCATTTTTCTTAAAAATAACCTTAAAATGTAAGTGTAAGTTTTTTTTATTCTTTCTTCAAGACAAAATTTTAATTTAAAGTATTGCAGACTTATAATTATGGATCAAAATGATAAAGTGGCTAAAAGGAAGAGACGATCGCGTCATTCACAGCGAGCAAGCGAGACTATAGAAGAAGCAGCAATGTAATACGTAAAACAAAAGCAACACACTATAATTAAAAACCTGCTAATTTTGGCGGGTTGTTGCTAGTTCTTTTCATAATTGCAAAAAAAAAGAATATACCATCCGACGCCCGCCATTTTAAATGCAAAAACAATCGACATTTAATTTTATTATTTCCCTTATCTTAAACTCGAACGAGTTTTTCCCATCTTTTCGTAAATTTCTAATAATTATTATATAAATTGGCCTAGGTCGGTGCACGATAGTTTAAAATGTACAAAGAAATGGAAGTACATGCAAAGTATCAGCTCTCTAAGATCAGTAGATTTTATAGACTCAAGTGAATAAAAAGTGGTTTTTTAAAAATAGTGAAAAGGGTCATGAAAGTAAACTGAACCTCATATTTCTAACTACATCTTACCGTAGACCACCAGGGTAAAAAATAGAGCGGTAAAAGGCATATCATAGAAGTCGACTAAGAAGAGTTGGTCACAGGGTCGGCTACCTCATCCAAACTTCAAGCTAACTAAAACTTCAACAAATGTAAACAAGTAATCTAAAGTAATTACTGTAAAACCTCTGATGAACGAACTAATAGGAGTGGGTAGTACTATCATGCCGATTGTCCAGCACTTCGGAATTATATGTATGTGTATGTATGTATGTATGTATGTATGTATATATATATATATATATATATATATATATATATATATATATATATATATATATATATATATATATATATATATACGATGATAGGAAACTCTTTACAGAGCGATACAACAGGAGGCAATCTGATCATCAGAAGAAGTCCCCCCGTCCGACAAGTGTTTCGGCCCAGTATACTCCTTACACTCTAAGGGGGGCGGGCACACTTGGGTCATGACACCAAAGCGTCTCAGCCTCCTGTTGTCTTGTATCGAAAATGAACCCATTTCACTTATGGTAGCAACTTTAAAATCCACAACTCCGCCAGCCGTGGAGGCAATTGTGAAAGTAACAATGAGAAGACAAATTATTCCGTTCGTTCCGTCGCACATCACAACTAAGGACACACACTGAGACACCTGCGAAACCGACGAGGCTAGCCACTGCGCGCTAGCTACTGAAATTCTGTGCCTAACACCTCTTATAATATACGCCTCCTGTTGCCCCTCAGTCACAGCCCTTTCACTAGCACACCAAAGATCTCAACGTCTTATGGACTTTCAGGGTGTTTTCTGTACCGGAGCGTTTATTGTCACGATTTCCATTGCCAATTGCGGTTGTTCCACAGCCAGCCTGATGCCTTTTCGGCAGTTTCACTAAGCCTCTTCAGTGCCGTTGTTCTCGACTGTCCCCTCAGTCACAGCCATTTCACTAGCACACCAAAAATCTCAACGTATTATGGACTTTCAGGGTGTTTTCTGTACCGGAGCGTTTATTGTCACGATTTCCATTGCCCATTGCGGTTGTATGTATGTATATATATATATATATATATATATATATATATATATATATATATATATATATATATATATATATATATATATATATATATATATATATATATATATATATATATATATATATATATATATATATATATATATATATATATATATATATATATATATATATATATATATATATATATATATATATATATATATATATATATATATATATATATATATATATATATATACGAGATGGAGGTGAAATTCGTTTCTCACCTTAGACGCCGAAAGAAAAACATCAGGAATGTGTATATTTCGATGGATATCACCATGTTATGTTAAATTATAGAATAAAAGATACACCAGAGTATCTAGTGGTGTAGATATTTTCCTATAACTGACCTCGAAACCCTCGAATCGGTCGGTTGGATCGGAGGGTTGATCAGTGAGTTAACAATTCACTATCGTAAAACAAGCTATTGTTACCGAAACAGAACCAGGCTCGACAGTAAACATGACTCACTCTAATATCTTGGGGGCTAAGGAGATTTCTAAAATTGGATACTGGAATGTAAGAACTATGTATCAAGACGGAAAATTGGAAGAAGTAATTAAAGAAATGGATAATTATAAGTTGGACTTATTGGGTGTCAGCGAGTGTAGATGGACGGGGAAGGGCATAAAATATATTTCAGAAGAAAAAAAGCAAATTATATACTCTGGTAGTAATGATAATCGTCACACAGAGGGAGTAGCCATCCTAATGACACAGAAAGCAGCAGCATCGCTTATCAACTGGGTACCTATCAATGAGAGGCTAATATTAGCTAGATTTCAGACACGATTTTTCAAGCTCTCAATTGTACAATGTTATGCACCAACTAACGACGCTCTTGATACCACAAAAGATGACTTCTATGAAGCACTTCTAAGTACCATCAACACAATACCCAAGCATGACATAATAGCAGTCATGGGTGATTTTAACGCCAAAGTAGGTGACAACAACGATGGAGTACAAAGATATCTCGGTACTCATGGCATAGGCTGTATAAATCAAAATGGCGAAAGACTTCTAGAACTTTGTGAAATATCAAACCTCGTTGTGGCAGACACCATCTTTCCACATAAGAATATCCACAAGATAACATGGAATTCACCTGATGGCAGAACTAAGAACCAGATAGATCACTTCTGCATAAGCGCTAAATTTCGCTCATCAGTTCAAGACGTAAGAGCATACAGAGGTGCAGAGATCGGAAGCGATCATAACCTCTGCATAGCTAAAATGAGAATTAAACTGAAGAAGTTATACCAACCGAATAAAAATAGAAGAATAGATGTACACAGACTGCAATCAAATGATATAAAGAAGGAATATAATGTCAAAATGAACAACTATTTCGATGCTTTAGGCAAAATTGACAACGATATCACCACCAAGACAATCGATACTAAATGGGAACAACTGAGAACAGCAATGACAGAAGCAGCTGTAGCGACCACCGGATACCTAGTACATAAAAAGAAAAAATGGATGAGAGAAGATACTTGGGATAAAATACAAGAAAGGAAAACAGCAAAACTTAAACTACTAGCGGCAAGTACACATAATGCAGTTGAATCTTGCAAACTAACTTATAACTTGTTAAATAAAGAAGTGAAGACAAAAACTCGAAGAGATAAAAGACATTTCATCAATGAACTGGCCGTAGAAGCTGAAAATGCTGCAAGAACTGGTAATAGTAGGTGCCTTTATCAAATTACAAAACAACTATGTCACCAGCCTACTGCTATGGAAACACCTGTTAAAGGTAAATTAGGGAATTCAATACCAACAGAAAAAGAACAAATGAAGAGATGGGCTGAGCACTTCATGGAGGTGCTAACAGACCACCACCAACAGTAACACCTGATTTTAATAATGAAACATCCACAACCACCTTGCCAATAACTTGCGATGAATTCACGCTGGACGAGATCAAACAAGCCGTTAAAAGATTAAAAAAATTTTAAAGCTGCTGGAGTTGACGAAATTTCAGGGGAAATGATTAAAGCAGTTAATGACAACAACCTCTTGAGAATTTTAGATATTATAAATGAAGTATGGAGAGAAGAACAACCACCACAACAATGGAAAGACAATATTATTGTAAAGTTACCGAAGAAAGGTGATCTATCAGACTGTAATAACTGGCGTGGTATATCTCTATTATCAGTACCTGGAAAATTATTATGTTGCATGATGTTAGAAAGACTTAAATTGCATGCTGACGAAAAGATCAGAGAAGAACAAGCGGGTTTCAGGCCGAAACGATCATGTATTGATCAAATATTCACACTAAGAACAATTATAGAAGAATCAGTGGAAAGGCAATCGCCACTTATTATCACCTTCGTCGATTTTCAAAAAGCCTTTGATAGTCTACACCGCCCATCATTGTGGAAGATACTTACAATCTATGGTTTTCCAACAAAATATGTGAATATAATCAAAGCGCTATATGACAATGCAAGATGTTGTGTTAGAACAAATAAAGGGAATACAGAATGGTTTACAGTAGAAACAGGGGTGAAACAAGGCTGTATTATGTCACCACTACTTTTTGGAATAGCTATTAATTGGGTTATGAGAAACTATACCCACAATGAACAATTGGGTATAAAATGGACAAATGGAAAATTCCTGGGGGACCTGGATTTCGCAGATGATGTAGCATTCTTAAGTTCAACACCAAGACAATCCCAAGAAGCAATAAATAATTTGTGTCATCTCTCGGTTAAAATTGGTCTCCAAATAAATGCCTCTAAAACTAAAGCTATGAACTTTTCTAACGAGACCTTTGATATCATCTTGAACGGGGGAAAAACTACAGAAAGTTGAAAGTTTCAATTATTTAGGCAGTAAAATGACTCAGGATGGTGACACAACAAGAGAAATCCATACTAGAATTGCTTTGGCAGCTAGCGCCTTCAATAGATTATCTAACATTTGGAAATTACGATCATTGAATATACATACCAAGCTTCGTCTGTTTAATTCAAATGTTATCTCAGTGTTAACATACGGCTGTGAGAGTTGGAAAATAACAAAATCATTGGAGAACAAGCTGAATACATTCGAGAACAAATGTCTTAGAAAACTCATGAACATCAGTTGGAAAGAATTCAAGACTAATCGACAAATAAGAGAAGACTCTAGGCAGAAATATGTCTCCGACTATATAAGGAAAAGACGATGGTCATATATCGGTCATGTCCTACGAATGCAAAACAACAGAATACCACTACAGGCGCTCACTTGGGTTCCTGAGGGTAAGCGGAAAAAAGGAAGACCAAAAGAAACACTCAGAAGAACAATAATAAGAGAAGGAAGAACGTTGGGCCTAAATAATGTGCAAGAGCTAAGAGGAGTGGCGTCACAACGAACAACCTGGAGAGCACTGGTTTCTGCCTTATGCGCCGTGTTTGGCGCTTAAAGAATTTATTATTATTATTATTGCGGTTGTTCCACAGCCAGCCTGATGCCTTTTCGGCAGTTTCACTAAGCCTCTTCAGTACCGTTGTTCTCGACTGTCCCCTCAGCCCCAACAGTTTCAATAAATCATACACTGATGCAGCCACAAGCCCTCTTGCGCCCACCTCAATAGCCATGACCCTTGCAGTGAACCCATCGTCTCTCAGATCCGGGATTTTCTAAGGTTTGTGCAAGATGGGTTCCTCGAAGTCTCACAAATGACCACCGAGTGCAGAGGAACGCAATTTCTTCTGAATTGTTGGAGCGTTTCAATGCTGATGGAAAGAACTTTTTGGCTAAGATCGTTACAGGTGACGAAACCTGTGCACATCATTTTGAACCTGAGACAAAAAGACAGTCAATAGAGTGGCATCATCCGCAATCACCATGAAGAAAGAAATTCAAGACAATTCCTTCAGCTGGAAAGGTCATGATCACTGTCTTTTGGGACATTGAAGGTGTGATTCTTGTGGACGTTATGCCAAGAGGAGAGACAATCAATTCGCAAGCTTACATTAAGACATTGAAAAAACTCAATCAACATTTTCGCAGAGTTCGGCCGCATAAGAATCCAGCAGACCTGCTTCTCCTTCACGACAATGCGCGACCTCACACAAGTCTGGCAACACGGGAAGCAATCACCAAATTGGGTTGGACTGTACTACCCCATCCACCCTATAGTCCCGATTTGGCACCCTCTGATTTTCATCTATTTGGTCCACTTAAAGATGCACTCCGTGGGACAAGGTTTGAAAATGATGAAGGAGTGATTCATGCAGCGAAGAAATGGCTACATGATCAAGACAAAGTCTGGAACGGGCTAGGAATACATGCACTTGTTTCGCGCTGGCATAAAGCCGTACAAGTTGATGGGGATTATATTGAATAATACCGATGTTTACATGACATATCCATGTATATTGTGTATAAATTTCATGCTTTTTGAATAAACAGCTCCTGAGAAAAACGATGTGGTGCATTACTTTCGGGATTCAAATGGCACGGTCAGTTCAATCAGTATAACCTGAAGCGTTGCTGAAGAATGAAGCACTATATCCGTCCGTCTCCGCGATTTTCTGAAACTCTCTGGATATGCCCCTCGTCCAGGTAGGTCTACCGCCATCTCCCAGTCGTTTGCACAGTCAAGAAGAGATGGTAAACTGCTACCAGGTTTACTCGGTTTGGGGTGTGCTGACTTTCTCGCCCTCAGAAAGTATGTACAAGTATTTGCGGTGCTCGGCCCGGGTTTGCTATTCGCCTTCATCCTTGCCAGGTCTATTGTCGCAGCATGCTCATTTAGCACTTTGTAATGGCGCCATGTGTATCGCCCTTGCCCTAATGACACCTTACACGCTGAGAGCACGTGTTCAAGTGTCTGCCTCCCCTGGCACAGGGGGCACTGCTCATCACCCGACTTTCCCCATTTCACAAGGTTTGTGGCCGACGGCAGCAGGTCATACATTGATCTAACAACGAAGCTGAGCTTAAGAGGTGCCATATGCCATATATCATTCCATGTCAAGGACCTCTGCAGGGCTCCTTCCCATGTAGTCCATTGGCCTTGTTGGACCTGGTGCACTGCTTTTTGCAACCTCTTATCATTCTCAGCTTCTCATATCTCCTGAACTACTATGTCTCTGCGCTCCCTGCTTGATGCCTTGTACCACCAGCGAATGTCTCCATGACCAAATCCCCGTCTATTCGTTAGTGTGTATCCGATTACCTCCCTCAGTTTGAGTGACTCTTGGGCAGCATCAACAGCTTCTTCCACTCTCCACTTCCTTCCCGTTTTCAGTGTGGGCTGAATGGACTTAACCACGTATCAGCTGACTCGCGTAGCATCATTGCAAGCCTTGCCTTTCCAACTTTGTACTCTTCAACAACTGACTTGAAGGGAAGCAGAAGTTTTTACTTTTTGCAGTACAGTGCTACATCTGACAGACCTGGTGGTACCCCTAGCCATTTCCTCATGAACTTGTTGACCTTCTGCTCTATAGCTTCCACTGTACTTGTGCTTATTTCATATATAAGCAGTGGCCACAGCAACTTCGGTATCAACATGAACTGGAGGCACCACAGTTTGAACTTTCCAAGGAGTCTGCTTTGGTCTATGATCTGTAGTCCTCTGTCTGCCATTTCTATTGTCTGTGGCACTGCCTTCGAGTCTTTTTATGAGGCATCGTACACCCTGCCAAGACTTTTAACAGATTCCTCAATGATAGTAGGGATTCTTTGGTTGGAAACCATGAATATGACCTCTGCTATCTTCCCTTTCCTGACTGACAGGCTTCTCGACTTCTTGGGTTTGAAGCTCATTCTGCACCAGCTGACTAGTTCATCCAGGCGTGCTAACATCCTCCGGGCCTGACGTTCATCTGATGTCAGAATTGTTGTGTCATCCATGAATGCCTTGAGCGGTGGCATGTGACACATTCCACCGAGCTTTAGACCTATAGCCATTCCTTCAGCCGCATTGAGGATTACCTGCATAGCCATCACGAATAGTATCGGAGAGATGGTACATCCCATCGCAATTCCAACTTCAAGGCCAATCCACTTCGTTGTGTACTCTCTGGTTGAAAATCTGACAGAAAACCCTGCGAAATACAGCTTCAGCATTGCTGCAATCTCTTGTGGAACATGATACATTTCTAGGGCCTTGATAAATATTATTTCTTTCAACTGTTGAATATTCTCTCAAGTCACACTCTACTGCAGCCAAACATGTTAGTAATAAATATGTGTGCTACTGTTCTTCTGTCACCGTGTAGTATGTTGCAAGTGGGTGTGTGATGGGGTAGACACTCACACCACAAGGCACGTACATAATAGTCATAGAACTGGTGTAAACGCCTGGTGACACTTAATGACGATTTATTAAGGCACGGCACAATCACGTTTACATTAATGTACAGTTTGCATTACAACACGATGTAGTGGGTTTGATGGTATTGTATGATGGTGATATTACTAAATGTAATGTATGAGGCCAGCTGTGAAGGCTCCTGAGATAAAATGTAGTTGTGAATTGTCAGAAGGCCTTTCTTGCTACCACTACGACCTCACACTCAATTTTTTTTTCCTTAATGAATGTAGCTATGTAAAATGTCTAGGGTAATGATATGTAATGTGGTGTGATAGTTATAGATACACCCACAGATATTTAAGCAGACTAATAATATTTAACAAATATTATAATACACTGAACTAACTCAAGAGTGTAAAATTTTTGATAGAATTATATTACATTTATTTGTTCTGGATCAAGTTTTATGTTGACCAGAACTTTTTTTAAAAAAAGGATTTAAAAATTATGAAAGAAATGCATGGAATGTTACATAATAAATGCAAGAGTGTACATATATAAGTACTAGACTAGTTAGTTTTATTAAAATGTTCTATTAGTCATCTACTTGGGAGGATAGTTAATGCTTGTGCTGTTGGGGTGGCCTCATCACACCTGTCTATATTGACTACACAGTGTCCAGTAAATTGCAGGAATTTTATGGGGTATTAGTAACTAAAAGGCGTTGGTGAACTTCCAGCAGACCAGAGGCTCACTCAACTGGCATATGTAGCTCTGGTGCTGAAATCTGGTGGTCCCACCTCTCCGTGCTGGCGGGCAATAATAGTGGTCTCTGTCACAACGTACTGCACAGATACACTCGAGTAAAATCACCAACTGAATGGACACCGCCTTGTTGACAACTGAAACTCACAGCTCTGCAATCAAAGTATTGGCTATGTGTCAAAATTCTATTCTCTACCCACGTCTGGACACAACACGGACACAACAACCACATCATACAGACAGGTCAGATCTCTCTGACCAAACAGCACATTTACCATGGTGGTTTTACATCAGATAGGTCCTCCCAGACTATAGATTCTGAAAAATATTTATTAGTTTCCTTCCCTAAAAGTGGATAGGTAATATGTTTCATTATTCTCAACACTTGATCTGTCTTTCCTAACCCTTGCTGGAGTTTATGTATATTGTTGGTCCCTAGACCCTGACTTGGGCGGGGGGTCTAGAGCAAATCCCTACTTGTTTGTAAGGCTAGATTATGATATGGCAGTATCAAATCACTCGAACATTAAACAATATTCAAAATATACAAAGAAATAATTTCAATCTTACCAGATTATGAATAAAGAACACAGAAATGCTAGCAAAACTCAGCTGAGCTGCTGGCTATAGTATGGCGCCCCTGAACTTATTTCACTTTCTTTCAATTGGAAATCACCACACTTTAAAATACTGTGTCTATCATCGAACAACTATTGAGGAATGGCCCCACTTGCGCGTCTGAGCGCCGATAAAATGATTGTCTGTGGCCAATCACTGCCTAGGTTTATTTCAAATTCAAATTTCCTACCCTAAAGTCATTTCAGTCATGCTTCAGTCAAGTATGGATGTTTATCTGTTAGTCTGTCCGTCTCTACTTGTTTTTTTTTCAAAAACGTACTTGATTTTTGAACCAACCTTTCTCTCCCCTCCAAAATTTTGTCGTTAAAAGTTATATTTAGACACAGCTCCCACCAATGTCCCTTCGCTTCCCTACTAAGTAGATTTGAACACCTGCGTCTCGAGGTCGTGTTTTTTTGTGCAAATAGCGACACTTTTTATTCCATACAGTCTGTCGCTGATGTGAACAACACTGTCTTTTGTCATTATCTTCAATATTATCTATCCGTCTGTAAAATTAAGAACATATTAGTTCACTGTTCAGAATGGGCCATCCGGCCAGCTAATTTTTATATTCCTAACATTAATATTACGAAAAAGTTACTTTTTAATTTTTGTAATATTCCAAACATCTGCGTTCTGCCGCTGAATTCAAATCAAAGGCTTGGTATCGCAAAAGCGACCAATAAATGACTGTGGCGTAACATATCCAAGGTCCCTTCTGTCGAGTTCCTTACTTTATGTCAACTTGGGAAACGTGACTTTTCTCCGTTTCCCCCCCAATTGCGTCTCCTTAGCCTTTCTAGTCTCACGCAATCTTTCCAGTCATATTTTTTTCCTTTTTATCCGCCGTTCCCCTCCTGTCTAGCAAGTCAATTTTTATGGAGGGTGATGACCCGCGGTCTGGGCGATCATGTACTATCAGCAGCCTACGCATTATGTTTTTATCCTTACATGTTATCTTTGGAGGTATTTTACCGTTGTATCTCTGTCAATTTCACTACACATCTCCCCACTTGAAAACATGCCTATGGCAAGTTCCAAAACCAGCGATACACATAGGTAAAATTACTCCTCACGTCTGCCGCTACTCTAATTTTGATTACAGGGGTGCCGACTGAGGAAATCTGCACCGACATTCAATTTGCCTGGGATATATTGGATACTGAACTGATAAGGTTGAAGCAATAAAGACCACCTCAGCAATCTTGCGTTTTCATGCTTAGCCTGAGATAAGAATACGAGAGGCTGATGGTCCGTCTCCACCACAAAAGTCCTACCATACAGATAGATTTGAAACTTCTTTATTGCCCAGATTAACGCTAAACATTCTTTTTCGCTTGTGGAGTATCCTTGTTCCGCCTTATTCAATTTACGGCTTGCATAAGCGACTGGTTTCAGTTCCCCATCAGGTGAAGATGATCTTTGCAACAAAGCCCCTCCGAGTCCTACATTACTTGCATCGGTTCTTAAGACAAAGTCCTGTGTCAAATCAGGCAGTTTGAGAATAGGCTTGCTAGTGAGTTTTTCTTTTAACTCTTGGAACGCTAGTTCACATTGTGCAGTCCAAATAATTTTATCTGGAAGTCCCTTGCGAGTCAGATCAGTCAGAGGAGCACAAATAGCGTTAAAATTCTTGATGTATTTCTGATAAAATCCGCATAACGACACAAATGATCGCACGTCCTTTTTTGTTTGCGGCCTAGGTGCTCTCTGCAGTTTTTCCAAGTTCTTAGGATCAGGGGTCATATTACCCTGATATACAGTGTGTCCCAAGAATTCCAACTCTTTGCATCCAATACAACATTTTGTTGGCCTAGCAGTTAAGTTCGCCTCCCGAAGTCTATCAAACAACATCTCCAGAGCTTCAATGTGTTCTTCAAATGTCTCTGTGGCGACGAGAATATCATCCATGAAATTCGTGATACATGGGTTATTCAGGGGATCCAACAATTTGCGCATCATCCTTGAAAACACACTCGGAGCATTTTTCAGTCCGAATGGTAGCATATTGAATTCATAATGTCCATCCGAAGTGCTAAAAGCCAAATAAGGTCTCACTTCAGGCTTCACTGGGATCTGGTAATAGCCTTTACTAAGATCCACCTTTGAAAAGTATTTTGCCTTGTTCAGTCTGGCAAATAACTGTTTTGTGTCTGGTAATGGATCCACTTGTCCTTCTGTGACAGCATTCAGTTTCCTGTAATCTATGCACAGTCTGTGTTCCCCAGACGGTTTTCTCAACAAAACGACACTAGAACTAAAAGATGATTCACTGTGCGAAATAATCCCCTCCTTCAACAAATACTCTATTTCTTCCTTCAATGCCTTCTCCTTCGCGAACGGAATAGAATAGGCTCTCATACAGATTGGGTTTGAGTCTACCAGTTTCATGTCATACTGTAGCAAATTTGTATGGCCTGGTTTATCTGTTAATACATCTGTATGTTCCTCCAGAACCTGTTGAACTCTCTCCCTCTGGTTTTTAGTCAGGTGCTCACTGACTTTTACCTGTGCTGCTGTTTCACAAGGATGTAATGGATATTCATGTGAGGTGAGTGGTTCCTTTTGCATTTGAGTTGCAATAGCCAAGGTCAATAAGGGGGTGCTTTCCTGGAGTGGTCTGTCCAGATACTTCTTTAACAGGTTTACATGATAAACTTTCTCCTTCCCCTTTTTGTCAATTTTATAGTTTGTTCTAGACACCTTCTCTAGAACCGTATATGGACCTTGCCAACCAATTTGTAATTTATTCTGGCTTCCGGGTAGTAGAAGCAGCACCTTCTCTCCCACAGCTAGTTCTCGGTCCTTTGCCTTCCTATTAAAATATGCTGCATGTTTCTTCCTGGCTTGTTTCAAATTATCATTTGCCAGTTTCCATCCAGCTTTCAAACGAGTGGTCAGTTCGTTCACGTATTGATACGATGAGGTAACAGTCTCTTCCGCCTTCTCATCTGTCCAGGTCCTTAATAGAGCTTCTAATGGACCTTTTATTGGCCTCCCAAATAGCAGAGTTGCGGGAGCCATCCCGGTTGAACTATGTGGTACCTCCCGGTACGCAAACAATGCGGCGGGCAGGAATTGATCCCACAGATCCGGTTTTTCGTGTGCCAGCTTTCTCAGGATAGAAATGAGAGTCCCGTTGAACCTCTCTACCTGGCCGTTCCCTTGTGGATGGTACGGACTACAATGAAAGTGTCTGGCTTGAAATAGCTTAAAACCTTCTTCCGTTAGTTTCCCCTTGAACTGAGAACCATTATCCGTCAAGATTTGATGCGGGAATCCTAATCGGGTAAATATTGTAAGTAGTGCCTCTGCTACATGTTTTGAATCAATTGATGGCAGGGCTACCGCCTCTCCCCACATAGAACAAGTGTCCACCAGAGTAAGGATGTAACTGTTCCTCCTCTTGGTCCGAGTGAGAGGTCCTACAATATCCACTGCAACCCTCTCAAAAGGTGTTCCCACTATGGGCATTTCCCCTAGAGTTGCAGGAGCAGTCCAGTGCTTTGGAGCTACCCTTTGACATTCTGGGCAGGATTTGACATATCTTTTTATATCCTCCGTTATCCCTGGCCAGAAGTAATGACAAGCTATACGCTGTCCTGTGGCGCTGATCCCCATGTGACCACTGAAGGGAATC
Source organism: Oreohelix idahoensis (assembly GCA_024509875.1). NCBI lineage: Eukaryota > Metazoa > Mollusca > Gastropoda > Stylommatophora > Oreohelicidae > Oreohelix > Oreohelix idahoensis. The sequence goes on from JAMPIV010018963.1 coordinate 279,883, forward strand.
GCATGCCCGAGTTCCATCACTTTATCTCTATATGAAGTGGGAAGAACCAGCTGGTTGTGACCATTTGTTCCAGTTCCGGCCTTCCTGTATAAGAGTTTGTTCTTCATGAAATATTCCCCCTTGCTCGGAGGTGTGTGGCATTTGGGCAATTTTTTAAAACAGGGCTTGAGTGTCCTATCCTCAGCCTGCGCCTTCCTCATCTCCTCTGGATGAGCATTTATAGGTTCACCTTCTTCCTCCTTCTTCTGTGACCTGGTCTGCACTGTCGCCATGATCACAGGTTTCTCGGGATTCCCCAAGAAGACGTATCTACACCCCAATATCAGAGGGTAGATTGGTTCATCTATCACTGCTGCTCTGATTTCTCCCTCCACATAGCGAGTTTTCACCGTTATCCTTGCGATGGGAAGTGTCATGAGTGGTATGTCCTTAGTCGCCCCTTGTATTTCCACTGTTTCTGTGGTATACTGACTTGGGTCCACTAGGCTAGACTTCACAACTGAATCATAATCCAAACCTGTATCATAAAGGCACCTTATGGTGACCCCATTACAAATAACATCCTTACAAACTGGGGGGTGATAAGGTTCCTGTTGTCCATTAGGATTAACCTTTAATCTTTGCGTCCCCGACTTCATTGCAGCAATGTTTGAAGGTTTCCTTCTACAAAATTCGGTGTTATGGTTATCCTTCTTGCACCATTTACACCATCTTTTTCCTTGGTTCAACGGTTTTCTTTCATTGAACTTTTGGTCATTGAACTGTGAGTTTCTGTCGCGATAGTCATTTCTTGGCCGCTCAAAGTTTGTCCTACCTTTATTTCCCTGCTCTCTATTATCAAATTTATTAAATTGCTGTGGAGCTTTAAAATTGTCTATGTGCTTCTTTTTAGCACCACTTACCTCTGCCTGAGCTGCCTGATACCTCTCAGCAACATTTAAAATTTCCCCCAACTTCTCTGCACCTTGTTCCATGAGAAATTTTCTCACGTCTGGAGCCATGGACTCTCTCAATTGCTCAATCATGATCATTTCTTTAAGATCTTGGGTCTTCCCCAGAGCCGTCCATTTCTCCAAATAGGTTTCTAGTCTAGCAGAGAATTGGTGGTATGTCTCCCCAGACAACAGTTTGGCATTTCTAAATTTCTTACGATAAAATTCACCATTCTTCTCGTACCTTAATAACAAAGCCTGCTTTAACATGTCATAATTGTCTTGGTCTTCCCTGTTCATTTTGGCAAATACTTCATAAGAAGTACCTCTCAATCCCTGTGATAGCTTTAAACTCCACCTCTCTCTCTCTCTAACCCATATGTAGTAGCTAATAACTCAAAACGTCCTAGGTACCCCTCTATGTCATCGTCTTTTTCAACAAAATGGTCTAAATGAAACCCCATAGCTGAGTTTGAGGCTCCCATACTGGGCGTAGCATCTGAGGCAAAAGGGCTGGCACCATTTTCAGGAGCCTGGCCTTGTAATTCCAGCTCCCTTAGTCGTAATTCGTGCTCCCTTTGCAACCTTCTATCTTCTGCCTCCCTTTCGGCAGTCAACCTTTTTTCTTCTGCCTCCCTTTGCTGTCGTTTTTCTTCTGCCTCCCTTTGCTGTCGTTTTTCTTCTGCCTCCCTTTGCTGTCGTTTTTCTTCTGCCTCAATCTGCAGCCTCTTAATTTCTCTATCAGCCTCAATTTGTAACCTCTTCTCTTCAGCTACCTTTCTATCTTCCCTTTCAATATATTTATCACATTCAGCCGTTACATATTGAATTAAAATCTGACCATCCATTCCCATCTCCTTTGCGGTCAGCACAGCAGCTGATCGGAATTTTGCTAGCTCCGCCATACTTTTCAGACAATATAATAATATACAAGCTAAATCTCTAACCAGTAAATACACTAAGTACTTCTTATGACTATAGTCTAACTAATTCTAACTAACCAGTTAACTAATTAATTATCACTGGCTGTGAAGATTCACCAACTTTTATCTGCAGGGACACTTTTAATTTTAAAGGGAATTTCACAATTTTTTTTCCCCTAATTTTATTTCTCCAACCAGGAGATCCTAATATTACTGTTGGGCTAATTATCCCTGGACAAGACCCCAATGTATGTAGTGGGTTTGATGGTATTGTATGATGGTGATATTACTAAATGTAATGTATGAGGCCAGCTGTGAAGGCTCCTGAGATAAAATGTAGTTGTGAATTGTCAGAAGGCCTTTCTTGCTACCACTACGACCTCACACTCAATTTTTTTTTCCTTAATGAATGTAGCTATGTAAAATGTCTAGGGTAATGATATGTAATGTGGTGTGATAGTTATAGATACACCCACAGATATTTAAGCAGACTAATAATATTTAACAAATATTATAATACACTGAACTAACTCAAGAGTGTAAAATTTTTGATAGAATTATATTACATTTATTTGTTCTGGATCAAGTTTTATGTTGACCAGAACTTTTTTTAAAAAAAGGATTTAAAAAATTATGAAAGAAATGCATGGAATGTTACATAATAAATGCAAGAGTGTACATATATAAGTACTAGACTAGTTAGTTTTATTAAAATGTTCTATTAGTCATCTACTTGGGAGGATAGTTAATGCTTGTGCTGTTGGGGTGGCCTCATCACACCTGTCTATATTGACTACACAGTGTCCAGTAAATTGCAGGAATTTTATGGGGTATTAGTAACTAAAAGGCGTTGGTGAACTTCCAGCAGACCAGAGGCTCACTCAACTGGCATATGTAGCTCTGGTGCTGAAATCTGGTGGTCCCACCTCTCCGTGCTGGCGGGCAATAATAGTGGTCTCTGTCACAACGTACTGCACAGATACACTCGAGTAAAATCACCAACTGAATGGACACCGCCTTGTTGACAACTGAAACTCACAGCTCTGCAATCAAAGTATTGGCTATGTGTCAAAATTCTATTCTCTACCCACGTCTGGACACAACACGGACACAACAACCACATCATACAGACAGGTCAGATCTCTCTGACCAAACAGCACATTTACCATGGTGGTTTTACATCAGATAGGTCCTCCCAGACTATAGATTCTGAAAAATATTTATTAGTTTCCTTCCCTAAAAGTGGATAGGTAATATGTTTCATTATTCTCAACACTTGATCTGTCTTTCCTAACCCTTGCTGGAGTTTATGTATATTGTTGGTCCCTAGACCCTGACTTGGGCGGGGGGTCTAGAGCAAATCCCTACTTGTTTGTAAGGCTAGATTATGATATGGCAGTATCAAATCACTCGAACATTAAACAATATTCAAAATATACAAAGAAATAATTTCAATCTTACCAGATTATGAATAAAGAACACAGAAATGCTAGCAAAACTCAGCTGAGCTGCAGGCTATAGTATGGCGTCCCTGAACTTATTTCACTTTCTTTCAATTGGAAATCACCACACTTTAAAATACTGTGTCTATCATCGAACAACTATTGAGGAATGGCCCCACTTGCGCGTCTGAGCGCCGATAAAATGATTGTCTGTGGCCAATCACTGCCTAGGTTTATTTCAAATTCAAATTTCCTACCCTAAAGTCATTTCAGTCATGCTTCAGTCAAGTATGGATGTTTATCTGTTAGTCTGTCCGTCTCTACTTGTTTTTTTTCAAAAACGTACTTGATTTTTGAACCAACCTTTCTCTCCCCTCCAAAATTTTGTCGTTAAAAGTTATATTTAGACACAGCTCCCACCAATGTCCCTTCGCTTCCCTACTAAGTAGATTTGAACACCTGCGTCTCGAGGTCGTGTTTTTTTGTGCAAATAGCGACACTTTTTATTCCATACAGTCTGTCGCTGATGTGAACAACACTGTCTTTTGTCATTATCTTCAATATTATCTATCCGTCTGTAAAATTAAGAACATATTAGTTCACTGCTCAGAATGGGCCATCCGGCCAGCTAATTTTTATATTCCTAACATTAATATTACGAAAAAGTTACTTTTTAATTTTTGTAATATTCCAAACATCTGCGTTCTGCCGCTGAATTCAAATCAAAGGCTTGGTATCGCAAAAGCGACCAATAAATGACTGTGGCGTAACATATCCAAGGTCCCTTCTGTCGAGTTCCTTACTTTATGTCAACTTGGGAAACGTGACTTTTCTCCGTTTCCCCCCCAATTGCGTCTCCTTAGCCTTTCTAGTCTCACGCAATCTTTCCAGTCATATTTTTTCCTTTTTATCCGCCGTTCCCCTCCTGTCTAGCAAGTCAATTTTTATGGAGGGTGATGACCCGCGGTCTGGGCGATCATGTACTATCAGCAGCCTACGCATTATGTTTTTATCCTTACATGTTATCTTTGGAGGTATTTTACCGTTGTATCTCTGTCAATTTCACTACACACGAACACGTTGGCATAAATATAAAGTTCACAGTGAAAAGTACGAACTATCCCCAGCGCTCAACAGACTGCACACTCGGCAGTTAACAATAATGTCAGCGCTATAAATAACAGCTTCTTAACAGCTTCATAAATCTCCACACTGCAGTTAATCAAATATGGCCTGTCCTAATCCTGGACTTATAATAGCTTCATAACAGCTTCACAAATCTCTACACTGCAGTTAATACATAATATGGCCTGTCCTAATCCTGGACTTATAATAGCTTCATAACAGCTTTACAAATCTCCACACTGCAGTTAATACATAATATGGCCTGTCCTACTCCTGGACTTATAATAGCTTCATAACAGCTTCACAAATCTCCACACTGCAGTTAATACATAATATGGCCTGTCCTAATCCTGGACTTATAATAGTTTCATAACAGCTTCACAAATCTCTACACTGCAGTTAATCAAATAGGCTGTACACACAGCGAAATATATAAGTCGACATTTTCTTAAGCACTACGTAGGCATGCACTATCCAAACACAAGGACTCGACCTACACGGTCCACGTCCAAAACTCAACTCTCTTAATCACACACTAGTCCCTCCAAAAAACCCCGTCACGAGACTCGGCTGTTTTGAACACCGCTCTCAATAACACATGCAGACTAGCTGCGAGCTATTCACATGGCTCAAAACAGTACAGAATAAATAATTCTCAACATTTGAGATTAAACAGCGTTCACACGCTTATCTGTACTCTGCCACTCCAAAAATAGGAAAAGATAATTCTATCATAAAGTCAACATGGATCCGCTTAATCAAGCGTTGCAACTCGAAATTTAACTTGTCTAAAAAACATTCTAAAGATTACTCCCCTTCCATCGGATCTCTCGTAACAGGCCTGCCACAAAATCTGGTGTGGAACGGATCCATAAGCATTCGCTAGATCCAACCAGATTACATGGAGGTTTGTTCTGTCAGACTTTGCCTTTTGGATTGCTTCCCAGATCATTGTGGCATGCTCTAGACATCCTGGTGTACCTGGGATACCTCCTTTCTGAATGGTAGTGTCAATGTATCCATTTGCCACTGAGAAGAATATCTTCCCTTCCACATTGAGTAGTGAGATTGGCCTGAACTGACTGATGTCTGTGGAATTTAGTTCCTTCGGGATGTAGACTCCGTTCGCCTTTCTCCATTCCTTGCTTACAAGCTGGGTTTTCCATGCATTCTTCAGTAAACGGAGCAGTCGTTTGAGCACCTCAGGGCATCTCTTATACACCACATATGGAACACCATTAGGACCTGGAACTGACTTGCACCGAGCTTTCTGGACAATGCTTTCTACCTCGTGCACCATTGGGGCTTGGTGTTAAATTCAGCCCCTGGCTTACTCGGCCATTTAAGGCCTGCCATGCTGCTGAGCGGCTCATCTTTGCGACCATCTGAATATGTCATTCAAAGGTGTTTTTCCATGTCTTCTTTCCTGATGTTCAGCGTACCCGACCGTGGCTGCTCAAACAGTTCTTTGGCAAACTTGAAGGGCTCACTGAATAATCTTTCCCTATCCCTTCGAGTCTTCCTTCTCTTCCTGCACAACCGTTCTGCTCTACAAAGGGCATTATATTGGCCTTTCAGGTGCTCCCAAACCTGTCGAAACCCTTCCTTCTCTGTGGCAGCTGCGTTCTTGAACAGTTTTCGGGCATGCTTCTTCTGTTTCCTGACTTCTTCTATTTTAATTTGACTATATATATACTCATGGAAAAAAGTAAGTGTGCAGCACTCAACAGGGCACTGTGCGTGTGTTCTTGGGTGAACTCAAATGCAAGTTGGCACACATTTCTGTGTGAGTGTTGTTCACTTACACCCGTGTGTTACCGGGGCCCGAAAGGAGAGCAAAGAATAGTAACACTGCACCCTACCATGCATGTCGTAAAAAGCGACTAAGGAGGGTTGGGCATGGGGCTGTTTACCCCGTCCCGTCCCGTAAAAACTTCGCACAGTGGGCTGATCACCTGCTTGCTAGTTACTCTGATTACGGAAACAACGATAGATTGTTTGGTCTGTTGTTGTCCCACAAAGACGCCATAGGCGTGGTGGAAGCGATAGATTGATCAATTTGTTGTTGCCCTAAGACGCCACTAGGCGTACTGGCCACGGACTGCTAAGGACGGAAGAAGAAGAAGAAGTTGTTCACTTACCTGTGCAATTACAATTGGATAGCACTATTCATGGGGAGATAATCACAGTGCAAGATAAATCACGTGAAAAGTGCCGTAGGGGAGAATTTATCACAGATAAAAGGAAGGTAAGTGTGTAGCTCTAATCACAAGCATGTGAAAACGTAATCGTTGAAATAGAGAGTACCAAGAGTCCAACAGAAACACCTTTTTTGACAATGCCAAGATTGAACCAACAACAGCGAGCAATAGCTATAGGGATGTTAGCTGCTGGAGCGACTATATTAGCTGTATCACAACATTTCAATGTTCACAGGAACACTATATCACGCATTCAAGCTCGTAAGCTCGTTTCCACCAAACTGCATCCACTGCTGATCGCCATAGAAGTGGCCGACCACGAGTTACCACCCCTGCACAAGACCGTTACATACGCCTTATGCACTTGCGTAACAGGTGTATTCAGGCAACATGGACTGCCAGGAACATTCCAGGTTTAAGACCCGTGTCGTGCAGAAGAGTGCGGAATAGGTGGACATACACGGTACTGAAATCAAGATTTCATTTTTTCGTGGGGATGCCACACTGACTTTAGTTTTTATCTTTCTTTCATGACACTTTCACTAAAATCAAAGTGATCACTTGGTCTTTTATTCAGTATTCAACCACATTGTGTGCCAACTTTTATTTCATTTCGTCCATGAAATCACGCACAGTGCCCTATAAAGTGTTGCACACTTACTTTTTTCTATGAGTATATGTATATATATATATATATATATATATATATATATATATATATATATATATATATATATATATATATATATATATATATATATATATATATATATATATATATATATATATATATATATATATATATATATATATATATATATATATATATATATATATATATATATATATATATCTTGTTTGTTAACGTTTTTTATTGCTTATATATATATATATATATATATATATATATATATATATATATATATATATATATATATATATATATATATATATATATATATATATATATATATATAGCCTAAAAAATAGCCTGAACAATACTACAGTATGAGAACAGCATTACACTATTTCCCCACGCGAGCGGCAGCAAAGATTGTGTGCGCGTCCGATTCCACCAAGTAGAGCCCGCTTCGCTAATTAACGGACGTTATCGCTGATTTTATATTTTTCCATTGAGAACCGAAATTTCGACTCCAACAGATTTCATCCGTTATTTCTGAAATCCGTACATAAGAAGTTTTGTGTGTATTTATTTAAAGGCATGTCGTGGATTGTCTCCCTTGATCTGGCGTAGTAATCCACAAATGGGCTGACAGTGGAGTAAAAGGATGAGGTTTATAAAGGTAGAAACCTTCGCTCAAGATTGCTCTTGGCAGTGATATAAATAGGACGATGCTCCTACTTAAGGGAATCTCACGGGTATTTGTAGGATGGCAAGAACAATATCTGCGTTTGCTAAATTTGTTTTAAATTGTATCGCCCCTGCCCACTTCTGTGAGATAGATATTTGACTCGTGCTTATTAAATCCCCAACCGAAGGAAATTCATCAAAGTAGTATTAAAATGTTAGCTATGCATGTATATGTGATAGGGTGGGCGAGAAATGCGGTGTTGTTGTGATATGTGATCACTTTCTTGCGGCCAATTCACATTCGCACCAGACCCGTACAACAGTAAACTCTTGATTCTAAGGCAGGGGCTGTATTTATTCATACAACCCTTCCAGCGACCCAAAGCCACAAAGCAAATTAATGAGCAAAGACTAAACAAATAAATAAACAAACACCCAGCAAGTGCCCAGTTGCTAACTGTTACGCACAGATCATTTTTTCTAAAGTCATTGTATGATCATTTTTTCTCAAGACATTGTATGATCATTTTTTGCTAAAGACATTGTATAATTAGATTGACTGAAATGTACACTTTAATTTTTTCGGTCAAAGCTACATAACTCTGAATATTGAGATTATCATTTGATATGATGTTACCTCCTCTTGAGACGAGACACGGTTCGGTCCATAGTTTTTTTTTTGAACGAAGTGTGACCATTCTCCTTATTTGGTAGTATCGGTCAACTGTTGTTGGAATGTCTGAAACCAGTGTTGAGGTCTCTGTTCATGTCCATATAAGGCTCGATCTAGTTAAATCTGTATCTCGAATGTTCCTAGATCGTCTTGTTTGATTGACTATTCAAGTGTATAGGTTCTGCGCATGTCCGGACGCGAGGCGTCTGGGAAGTTTCTTTATCTTGGGAGTCGATGAAAAAGTTGTGAAGCAGAGAAGACGCGTTCCGGCGTCTCTGTGATTTTGTTAGGGAATTAGTAGCCTTTTTGTGAGTTAGTTAGCTTGCAAGGTCCTTCCCTTGAGTATTCAAATCGCCTGGAGGCGTATGTTTTCTGTGGTGTGGATTTTCGAACGAAGGTAATGCCTCATTTACATCCAATCTGTAACTTGACTTTATGTTTGACAATGGTCGATCTCTGCTCACGTATGCTTTACAGAAAGGGAGGTGCTTTTATTAGAAGTCACGCCCCAGGTATCTTCATACCTGAGATCTATATGTACACGGGTCATACTCAGCCCGTAGAACAGCTCTATGTTCTATGAACGTCGCTGTGTGTCAGCGATTACGCCTACGTCAAGGTTAGACTTAGGAATGCTTGTAAAGGTCAGTTTGACCTGCACTCCTGGAATGCCATCCTCGTGCGACTTATGATTTGACTCATTTAGCACATCTGAACAGTAGGAGGATTTTTTGATGTACTTTTGTATTTGGAGCCAACAATATAATCCCTTGGCGCCATATCATCATTTTGAGAATATGCCAAATGCATTGATGAACTATGTATGCTGATATTCGTGAATGTCATGACTTTGCTCTATTGTGAACTGGATGTAACGTACCTGTGCTTGTGGCGTCAGAAATAAATGATGAAAACGTCAAGAGCAGTTTGTCCATTTATGACTTCACATGTCGTACCCTATGTGCTGTAACTCTATGAACTACATCACTATTATACACAGCAACAACAACAACACAAAAACCAGATAAGACACCCTACATCTTGAACTATAATACCTGGTGTCGATAGGGGTGGTATTGTGACGGAGTTAAAGATTTGCAACGAAATTGGACTTATACCTACGACGTCCATGGTGGTCAGTTCTGCCATTATCATTTATGAAGCAACACGATAGCGGCCTTATCACCAAAGAGGAGCAAGCCCTAAATCCACCCTTATCATTTTATGGTGGCCAGATGTTGGTTTAATTCTGGTACCAGCAGTCAAGGGAATCATCAAACCCAGACAGCATACTTCATCATACAACATTGCAGTTTCAACTAACTTCCTTCGAGACATATTTTGAAAGTACCCGGCGCTGCTCGACAGTTTATCGATTTGTCTACATCTAGAAGGACAAGTGCCGTTTGAATCGATTTGTCTACATCTAGAAGGACAAGTGCCGTTTGAATCGATTTGTCTGCATCTAGAAGGACAAGTGCCGTTTGAATCGATTTCTTTCAATCTAGAAGGTCAAGTTCCGTAACTTATTTCCAGTATCAGAAGCTCTTTTTCCTGCGTCATGGCTGTACATGGGAGCAGATGTGGATCAACGTTGGATCGTTTATCCTAAGAATGCTGATCACATCCTGTTCTGCACCGTGCTGACGTTGGGACATATAGAAGTTAAGTGGCCTGTTTGTTTGTGAACTGTGCCCTTATGTTCTAGCTGAGCCTTCTGAATTCTTTTCACACTTTTTGCTATTTGTTTACATGTTAAATATTATTTGTATATGTATATTTATATTTCAGCGGGTCTGGATGGGTGGTGACTCCTATAGATCATACCACGTGACAGAGGTTTTCTATTGAGAGTGTTCTGTAGGGTATGCAAATTTCCTATAGTGAAATTTGCTAAGCGACTTTTGTTGCTATTTCTATTAGTTGTGATGACATGGTCAGTGTTGTTTTCGGTATTTTTTCACATTCTTTAGTTTTGTTTTGATTTGTTTGTATTTTTAGGTCTCCTCTTTTCTATTATTCAGTTCTTTACACAATTTTTGTTTATACATTGTGACGTCATTTGTTTGTTTACTTTTTCGCATTTTGTCATTCACATTCTTTGTGATACTTTCTTTTAGTTCTGCTGTTTATTTAGTTGACTTATGCGAATGTTTTCGTATTGACTTTGATCTTTTTTATTGTTTACATTGACTTTGATCTTTGTTATTGTTTACATTGACTTTGATCTTTGTTATTGTTTACATTGTCTTTGTTCTTTGTTATTGTTTACATGGTTCTTGCATAATTAGCTTTCACTATTGTTTATATAGTGCACTTATCATAACTAACTGGTGGTTTTTTGCTTACGCACTATTGTAGTGCAGTTATGATAAATAACTGATGGTTATGCACTGATTTGTGTAGTGCCTTCATGATTAAGAAGTGACTTGTGATATTATTATACATTTGGTAATACAAGTTGGTGTCAAAGACTTGTTTCCCACGGAGATTGGGTTAAACATTGGGATTATACAAGTACTTTATTAAATCTTGTTATTATTAATGTTGAAATAAGATAATTAATTATTTCAGGTTTTGGACTCATATTTTAGACAACATGTCTACATTTGAGTACTTTATTGAGCAGGGTAAATCCCTTGGAAAGACTGGTGATAAATTAGAAGAATTTGCGACTGTTCAATATGCCAAGGCATTGAAGTCGGAAGAAAATAAAATAAAAGAACAAACTGAACAAAAGAAAATAGATGCTGAGAATTTAAAACTGCAGATGCAGGTGGAGGAAAAGAGATTCCAAATGGAAATGGAAAAACAAAAAAGAGAAGCAGAAGCAAAATCTGAAGAGAAAAAACTTGAAAGAGAAGCTGAAGAGAAAAAACTTGAAAGAGAAGCTGAAAATAAAAGACTTGAAAAAGATGCCGAAAATAAAAGACTAGAAATAGAGACTGAAAATAAGAGACTTCAGGCTGAGGCTGAAGAGAAAAAGTTACAAACAAGCTTAATCTACCAGCATTTAATGCCTCCATTGATGACATAACATTTTATCTAGACAGGTTTGAAATTGCATGCAAGGTGCATAACATAGATAAAACACTATATGTTTATCATCTGTCCAAGATACTTAGAGGTGATGCTTTGACTATGTTGGGCATGGTAGATGTGCCTGACAAAAACAACTATGAGGTTGTCAGGGCAGTCTTGTTAAAGAAGTACCAACTTAACGAAGACGGCTATCGTCTTCAATTTAAAAATATGTTGCCAGAAACTGGAGTGGAATTCTCTGAATTCATCTCAAGGGTACGTCTTACTTTTTCACGATGGGTTGAGCTGTCTAAGACAGAAAATACATATGAAGCTCTTATGGACTTACTACTTAGAGACAAGGTTATGTCTTCTGTCAATGAATCTTTTCTTTCTTTTCTTCATGAGCGTAAGCCTAAAAACATAAAAGAAATGGAAGAATACTGTTGCCAGTATGTCACTGCGCATCCTCACGTAACCATTAGCAACTCTAAAGTAAAAGAAGGTCTGTCAGTTACTTCGGCAGCACCTTATGGCCCAAATTTCATGCGTAAATTTCAGGGTAGCCAACAAAATTGTAATAAGAAGAGTAACCGTAATTATGCTCAGAATCATAGCGATCAATTTCAGGGTGATTCTTCTTCGCAGAACTGGAGACAACCTGATACTCCACGGTATACTACTCCCTGTAATTTTAGACATTTTCACAAAGGTAGTCAGTATAGAGGCAAATATGTTTCTCAGAGACCTCAAAATCAATATAATAGAGGTTCTCAACAGTATAGAAATGGTAATAACAGTTGTGGAAACTGGAATTCAAACCAGAATAACAATTACAGTAGGGACTTTAATGATAATTGCAGAGGCAATAATGCTCGCGGTAGATACATATTGCTACTCCTTTCTTTACGGGAGATGTCCACGCGTGTCTTCTTCCAAACTCTATTGCGGACCTTATTATTGGTCGTATTCACGGAGTTAGGGAATGTACCCCACAGCAAATTGCTGTTTGGGAAGAGCAAAACATGGAAGCTACCAATGCGGTGGTCACAAGAGCACATGCTCTGGATCCACCTCAAACTTCATTAATTGATAATGATGAAGTAGATAGCCAAGATAGTCACTTGATAATTTCACGTGACTCATTTATAAAATTGCAAGAAGAAGATCCTTCTTTACAAAAATTCTTCATTCTAGCAAAAAAAGGTGATCCAAATCAGAATACTAATAGAAAATCTTGGATTTCTATGAAGAACGGCGTACTTGTGCGTATGGTACAAGACTCGTCTACGTCCACTCATTCACAAATTCTCGTGCCTAAGAGTATGAGATTGCAGATATTGCAACATGCTCATGACTCGCAATGTGCTGGACATATGGGTTTTTTCCGTACAAAGTCGAGGGTTCTTGCGGCTTTCTTTTGGCCATTTGTGAGCAAGGACATACGAATTTACTGTCGTTCTTACAAAGTATGTCAGGAGGTCAAATCTAAAGGACAACGACATGCTGCGTCTATCCAGGCTGCTGACATTCCTATTCGCCCTTTTCAAAAAATGGCAATAGATATTATCGGTCCTTTTAGGATTAAGTCGGCCAGAGGACATCAATTTATCCTTACATGTGTCGATATGTGCACACGTTGGCCAGAGGCTATACCTCTCAAGAGCATCTCAATTGCTGATATCGCAGACGCTCTTTGGCTGATATTTTCTTGCTTGGGTTTCCCCGGAGAAATATTGTCAGACCATGGCACTCAACTTATATCAGACACTATGTCACAGGTAATGTCTATGCTAGATATTAAAAGGTCTCTCAGCAGTATCTATCACCCAATGTCTAATGGGTTAGTTGAGCGTTTGAATAGGACTCTAAAAACTTTACTTGGGAAGATAACTGAGGATCATCCTCAGGATTGGGACAGGGTTTTACCCGCGGCTCTCTTTGCTTATAGAGAGGTCCCCAATGAACATACAGGGTTTTCTCCTTTTGAACTTGTCTTTGGCGCGCAACCGCGCGGCCCTATGTCTTTACTTCACGATCTAATCACTGCCGATAATATTAGCGATGAGACTCAATCTTCTTACGAGTATGTCATTGCTCTTAGGAAAAAGATCATCGAGGTTTGCAAACTAGCAACTTCTTCATCTGAATTTGCTAAAGAAAAAGCAAGGCAGTTTGCAAATAAAAATAGATGTCTACGACAACTTTGTCCAGGTGACAAAGCTCTCGTTCTACTTCCTTCAAAGGAGAACAGACTTCTTATTGCATGGAAAGGTCCATATGCAATAGTCTCCAAAATTTCCGATGTCGACTATGTTGTCGATATTGATGGAAAGCATAAAACTTTCCACATAAATATGCTCACGGAATTTCATGAAAGACCTGACTATTTGCAGCCTATTTTCCAGGTGTCGTGGATTTGATGGTATTGTATGATTGTGATATTACTTAGTGTGATGCATGAGGTCAGCTGTGAAGGCTCCTGAGATAAATGTAGCTGTGAATTTTCAGAAGGCCCTTCTTGCTACCACTACGACCTCACATCTATCTTTTTTTCTAATGAATGTGGCTACGTTAAAGTTCTAGGGTAATGATATGTAATGTGTTGTGGTAGTTTACATACACACACACAGATATTTAATAAGTCTAATAATATTAATAAAATGTTATAACACACTGAACTAACTCAAGCTGTGTAAAATTTTTGATAATAAATTTTCTTTAAGTTTATTTGTTATGAACCAAGGTTTTATTTTGGTCAGAACATATGAAAGGTTTTGTAATTATTAATGAAATGCATGAATATATGGCATAATAAATGAAAGGTGTGTACCTATGTATTTTACAATACTAGTTAATATTACTACTGTTTATAGTTGTAATTGATCTGGGAGAACGATTAATGGATGTGCTGTTGGGGTGGCCTCATCACTCCCTGTCTATGGCGACTACACATTGTCCATTTATTGATGGGATTATAATTGGTGTTAGAAATTAAGTTGAGTTGGTGAATTTCCAGCAGGCCAGACGCTCACGTATCTTGAATGAGTAGTTCTGGTGCTGGAATCTGGTGGCCCCACCTCTCCGTGCTTGGGGGCAATATCAGGCTGCTCTGCCAAAATATAAACTGCACGGGTCCACTCTTGTAATATTCAACACCTCATTTGACACCACATTGGTGCCAAATAAAAACTCACAGTTCAGAATTATGAATATAGAACACAGTTAAATGCTAGCAAAACTCAGCTGAGCTGCTGGCTTTAGTAGGGCGTCCCTCTAAATGTTTCAATTAGCTTCTGGGAAATACACCACTGAATAATTTACTGTGTCTACTACTGGACAGTTTATGTAGAATGGCAAAAATGCGCGTCTGAGGGCCGATAATATATTCATCTATGGCCAATCACCGCCTTTTTTCCTTTTCAAATTCAAACCTCCTACCAAAAAGTCATTTCAGTCATACCTCAGTCAAGTATGCATTATTGTCTGTTGGTCCGTCTGTCTCTACTTGCGTTTCACAAAAAAACACACTTGTTTTTTGAACCAACTCTGCCTTCCCCTACACAATTTTGCCTTTAAAGTTATTTTTAGCCACAATTCTCCACCCCATCCCCTCTCTTTCATTCCAACTAGATTTTAGCACTTGAATCTCAAGGCCGCAGTTTTTGAAAATTAGGGACATTTTTTGTTTCAATGCAGACGCTCGCTGATATGAACAACAAGGTCTTTTGTCAATATCTTTCTTATTATCTATCCGTCTGTATAAATGAAAGCATATTATTTCACTGCTCAAGATGGGCCATCCGGCCAGCTAGGTTTTATATTCCTAACATTATTATTAAGAAAAAGTTACTTTTCAAGGTTAGTTGGTTTTTTGAAATATTTTCGAGCATCTTTTGTAATGCGTTCGTCACTGCATTTCAACTTATGTCGCAAAAGGTCCAAGAAATGTACTGTTGACGTATAATAGCTAAGGTCCCTTTTGTCGATTTTCTTTACCTTGAACTTGGGGACGTGAAGATGCCCAAATACCAATTGGAAGATGCTAGTTCAATAGCACGTGTTCAGTCATATTTTTTTCCTTAATCTCCGTTCTCATCCCGTTTTCAAAGGGTAAACGTTTTGCCTTCAAACTCTAAAAATTTTAATTTCCATGGCGGGTGTTGACCCGCGGCGTGGGGGCGATCATGTATTCTAGTTGCAGCTAGTTTTTTAACATTTTATCTTTGGAGATATTTTAAACGTTGTATCCTTTTACAAGGCAACGGACAATTTTACCTCACATCCCTGTCAGTTATACAGGATGAGGAAATTTTTTCAAAAATGTCAATCTTTTCCATGGTCCCACTTTTTCTTCTTGGAAAAACGTTTGAATCGTTCCGCTGAGGAACATCCATGTTTCTTCGATTTGCAAACATTTCAGGATGTCCTTACAGACATACGGGAACACACACATGTCATCGAACATGACATTATACTAACTGACCATAATCCTATCAAGTCAGACCCAATCCAATACCTTGGACGATCCATTTTCATTCAGTCACAATTCGAAAAAGAATTGGATGGATTGGAAACTGAACCAACTCTTCGTCTATGTGGTTCGGGACATACTAACAACGTGGAACATTCGTTTTTGGTTTATTGCAATTACTCAAGTTACGAAAATGCTGAAACTATGCCTTCACTGGAAGAGCTACTAAAAAACTTTCTAAGTCTAGATTCTTTACCAAGCTAGACTTGTCTAAAGGTATATTGGCAAGTTCCTTTAACCGAAGCTTTTTCTTACACCTAGAGGTTTTATTCCAATGGAATTTCAAGTCTTTCGGATGAACGGCTACATTCGCACGCATGATGCGGCGAATCTCGCATATCGTACCATACAATGGGGGGGGGGTGTTGCATAAGAATACATATCTTTCTGTTCACATTGATTCCTGGGAAGATCACTAAACGGTTTAAAACGAATTGCTGTCTACTCTTCGCGAAAGAAACTTGACTGCAAAACTAAAGCCTTTATAGGATTTAGTGAGATTTCATTCCTGGGTCATCGTGTTGGTCATGGTCTTTTAAAGACATGAGGCACAATGTTTCAAAAATACTTAACATTTCTGTACGCTAAGACGGAGAAAAACAACTTAGGTTTGATCCAATTTTACGGACGATTCATTCCAAATCTGTCCTCCATTATGGCACCGCTTTCTACTTTATAGAAGAAAGGATCGCCTAATCTGATCCGCTGGTCTCAAGAATGTCAATCCTCATTGGACCAGGTTAAAACTCTATTTTCATCTCCACCTATCCTTAGGTTACCTACTATTGAGAAGACTTTTGTTCTTCGAAGTGACGCCTGGTCAACTGGGATTGGGGCAGCACTTATGCAGGAGTATTCTGATACTCTGCATCCGGTGATGTATATCTCTAGGAAATTAAATGCTGCAGAAAGAAATTACTCGGTTTTAGACCGTGAATTATTGGCTATGGTATGGTCTATTCTGAAGTTCCAAAGATTTCTTCTAGGCGCACATTTCATTGTGGAAACCGACCAGAAAGCGCTTACTGCTATTCAGAGCAAAAACTTGAAGAGCTCGAGGTCCACTCGATATGCCATAGCTCTTCAACCATTTCATTTCACGGTGCGAGCTATCCGTGGTTCGGATAATGTGATGGTAGACATTCTGTCCAGGTGCCCAAACGATTCCACATAACTCTTCTGTCATATATATTTCCTGATATACAGTTCAATACTATAATGACATATTAGCATATATTTTCTCACTTTTGGGAATTTATAACATTGTACCATGTAATTTCCTTTTTTCTGTTACCGATTTGATCATAACAGAAGAAGGCTTAGTTAGCGATATACGGGCCAAAAGATCACATGGCCACATTTAGATATTGTATTTTAATGATTGTATTAAGAGATTTAACAGTTGTGTTAAAGATTTATGTTATTGATATTTTCGCAGCACATCATTGAAGTCTGCGAGATTTTGTGCATTGTGGAACTTTGAAGTTATCAAGTCCTGTCCTAGGTTGGAGCGGATGATGTCCACATCTTCTTGTATCGATTATATTTATGTCTACGAGGAACAGCACATGTATTAGTAATGATTAATAATGCATTATATAATGTACTCTTTGTTTGAATATGTGTAATTGTATATGTGCGGTATATTAGTATATTACACCGCTGTTTGCACAACACTTCATTGTATAATACTATGATAATATATTTAATTTCATAGATTTGTATGAGTATAATTTGACTTGCATTATGATGTTGCCATCACTATGGGGTGTGTTGGTGGCACCTTCCTGGAAGATACACGCGTATACTTAGATAAAATTTTTTTTCTCTAAGGATCTGAGATATAATCTCAGTTTCGCTCCATGCGTCGAGCTAGCCTCATTTTTAGGCAATATATCAGCACATCATACGTGCGTTAGGAGCCTAGGATTTTTTTCCCGGCTCCAGGATTCAAAAAAAAAGTTTCATTTTTTTTCCCGGGAGGGTGCGGTAATGTTACGCAAAGATCATTTTTTCTAAAGTCATTGTATGATCATTTTTTCTCAAGACATTGTATGATCATTTCTTGCTAAAGACATTGTATAATTAGATTGACTGAAATGTACACTTTAATTTTTTCGGTCAAAGCTACATAACTCTGGATATTGAGATTATCATTTGATATGATGTTACCTCCTCTTGAGACGAGACACGGTTCGGTCCATAGTTTTTTTTGAACGAAGTGTGACCATTCTCCTTATTTGGTAGTATCGGTCAACTGTTGTTGGAATGTCTGAAACCAGTGTTGAGGTCTCTGTTCATGTCCATATAAGGCTCGATCTAGTTAAATCTGTATCTCGAATGTTCCTAGATCGTCTTGTTTGATTGACTATTCAAGTGTATAGGTTCTGCGCATCAGCTCTATGTTCTATGAACGTCGCTGTGTGTCAGCGATTACGCCTACGTCAAGGTTAGACTTAGGAATGCCTGTAAAGGTCAGTTTGACCTGCACTCCTGGAATGCCATCCTCGTGCGACTTATGATTTGACTCATTTAGCACATCTGAACAGTAGGAGGATTTTTTGATGTACTTTTGTATTTGGAGCCAACAATATAATCCCTTGGCGCCATATCATCATTTTGAGAATATGCCAAATGCATTGATGAACTATGTATGCTGATATTCGTGAATGTCATGACTTTGCTCTATTGTGAACTGGATGTAACGTACCTGTGCTTGTGGCGTCAGAAATAAATGATGAAAACGTCAAGAGCAGTTTGTCCATTTATGACTTCACATGTCGTACCCTATGTGCTGTAACTCTATGAACTACATCACTATTATACACAGCAACAACAACAACACAAAAACCAGATAAGACACCCTACATCTTGAACTATAATACCTGGTGTCGATAGGGGTGGTATTGTGACGGGGCTAAAGATTTGCAACGAAATTGGACTTATACCTACGACGTCCATGGTGGTCAGTTCTGCCATTATCATTTATGAAGCAACACGATAGCGGCCTTATCACCAAAGAGGAGCAAGCCCTAAATCCACCCTTATCACTAACGTGCTCTGGTTTCTTTGTCCATCTCCTACCCCTACAGGGCGCCTCGTTTCGCTTGTTCTGTCTTTCGCTTGTTCGGTCTGGATTGCTCGTGCGAATAGAAACCCTTCCTGTTGTTTGTTTGAGGTGTTGCCTTCTTGTGGCGAGGCGCGTTCCTTTCAAACTAATTGGCTATAATTAGAGCGCATTTTGCGAGTCAATAATAAGTGAACTCTGTTAACTCAAGCTATTTGTTGAAAGACTCTAAGCCCTGAAAAGGACGACTAGCTTCTATCAGCTTGCACGAAGAAGTCCTGAAAAGGACTGCTAGCCCGGTCAGCGTTGATAGATACTAATTCCTGAAAAGTACTAAAATTATCCACGTGCTAGCACAAAGCCCTGAAAAGGACTTGCCCTAATAAGGACTGACCAGCTACCCTCATGCTGCCCGTACTTCCTCAGTGTCCAGCGAAACACCGGTTGTACATTAACTCTTGTGCAATCCAACCAGATTGCTAGCCCGGTCAGCGTCGATAGATACAAAGTCCTGAAAAGGATTAACACTATCCATCTGTTAGCATGAAGCCCTGAGGCTGTTGTTGTTGTTGTTGTTTTGATGAGTTGATGGGTGGAGATCGGGCACTCAACATCTGATCATTGTTGCCTCTTCTCGTTCCATCTTGGTCTACCCTGTTCAACCTGAAAGTTGGTTATAATTGGGGTATTTAGTGTCATTTTATTTACTAATTTTGTATTCAATTTAAATAACTGTTGTCTTTTGCAGTTGCTGATTTTTATTTATATTAGTATTTGTCAATTTTATTTTCTCTTTTGTATTGTTTCTAGATAACTATTGTCCTTTACACTTGGTTTTAATTTGTATTAGTATTTGTTCTTTTTGAGTTGTTGTCCCTTTTTTTTAATACCTTGTCTTTCCTTGTCCTATGAGTAGTTACTTTTTTTGTTAATGCTTTGTTAGTTCTTGCTGCTTAATTTCTATTTAGTTGGATGATTTTCCTGAAGTTCTAACCTTATATTTTTTCCTTTGTTTTATGTATATATCTTTTAAGTATTGATTGGGCATCTCTTGGGGCATCTATACTAAAACCTTATCACCTGTTAAGTCTATATTGTGATTTCTATAGTAAGTTTTTAATTCAAGCCTTTGTTGTTCATACTTTTTACAGTGGATCAGGTAGTGGTCTATGTCATTCTCTTCCTGACATTCTTGGCAGTGTGGTTCTTCTACCATGAAGTATGCTGCACCGAGTCGGAGACGCCACAGTTTTTTGTTCGATGGTATCTTTAATTCTTCTCTGACCTGGCATGTCCTCGTTGGTTCTTTCAGCAGTTTGAACGCGTGTCTGCCTTTTCTACTTTCCTTCCATGTTGTCTTCCATTCCTCGTTTATAGTTTCCTTCACTTGGCTCTTGATCTCTGACCTTCCCAGTCCTGCTTTTTATATTGTTTTTACTTGTTCTTCCCTTCTTGGCATTCTGGTCTGCCAACTCGTTGCCAGCTATACCTATGTGTGCTGGAACCCACACTAGCCTCACACTACATCCTCTGTTCTCTAGTGATGTATTAATTGCTAGAATTTCTTCCTTTATGTCTGGCCGGCTACATTTACCTGGGTGTTCTAGTGCTTGTAGTGATGATAGTGAGTCTGTAAATATCGTAACAGCTTCTGGTGGGTTATCTTCGATTATTTCTAGACTTTTAAGAATTGCTACCATCTCTGCAGTAAAAATCGATGCCCCTTCCGTTACACTGTAGCTCTTTTTTATTCCCCATTGTGGTATTACAACTCCGGCACCTAGTTGCCCACTATCACCCTTGGATCCATCAGTGTAGACGGCCAGACTTTGTTTAGTTAGTTGCTCTATGAACTTTCTACTTATCATTTTGGCTTCCTTATCTTCTATGTTTTGTTTGATCTTTTCAGTAAGTGAGTAGTCTATGATTGGGGTTTTTAGTTCCCATGGTGGTATTTTGCTTCTGTATTTATTACTATTTTCAATTGTGTTTGATAGTTCTTTGAACTGCATTAGGTCTTCTATAGTTCTCCACCCTGTTGGATATCTATCTTTATTTAAGGGGACGTCCCATACACTTGGTTGGTTTTTGACAAATGCTTTATGTGCTGGGTGGGTCACTTCTTGTGCTACTTTACTCCAATAATTTAATCTCAGTTCTTTCCGTCTTAGACCAAGGGGAGGTATGCCGAGAGCTACTTCTAGAGCTTCTACTGGTGTCGATATAAATGCACCTGTAATGGTTCTCATGGCTGCATTTTGAATCCTGTCCAGTTTTGCTTTGTTAGAAGCTGCAGCTGAGTCATAGACTATGCTGGCATAATCCAGTTTCCCCCTGATGAAGGACTTGTAGAACATAAGCATTATTTTATTGCTGGCCCCCCATCCATTACCTTTTACAATCCTTAGTATATTTAGGGTCCCCTACAGCTTTCTACCAAATTGTCTATATGTTTATTATAATTTAGTTGTTTATCTAAAGTTATGCCCAGAAATCTTGTTGTTGAGGAGGTACATATTTTCTGTCCTTTAATGGTTATATTGATTTTGTTTTTTTTTTTTAAATTTCCTTTGCTGAAAATCATACCTACTGTTTTGTTTACATTAATTTGGAAGCCCCAACTTTTCATCCACTCTGAAACTTTGTCTATTTGATTTTGAAGTTTTTTGTAAACATGGTCCAAGTTTTTTCCAGATCGCCAAATGGCACAGTCATCTGCAAATTGTGATACTGCATTCTTTATGTCATTAAATTCATCTGCTAAATCATTTACAGCTATAGTGAAAATTGAAGGAGAGATTACTGATCCTTGAGGAATCCCATTCTGTTGTTCATATATTTCTGACCTATCATTATTCACCTGTACAGCAAAATACCTGTCCTGTAAAAAGTTTTCTAGATACCTATAGGTTTTACCAGTAATGCCAATCTTTTTCATTTTGTAAAGAGCTCCATCTCGCCAGCATTCATCATATGCTCTAGCTACATCTAGAAAGACTGCCACTGTTTTCTCTTTCCTCTTGAACCCTAGCTTTACATCATGTTCTAATCTTACAAGCTGGTCTACTGTACTTCTGTCTGCTCTAAACCCTGACTGGTTTGGGCTATATAACTGGTTTTTTTCTAGGTAGAATTTAACTCTTTTATTCACAACAGTTTCCAGTATTTTACCTAGTTGTGATGTTAATGAGATAGGCCTATATGAACTTACATCATGGGCTTCCTTATTGGGTTTTAGAATGGGTACTATCATAGCTACTTTCCATGCTTTTGGTATCTTTCCTAAGCTCCAGATTTTGTTATAAAGTGAAGTTATTATGTTTATAGTTCTTTTGGGTACTTTCTTAAGGATTTCATAACTAAGTATATCTTGCCCTGAGGCAGTATTAGATTTATCTTTTATTGCATTAGTTACTTCTTCCTCTGTTATATCAGCATCTAAATAGTTTGTTTCATCTATCTGGTCTGGTAGTTCTTTTAAAAACTGTATCCTAAGTCTTTCTCTTCTCTCATTTTCTTCCTGTCCAAGGCTACTTTTTGCACTGACTTTATAGAAATACTCGGCAAGGGCATTAGCTTTTTCTTTATCTGTTTCTGCTCTCTTTGGTAGTTTGATTGTTGGCATTATTGTTTTCTTATTGTTCCCTTTGATTGCCTTAAGCTTTTTCCATACTTCTCTAATTTGAGTGCTAGGTTTAAGTGACTGACAAAACTCCTTCCAGTTAGTTTCTTTGGCTTTGAATATTATTCTGTTAGTTTCATTCCTAATAAGTTTATACTTATCATAGTTTTCTTCTGTTCTGTTATTTCTATATTTTTGTAAGGCCCTTTTTCTTCTCTCATGAATTTCTGCACAGCTTTTATTCCACCAGGCAACTGGTTCTTTATTCCATTGAGTTTCTCTTTTCTTATTAATGTTATTTATTGGTTTAAGGTGTTGTGGCATATTTTTATTTGGTATGTACTTTATTGCTATTTTCAGAATTTCATTGGTCAGTGTTTCTGCCCACAAGTCAGTATCATCTGATTCCATGTCTTTATATTCCATCACCTCCAGCTCTGATTGGAAAGCTTCCCAGTTTGCTTTTTTATAGTTGAAGGTAGGTTTCTCTGGTTCTGGGTTTGGAATGACATTTTCATGCATGGTTATTACAATGGGCAGATGATCTGAGTTTGTGTCTTGTAACACTTCCCAATTTACATTCGCTAGGTTGTTAGTTGCTATACTTATGTCTATTGCTGAGTCTGCCCTATTAGCTTGTGGATTAATTCTTGTTGCAGTTCCATCATTTAGTATTAGTAGTTCATTGTTTTCTATGAAGTCAAGTAGGCATTTTCCTGCATTATCTGCATGTTGTCCACCCCAAGCACAATGATGGGAATTAAAATCGCCTACTATGATTGTTTTGGGGCCTAGTCTGGTGCTTATGGCTAGTATTTCTTCATCTTTAATTGTGCCATCTTTAGCATATACATTTAGAATTGTTAGATTGTTTGGTTCAGCTGCTATAGTAACCTGGATACCTTCTATATTGGTTGTATTAAATACTTCCCAGTCTATGATTTTAAATTTTTCGCTAACTAATACTGCGACACCTCCTCCTCTACCTTCTTTCCTATCGTGTCTAAGTATCTTAAAGCCCTTACAACTATATCTATTATTTGGGTTTAAATGGGTCTCTTGAAGAGCATATATATATATCAGTATTTCCTCCAGTCTCTGATAGTAGGGGTGTAAAATTTTTTTTAATACCCCTACAAATCCACTGGATAATTCTAAATCTTTCTAAATTGAATTTTAACATCATCTAGTGTACCTTTTATTTTGGTTAACTATCAAATTGCTCTTATTCTGCATTTCCTGTACTTGTGGACCCACTATCCATCAAGTTCTCAAGAAAAACCTTATTTAAACTTATTTTATTCCTAACTTTTCCACTATGTATGGTAAAAGTGCCTCAACGTGTCCTTTGATATTTTCTTCTAGGTTGACCACTTTCCTATTTTCATCCAATGCTACATTCCCTTCTCTCCCTATGTTAATCTCCTGCCTTTCACTTTCCATTCTTTTTAGTATTATTTCACTTTCTTCTTTTTGTTCAGACAGTTTGACTAGTATCATTTCATTTTCTTCTTTCAGTACAGTCAGTTTAGCTATATCCTGGGAAATTTGGTGCTGTATGGCTTTCACTTCTTGAAGCAATGCCTCTGCACTTTTCAGTGCACTTGTGTCATCCGAGGATGTAGTTGAATCATCTGACTGGTTTTTTGGTACTCTTTTATTACTTTCTAACTTGTTCTTACTTTCTTTTGCCATCTGTGACTTAAGCATTTTGACATCTTCTTGCACACTCTTAATTTCTGTTATAACTTTATTGTTCGTATAAGTATCATTTTCTTTTAATTCTTTAATGACCGTTTTGAAAGGGGTTTGGGTTGTTATAGTTACCCTCAATGCTTTTTTGGTCTGCTGATATACTGGGCAGCCCTGGAATCTGGCGCTATGGTTTCCTTTGCAATTAATGCATTTTCTGTTTGCATTATCCTTTTTATAGTCAGTATCTGACTTTGCCTTTTCGCATTGCGTGAAAGGGTGTGCCCCCGCACAAAACCTACATACTGCCTTCCCCCTGCAAGTGTGGCGCCCATGACCAAACTTCATGCAGTTGGAGCACTGCAACACTGGGGGAATGAAGGCTTCTGTGTTTTTTTGTGTTTTCCCAAATAGTACCGTCTTGGGGGGTTCCCTACCTTCTGCTGTTATCACTACCACTGGGGTAACGATACTCCCTTTCACCATTATTCTGTCCACGTGTACCAGCTTTATGTCTGGGTTATGTTTTGCGAGGATGTTCATAACTTCCTCGCTTGAAAGGGTAGTGTTTATCCCTTTTAACACACATCTACTGGTCACTTTTGCTAGCTCTATCTTTACTTCTATGTCGTGTGCAAGAGTCACTGTTTTGGCTTCTACTTTGAGTTCCTCTATCATCTCTTTTATTCTGTCACTCTGATTTGGGATACTTATTATGCCAAAATTGGTTTTTGAAATTTTGGCTATCGCCTTTTTGCCTAACACAGGATCAAGGATGTTTATAATTTTGTTTTCATCTAATGCTTTGATCTTGACTCTTTATATAGGCGGCTTGACCAAATCACGCGTGGCGTTGTGCGCGCGCGTAGGAATTGGGTCACGAAAATAACTCAAACATGGCGATAAGTGCTCTTGAAGAATCGAAAACACACATATTTACCGGCTTTATTATAGCCCAGTCACAAATATATTTTTTAATGGGCCATACGGGCGCAACCATCCCTTTCAACCAACCAAGAATTCAACTTCAGCTAAGGATGTATATTTACATATATAAACAGTAATATTTATTTATGAAATATTGTTGAAATAAGGGTAAAGAATTAATATGATTACTTTAGAAAACAGTTAAATATTGTGTTTTCTTCTTCTAGGAAAAAAAATGTTCTTATCACTATGGTACGAATTGCAATTTTGTGGAATAATGATCCAGTATCTGTGTTGATTAGGTCAACTTAACAGTCAAGTTGCGGCGAAGGGTTGTCTCTGTAGTCTGGTTTAGTTGATGCTGGTCCACAGTGAGTTCTTGGCTGTTCCTTCTCTCGTCAGGAGTTGAATGGCTTTTGGTAGCACGATCGTTTTGTTGTAAGAGGTCACCGCTTCGAGTGTCCTCTAGACCCGTCTATTAAAGTTTCTAGAGCTTATTACTAGTAGCTAGTCCCAGGAACTGAGAGAGATATAAAATCGATTTTCTTATGAAAACATTTTGTCTTCTGATGTAAGCATCAGGCGACCTCAGCTTTCCTTTATTATCCGAATGCCAGGGTCAGACAGTTTAACTGCTTATAACAAACAATTCGAACCGTCTAACGTCTGAGCAAACAAGAGGTCGGCGAATTAAAGTTTGACAGTGTTGGTTTTAATCCCTGACCAAATTGTTCAACGCCTAGCTAAGCGTTCTGTCTACGATTAAAAAGATAAACATGCCATGAGTAGTTTACGCTGGCGTGTATCTAAAACATACCTCCTACGAAAAATATTATTGGCAATTACTGACATAGTGAAGTGAAGCATAGGATGGACAGAAAAAAATTGGACCAATTGGACGAGTTAATAGGACTGCCGTCACAAGGCATATGCTATATAGGGAGCAGAAATGTAATGAGTTACTGAAATTATTATTCTTGATGTCGGTCTCTTCCATTTTGTCTTATCATAGATCGGGTTTACGAGGAGAGTTATTGTGTGTCTCACTGTTGGTTCTCAGTACTGTGGCCTGCGTACTGTCACAGGAGCAGTGACATACGTTTCGGCATGACGTAAAATAGAGAATAATGGGTCGGCTATGAGAAGAAAAGTATACTCTCTATGCTGGTTACGGGGAGAAAAATAAAAAAGATAGCGTGCCACGTCAGAGGACAACGATGACGACACGGAGGAGATGAACAATACTCAAGGACGCAGGGCGGAACATAAGAAAAAGCCATGAAGTAAAGCCAAGAAATGAAAGAACTTGAGAAAAAGCAAGATTTTAATTAAAACTGTTATGACCGCTTAGCTTACAGAGAAGGATTACAACATCTTGGACAAACAAGAAAATGAGATAAAAAATTGGTGAGTCCGTTTTAATGAAGAGCGTTAGAATAGAAAAGAGACCTAAAAGTGCCTTCGAATGTCAAACAATGGTCTAAGGTTTAGAAAGAAACATGTCGAATTGTGAATCAAACAAATCTTAAATTGGAACCAAATAAAAGAACTGTTAACCTTTCAAAGAGACTGTTTCTTCCATTGGGTAGTTTTATTCGGGTCGTGATTTGGATTCATTGGTCCAGCTTGTTGACGTTGAAAATTGTCTCTTCATTCACACACCACTGTCCACCACTAACATAGCCACTATACGATCACTAAAAACACGGGCCAACCAGGGAAGAAGTTACCTTGTGGTGTTAGCTGCACCAAAGGAGGCTGTGACAGTACCAAATTCTCATCTCATAGTTTGTTCGTTCGTCCGTCTTTCTTAAAAATTAGATTTACATTTATTTCAATCATTTATCACACAGGAAGCAAAGGCCTTCAACAAACATCTCACATCTATGTGTGCTGTGCCATCAGCTCAAGGTCTATCCATGTCTTTCTCATTCCTGTCATGTGTGTCTTCACTTTTCTTCTTCACGTGTTCTTCCATCTCCTTCCACCTTTCACACTTACATAAACACACACAAAACTATGACAACCTCATCATTTAAAATAAATTGCTTCAGACACCACGGCTGCTAGAGCACTTGAATACTGTCGTGCAGGCTTCTTGCAAGCGGGTCAGCTGTAGTGATGGTCCCAAGGTCAATAGGGAGCAACAAAGAAAATAATGGAGATGATAATGATACATATAAACACCGATATACACACACGCCTACAGTATGTTGGCTTCTATAACAGGTTGGCAACCTCATCATTTAACATAACTTGATACAGAATCTACCGCTGCGGCAGCTCCAGTCGTTATCCATTCTCCACCGGGAGAAAAACAGAAAATGATGATGATGATACATATAACCATCCATATACATATACTTTAGCACATATACACACATATACACATACTAATGTCTCCTCCGGTCATCGACACAGCCAGACACATAACGAGACGAACAATCTATTGGCAGTAATAACGCAGATAATGCTGACAACAAGAGAATAAAAGAGCCACCGTCCTACGACCTCGGCCAGGCAAGCTAATGAGAGAATATGGACTGGTCTCTGACCGATTTTCTGTGTCCTTGACACCTTGATGCGTCTGGAAATTAATTCAATTGTCCATCATTTGTATGAGCGAAGGGGAGGGAGGGAGATAAAGTGTACCAGGTAGCGCGAAAAACAACCTGGTATAAACCGGTAGTTTTCACAGAATTTGCGGAGACGTAAAGAGCAAAAAAGCTACGGCGATGGAAACATTACAGACAGGCAGATAGACAGGCAGGCAGGTAGGAAGGCATGTAGGTAGACAGACAAAGACACAGACATAGATAGATAGATAGATAGATAGATAGATAGATAGATAGATAGATAGATAGATAGATAGATAGATAGATAGATAGATAGATAGATAGATAGATAGATAGATAGATAGATAGATGGATGGATAGATAGATAGATAGATAGATAGATAGATAGATAGATAGATAGATAGATAGATAGATAGATAGATAGATAAATAGATAGATAGATAGATAGATAGATAGATAGATAGATAGATAGATAGATAGATAGATAGATAGATAGAACTTTTTTGTCAAAGGGTTAAGAATTGGGCACGCAGGCCTGTCTTACATTCTGCCCTTCTTTTCTCTGTCATCTTACATACCGTATCCTTCCAATCGCACATGTATTTTGAGCTGATAGACTGTTCGTCTCGTTATGTGTCTGGCTGTGTCGATGACTGGAGGAGCCATTAGTATGTGTATATGTGCTAAAGTATATGTATATGGATGGTTATATGTATCATCATCATCATTTTCTGTTTTGATAGGAGCTTTAAGACTAGGTTTGGTCCCTTCTGAATAGGTTTGAATAGGTGATAGACTCAGTGAGAGTTAGTGAAAGGTAATAGAATTTCCACACACGTGAGATGATAGATTTTGATATAGTGGCTGTCTCTGAAAGCGAAAAGAATTCTTCTCTCTCTCACCTATCTTCTACAACAGTTGTTACAGCGTCAGACAGACTACACCAATATACATATTACGTATATTTCTATCACTCATAGGCACGCACATACACGTGACGACAGGTAAACACACAGACGTGGGAAAACTATAACAATTGATATATATATTATCTAGAACGAGCTGACCAAACACGATTGTTTAGTTCAAGAGCGATTTTAATATCAGGAAAAAATCGGCTCACAACATCAAAGAAAGTACATCAAGGAAAATACATATACACATAGTCATAAAAAAATCAAGGAAATGTTGCAAGGATGATAGCCCCGTTATAGTGTTAACTCTAGGTTTAGCCCGGCCCCGTTAAGAGAACAGATGATGGCGCCAGAGTCACAGATACATAGGGTTTGAGTCTAAGAGTTTTTCTTTGTTTTATCTCGTAATTATATGCACAGAGTTTGAAAAAAAAAAATCTGATTTAACCTAAGACAAAAACACAAGAACTCTAGCCTTAGCAACAAATTATGCAGATTGAAAAAAACAAATAGGACAGCAACAGGGTGTCAAAGATATAATAGTGAAAAATATCACTCAAACCAGCGTACACTCATTCATTCCGCCATGGCTTCTCACACTAGTACTCACGACTTTGCTTGCTGCCTCTTGGAACACATTGATTTTAGATTTTCACACAGACTCAAAAAATGCAGTCTACTGCCAAGAAGTCCCCAGTTCCAAAAGACCTGTTTAACTTGGAGTCTCCGGGAACGACTACTTGGGTATGCAAATTTGTTCAAATGTCTGATTAAGTCACCTAACAATTATTCCAGGCGCGGGAGTTAACAGAGCACAGTGTCAATAGCGTAGGTTTCTAAAAAAAATGATGAATGTCAGGTCGGTGCCTTCCCTCAGTATAGGATTCACTTTAGTCACACCACAGATTTGTCCACAAGATATAATCTAGTCGGGAAATGATTGTTAATATTCACGCCACCAGGCAGCAAATTATATAGAGTTTCTAGAAGAAATTAAGTGCTGGCTCCAAGGTCCAGTATTTATCATTACAGTCTTTGAAAACCCGTTATTGGGATATTAGTATTTCTGTCTAACTTGCACCGTCAGATCAGTGTTACTTGAGAAAACCCACGTGGTTCAAAATAAGGACTGTCTATTTCTTCACAAGTATGGAAACTACTACTAGGTGCTGGTAAAGTTAGGGTCACCCCAAAACTTTCACTGTGTGGAGGAAAAATAACACATATAATATAATAAACAGAATCTGTACTGGTTAAAACTTACATTTAAACTTGCAAGCAGAGAGCTTTGCTTATCATTTAAACTTCCCGTGACGTAAGTTATATTTAAAAATCAGCATTCCTCATAAATTAGGAACACGTGCGTATCCCGTCATCATTCATGAGGCTCGATTCTAGAGTTTATACGTTAGTTTAGAAAAATACACTCGACTGAGTATTAGCAGTTAAATTAAATTTCATAAATAGCTACAATTGCCGTTATAAGCTAGAAATTATAATTTTTTAGTCTGCTTTCCACTGAATGCTTCCCTAGAAAATATAATAGCCTACCACTTTATCTCTCTTCTGCGCTAAAGAAATAGGTTAAAAATGAATTAAGCGATTTAACACTTTAACACTCACAAAATCTATATATCTATCATATTAATTACCTCAACCACAGAATTACAGGTAGTCGCACAACTTAAGAATAAAATTGCTGAAAATATTTCTGGAAGTCTAGAAGTTCGACAAATTGCCGAAACAAACTGAGATCTTCGCTAACAGCTATTCTGTTTTTTTCGAGCGACCTATCTACTGTGGAGTCTATGAGCGAGAATGAAATTTAAGTTTCAAACTTGGCCAATATCTTAAAATCAGACAAAGGGCCGAAACTTATTTCGCCAAGCGAAATTATCTCCCCTACTCCCAACATTTACGTCCGCTTAACGCGTGTCGTAGCTGTCACCTACTGACCACGATGTACGCGTGTCAGTTTCAAATCCCAGACAGCCTGACTCCATTGCCCAAGTGAGCGCCGTGTCAGTTTGGGATTTTCCAGCCAAATGTCTGGATACTAACCGGTGCAGATGTAAAGTATCACACCTCACCGGGACTAATGCCGAGAAGAAGCTCGCGCGCTCGGTGAGAATGTAGACGATTTGCTACGTCCTGTGTTCAGCGAACCGACTTATCACGCCTTATGACGCCCTGCAGCCCTGACATCTACGTAATATCGTCCTAGCGCGATTCTCAGTTTTGAGAAAGAAACAGGTAAAGTTTGCGAATTATATGAGAATAATATTCGCAAAACGAATGGATGAAAAAATATACAGGAAAAAAAAATACAGAGATATTAAAAGAGAGAGTTTATGTGAAAGAATAGGAAGAAGATGTAGGAAATTAAATGAATATAAACCCTACGTGACAGAGCCTCCCCCCTTTAAGATATGGAAGCACTCCATGTCTACGTTATGGAGTTTAATTTCCTATAACCGTAGCTTCGGGGTGTCTGTCTTCTTCCCTCTCCATCTTCCCCCTCCATCTCTGTCCAATTCCTACTCAAGTCCACTCCTCAAAGTTTCCTTCCCCTGGAATGTCTCATATGCGCGCTTGAAAGAGCGTCGCCGCTTCTGACATTTTTGAAAGATTTCCTGTGATAGCGGTGGAATATCCCTGCCACTATCGTCATCTTCGTCAGTTTTGGCGATCGTCAGGAGATGGTCGGAGGTTGGCACTGGTTTTTCCAAGTATCTCTTTAAGAGATTTAAATGGAAAACCTTCTCCTTTCCTTCAATAGAGATCTGGTAGTTAGCCTTAGAAATCTTTTTCAGGACGGTAAACGGCCCTTGCCATCCGATCTTCAGTTGGTTGTTCTCGGTAGGGAGCAACACCAAATTTTTCTCTCCTGCTTCCAGTTCTCTCTCTTCCGCGACTTTCCTGTATCGGTTAGCGTGCTTGGTGCGTGCTCGCTTAAAGTTAGTCGTTGCTAGGTCCCACCCTAGTTTCAACCGTTCCTTTAAAACCGACACATATTTACTTGCTGAGACGACTGTCTCATCCGCCTTCTCGTCTGTCAGAGACTGAAGTAAGGCTTCAAGCGGGCCCTTAATGGGTCTGCCAAATAAGAGTGTAGCTGGCGGAAATCCTGTGGAAGTATGAGGAGATTCTCTGTAGCCAAATAATGCTGCAGGAATACAGAGATCCCAATCTTCAGGTTTCACTTGTGCCAGCTTACTTAGCATCATGGTGAGGTTTCCATTAGCACGTTCCACGAGCCCATTTTCGGCCGGAGTATATGGCTTAGTGTGGATGTGCTGGGTCCTCAAGATCTTAACGATCTCATCCATCAACAGGTTTCGGTATGGAGATCCATTATCCGTCAACACTTGCTGAGGGAATCCCAACCGAGTGAAAATCTGCACGAGGGCTTCTGCGACATGCTTGGCATCTGCGCATGTTAGCGGGATAGCTTCTGCCCATAAAGTGCATGTATCGACTAAGGTCAGGATGAACCTGTTCCTTCTTTTAGTCCTTTCGAAAGGCCCTAAAATGTCGATCACTACCCGTTCGAATGGTGTTCCCATTATTGGCATTTCACCCATGTGGACTGGGGGTGCCCGTTGCTTGGGTGGCACACGTTGGCACTGGGCACAGGATTTGACATATCTGATGATATCAGTATTCACTCCTGGCCACCAATAATGAGTGGTTATACGTTGGTTTGTGGCGTTCTGTCCCATATGTCCGCTAAAGGGAAGAGAGTGCCCCATTTCTAGGATTTGGCTTCTGTACTGTTTCGGTACTAGGAGCTGGTTGTAACCTTGGTCAGGCTTGCCCGTTCTCCGATAAAGTACGCCATCCTCAGAAAAAATGTCCCCGTGCTGTTTGGGTTCCTTCGCCATGGGCAGTTTCCTAAAGCAGGGTGCCAAAGTAGGATCCTTTTGTTGCGCTTCTTTAAGTTCCATAGGTAACAAATTAGGCGCAGGCTCCCGTTCCTTCTTGGTTTGCCCTCTTGTAGTTACTGCTGCCACAATCGGCTCTTCCGGTTTCCCAATACACACGTATCTCCCGCCAAGTATGACTGGGTAGATGGGATCATCCATAACAGCTGCTTTGATCACACCTCTGACAAAGTCAGAGTGTATCTCCACCAATGCGATGGGAAGCGCTGTAGGTGCATCACTCTTACGAACTCCACAAAGTTTGACGGTCTCTCCTGTCTCTTGACCGGGTTTAACCAGGTTTCTGGCAACAATGCAATCGTAAGAAAGCCCCGTGTCAAATAAGCAAGAAGTTTGAGAACCGTTCAAAATAACAATACCTCGCGTTGAGGGTCTATCCCCAAGAGGTTGGGAATCACTGTCAATAATTCCGCCTTGCGAGACTGTTAATAAGCATCCGATGCGTTTAGGCTCGGTGTGCTCGGTCTGATCATATGTCCCGTGCTCGGGGGTTCTCCCTTTGCCACCTTGTCCTTTCTGGCTACGCTGCCATGTAGGGCGGTCGGGTTGATCAGACTGTTTGGGGTGGTTGGGGTACTTGTTCTTGTAGAACTTGGATTTTTCAGGAGGGTGGTTTTGAGGTCCAGTTTCTCTGTGGTTGTTTTGGTTAGAAGCCTGAGAAGATTGCTCTAGGTTATGTTTTCGAAAATGCTCCTCTGTCGGTTTCCGCTTTGTGGCCGGTAGTTCAGCCAGCGCATTGTGATAACGCTCAGACTTTTCCAAAATGTCTTCAAGTTTTTCTGCCCCCTGCTCAGCGAGAAATCTCCGGGTATCAGCAGACAAAGTGTTCTTTATTTGTTCAGTTAGAACAAGTTCCTCAAGACCTTCATAGGTAGAGGGGAGCTGCGAAAGCTCAAGGCACTTTGTTAGATATCCCTTAAGACGAGATGAGAACTGGTGAAAAGTTTCAGAATTCTCTTTCCGGCTGTTGCGAAACAGTTGCAAAAACTTGCGAGCGTTCATTTCAAAGCGCTCCAGTAACGCTTTCTTCAACACATCGTAGTCGTCTTGTTGGCTACTTTCCAGCTTAGAATAAACATCATAAGCAGAACCTTTTAGGGCCTGGGAAAGTTTCATATTCCAACGCGACCTCTCTAACCCGTACAGAGTTGCAATTTTCTCAAATTTTTCTAACCATGTGTCAATCTTCTCATTTGGACAAGGAAAAGATTCAAGAGTGAAAGACATAGCATTTAGTTGAAGAGATTGAGTGTTAGCAGGGTCAGTTAAGGAAGAATGAGGAGAAGACTCTCCATTGCTGGAGGTAGAGGCAGCGCCACGACTTTGGACTTCTAGAGCCTTAAGAGCCAACTCATGCTGTCGTCGTTGCTCATTTTCTCTTTCCAAATGCTGTCTCTCCTTCTCTCTTTCCTCCTGCTGTCTTTCCTTCTCTCTTTCCTCATGTTGTCTCTGCTTCTCCTTCTCTCTTTCCTCATGCTGCATCCTGCGAATTTCCATTTCCTCGTCCATCTTCTTCTGCTGTAATAGCCGGTCTTCCGCTTCTTTCCTCTCCGCTGCTTCTTTTTCCTCTTTAGCTTCAGCTGCTTTCCTCTCCGCATCATATCTCTCAAGTTCGTCCCTGACAAAAGCTTTCGCTTCTCTCCTTCCAGTCCCTCCTCTCTCGCTTCGTCCCTGAGAAGTTGTCTAAGCTTTGCCCTCTCGGCCATATTATGTCAGTGACTGAGACACGTGGAGATAGAAAATAGGAAAAAGAATAACCTGGTTCCTACCACTTACGAGAAAAAAAAAAAACCAAAAATTCAAAAGATGATATCCTTAACCCTGGGATACCTCCTCCAAAGTAAAATCTAACTATCGCTGCTATTATCGGCAATAAAGCACTTAATGCAAAACACGACTACGCCAACTAAATGGTAGTTAAGATAACTTCTGAAAAATAAGTTGCTACAGTGGAAAAGCAAAAGAATATTGCAAAAATTAAAGAGAAAAATAATCCCTTAATTTTTAAAAATCCACTATAAGTTCGCCCCTGAAGTCAGATCGGGTAAGGGAGGGAATTAATCTGGACAAAAAGTCCGAAACACACTCCTTAACTTAGTTCAAACGCCGTTCTGCCTCAGTACCCAGTGAATGTTATACACTCACCACTTTACCAGCATTTAGTATTACAATCAGCAGTTAACATATATCCCGACAAAATCAACCTGTAACCAAAATGTATATTATTCAAAGATGCTGTGGAAAAAAAAAACTTATTAGTTTGTGTGGTCAGCACGCCCGTAAACAGATCGCTAGTCTAGGGGGTAATTTTTTTTTAAAAGATACACAACTCACAAGACATCACACTCTTACTCTATTACGGAATAAGAATCTTAAATACAAAATCCAGATAGACGAGTCCACGTTTGTCGTACTCGTCTTCCTATTCTAAGTTCAAAGACCGGAAACGAGCCCACATTTGTCGTACTCGTCTTCCTATTCTAAGTTCAAAGACCGGAAACGAGCCCTCATTTGTCGTAGATTTCCGATAGGAGCTTTAAGACTAGGTTTGGTCCCTTCTGAATAGGTTTGAATAGGTGATAGACTCAGTGAGAGTTAGTGAAAGGTAATAGAATTTCCACACACGTGAGATGATAGATTTTGATATAGTGGCTGTCTCTGAAAGCGAAAAGAATTCTTCTCTCTCTCACCTATCTTCTACAACAGTTGTTACAGCGTCAGACAGACTACACCAATATACATATTACGTATATTTCTATCACTCACAGGCACGCACATACACGTGACGACAGGTAAACACACAGACGTGGGAAAACTATAACAATGATATATATATTATCTAGAACGAGCTGACCAAACACGATTGTTTAGTTCAAGAGCGATTTTAATATCAGGAAAAAATCGGCTCACAACATCAAAGAAAGTACATCAAGGAAAATACATATACACATAGTCATAAAAAAATCAAGGAAATGTTGCAAGGATGATAGCCCCGTTATAGTGTTAACTCTAGGTTTAGCCCGGCCCCGTTAAGAGAACAGATGATGGCGCCAGAGTCACAGATACATAGGGTTTGAGTCTAAGAGTTTTTCTTTGTTTTATCTCGTAATTATATGCACAGAGTTTGAAAAAAAATCTGATTTAACCTAAGACAAAAACACAAGAACTCTAGCCTTAGCAACAAATTATGCAGATTGAAAAAAAACAAATAGGACAGCAACAGGGTGTCAAAGATATAATAGTGAAAAATATCACTCAAACCAGCGTACACTCATTCATTCCGCCATGGCTTCTCACACTAGTACTCACGACTTTGCTTGCTGCCTCTTGGAACACATTGATTTTAGATTTTCACACAGACTCAAAAAATGCAGTCTACTGCCAAGAAGTCCCCAGTTCCAAAAGACCTGTTTAACTTGGAGTCTCCGGGAACGACTACTTGGGTATGCAAATTTGTTCAAATGTCTGATTAAGTCACCTAACAATTATTCCAGGCGCGGGAGTTAACAGAGCACAGTGTCAATAGCGTAGGTTTCTAAAAAAAATGATGAATGTCAGGTCGGTGCCTTCCCTCAGTATAGGATTCACTTTAGTCACACCACAGATTTGTCCACAATATATAATCTAGTCGGGAAATGATTGTTAATATTCACGCCACCAGGCAGCAAATTATATAGAGTTTCTAGAAGAAATTAAGTGCTGGCTCCAAGGTCCAGTATTTATCATTACAGTCTTTGAAAACCCGTTATAGGGATATTAGTATTTCTGTCTAACTTGCACCGTCAGATCAGTGTTACTTGAGAAAACCCACGTGGTTCAAAATAAGGACTGTCTATTTCTTCACAAGTATGGAAACTACTACTAGGTGCTGGTAAAGTTAGGGTCACCCCAAAACTTTCACTGTGTGGAGGAAAAATAACACATATAATATAATAAACAGAATCTGTACTGGTTAAAACTTACATTTAAACTTGCAAGCAGAGAGCTTTGCTTATCATTTAAACTTCCCGTGACGTAAGTTATATTTAAAAATCAGCATTCCTCATAAATTAGGAACACGTGCGTATCCCGTCATCATTCATGAGGCTCGATTCTAGAGTTTATACGTTAGTTTAGAAAAATACACTCGACTGAGTATTAGCAGTTAAATTAAATTTCATAAATAGCTACAATTGCCGTTATAAGCTAGAAATTATAATTTTTTAGTCTGCTTTCCACTGAATGCTTCCCTAGAAAATATAATAGCCTACCACTTTATCTCTCTTCTGCGCTAAAGAAATAGGTTAAAAATGAATTAAGCGATTTAACACTTTAACACTCACAAAATCTATATATCTATCATATTAATTACCTCAACCACAGAATTACAGGTAGTCGCACAACTTAAGAATAAAATTGCTGAAAATATTTCTGGAAGTCTAGAAGTTCGACAAATTGCCGAAACAAACTGAGATCTTCGCTAACAGCTATTCTGTTTTTTTCGAGCGACCTATCTACTGTGGAGTCTATGAGCGAGAATGAAATTTAAGTTTCAAACTTGGCCAATATCTTAAAATCAGACAAAGGGCCGAAACTTATTTCGCCAAGCGAAATTATCTCCCCTACTCCCAACATTTACGTCCGCTTAACGCGTGTCGTAGCTGTCACCTACTGACCACGATGTACGCGTGTCAGTTTCAAATCCCAGACAGCCTGACTCCATTGCCCAAGTGAGCGCCGTGTCAGTTTGGGATTTTCCAGCCAAATGTCTGGATACTAACCGGTGCAGATGTAAAGTATCACACCTCACCGGGACTAATGCCGAGAAGAAGCTCGCGCGCTCGGTGAGAATGTAGACGATTTGCTACGTCCTGTGTTCAGCGAACCGACTTATCACGCCTTATGACGCCCTGCAGCCCTGACATCTACGTAATATCGTCCTAGCGCGATTCTCAGTTTTGAGAAAGAAACAGGTAAAGTTTGCGAATTATATGAGAATAATATTCGCAAAACGAATGGATGAAAAAATACACAGGAAAAAAAATACAGAGATATTAAAAGAGAGAGTTTATGTGAAAGAATAGGAAGAAGATGGATAGATAGATAGATAGATAGATAGATAGATAGATAGATAGATAGATAGATAGATAGATAGATAGATAGATAGATAGATAGATAGATAGATAGATAGATAGATAGATAGATAGATAGATAGATAGATAGATAGATAGATAGATAGATAGATAGATTCAAGAGGTTATATTCAAGTTGAAGACCAACTTCAGTTGTCAGAGTGGTTTTGGGAGAAGCAAGACAAAGCACAAGCATGTACATCTAAGTCAATCGTTACATTAAAATGGTTTATAAACTTAACGATCTATAGACTTTTTAACATGCCCTCAGACACAATACTTCGAGGACTTTGTGGCTTGAAGCTTATCGCTAAGCAAATTGGCTCACAAGAGCAAATCAGTTTGGCTTCTTCTCAGCTGTATGCTGTGGTTTGTGGTTTCTTACACGTGTGGGTCAGTCTGCTGGACGTCCTCTCAGTTATAAGATCTTGAAGTGAATTTGGGAACTGTAGAATTGCGTCTGAAACGGGCTTATATACAGTAGAACTCCATTTATCCGAACCCCATGGGACCGAGCATCGTTCGGATAATCAAAAGTTCGGATAATTGGATTACATAATGTATCGAGTACATGTACACATATTTCTAAAAATAATTAACCATCACAAGGAAAATACAATATAAAACATATTTACTTGTACTGTAATAATAATACCCACACTGTATTAGATCACTGTATCACCAAAATCTTTCATTACACTGCAGTGCATGTACTACTTGTACAGTATTTTTTTTTTTTTTTTTTTAAAGAGAAATATTTTCAAAATAACATTACAAACGATTCAAAACCAGGCACAACTTACGTATACATGTACTTGCACAGATGTAGCCCACTATTTAAAATAATGAGGAATCCTCTTTTGCACCAAACTGGATAGTCTCCTTTTGACTGCTATGTCCCGCATTCTCTTCAACAGCAGAATCTGTGTAGGACAGCTGTCATCTTCTTGCTCGTACCAAGCCATCGTTGTTTCTAGTGCTATAAAGGCTTCTTCAGGACTTGGTCGACGTTTTGGGTTATCTTCATAATTTACAAGTACATCATGTACTTCTGAGGAGTCTTCATCATCGGTCACTACATGTATTTGGTTTTCTTCTTGCACAAAAGACAACATTTCTTCGTCATTCAAAAACTGAAAACCAGAATCATTATCATCTTCTAGCCACAAGTGTGCATCATCTTTGTCACAGTCCGAAAATCCGGGCATTGCTTGAAACAGTTCCATAACTTCATTTATACAATCATCATTTGTGTCCACTGCAGTAGTTTCATTGCCTCCTTTTTTCCCAAGCAATCTATTCCAAGCCTTGTTGAGATTATCTTGTGACAGGGTGGTCGAAGCATCAGCTAACATATAGCAGCAGTCTTTGAGATTAAGCTTTTTGGAAAACGCCACCACACTTTCTTCATCTTCAGCCAACAATAAACGACGCAGGACTTCCTTCTTGTACATCTTTTTAAACTTTGCTATAACACCCTGATCCATTGGTTAAATCAGTGCTGTTACATTGGGAGGCAGAAAAATTACTTTAAAATTTGCATCAAC
Organism: Oreohelix idahoensis; assembly: GCA_024509875.1. Taxonomy (NCBI): domain Eukaryota; kingdom Metazoa; phylum Mollusca; class Gastropoda; order Stylommatophora; family Oreohelicidae; genus Oreohelix; species Oreohelix idahoensis. The sequence goes on from JAMPIV010018963.1 coordinate 319,446, forward strand.
TGCATTCATTGTATCCGTCTCTGAATGAGATGGTGCATTGTCCAGTAGAAGAATTACTTTTCCAGTTTTCTTTTCTTGTTCTCCCGACCTCTTCACCAATCAAGAAATATTTCACTATTCATCCAAGCACTCTTCTGTGCTTTGTAGCACAATGGGAGACATGTCACATTCTTTAAACAACGTGGTTTTTTGGGCTTTTCCGATCATTAGCACCGGTAAACGATGACTTCCACTGCAATTCGCGGCTATCAAAATTGTTACTCTCTCTTTGCACTTTTTAAACCAGCTTCGCGCTGAGATGCAAGTGATTTTTGAGGCAATGATTTCCAGTATAAGCCAGTATCATCGGCATTATACACATCATCGAGTGAATAACCTTCTTTTTCCCAAAAAAAAGCCAAGAATGTTTCTTTAAAATTTTCAGCGGCAGTTGCATCGCTAGATAAAGATTCCCCTTGAATCTTCAATTCTCGTATGCCATGACGAGATTTAAAGTTTCTTAACCATCCCTGGCTAGCCTTAAAGTCAGGAGGACCGTCAAGTTGTTTATTGAACTGTAGTGCCTTTTCACACAATAGAAAGCCAGAGATAGGTTCCCCTTTGCTTCTTCTTTGCACAAACCATATATACAAAGCCTCTTCCAATTTCAAATCTTTCGCATTTCTCATGGTTTTACGTTTCTTCGACCCATTTTCACTATCCAATTTCGATGCAAAACTCATAATTTTATCCTTGTTACTTTTGATGTCAGAGACGGTAGCTTTCCCAACATTGAAAATCCGTGCAAGTGAAGACACAGTTTCACCTTTTCATAGTCTCTTGATAATTTCTGTTTTCGTTTCAACTGACAAAACATTGCGGTTCCTTTTATATGCTTTAGGCCTACTGGAAGATGCCATATCGCACAGAGAAATTCTTGTACACCAAAATTATTCTGCTGTAGTAGCAGACACAATTATTTTAAGTTGAACTGTCTGTTTAGCCAGTGTTCTGCTTAGAAAGCACACGTACACTGGATTGGTAAACCAGATATTAACTGACTTTATGATCTAACTGACTTCCTGTACATAAACGACCGACCATTAGCCCATCCCATCCTCTACAAATTGTTTGCACACATTTGAAGCTTGCCGCATCAAAATATTCAGAAATATAGTCTAACGTGACTGGTGGCGCCTGATTTTTTTTTTCTGGAAAAAGTGTTCGGATAATTGGGTGTTCGGATAATTGGGGTTCGGATAAATGGAGTTCTACTGTACTATGTTTTCTGTCATTTTGTCAGTGCTGGTCATGGCATCAATGCCTTCCGAGACGTCCGCTTTTCAACCAATGATGTTTATTCAAAATGACTTTCTACCAATCGCCTACAAGCAGATTTTTCGGTGATTTACTTTTATTGTTAGAACTCCAGTGCGAAATGAAATTCAATTGCTTTAAATCACAGACAGAAACATAATTTCCCGTCAAATCCAAAAGATAATTAACTTCCATGGCTAAATTTACATGAGAATTGAAATTACAGTCCAAATCTCAAAGTTAAATATCGTTTATGGTGCAATTACCAGAATGGTTTTGCCCGTTTTGCTACAGGTAGGTAGGTAGGTTGGCTAGTTGATTGATTGGTTGGTGGGTTAGATGGTTGGTTGGTTGATTGATTGGTTGATTTATTGGTTGTTTGGTTAGGTTGGTTGGTTGGTTGGTTGGTTGGTTGGTTGGTTGGTTGGTTGGTTGGTTGGTTGGTTGGTTGGTTGGTTGGTTGGTTGGTTGGTTGGTTGGTTGGTTGGTTGGTTGGTTGGTTGGTTGGTTGGTTGGTTGGTTGGTTGGTTGGTTGGTTGGTTGGTTGGACAATTGAATTAATTATCAGATGCATCTAGGACACACAAAAATCGGTCAGTGATCAGTCCATATTTCTTCATAAACTTTCCTGACCAAGGCCGTAGGACGATAACCCTTTTATATTCAACACAACAGACAGACAGACAGGCAGGCAGATTGACAGAGAGACAGGAAGACAGATATACATAGAGACATACAGGCAGATAGAAAGACAGCCAGATATTTTACTAACGGTGCTGGCATGAATATGACACATATTTGGTGTTTCGTGGAAGGACAAAATGACAAATGGCGAAGTGCTCTCACGCGTGACCTTCGAAACATGTATACACTGCTTAGACAGCGCAGATTACACTGCTTCGGCCTTGTCCGCTGCATGGAAGGTGCTCTCCAAAGATATTTTCTACGGCAAAAAGAATAGCCGGCCGACGGCAGCTGGGGTTCAAATATGTCTGCAAGAGAGACATGAAGGCACTGGATATACATCCAGCAACCTGGAAGGACAAAGCTTCCGACTGCACCAAATGGAGATGATCCCAACAGCGCCATCTTAGGTTAAGCCCAAAGGAACTCTTACAGCAAGCAGAAGAGAAAAGAACACGACAAAAGAAACGTCAGGTAAGTAAAATAAAAAAAAAACAGTTGAGTTCCATCACCTCGAGGGAGCATCACCCTCTCCCCCCCCCCCCCCCTTTCCCCCCAGTTAGTTATGGCTGCAGGTTACTCACTGGGTTGTTTAAAAAAAAAACAACAACAAAACTAACTAACCAATAGAAAACAAACTACTAAGAAGCCACAGAAACAATGCCCCTGAATAAAATCAAGAGCCGCCCCTGTCACCAGCGAAACGTCGGAAGGATCGTGCATAATTAGCCAGCATACACACGAGAAGAAAAAAAAAGTTAAAGAAGTAAAACGTTAAACAGTAAAAGGTTAAAATAATCTTAGCTTAGGATAGTATTTAGCCACTTTGCGCCAAGTCATTACTGCTCATTTGTAAATGGTGTCACCTTTCCAATGTAGCGAGGGACGTTCAAGTCAAACCGGGACTTTTGTTTGTACAAACTAAAAGAACAAATTTGTAGGAGTGAAATTGCCATTTATTTTTCGATATAATCCCCTGCAACATTTATACACTTATCCCAGCGTTTAATTAATGCTTGAAAAGCTTTAGCGTAGAAAGATATGTCAGTACTCCTGAACCATCGTAGAACAGCCTGCTTTCACTTCGTCATCAGTGCTAAAATGCTGACCTCCCAGGAACTCTTTCAGGGGTCCAAACAGGTAGAAGTCGCTCGGAGCGAGGTCTGGGCTGTAAGGGGGATGTGGCAATACCTCCCACCCGAGTTGCTGTAATTTTCACGTGGTGCGGTGAGCGGTATATGGTCGTGCGTTATCCTGTAGAAACAGGACGCCTTTTCTTATCAAACCAGGCCGTTTTTTCCGCAGATGGTTATGCACATCACTTAGAATGCGACAGTACTCTTCACTGCTGATAGTGGCACCACGGGGTAGAAAATCCACGTGAATAATGCCACATTTGTCCCAGAAAACACTCGCCATCACTTTCCCAGCAGACGCAATTTTCCGAAATTTTGTGGGTGGTGGTGAGTCCGTATGCTTCCACTGCATGGATGCTCGTTTTGATTCCGGAATGAAATGATGCACCCAGGTTTCATCACACGTAATGAAGCGATTCAGAAAATTCTTGCCTTCCCTGCCAAAACGATCCTTCAACTCAGTGCAGACTTGAACTCTTCTCTGCCGGTCAAAAGCGGAAAGCTGTCTTGGCACCCAACGTGCACTAACTTTTCGAAAATGCAAATTTTCGTGAATGATAGTCTGCACCGTCCCCACAGAAAGATTTGTCTCTTGTGCAATTTCACGACAGGTTATGAGTCGATTTTCCAGGATCAGGCGTTCCACACGCTGGATGTTCACACGAATGACTGCTGTGGGCTGGGAGCCGCCACGGCCGGGATTGTCGTTCACGGATGTACGGCCTTCTTTAAAACGTTTACACCATTCAGATGTCTTACTGCGACTGAGTGTCTCATCACCGAACTGTGCTTGCAGTCTTCTGTAAATTTCTGCGGGTTTCATGCCTTCTTTCACAAGAAACTTCATTATAACACGCTGTTCCATGCATGCACTAACTCTGTTGTCCGCCATTTTGATTATCTATCAGGGACTGACCCGTGACGCGTACGCCACCTAACGGTAATAACGGTAACGGTAATACGAGTAGGTCACACTTGTTACTTACTGCTGTCAGTAGTACCACCACGCTAGCATTCCTTCCTGTACTTCCAGAACACAAAGTCCCGGTTTGACTTGAACGTCCTAGTATATTTTTCTATTGTCCCGGACAAAGGCTTCTACAATGTACTCACAAAGAATCATCGAAGTTATTGCTGCTACACAATAACGTAAGATATCTAATGCTTCGCCGGAGAAGTCTCAATTGTCTTTGCTACGGGCTATGGAATTGAAGAATGTAATTTATATACAACATAATGGTGACTTTAACAATTGTCTCCAACTGGCAGCATGGATAAAACCAGGAGTGATGTTAAAAATTGCAACCAAGGTGCAATGGGTTCAGTTCGCAGCGCATGCAGGAAAGAGAACAGGAGACGGACACATGGAAGTCATGCCCCAAGTGAGCGCGCGCCCCTCAGTGTGTAAAGAAGATAACGGGCCGAAATACTTGTCCGACTGGGGGACAGCTTCTGATGATCAGATTGGTTCCTGTTGTATCACTCTGTACAGAATTTCCTATTATTGTCTTGTTTTTCTACCTGTGGAGTCCGAGGCCTGCAGCTGGCACAGTGGATGAAGCCTGTACCCAAATGTTTCATGTGCGCTCTCATCTGAAATTTCTGCAGTAATTTTGTTCTTTATGCCGAGGTTTCTTAATGCGCTTTGTGGCCTTATACGACATGCATGTTAGAGTGCAGTTGTTCTGTATATCTACTCCCCGCCACCCACAATCGCGCCTCGTTATCCTCTTAGAGGAGCCGCAGGCAGGCACGCCCGCACTCTAGTAAGCAAAACGTTATCAACCTAAGCAATGATTCCAGAACAATCACGGCTCTTGCAACAGATTGTACTCAACCGTCTTACTTGACTGGGGTAGAGGGCCGCAAGAGATGTGAGCCTAATATTTAAAAAATGCTCTCTTTCTTACGAAACGCATTATATATATATATATATATATATATATATATATATATATATATATATATATATATATATATATATATATATATATATATATATATATATATATATAACCCTAAAGAACATGAGGAAAGAAAAACAATGCCCTCTCAAATTTATAAAGGACAAGCAAGGCAAATTGCTTACTGCCCCGAAGGAAGTAATGGAAAGATGGAAAGAATATTTCTCAGAACTCCTGGATGGTGAGCATGATGAAGCATCAGAAATGATAACCACTAACACAGAAGAGGAAACCAATGATGGTGAAGATGACATAAAGATGGAAGAACTGAGGGCAGCACTAGAGAAAATCAAGATGGGCAAAGCAGCAGGGCATGATGGTATAACACCAGAAATGGTTAAGTACATGGGAGCATCAGGCGACCTATTACTCTTAAAGGTCCTACAGGCAGCATGGTGCAACAAGACCATACCAAAGGATTGGGAGATTGCCATCATAACACCAATTTTCAAAAAGGGTGACAATCGACAATGTGGAAACCATAGAGGCATATCCCTTCTCAGTGTCCCTGGTAAAATCTACTCTAGAATCCTAGAGCAGAGACTCCGACGCCTAGCTGAGCCACAATTGGATGAGGTCCAGTGCGGATTCCGAGCAAACCGAAGTACTCAAGACCTAATCTTCACACTCAGACAGCTGAGTGAAAAGGTCCTTGAGTATAAGAGTGAGATCCATCTTTGTTTCATAGATCTGGAAAAGGCGTTTGACAGGGTCCCCTGGAGCAAACTTTGGGACTGTTTGGCAAGGAAGAATATTCCAGCACCTCTGATTCATGCTATACAGAGCTTCTACAAGTCTTGCAGAAATTATGTGAGGACAGCAAACCATAAGTCAGAAGAGTTCAGGACCACCACTGGTGTAAGGCAAGGTGATATCCTATCACCTTACCTCTTCATACTCCTTATGGACGATGTCATCAAGGCATGTAAGGAGAGAACAAGAAAGTATTCAGTGGGGTACTGGAAGATGAGACAGGTCTATATTTCGGAGCTGGCATTTGCTGATGATGTTGCCCTGATTGCTAAATCAGAGGCACATCTCCAATCCAACCTGCAAGTCTGGAAGGAAGAGCTGGAGAAGAGAGGGATGGTCATAAGCAGCTCTAAAACAAAATCCATGGTGATATCACGAGAAGAAAGAAAACATCAGATTAAGTTGGGAGAACAGGTCCTGGAGCAGGTCGACCACTTTAAATATCTCGGAGCTATTATAGACCGAAAGGGAGGCATCAAAGAAGAGTTGGCCACTCGGAAAGCAGCGGCTGGGAGACTTTTTCAGGCCATAAATCGTGGATTCCTCAGTAAGAAAGAAGTTGGTAAGAAAACGAAGATGGCTGTATACCGCTCCACCTATGTCCCAGTCTTGACATATGGATGCGAGTCGTGGGCAATGACTACAACCCACAAAAGCCAGATCCAAACCTCAGAAATGAGGTATCTGAGGAAAGTGGTTGAAGTAACAAGAAGAGACATGGTCCGCAACCAGACGATCCGTCAAGGCCTAAAATCCCATCCGCTGCAGACCCAAATAGAACAGTCCCAACTAAGATGGTTTGGCCATGTCTGCAGAATGGGAGAAGATCGGCTACCACGACAAGCATGGGAAACAAAGAGCCAGGGATCCAGACCTCCAGGACGACCCAGAGTCCGCTGGGAGGACAACATTAGACAATCTTTGAAGGACCGAGGACTAGAATGGAACCAGGCCAGGAAGAAGACAGCTGATAGAATGGTCTGGCGCTCTCTCTTCCAAACCTCTACACCTCACGGTAGAAGGGGAACGACTAAGTAAGTAAGTATATATATATAAAGGAACCCGTTACACGCCCATTGAGGCATATTGGGAATATGGTGTTAGGCCCATATTATCTTGACCGTCGGCACACTAGGGGTGATGTGGTCGGCATCACGCCGGCCGCCTTAACCTTCCCAGAGTATCTCTGGTACCCAGTTGGGGTTGGGTCGACCCAGGAGCCGTTTGTGGCCTAAAAATTTTTCCGCCTCATCTAATAGTATATATATATATATATATATATATATATATATATATATATATATATATATATATATATATATATATATATATATATATTTATATATATATATATATATATATATATATATATATATATATATATATATATATATATATACACACACTAATTGTTTTACCAAAACGTCTGTAACTGTCGTATAGTGTATACTGGGGCAACTACAACAGTAGTTTTCGCCGGAAAAAGCCTTTGCAATACATGTATTACGAAGAAGGTCTCCAGAAATTGGCTCGTTAAGGAAGAATAGAGATGTTATGATTAAAATTCATAACGATGGTGTCGATATCATTAGGTAGCTCGACAGGACTCCTTGTTTGTTTATTTTATACGGAGTCATTTATTAATACAGGAAGTGACGTCATGCCTCTGTGGTGTATTTGGCAGACGTGGAACTAAGAATGCAGAAGGCAGAGATCGTCTGCAGAGGCTTCTACCATTGTGTGCCATGGCGAGAGGACGCATGTGTTTGAGCTCCTGAAAATATATTTCGTGTACATCCCTATGTTATTCCATCACTAGTACATCAAGATCTTCAGTGAGGTTTATCTAGTATCTTCATTTAAAGGGAGTATAGCTTCTCAGTGTCGAGTGTGCATGTATATTTTAAAAAATTGTGGAAAATGAAAAGGACAGCGTTCCAGACATGAACTTTATCAACGACTGCATATAATATGCCATTTGTATATTGGACTGTAATGTATTTCAATTTGGAGCTTCGTTACGTTTGAATAAATATGTATCCTGTCCATTATGGCTCAAAAAAGAGTGAGTGATGTTGGCTTGTTGCAGTGTCTGATGTGTTTGCTACCCTAGACGTGAACTTGGCCTACAAGAACCATTATGTCACTAAATATTAACATTACCAAGTAAAAAGACACGTAACAGCTCAAATGAGGGCCAAGCCTGGATTTGAAACTGTTTCAAGTATGCCATATGAATTTTCAAGTCTAAGGACTGTTTTTTAATACGATTACGCTACCATGTCTAACGTACATGTGTATCGTCTGCTGATCTGTGTGGGAATGAAAGAACATTAATTACTATTGAAATTTTTCAAGTATCTACTTCAGAAGGTGAAGTTTATGGAGGAAGCAAATTTGTCTAAATAAATACGGTGCTACCATGCAGTTTTATGCCCGACGATGGCCTGCACTCAAGATTTTTTCACGAAGTTTATCAAGAGGACTACGTACAAAATGGCCGTCCTGTTCAAGTGCGCAGATTGTTGAATTCTAAGTCTAACCCTGATCACTGTACTGTATTTCAATCGTCGTTTCCTGATCTAGAGGCTGATGCCAGGAGGATTTTCTTTTTTTTTTTTTGGCAAGAAAAAGCAGAAAAGTAAATTTATTGATTCATGCGGGGGTGAGGCTTGAAGAATTTTTTTTGACAGAGTTCTTTCTTTTACTTGTTATATGTATTTCTGTATCTACATGTTTATGTATTAGGAGGGTTGGTTGGTGGGACCTATGAATTCACTATACCCCTTTGACGGTCGTGAATTCGTAGGCCTTCCTTAGTTTTTGCATCTGATTTTTTCAACTTAAGGGGCCGGCGAACATAGCTGTGTGTTACTCCCTTGAGTGAATTAACCAGATTCATTATTCTAGTTGTGAAGGTTCTGTAATTTTGTACTTTTGTGTTTGTTGTCAAGTTAATTGTATTTTATTTGGTTTATTCTAAATTATTGTTTGTAAATTTGCTCATCTAATCTTGACATCCCTCAGTTATTAGATGTAATATATGTTGTGAAATTGTGCTTGTATTGTCATAAGTGTTCATTCATTCATAACCCTCCACTCCCAAAGGAGCATAGGCCTTCAACAAACACATGCCAAGTCCTCCTGTCACGTGCCATCATCTCAAGTTCTTTCCACGTTTTCCTCATCATTTTCCCCTCTGTTTCCAGCTCCCTTCTCCATGTGCTTCTTGGTCTACCTCTGCCTCTCTTGCCCTGGGGGTTCCAGAACAAGGACTGCCTTGTAATGCTATCAACAGGTTTGTTCAGCGTATATCCTATCCATCGTCATCGTCGTCTTCTCATCTCTTGTTCCACTGGCACTTGTCTAGTTCTTGTCATCAATTCCACGTTGGTAACCTTGTCATACCATTTTAATCCCTCTATTCTACGCAAGCACCCATTTATGAAAGTCTGTAGCTTTTTGGTTGTTTTCTTTGTTGTTCTCCGTGTCTCAGAGCCATACAATAGGACTGACTTTACATTTGAGTTGAAGATTCTTATTTTCGTGTTGGATCCGATTTCTCTTGATCTCCATATATTTCCCAATGCAATGAAAGCTCCTCTTGCTTTTTGTATTCTTATTTTGATATCACTGTCTGTCCCTCCAACTTTGTCTATATTGCTGCCAAGATATGTGTACGATTCTACATCTTGTATTGGTGCTTCTTCATAAGTGTGATAGAGCCAAATTGTTTTCATTTTTCTACAGTTCATAAATTTCTGCCTTGTTTAATCATTGGTATTTTCTTCGGTGGGCTCTTTCACTGTTATTCTGTAATCTTGCTGGTATCTCTATTTTTTTGCTCCTAAGATAACATCTATAATTTGAAGCAGTTAATTAATCTTGAGTGGTGAAATAATTGTTGCTAATATTTCTCACTTATTAAATATAAATATTATTTGAATTATTATTGGACAATTTGGAGTCACAATAATAGTGAATTATGGCTACAGTGGAGTATTTTTTTAAGATTGGTAAGGAATGTGGTATGGAGGGTGAACCTTTAAAAACATTTGCATTCAATGTGCATGCAAAAGAATTAAAGAGGTCAGAAGACGTGGCAAGAGATCAAAGAATCTTAGCTAAGGAGAAGAGAGAAGAAGATTTAGCTGAGGAGAAGAGAGAGGAAGAGTTAGCTGAGAAGAGAAGACATGAATAATTAGCTCTTGAGGGAAAAAAATTGGCACATGCACATGCTCAGGCAGAAGCATAAGCACAACAAGAACTTGAGGAGAAAAAATTAGCACATGCTCAATCAGAACTGGCTCATGCTCAAAGAATGGCAGAACTTGAGTTGGAAAAATTAAGATTGCAACATAAACAGGTTCATCCAGCAGGTGATGGAGCTGGAAAAAAGATCATGCCTCTACTTTTATACTTAATTTGCCCAAATTTAATCCTAATATAGACGGCATTTCATGCTTCTTAAATAGATATGAGACATGTTGCGAGGAGTTTAAGTTTGATAGAGCTACATGATTCAGCTAAAGATTTTGCTGAATTTGTTTCATCAATTAAGCTTTGCTTTTCTAGATGGGTTGATTTGTCAAAAATTGATAAAACTTTTGATGGGCTTGCTGATTTAATTTTAAGAGACAAAGTGCTGTCTTCAGTCAGTGGTGACTTTTTGTCCTTTTTGCAGGAGAGAAAGCCTGAATCGTTAGCTGCTGTGGAAAATCTTGGACGACAATACCAAATTGCACATCCTGGTAGAAATCTTAGCAGGAATAACATAAAGGATTCATTGCCAGTGGCATCTGCTAGAACTAGGATGTCCAATCCACACAGACAAAGATCATATAGCATGGACATGAATTTTCGATTAATTCGAGATAATAATAATGGATCTTTCAGAGGGAGGTTTAATTTTAATAATAGGTCACAACAGCCTCAAATAAATTTTCATTCAAATGATGATGGATATATACCTCAACAATCATCTTTCAGACCTAACAGAGATTGGAACAGAGGTGTATATAATTTCCAGTCAGGCAGAGGCCAAAGGTCATTCTATAGGAACAATGACAATAATTACAACAACAGACGTTCTCAGCAGAACAATAACTTTCGACGTTCTAGGAATCCAGAACGTTCCAATGCAGTTGTGCATCAAAGTGACAATAAAACAGTTTAAAATACCAATGTTGTTTCTCATGCAAATGCGTGTAGTGTGGACTTATCCATTAGTACTAATTGTTCTGAATGTAATTCTTTATTTCAGCCAGAGGGAGTTCCTAGGCTCTGGTGTGGACACCTTTTACCAGTAATGTCCTCTTATAATGGGACAGGATCAGTGGTATTTTTTTTTTACGCCCGCTAATACTCAAGGCGAAATCTCAGGTTATTATTAATGTCTAACCTGCCATTGATTTTACGTGAGTATCCCTTTTCTTGTACAGAGACAGGTGTCCCTCGCCATTCAGGCAGATACTCGCCGATTTCGGAGGTACTCATTAGAGCTGGGTCGGCTCAGGAGCCGCCAATCCCTGGTTGACGACACTTCTTCGAATGTCCTCGCCAGGTCTCGAGTTAATCCAGTCCAATTCCCGGTCGACGAAAAATCCTCAAATGCCGTCGCCCGGGTTTGATCCTGAATCACCCGGTCGCCAGAGCGGTGTTGTAACCACTACGCTAGCGCGGCTCCCTAGTGGTATTTGATAAGGGTTTTGTGAACAACCAACTTGTTTCAGTGCTCAGGGACACAGGATCCGGCACTGTGGGGGTTCGAGACTCATTTGTGTATCCTGCTGATTACACAGGCGAAGAAGTCCAGTGCTTTACATTCGGGGGCACAGTTGAATATTATCCAACTGCTGAAGTATATTTAGATACCCCTTATTTTCAGGCAGGACTCTAGTGTGTCTGTTGTCAAAACCAGACGCTGTGATCATTTTAGGAAATATTCCTCGGCTTCTGAATGCACTAATGATGATATTTTTAGGTGGGAACAAAAACAACATGTATATACTGCCAGGGTTGATACTTCCAGAGCACAGGCTCTTAGGCATGTACATACAGGGTCAAATGTTCGGACTCGGAGTGACACAGTTTTGAGTGATGGTGATGGTGATGATATAAAATTTCTTCCTCCCATCATTGAGGAGTCCCTTGATGATTTCCACACTGTTGAGAAATCATCAGATGTCTATTTTGACTCGAGTGAATCACTGGGTGCTACTGATATGGGACCAGCCACATCCATCATGGATGATGTGATATCTAGCATTGTTGATGACAATGTTGCTTATATGGGACCGACCACATCCATCATTGATGATGTGATACCTCACATTGTTGATGTCGAGGTTAATCGGATGTCAAGTTTAGTTTGGTCGTTTATTCTTCAGTCAAAACTGTATATCTGGCTGTTTGTTTTCCTTTTTTTTCATTGTCTTTTTACTATATGATTCTTCCTTTTTATGTAGGAACTTCATGGATATTAATATTACCAGCTTTTTTATTTCAGATGCTGACATACCATGATTTCATGTGGTATGTGCTAGTCGCTACATTGGGTATTGTGGCGGTTTTAACAATATTATTTCTTTCCTCAGGTGCTACGGGTCGTGTTACACCATTTACAGAACATAATAACTTCATACTTGTTCCTATACAGGCACGTGAAATTGTTTTTACACTAATCATGTACAGGAGGTCTTTTTTCCATTGGTACATATATGAGACCAATAATGTTGTACGTTTAAATGGTCATTTGTGTAGAATGCACACATATTGAGATTCTACTTTAACAATTTAAATGCTATTTTCTTGCTGAACCTCTCACTTTGTTGGATTCTCTATTGGATAGACTATCTACAGCTACTTTTTTCAGTAAATTTGATTTGTCTGAAGGTTATTGGCAAGTCCCGTTATCGGACAGAGCAAAACCTTATACTGCTTTCGCTATACTTTTGGGATTGATCCAATTTAATTTTATGTCTTTTGGTCTTGTTAACGCTCCTGCGACTTTTGTTTGCATGATGCGAAAGATTTTCTCTAATCGTGATGACATAATTACCTATATTGAGGATATTAGTCTTTTTTTATTGGCACTACAATATACTTTTTCTGACAAGTACCTAAGATGTACACATGACTAATCTTTTAGCGTACGATGTTCCATTCATTCACTTTACTAATATGATTGTCAGCCTCATTTATTCTATTTACGCTGTTATATATTTGTTTATTCTTTAATGCTTTGCATTATTGCTGTTGATCAATAAGTTAATTAATTGACAACTGATACTGGACTTGACTGATAGGTGTTATTGGACGGTGTGAGGTATGTGAGTGCATGTATTGCTACCATCATTTTTTATGTTAAGTACTATTAGTTATGGCGACCTCACATTGCTGTTAAAAAGGAATGTGTCCAAAGTAGACACTGGCTTTGGTATTAACCATCCACCACACTTTTAGTGTTAAATTGCCTACCCTAGGGCAGAAACCTGGGTGCTATGCTATTTCGTGCTTACAGTGAAATTTGATGTTACCATATATCACTCTGGTGATGTTATACTCACACCACATGAATAATGAACACTTTGTTTCCATTATTTTTGCGGGAGGTGGGGGGGGGGGGGGGGAATGTTATGATTAAAATTCATAACGATGGCGTCGATATCATTAGGTAGCTCGACAGAGCTCCTTGTTTGTTTATTTTATACGGAGTCATTTATTAATACAGGAAGTGACGTCATGCCTCAATGGCGTTTTTGGCAGACGTGAAACTAACAAGGCAGAGATCGTCTGCAGATGCTTCTACCATTGTGTGTCATGGCGAGTGGACGCATGTGTTTGAGCTCCTGAAAATATATTTCGTGTACATCCCTATGTTATTCCATCACTAGTACATCAAGATCTTCAGTGAGGTGTATCTAGTATCTTCATTTAAAGGGAGTATAGCTTCTCAGTGTCGAGTGTGCATGTATATTTAAAAAAAATTGTGGAAAATGAAAAGGACAGCGTTACAGACATGAACGGACTGCCTAGAGCTTTATCAACGATTGCATATAATATGCCATTTGTACGAGGGGAAGTCAGTAAGTAAGTTACAAACTGATATGGGGAAATAAATAAATGAGATACGAACTTGAACACCATGTATTATTGCACTTACATTTCCCCTGTTTTTCTCAACATAATCGCCACCACCATTGATACACTTATCCAATCGCTGTACAAGTATTAGTGCTTTGAAACGTGCTGCATAGAAGTGCGTGCTCTGCTGTCTCAGCCACATTCAACCTCTGCATCACCAGCGAAATTTTTACCGCCAAGGTGAGCTTTTAGTGGACCAAATAGGTGAAAATCACTCGGGGCTAAGTCGGGACTGTAAGTCGGATGTTCAAGAATTTTGCCACCCTAGTTGTTCAATTTTTTCCTGGGTTAATCGAGCTGTATGTGGTCTGGCATTGTCGTGATGGAGCAGTACTCCTCTAGTCAGTAGGCCTGGGCGTTTTTTTTTTCCGAATTGCATCCCGAAGCATCAACAGAACTTCACAGTACGATGCAGCATTCACATTCGTTATGAATATCCTTTGCAGGAAGTCCTTTTGCCCAAAAAAAAGGAAAACAGCGCGCTGTTCTTCACTGGTACACTCCAGGAGCACAGTCGCCATTTTTATCTGCTCTGCGCATGCGACACCTAGCAGTCTGCTACCTAAGCTAATCATAAAGCTGGATAATACTGTCGCCTAATGACACCTTTAGAAACTACCAAATACCATTTTCAGCTTCCCCATATCAGTTTGTAACTTACTTACTGACTTCCCCTCGTATATTGGACTGTAATGTATTTCAATTTGGAGCCTCGTTACGTTTGAATAAATATTTATCCTGTCTATTGTGGCTCAAATAAGGGTGAGTGATGTTGGCTTGTTGCGGTGTCTGATGTGTTTGCTACCCTAGACGTGAACTTGGCCTACAGGAACCATCCTGTCACTAAATATTAACATTACCAAGTAAAAAGACACGTAACAAGAGACCTATTTGAGATAAGGACACAAAGAAGAGAATGCGAATGCTTTCCGTTGTGCAGCGTTTTCTAGTGAATTATGGAAAGAGTTCTGTTTCCCCACGACCTTAGCTTTTGCCTGTAGATCCCGTCGCAGAAAGAGTCCCCAACCACATCTGAATGTAGAAATTTACCTATATGTAAATACGAGCTAACACCGACAGCACGAGTGATACATTAACGAACTAGATAATGATCAAACGATTATTGGGTTTATTAATTAAATATCTGCACATATAGGGTTAGTAGTAATTAGAACGTGATGATGGTGAACGGCGATTCGCACAAAAACACACAGATGAGATATTAATGTTGAAGTTAGTTAAATAGAAGAATGAACCTACGATTATGTGAAGCGAAATAATGATGTGAAATGATACTTGTTACCAAAATTATGAGTAATCTACACAGTCCATGTGTCTGTAAATGCTTCTTTTGTGGTACTGAGAACGTAGACGATATGCAGTCCTTCAATGGTTGACAATATCTCTGTATCGTTGACAAAATGTTGACAGTTATCGTATGAAAAATGTCTGTTGCCTAATCTCCGAAGGGTATTGCCCAGAGTGGAGATCGTCACGGAATGATCTTGGTATGTAGACTCATCAACTTGAGTATGTACCTTAGATTCTTAAGATACACTTTGGAGTAAGCTGCACTTTAAATCTGTATATCTGACTCAGCTTGTGACTATAGAGTCTGCTTCATAAAGTGCGCTTAGGAGTGCGTGGCACTTGATATAAATATGAGAATCAACTGGTAAATATAGAATCTTGATTTTTAAAATGCGCTCTTGTGAGTACGTTGAACTTGATATTTGAATATGTAATCAACTTGTGAATATAGAATCTTGATTCTCAAAATACGCTCTTGATAAAGGTGAATAAAAATGCTGCGACCACCTTGTAAACGTGGGCGGGAATTTTCCCTTCTTAACCTGAGGATGTCCTAAAGGCAAATTCTGCTAACCAGACGTATATTGTGCTAGTTTCTTTCTGGTTAGGCGTTCAGCGTGTAATATTTCGACTCAAACTTCTGTTGGACTGAAGACACATAAAAGTCTTCGTAAGTTTTCACACAATATAAATGGCTGACTTTCTTTTATACTACTCACTAATGATGAGTTCAATTCTCTAGTAATTATGTATGACATGAGATGCATCTCACAAGTGTTAAATATATTGCGCGCGAGAGTGTGGGCACATGTAAGTCTGTATGAAGACCTAACAATCTAGATAAAGATGAAGTATGAACTATCAATTACCTCCTATCATCTTAGATGAAAATCTTTTGATTTAATTAATCATTTACGAGAAGAATTAATTGAAAACTGTCTTCCGCACATTTAGCTATGATGCTAAGTGCAAAAGTAAATCTTAACTTAAAGCCTAAGGAAAATTATTAACAGTTTTCAAAAGATTCACTGACCTCCTTTTTCCCTTTCGCGAATTTTTTAAAGAACACTATAAATTACAGATACATGAATTTCAATATCCACACAGGAATTAAAAATTCTAATAAGGCTAGGCGTCAGGGATATGTTCTACACGACGCTGTACTGAAACTGTACTGATCTCTGATGAACACCGCTGTACATTATATTCCTAAATTGCTCATGTGTTCCCAAATCATGCCTGTGACGTGAAACTCCGCCTCTAAACCAATAGCGAGGCTTCCATCTTGTGGCTCAGACCTTGGATCTCTCTTGTCCCCTGTCAGTCTAAAAGTGGGTGGGCTATTCGCTACAAACTTTCAAAGCCGTGCACACCGGAGTTTGACAATTGGCTGGCCAATCCAAAAAAAATCACGACCCTCTAACGGTCACAAAGCCCTCCGCGTCAACTTTGTTTTCCTATGCATGCGGCAACCCTTTAATCTAATCTCAATGTTTCATGTTTAAGATTCCTGTCCTTCTACCGTCTGCTACCATCTGGAAACAAAGTTGGTAGTCCCTGTCATGGGCCTTGTGATGTCCCACGCCCGGAGTCTATTTGCATGCGTCCATTGTATTGTACGCGATGACAGTAGTTTGTTTAAACAGCGGCTTAGCCATGAATAGACTACAATGTGGTGTCAGTCGCGTGTCTTCCAAAATATTCAATACTCCAAGTCTGACGATATCTGCACAGGGACCTACGTATAAAAAGAAATCGTTCTATAGCCAGGTGTGTTTCCCAAGACTATGATGAAACCAGATGTGTTAAACAATGTGGGAACCTGAATCAAAGGGGCGTTAATTTACACTTGAGATACAAGTCCCGAATAATAAAGATTACAGTTTCAAGTCCAGTCGTGTTTAAAAGATTACTTTAACAACGATGAAAGAGCACATGTGGTTGGAAATGAAATAAAAGAGAGATGATAGGAAAGACAGCGAACGAACGAACGAACGAACGAACTTTATTTTCGAAGGGTAAAGAATTGGGCGCGCAGGCCCGTCTAACATTCTGCCCTTCCACTCTCATTAATCTTGCATACTATATCCTTTCATTCCCACATGATGCTTTAAGCATTAATTTAAAGGCATGCAACATTATAAAGTTACCATAACAGCATTCATTTACAGTATGCAAGCATAATAATAAAAAAATGAGTAGGGTTTTTTTTTTTGAAACAAACAAGCTAGTAAATGGGGGAAAAAAGTAATAATAAAATAAAATAAATAAAACAATAAATAAAAATAAATAAATTCTGTATACCGACACTCACTCATGCGGTCAATCCGTCTACAATTAATCTGTATTTTTGGTATGCGGGTACATTCTCACGACTCACATTTCTAAAGTACAGTATTATGTGAGTACATTCACACATACATTACATTATATAATAATATTTTAAAGTGAATATAATAATGATATTACATGGATATAAAACAAATTATTCACACACAAAAATGAGCGGAAGAGGAAAAGAAATGTTGACCTATGGATGAGATGTTGACAGGCAAATACTGTTTCTATGGGGGTAGATAATCAGTGTTGAGGAAGTGTTTGAAAAGTGCTTTGTTAAAAGAATATTGTGTAGGTAGGCTTTTTAGGTGGTGTGGAAGGCTGTTCCATAAGTAGGCACCAGAGTAGGCTAGACTCTTTTTGAACAGGTCGATCCTAGGTTTGGGCAGACGTAACTGATGTAATCGTTGTCCCTCCCTTCTACTGGTTTGAAACAATGATCTTAGGTACGACGGGGCATTGTTAGATAGAATTGTGTGAGTCAGCTTGGCTTTGTTGTAGAGAAGACGTTTTTTAAGCGACAGTATTTTGGGTTCTTTTCCTGTCCTTGTGTGTGGTGTCGTGCGATTATCGGTGATCAGACGCACTGCTCTCTTTTGCAGGGAGTGCAGTCTCTTCGAGGTGGAAGCAGGGCAACAATCCCATAGTGTAGAGCAGTAATCTAGATGTGTCTGTATATGTGAGGTGTAGAACAATAGTCTAGTGTCTGCGTCTAAGAAGTGTTTTATTTTGGCTAGCTGGTACGTCTTTTGTGCTATGTGTTTGGTTAAATTCCGTACATGGGAGTTCCACGTTAAGTGCTGGTCAATCGTGATCCCCAGAACTTTGTGTTCTGTTACATGTTCAATTTGTATTGATTCCGCGTGTAGCTGTAGCGATCTTTTGGTGCAGCTTAGGAGTTTCTGTCTGGTGGTAATCAACATAGATTTCGTTTTTGTTGTGTTTACTGGCATACGATTCATATTACTCCATTTTGTTAGATTGTCTACATCGCTTTGAAGAGTCATTTCAAGTGCCACGCAGTCATTGTCACTAGTGTAGATAGTACAATCATCTGCAAAGAGGTCACAAGTTGAATATTTTAGATGTAGTGGCAGGTCGTTGATGAACATTGCGAAGAGTAGGGGCCCAAGAATAGAGCCCTGTGGTACTCCTGTAACTACCTTCGAGAAATCTGATGCCGAGTTGTTGTGAAGCACTAACTGTTGTCGATCTGCCAGGAATGATTTGATGATGTTTAGTGGATTAGAGCCTATTCTGAGGGTTTCCAACTTTTGAACCAAGATAGTGTGGTCAATCATGTCAAATGCTTTCTTGAAGTCGACAAAAACAGCACCACATAATTTTCCATCATTTATGTTCGACAGCCAGTTGTCTGCCATTTTGGTGAGCGCTGTGTGACAGGAATGTTTGGGTCTGAAACCTGACTGGCTATCAATGAGCAGTTTGTTTGTTGTTAAGTGTTGAAATGTGGTGTTGTAAATGTGTTTCTCTAGTGGTTTTGAAAGAGATGATAGAAGGGATATTGGTCTGTAGCTGTTGGGATCGCTATGTGAGCCAGATTTATAGAGGGGGTACACTTTGGCAGATTTAAAGGCTGTGGGGAAGTAGTTGTGTGCAATACATTGGTTGTACACATAGGTTAAGGAGTCGCAAATGATGGGCGCAGCGTAACGTAGAATCTTATTGCTGATACCATCAAGCCCAGATGAATTGTTGTTTTTTAATGCCAAGATATATTTGAGAACTTCATGTACTGTTAGAAAAGGAATATGTCTTAGATCTGTTGTGGTATTTTCAGTGTTGCAGAAGGCTGTCAATTTACTAATATCGCAGTCCATTGGCTTTAGTGTCGACTTGAGAAGGCTAATTTCTGTTTTGAAGTGGTTGCTAAAATGAGTTGCCGTGAGGGAGCAGCTTTTTGGTAAAGAGTTTAGTGACTTTGATTTGTGTGTTAGTGTTCTAATGGCTGCCCAGACTTCTTTGCTGTTTGCTTTGTCTTGAATCATCTTTCTGAAATGTAGTTTCTTTTCCTGACGAATGAGATATTGTACTTTGTTTCTAAGCCCTATTTTTTGATAAAACAACTGGTTACTAGCATTAACATGTTTTTTTATACCATCGTAGTATGAGTCATATGCTTCAGTCTAGGAAGCCATGCTCTGCTCTACATTCTCATCCAACCATTCGTCCTCCCCCTCTCCGCCATCATCAGTAAGATCGACACCAGGGTCATCTCCCTGGTAGCCATCTGACCCAGGATCGTCCATCGCTGAGCCAAACATCTTTTTGGCAGTGGCTAAATCAGGGGCCACAAGACCAGGCGCTCGTTTATCACAGTAACCAACAATGAAAAATGTCCAGCCTGCTTTTCGGGATAATAGGGATACGGCGCGAATTTCACAGTGAAAGCTAAACTGAATACCCATTAAAAGAGCAGACAGGCCTTTCAACTGCTCATGGTGCATGGATCATTGATCGTAAATCTTGATAAATTTGACTCAAAAGACCCAATTATGATGAATTAGAATTGAATGGAAAGAAATGACTACATAAGAATTAGTGTCGTCATCGGGACTTTCAGTATAAAGAGCACAACGTCATTATTTCTCGTGTTAGTTTTGACGGGTTACTTTCGTCTTTAATGCTAAATGGAAGGTCCTAAAATCGCTCATATTTGAGTAAGTCAGTCACCATCAAAATGACTCTGTACTCGTTGTGACGGAATTATTGGGTCGATCTCTTCTCCTCTCCGGTGGTGGTCAGCTACCTTTGTTGTGAGTAGTGATCACGTGAAATTTTCAGTGTTCGGCACATTTTCTTTCTCTGCTATCAATCAGATATTATATATTTTCTATTCACCTTACACTCCTTTCAGTAATAATTCGTCTTGTCTGTTTACTTGACCATCCCTGCTGAGAGAGTAGACAAGTGATGCAATATTGACCGACAGTCGTGTTGGTAAAATTCTGGTGTACCAAACCCTGGCCGCGACGGATTAGCACAACGTGTGCCCAGTCAGTTTATTTAGCGCTGATTTGGTGATTGGGATTCCCTAATTACTGTCGTGAAGAGTCATTGCCCAGATGGTTACACGAGGGTCGCTGTTTGCACAAGGACGGGAGATAAATTTTCCGTCTGCTGGCATATTACAGACATGCACCTGGAAGACGGAATGAGGTAATAGCATCCGGATAGAAGTGTTACGAAGATATTACTTGAGATAAACGTAAGAAGTTATTTGTAATCACTGACGAGAATAGTACGGAAATCTCACTTCCATATTTATAAGGCATGACTTTTGCATTAACACACAGAAATGTTCTAGTGGAAATATTTTGAATTACCCAACCAAAAACGCACAGGTTTTGAAACGGTTATAGAGCATTCGAAACATAGGAAGAACAAAGTTCATGATTGGACCCTAACTAAATCGTAACAAAATACTGCGGGGGGAGAGAAGTGTAATTCACCCGGACACTTTAGTCAGCTTAGAAGTATTGTGAAAATTCACTTCGCGCCAAGAAGACAACCAGACCTTGCCAGTGTTAAGAAAAGCAGCAGATTTCATTTACCAGATTGGACCTTGTTTGAGCGTCCTGAGGACTTAGAGCCCAAGAAAACTATACCATTTTAACACGGAAAACCGGAATCTGAGGAAACTGTAAGACAAAGTCAAATAACAACACACCAGACCACGTGTAAGAGTCGCCATCAAGCTGCCTTAAACTATTTCTCTGAGCCAGCAGTCTGTGAGCCTAAAGAATGGCGAAAGTTGTACATTTTAAATTCTACATTTTGCATTATTAACGTTAAACTAATATGTATATATTGACTTGTGAATATTAATATATGAAATTTGCTAGTGGATGTCCAAGCCATCTGAGGCTGGCAACCTCAGCATACAGAATGATGATTTCATAAACCCCCACTGCCAGGGCTGGTGACTGCGTTATTGTGAGTTTCTTACAGAGAACCAAAAGCAGAGATAGTCCCAAGTTCAATATGGAGCAGGGGGTGAATGGGGAAAGAAATGATGTACATAATCTATAGTATTAACATTTTCAACCACTGGAAACATATTCAATCTATATTGCTAACATTTTCAAGCATGGTAGATGTAAAGGGAAAATATTCAATTTATATTATTAACCTTTTCAACCAATGTAAAGGTAAATATAAATCTATTCAACCTACCGTAAATGTAATGAACATGTTCCCGCTCAATGGGATTAATATTAATTCTCAGCGAGGGTAATAGTTCTGAGATAGACGGGATGGTGGAATAGGAAGAGGGGGACACATAAGTATGTATCGGAAAACGCTATACTCAAGAGAGTATTTGTTCACGTCTTTTGTGATGCTAGTTGGTGGTACCAGTTGAGCGTACTATCTCTGGAACAAATGAGGGTATAAGTGGCCTGAAGTCGACTCTAGATACTATGATCAGACAGGTCTTAAAGACGCGAGACCAGCTTGGTCGTTACTCCCTGACACTTCTTGGAACGTTCTACAACTTTCAAACTTGACCAGTGACGCGTGTGATCCAGTCATCCATCTACAAAGAACCAAACATCAGCTGGAGCAGAACAGTCAACCTTATTGGCATCTAAGAAAAACATAAAATCTGCCAAGTGAACTATCCAATTTTTAACGCCCTAACATCACTCGATGATGATAATTTTTTCTATAAGGAATTATTCATTTTTATAACTGTTAAAACATAATTGATTATTAAATTTGTTACTTGTATAAAGACAAATCTAAAGTTGATTTAATCATTTTGAATGTACTACAACCGTATGTCTCAGACCATTTCTTAAATACACTTAAACAGAGCTATACTATAATAATAAGAGGAATTTTGCTAAATTAACTCAGCTGGGGGCTTGAACGAGCTAACGAGTTATAAGAAAACTCTATCCTTCACAAAAGTTGACAGCAGATACTAGAGTTAACATTTGCTCAGCCGCAAGCAGCACTGTTCTCGCTTTTCTGATTATCTTGTGAAACTCCCTTGAGGTAGAAGCATCATTATCCTTCTACCTACAACTCTATCGAGAGTAATTTTGTGCGAAGGTAGACACCTTTGAAGACCCACATTAGTTACTCTTGAGTTTTGGCCACTGTTGGACAATTACTGCAGAGCTAAGGGGAGGCAACTTCGAATTGATTGAATTGATCTAACATCCCTATCCCCAAGAGATTTTCTACGGGCCACTGGCAGATGATGGAAAAGGAACAGCCAAGCGACCGCAGCTGGGGTTCAAAGATGTGTGACAGAGAGACTTGAAGGCACTGTGCATAAATCCAGCAACTGGAAGAATGAAGCTATCCACCGCGCTAATTATCGATACTCCCTACCGCGCCATTTTAGATTGGGCAAAAAGAAGCTCTAGCAACAAACTGAAGAGAAAAGAACAGGCCGAAAAAAAGGCAGCTGAAGACTATCAAGTCAAAGGCGCATCATTTCCACAGTCAGTTATGACAGGAGGCTATTAAGAGGTGAAAGTATGTAGGAAAATATTTACATGATGAGGTATCAGCCCCATGTATGAGCTCAAAGTAGCCGCCTCTGACGACAAGCCTATGATCAGGCCCTCCGGAGCTCAAATAAGGTCATGGCCATTTCACACTGTGACGACCGTTCATTGTTTGGGGAAAAAAGTTAAATGATACTTGTGTTGTAAAAAAAAGACGTGTAAAACAAGGCTGAGGTGAGGCCTTCCTATGATATGCGTCCCGAACCAATGACTCTGCTGGTACTCCCACTCTTAGAGCATGTTTTTGAGGTAGTGTTATTCAGAGACACTCTAATACTACACAAGATACGCCTTTGACTTGGATGTAAATAATTAACCTACTGAGTTATATAGCCATTTCAAACGGCGTAGTCGAATCTCGTAATATTGTAAGATACAATATATTGTGCGGGTACTTTAATTAATTCAACCCATTTGCATGTCACTGGAAAACGATTCGTTGTCATTAAGTAGACTGATTAGTTCCCGGTTGTCTATACTTAAGAGATGGTGTAAATGTGGGTGGTTAAGACTTGAGATCTAGAAACTCGGCGATTTTGTTACGTTAGCCAGTCCTGTTTAATGAGAATGGATCAGCTCATTTGTACTGTCTGTCTGGTCGGTACTTCTTGGTTATTACTCGTTTAAAAGTCGGTTTTAATGTCATGCCTGTGTTTGTCTGTCATGGCAAGTAAGTTCAATACTCTAGCTCACAGGTTTTCAAACTTTTTTGGTCCGCGGCTCCCTTGACCTGTGCATAAATCACCGCGGCTCCTCTCTATACTACGAAGATCTATATTTATTAATGGACCTTGGCTCATAATATCGAGCCCAACACTTTTCCCAAGCCACCGCGAAGCCCTTAACCGAGGGCCGCGACGCCCCTGGGAGCCGCGACGCACAGTTTGAAAACCTCTGCTCTAGCTTATACGATTTATGTTATTAATTGTTATCTCGGTATGTCAACATAGCGGCATTATCTTTAGTGTTCATAGGCTACAGACTTTCATAAATTGCTGCTTGCGTAGAATAGAAGGATTAAGATGGTATGACAGGATCATCAGCGTTGGACTGATGACAAGAACCAGATAAGCGTCAGTGGAACAACAGATGAGAAGAATACGCTGGTGATAAATAGGACAGACAATGAGGAAACATGTTGATAGTATTACAAGGCAATCCTTTTACTTGAATCCCCAGGGTATGAGCGGTAGAGGAAGACTGACACACACACACAGACAGACACACACACACTCACACAGACACACACACAGAGACACACACAGAGACACACACAGACACACACAGACACACACACAGACACACACACAGACAAACACACAGAGAAAAGAACTGGAGACAAACATGAAAGAAATGAGGAGGACATGGAAAGATCTTGAGCTGATGGCACGTGACAGGAAGACTTGGGATAAGGTTGTTGACGACCTATGCTCCTTGGGGAGCTAAAAGATGATGGTGTTTATAATGATGATGGTAGTGATGATGATGGGGATGATTATGATGATGGTGATGTTAATGGTGATTATAATGATGATGGTAGTAATGATGATGGTGATGATGATGATGATGATGGTGATGATGATGGTGTCACGTGACCGATAATTTATTTTACCATTTCGTTCCATATGTTATTAACTTTTTTAATGTTCATTTTTCCTAGACATTTTGTATTTCTTTTCTTTCATTTTTTCACCTGGTCAAACCCCACCCGCGTTTGGTTACGTTCTGGCTTTCAGTAGACATCCCCCACTGGTCAGAAACGGTCAGCGTAGCGGCAATATTACATTACATACACGCACCTAGTCCGTCCAGGGGAATTTCTCTGGTCGCTTTAAAACGTTTGATCACGAGCGGCTAGTACCCTTTGAGGCCTGGGTAACGAGTTTGATCTGTTTCATGGGGAGATAATAATCGCAGTCAGTCTCCGGGTTTTGCCCCTTAGAACGCATTAGCGATCATAATATTATGCATTTCTCTACCTGAGGGAATTTTCTTGCGGTTGTTGACTTCTGATGTCTCTAGAATAACCTTTGTATTACTCTCTTGATTACGTCTTTCGCCGAACATCTGTAGAAATATGCAGGCCAAGTGTCCGGGGGGAGCGTCCTTTGTAATCTATAAGAGTAGATGGGTTTAATAAGACAAAGACATTCGTGAATTTTCCTGGCCCGTAGATGACCATCATGAGATAAGGCAAACTTTAACACAGTACTAGAATGTGTTTGCCTATGTTCTAGTCATTTTCGGGGTGAGTTGACATATCTTATTATAATATGATATATTCATGTTAGCTTTTATATATCTGTTAGGAAAGTGAATTCATTTCTGAGGACTTCTCCTAGTAATTTAGTTCAGTGATAATGTAGCGCTGTCTACGGCCTAGTAAGGGTGCTTAAACTGTTACGGTTTATCATGGGTTAAATGTTAAACTTATAATAACAGATACTAGGCAGAATCAGTCCACAGATGCTTATCATGGGTTAAGAATAGGCTAAATTAACTGTCATTTCTGTAAGATAATGTCAGGTGTGGATTGTTCACTTTAAAACTGAATAGTGAGATGCAGGTAATAATTCTGGATTATAGGAGATAGTCACTTATTCCTTTTTGATAGATATTTTAGTGGCAAGGGAGAATCATTTTATGCTTACTTGTGTGGCTAGGCACTAGTCTATAACTTTCACAGAAAGCAGTCACCAGGCATAGATATAATTATATCTTATGATTCAGCCACAACTGTATTATTATAGCAAGAACATTGCATTTTCTAAGTACTCATTTTGTGAAATGCTAATATATTTCCCCAAAGGTACATACGAGTTATTGGTGTAATGACAAATGCTGTAATCTGTTTATGTAAATTCATTTAATGTTGTAAGATGAATAAGCATATTCATTTAACTGTAACTACAGGTTAGGTTTCCTGTATGTTGAGATTGGGAGAAGAGGAGGAGATTTTGCTGTCAGAACATTTAATGACAGTTACATGGGTGTACAAAAGATATTAAGCCTATGCGGGCACATGCTATAATTAATAGAATGGAAGGAGCGGAGCATGACTAGGTTATAAAACATTAGATTGATTTTGTCGTTGCTTGAAGTTAAGGGTGTCTTTTTGGGTCTCAGTTTCAGGGAGACCGAATCGCTAGAGCAGACTCCAGTCAGGCGAAGAAAGTCATATACTCTTCGATCTAGAGGATTTCTGTATACATCTAGCAACGAATCGTCAACCCCGTTCCTGAATCAAAACCCCTTTTTGTCAACGCCAAGTTAAGCTCACGCAGTGCAACGGAGCCAACGCTAAATCTGGAATCACCAAATGCAGTAGTAGTTCCCTACTCGCCTATTGGATTACCAGCCAGAGCATTGCCGCTTCCAGAATATCAAAACCACCCTGCACGTCTATAGCAGAATCTGATATCACCCGACTTCGTTTGTGCCTAAACGGGGCACTCAGCAACCCACAGCCAAACCAGTTTAAACAGGATTTACAGCCAGGCAGAGCCTAGCGCCGGATAAGAACGCCTGGGACTCCGTGTCCTCAAGTGACTTCTTCAGGTGTATTTCTGGATACTTAAAACCTCGCACGTATGAGCAGCCATCTATGGACAGAGTTCCAGCCCCCTCACGCAGTAGCGGTCACCAACGTATAGCACCCACAAGGAAAGTTGGGTATTTCACTTCATTCATCTTGAAGGATATTTATCCGTAAGACACTTTCTGAAGCTAGCACATTTGGTCCCACGAAATAGCAGACAGGCTGTCGCTCAGTTCGTTTATTTGGTCAGCAGGAGATAAACAACGTCTTCCAGTGTTCCCTCGCGCAATTAGGGGTCACCAACGTTTAGCCCGACAAGGAAAGTTTGGTATTTTACTTCAGTCATCTTGAAAGATATGTATCTGTAAGACACTTTCTGGAGCTAGCGCCTTTGGTCCCCGAAAGCGGACCCTCTGTCGAACAGCTTAGTTATTTTCTCCGTGTTCTACAAGTTTTATGAGTGTTGGTGGTGTGTGTGTTTGTGGGTGTGTATTTGCATTATTGGTGGTTATTGATGATTATTGATGACTGTAGAGACGTTATTTCTTACTACACCTGTAGTACACCACTGTAAAGTATCAGTCTGTCTGCTCTGTAAGGAAGAGTGGTGTGTTGTTGAGATCAGGCATGCTCCAGTCTACCCAGCTGTAAATGGGTAACTCACCCTAGTCCTGAGTTAGGGAAGGCAAAGGCTCCAGGGGAAGCAGGCCCTAAACTTGGTCACTTCAGCCGACGCAGGATGGTGTATGTA
Organism: Oreohelix idahoensis; assembly: GCA_024509875.1. Taxonomy (NCBI): domain Eukaryota; kingdom Metazoa; phylum Mollusca; class Gastropoda; order Stylommatophora; family Oreohelicidae; genus Oreohelix; species Oreohelix idahoensis. Next base: position 346,904 of record JAMPIV010018963.1, read on the forward strand.
TGAAGTAGTAGTGTAGAGTGTGATTACCGCGAATGGTGTACTGTTCGTGTGCTGACCAATATAATCACTCATACACATGTGTCTACAAGGCACCAATGCAGACTGCTGGAATCTTAGTTTACTCAATTTATTCAGACGTACACACTGGGACATACGAGTACATCAGGCTTTGTTGACATAACAATTTGTAGGTATACATAGCAGATCTGAAGTCATGACACATGCAGAAATAATGGGTAGTACATCAAAGTTCAATGTCATGATACATCATCTTATGAAACCACGAAAAGGGGGTTTCTAGCAGGATTGAGATCTCTCTGTCACTGTCCGATAATAAGATAAATAATCTGTTCTCTTGGCAGTGATCAAAACAGACGATGACCGAAATCCAACATGGCTACCTTCCTGAGTTGTCGTTCACTCATTCATAGGAAGAATATCAGCCAAAGTTAATTTACAATGGATATATAGCGGATTTCATAAATGGTTCCATGCAGCACTACGGTGATCAGGTTAGTTCACGTAGCCATAACCGCTGCAGGAAAATCTGTCATCTTCGTCGATACAAAACACGACACTAGCATATCGAAGCACCCAAAAGTCAAGCTAGGCCTAACCGACGAGAGATCATCAAAAAATACGAGCTGGGTTTACCTGGAGTCCGAATCATCTATATACTGACATAAGGAGAGTCTCTAACACAAACTATCGTAGAGACACTATCTCCTCCAGAAGAAAAAACCACTTCGTAAGACATTTTTTCTTGACGAAGGGACCAGCTCTTGAAAAACGTACCCCGCCATTCTTAGCAGTACATCGGAACTCATCACGACTTGTTAAGACAACTCATACTTCCGCTAACAAGAATCTAGTCCCTCATACCCATCCAAAATATACAATATAGGACTGATTCTACTTGTACTAATAATATGTAATACATATGAATTCAGGCCATAAACACAATAAGCAAATTAATATATTTTCTGGCCCTAAAATTAAGTACAAACGCAAGCGTACTATTCTTGCGCTGGATCGATATCCAGACCGATTACTCCTATAATCAAAAGTGTGAATCAAACATGGATTATCTCGCTTTTACAATAAACAGCATTTTCATACACAGATGGATGCATGTCTATATTTTTCCCATATTAAATAACCATATCGATTTTTTGTAATATGTGCGTCAAAAATATGCACGCAACAGATTACCACACCCCTCGCGAAAAAAAAAATGGTACATTTTTTTTTTTGAAATACATCTAGGAGCAACATACAATAGGCTCACAACGCACCAATAACAATGCGCAGATGATAAGCATAAGTTTTATGACCTTAGAGAAAGCACTTCTCTAAGTATTAATATTTCCAGAGAGGTGTCACCAACGCATACTACAATATTAGCAATGACACAATTTCCACATTAGTTTATACATAAATTCCATCTAAGATATCTTAACATCATGATCATCAAAGACGAAAAACATTGAAAAAATCAGCGGTGAATAAATATCCATGAACCGCTAAGTAGTGTTACAATCAATATATGATATATTACATATGTGTACACATTTCAACATAGAAACAATTGTATCAAAGCTGTATAACAGTTATGAATCATGTGGGCATCTAGACAAAAATATCTGCCATCACATTTTCTGACCCACGGATAGCTCGCACCGAAAAATGAAATGGCTGTAGAGCAATCGCGTATCGCGTTGATCTCGCGCTCTTCAGATTTTTACTCTGAATAGCCGTAAGAGCTTTCTGGTCAGTTTCCACAATGAAATGCGCGCCCAGAAGAAATCTTTGTAGTTTAAGGATTGACCAAACCATAGCCAATAATTCACGGTCTAGGACCGAGTAATTCTTCTCTGCGGCATTTAATTTCCGAGAAATATACATCACAGGATGCAGAGTTCCAGAGTACTCTTGCATTAGTGCAGCTCCAATCCCGGTGGATGAAGCGTCACTACGAAGAATAAATGTCTTATCCTTAGAAGGTAATACTAGGATAGGTGAAGTAGAAAACATAGTTTTAACCTTATCCAAAGAGGATTGACATTCTTGAGTCCAATGGACTACATTAGGAGACCCTTTCTTTAGCAAGGAAGAAAGAGGTGACATAATGGAGGACAGATTCGGGATGAATCGTCCATAAAATTGTATTAGACCTAAGAGACTTCGTACTTGCTTTTTAGTCTTAGGAATAGAAATGTTAAGTATCTTACTTGTATTATGGTCTTCTGTTTTTAGGAACCCATGACCAACACGGTGTCCTAAGAAAGATATTTCGCTAAAACCAATACATGCTTTCGATGGTTTCGCTGTCAGGTTATGCTCGCGTAAGATAGACAATAGTTCATTTATACCATTATAGTGATCGTTCCAAGTATCACTGAAAAGACAGATGTCATCAAGATACGCAATGACATCTGAGCGATGAGATAGGATTCGACGCATCATGCGTACAAATGTAGCAGGGGCGTTCATAAGACCGAAAGGCATGAAATTCCATTGGAATAGACCCCTAGGCGTCGAAAAAGCAGTAAACGGTTTGGCGTGTTCGGATAGTGGAACTTGCCAATATCCCTTAGACAAATCGAGTTTAGTAAAGAAGTGAGAATTCGATAGTCTCGTAAGTAGCTCTTCTAGTAAAGGCATAGGTTCAGCATCGAATTTAGTCACTTGATTCAATTTGCGATAATCCACGCAAAGACGTATGTTATTGTCTTTTTTCCGTACTATAACCATCGGCGAAGAATATGCTGATGTGGATGGTTCAATAATTTTTAACTCTATCATCTCATCTAACTCTTTCTCTACCTGTGCTTGGAAATGTATCGGGATAGGATACGGTCTGACTCTTATAGGACTATGGTCAGTAAGAATAATGTCATGTTGAATGACATCCGTTTGACCAGGAATGTCAGTAAGGACATCCTGAAATTGTTCTTCTTCTTCTTCTTCCGTCCTTAGCCACCGACCGTCAAAGCAGTCAGTGGCCATTACGCCTAGTGGCGTCTTAGGGCAACAGCAGATAGGTTTTCTTTGCCATTGTTTCCCATCACGCCTATTGGCGTCTTTAGGGCAACGGCAAATCAATCCATTTGCTGTTGTTTCCGTAATCGAAGTGACTGGCAAACGGGTGATCAGCCCGTTGGTTGAAATTGTTCTAACATAGTAGAAACTTGTTTCTGCTCTCCTGGAGATAATTCTGGAGAAATTGCAACATCTTTCCATGATTCATTAGAGTGAAGAGGAATCATTGGAAAAGGTAAATTTACATCCGAGAAACTCGTTTCCTCATCCTGTATTACTGACAGAGATGAGTACTGTCCATGTTGGACTGGAAAATCGTCCGTTGCCTGGAAAACAGGTTGTAAATAATCAGGACGTTCATGGAATTCCGTGAGCATGTTGATGTGGAAGGTTTTACGCTTCCCGTCAATATCGACGATATAGTCAACATCGGAAACCTTTGATATTATATCGTACGGACCTTTCCAAGAAATGAGAAGTCTATTTTCCCTACAAGGTAGCAAGACAAATGCTTTGTCACCTGGACAAAGTTGACGCAAACATCTCTTTTTATTGGCAAATTCCCTTGCCTTCTGTTTCGCAAATTCAGAAGAAGCAGTTGCCAATTTGCATGCTTCAATAATCTTGTGTCTAAGTGCGATGACATATTCATAAGAGGATTTTGTGTCATCGACAATATTATCAGCAGTTATAAGATCATGAAGTAAGGACATAGGACCTCGCGGTTTCGCGCCAAAGACAAGTTCAAAGGGAGAAAATCCTGTATGTTCGTTGGCGACCTCTCTATATGCAAAGAGAGCCGCGGGTAAAACCCTATCCCAATCCTGAGGATGATCTTCTGTTATCTTACCTAGTAGGTTTTTCAGAGTTCTATTCAAACGTTCCACCATCCCATTGGACATAGGATGATAAATACTACTCAGCGATCTCTCTATCTTCAGAGTCGACATTACTTGAGACATGGTATCCGATATAAGTTGGGTACCATGGTCGGATAATATTTCTGCTGGAAACCCCAGACGAGAAAATATTAACCAAAGAGCATCTGCGACATCAGCAGTAGTTATGCTCTTTAGAGGAACAGCCTCCGGCCAACGTGTGCACATATCAACACACGTCAGAATAAATTGGTGTCCTCTAGCAGACTTTATCTTAAATGGACCAATGATGTCTATCGCCATTTTTTGAAATGGCCGAATGGGAATGTCTGCAGCCTGAATAGGTGCATCATGGCGTGGACCTCTGGATTTAATCTCTTGACATACTTTACAAGATCGACAATAGATTCGTATGTCCTTATTCACAGCAGGCCAAAAGAAAGATTGAAGAACTCTAGCTTTAGTACGGGAAAAAACCCATATGTCCAGCACACTGCGAATCATGAGCGTGCTGTAAAATTTTAACTCTCATATTTTTAGGCACAAGGATTTGAGAATGAATGGACTTAGCGGAGTCTTGTACCATACGTACAAGTACGCCATTCTTCATCGTAATCCAAGATTTACGATTTGTATCCTTATTCGGATCACCTTTTGTTGCCAGAGTAAAGAATTTCTTTAGAGTAGGATCATCTTCCTGCTGTTTAATAAAGGAATCGTGTGAAATCTCCAAGGGATCATCTTGGATCTGCGCATCATTATCTTCAGAATGTGAAGATTGTGGCATATTGAGAGCTTGAGCCCTAGTGATTACTGCATTAGCAGATTGCATATTAACATTTTCCCAATTAGAGATTTGCTGTGGAGTGCATTCTTTCACTCCATGAATGCGACCGATGATAAGATCAGCGATCGGATTCGGCAAGAGACATGCTTGCACCTCTCCTGTAAAGAAAGGCGTAGCAATATTGATAATGGCAGTGGAGTACTTCTCCAATGTGCCACCAAATGTTACACATTTGACTATATTGCCAGTAGCTCGAGAAGGATTTACGAGTGATTGCCTCACTCCAATGGTAGTGCACCCCGAGTCGAAAAGAATTGATACCGGAGTACCATCTATTAGGCCCCTATTAAAGACAAGAGCACCCCTTCCATTATGCGCGATTGACGCATGGAGAGCGGGAAGTGGGTGACCGCAGCTTAAAGTAGACACTGTGGTTGGATCGAATAATGTTTTGCATTGCGAACACTCAGATGCTCTAGCAAAATCGAAAGCGGAATTTGCTACACTATTGGAGTCTTTTTTATCATTATTCTGATTATCGGTGTCGTGGAACTCCTGTTGTGCAGAGTTAGCCTGGTAATAAGATTTACCATGTCTTTTGTGTTGTGATCTACCTCGGTTATAATTGTCTCTATAATTATTATTGCCTCTGTTATAACCCCTATTTGGGTTTGAATCATAATATTCATGATCATAATCATCATGCTCGTTATATTGAGTATCCCTGTAATATTGTTTCTTTTGTCTCCATGAAGCACTTGGGTAGTTCCTATAGCTACTCCCTTTCCGAGAATTTCTAACATTATGGGTACCCCTCGCGTGTCGAGGACTATCAGCCCGATTCCAGTTCTTCGAAGAAGAACCCTGATTTGAGTGGTTATCTTGGTTTTGATACTTATTCCAATTAACCTTTTTATCAAATTTATTTTTAGCTCCTTGGAATTTGTGTGAGTAATTCTGATTATATTCTGTTGCCGAAGCAACTGGCATACTCTCTTTAATGTTAGAGTTACTAAGAATCATGTCAGGGTGTGCCGTGGCATACTGGTCACAATATTCTTCCATTTGCTTTATTGTACTAGGTTTACGCTCATGTAAGAACTCTAGGAATGATTTATTTACAGAAGACATGACCTTGTCTCTTAGCAATAAATCTGTAAGACCATCAAATGTTTTCTCTGTTTTGGATAATTCAATCCATCGTGAAAGTGTAATTCGTGCTTTTGAGATGAAATCTGAGAATTCTACACCTACCTCAGGTCTCATTGTTTTAAACAAAAGACGGTAACCTTCCTCAGACAGCTGATATCTCTTTATCAAAGCTGCCCTAACAGCATCATAATTGTCTTTGTCGGCCTCTTCAACAAAATATAACTTACTCAGAGACTCCCCTTTTAGATTTTCAGACAACTGATTCACATACTGTGATTTGTCAACATTATGAGATCGACAAGCCCGTTCAAATCTAGAAAGCCAAAATATTATGTCATCACTGGTAGGGTTAAACGCTGGTACTTTGACCTTGTACACAAAGGGTTTACCATTACCACCAGATGCCTGATTAACATTACTCATACATGTCAATTTTAATTTCTCTAATTCAAACTCATGTTCTCTTATTGCTTTTCTCTCTTCAGCTTCTCTATCTAATCTTTTCTGTTCTGCAGCAGCTTCTAGTTTTTTATGTTCTGCAGCAGCAGCAACTTCTAGTTTTTTCTGTTCTGCAGCAGCAGCAACTTCTAGTTTTTTCTGTTCTGCAGCAGCAGCAACTTCTAGTTTTTTCTGTTCTGCAGCAGCTTCTAATTTCTTCTGTTCTGCCTCAAATCTCCTTTCCTCCACTTGCATCTGCAATTTCTTAAGTTCAGCAGCAGTATCAGCTTCTTTTTCTAATCTTTTTTCTTCAGCTAAGGCTTTCCTTTCTTCTGCAGCAGCTTTTTTTTCTTCTATTTGAAGTCTTCTCTCCTCAGCCGCAGCTTTTTTTTCCTCAGCAGCAATTTTTTTTTCTTCAACAGCAGCAGCAATTTTTTTCTCTTCTGCAGCTAATGCTTTGTCATATTGAGCAACAGCCCATTGTTCTAAGTCTTTTCCAGTCTTATCAAAAGATTTTCCTAGTGTAATGAAATAATCTAAGGTAGACATATTGTCTTCTTAAATCAGAAACCTGAAAAAGTAAATAAATTACTCTCTTTGTTAATGGGAGACAAGTCTATACCTTAGACTTAGTCTTAGCCCAAACTTGTATGGTTTACAATAACCAATGATAACTTGAGTACCTGTGGACAACAATAATTGTATCTCAAATACTGTGGGGACAAGCCTTACAAAGGTCTTGTATACCTCACTGTAATCAAAGATCACTTGAGTACCTGTGGAAAAAAAATGTGGAAAAAAAATATTTCCCTTTTCCAATAACAATCAGAAAGTACTGATCTGTACTATACTATCAGTGTATACCACTATACGTCATATGTCAACTACAGACATTACAAATGACAAACAAGAAAAGACAATCTGAAAACATTTGCAGAGATCAAATTAAATTAAATAGGGGAAATGAAAAAAATGATCACAGAACCTGTGATGATAACTGCCATAAGATAACAAGACAAATAACGCTACAGTGTATAAACATAAGGGTGTAAAAAACTGAAATGAAAGGAAAGATGAGACCTACAATTATACAAACAAATCAAACAAAACTAAGGAACACAAAAAATGTTACAAATACAAATATGAAACAGTCGTCACAACTAACTAAATATTTGCAAACTATGTTGCAAGCAAATTTCAATTAAGAAATTGCTCCCTATCGAACGCCAGAACAAGACCAATATTACTCGGTATTTCCTGTTCTAGTCACACAGAATATAAACTAATTTAATACACAACAAATAACATGTAAGCATAAATAGCATATAGCATACAATATCATTTATGTCATGAATGGAATGTGTTGCCAGTATAGTGTTGTAAAGTAGGCACAGTTTATTTAAATAATACTAACTTGCCACTTTATTCAGTAATAGATTTAAGTTTAAACTATTACACTGTCAATTTTTTCTCTGTTGAGCATATGAAGATCCCACGATGAACTATGCACTTTATTCAGCAACACTGCGATTCTTCTGTACGTTGAGAAATGTCAACAATATTGCTCCAGATATTTTCTACACTTGATACCACTGTCCTGTGTAATACTGTCTGTACAGCGAAAAACTGTCAACAAGTGTTGACCTAGATACAGCATCCTATCGGTAATACAGGTCAAGCTGTCCTACTGGTGTTGATGTGTTCAAACAAATGTTCTTTCAGCTGTAAACTGTGATTCTCAACACAAAACTGCGTAAGCTGCACCCAGGAATCTGGCTCGCCACTGTAAAGACGTTATTTCTTACTACACCTATAGTACACCACTGTAAAGTATCAGTCTGTCTGCTCTGTAAGGAAGAGTGGTGTGTTGTTGAGATCAGGCATGCTCCAGTCTACCCAGCTGTAAATGGGTAACTCACCCTAGTCCTGAGTTAGGGAAGGCAAAGGCTCCAGGGGAAGCAGGCCCTAAACTTGGTCACTTCAGCCGACGCAGGATGGTGTATGTATGAAGTAGTAGTGTAGAGTGTGATTACCGCGAATGGTGTACTGTTCGTGTGCTGACCAATATAATCACTCATACACATGTGTCTACAAGGCACCAATGCAGACTGCTGGAATCTTAGTTTACTCAATTTATTCAGACGTACACACTGGGACATACGAGTACATCAGGCTTTGTTGACATAACAATTTGTAGGTATACATAGCAGATCTGAAGTCATGACACATGCAGAAATAATGGGTAGTACATCAAAGTTCAATGTCATGATACATCATCTTATGAAACCACGAAAAGGGGGTTTCTAGCAGGATTGAGATCTCTCTGTCACTGTCCGATAATAAGATAAATAATCTGTTCTCTTGGCAATGATCAAAACAGACGATGACCGAAATCCAACATGGCTACCTTCCTGAGTTGTCGTTCACTCATTCATAGGAAGAATATCAGCCAAAGTTAATTTACAATGGATATATAGCGGATTTCATAAATGGTTCCATGCAGCACTACGGTGATCAGGTTAGTTCACGTAGCCATAACCGCTGCAGGAAAATCTGTCATCTTCGTCGATACAAAATACGACACTAGCATATCGAAGCACCCAAAAGTCAAGCTAGGCCTAACCGACGAGAGATCATCAAAAAATACGAGCTGGGTTTACCTGGAGTCCGAATCATCTATATACTGACATAAGGAGAGTCTCTAACACAAACTATCGTAGAGACACTATCTCCTCCAGAAGAAAAAACCACTTCGTAAGACATTTTTTCTTGACGAAGGGACCAGCTCTTGAAAAACGTACCCCGCCATTCTTAGCAGTACATCGGAACTCATCACGACTTGTTAAGACAACTCATACTTCCGCTAACAAGAATCTAGTCCCTCATACCCATCCAAAATATACAATATAGGACTGATTCTACTTGTACTAATAATATGTAATACATATGAATTCAGGCCATAAACACAATAAGCAAATTAATATATTTTCTGGCCCTAAAATTAAGTACAAACGCAAGCGTACTATTCTTGCGCTGGATCGATATCCAGACCGATTACTCCTATAATCAAAAGTGTGAATCAAACATGGATTATCTCGCTTTTACAATAAACAGCATTTTCATACACAGATGGATGCATGTCTATATTTTTCCCATATTAAATAACCATATCGATTTTTTGTAATATGTGCGTCAAAAATATGCACGCAACAATGACTATTGATGATTATTTGATTATTGATGTAATTTATGCTGTGTATGATGATATGCATTAATTCCATGCTTTTCTTCTTTAATAAAGTTTACACATTTATTAATGCGCTGTTCCCGACCCTTTTCATCCATAATTAAACTTGTTTAGCTCTTTACTATAATCTCTATGTTTGATAAGAGAAAAGAGTGAGAGCAGGAGATGCTTAGACAGTAAAAGTGAGTTGAGGCTTGGAGAGAGAGATCATTTTGGTAAATCTTCTTCCAGGTTGTCTCAAGTCCATCTCCTATTTACACCTTTCTGTGTGTGTAATCTATAACTCTGTCAGTCCACTATCCCTTGTCGATTTCACTACTATTGTCCAACTCGACAAATACTCTACACTTTACTCAACCACGACAAATAATGGGAGCCCGTCCGAGATTCTAGAACCCATCTAGTACGACATTTAATATGTGTTCGATCCGAGGATGAATCTCTCACAAGATTCTATCTTGATTCTTAGAGTTTAGTGTTCTGCAGATTATAGGAATTGCTATCCATAGACATATCGAACTATTTCTTGTGGAGGAAGTCTGAACAGCGCTTTTTCTCCACAGCAATCATAAATATTTAGTTACATTTATTGTTCATGCTACACATGAGACAGCTGGTTAAGGTTGCTGGTATCATTGCTGAGTTTTGGGTTGACAATCTGATGACTATTGTTGAAAAAGTCAGACATTTTTTTTTTAAGGGTTAATATTTTTTTCAGGAGTAGCTCTTTAATCTGAGATAAGAAGCTACAGATAGTCAGTTACTAGCTTGCATTTGTACCAAGGGAGGGTGTTCATTCGGATGATAGTAACCAATCCTCTCAATAGCTAAGTACTGACAGAAGTTGGATACGATTTTGGTTATGATTATAGGATGTTCTAAGGACATGTAATGAACGTCTATGGAAAAGATAAATTACTGTCATTTTGTCCGTATTCCTCGAACTTTAAAAGGGGGGGGGGTGGGGTGGGCACCTGTCACGTGACCGATAATTTATTTTACCATTTCGTTCCATATGTTATTAACTTTTTTAATGTTCTGTTTTCCTAGACATTTTGTATTTCTTTTCTTTCATTTTTTTCACCTGGTCAAACCCCACCCGCGTTTGGTTACGTTCTGGCTTTCAGTAGAAATCCCCCACTGGTCAGAAACGGTCAGCGTAGCGGCAATATTACATTACATACACGCACCTGGTCTGTCCATGGGAATTTCTCTGGTCGCTTTAAAACGTTTGATCACGAGCGGCTAGTACCCTTTGAGGCCTGGGTAACGAGTTTGATCTGTTTCAGGGGGAGATAATAATCGAGGTCAGTCTCCGGGTTTTGCCCCTTAGAACGCATTAGCGATCATAATATTATGCATTTCTCTACCTGATGGAATTTTCGTGCGGTTGTTGACTTCTGATGTCTCTAGAATAACCTTTGTATTACTCTCTTGATTACGTCTTTCGCCGAACATCTGTAGAAATATGCAGGCCAGGTGTCCGGGGGGAGCGTCCTTTGTAATCTATAAGAGTAGATGGGTTTAATAAGACAAAGACATTCGTGAATTTTCCTGGCCCATAGATGACCATCATGAGATAAGGCAAACTTTAACACAGTACTAGAACTTTTTGCCTATGTTCTAGTCATTTTCGGGGTGAGTTGACATATCTTATTATACTTACTTAGTCGTTCCCCTTCTACCGTGAGGTGTAGAGGTTTGGAAGAGAGAGCGCCAGACCATTCTATCAGCTGTCTTCTTCCTGGCCTGGTTCCATTCTAGTCCTCGGTCCTTCAAAGATTGTCTAATGTTGTCCTCCCAGCGGACTCTGGGTCGTCCTGGAGGTCTGGATCCCTGGCTCTTTGTTTCCCATGCTTGTCGTGGTAGCCGATCTTCTCCCATTCTGCAGACATGGCCAAACCATCTTAGTTGGGACTGTTCATATCTTATTATAACATGATATATTCATGTTAGCTTTTATGTATCTGTTAGGAAAGTGAATTCATTTCTGAGGACTTCTCCTAGTAATTTAGTTCAGTGATAATGTAGCGCTGTCTACGGCCTAGTAAGGGTGCTTAAACTGTTACGGTTTATCATGGGTTAAATGTTAAACTTATAATAACAGATACTAGGCAGAATCAGTCCACAGATGCTTATTGTTACCTCGTATTTATGTGTAATTGTGAATGTTATCAGTAACACATGTTATGTCGTGGGTTGGCATGTATAACATCCACATGTAAATGCAGTCAGACCAACTTGAAATAAGTACGCTCAGTCCATCGTACAATTAACACGATTTTAATTGACGATATTCACAACACTGAGTACTTCACACATTGAGACATTTGTATAAAAATGATGCTCCATAATAACCATATTATCTCTGGCAGTAAGAATTGATGAACTTTACAGCTGGCCGTTAGAGGTCAAACTGTCTGCAAATATTCCAAAACGAACTTGTCATGAATGTTAATTTGTATTACACAGTTACGTACTACCTTCTGTCTGCCGTCTTGCCACACATCACTCAAACACACATTCTTGAAGTAGTGTCAGTAGATAATCTGACAATAATTTAATAAAAATGAGAACCCTAGTATGGAACTCTTAAAAACACACACTGTCCCATTAGGACGAACAAACACCTCGAATGCCGGTCACCCCGAACGTCCACCGTTCGTTTCTTCGCCGCCGACATTGCCTACCTCATACACTCATTTACATATAGGTCACACCTTAACAAATAGCTAGCGTTCAGCACTGGTCTGTCGCGTGTACCTCTCAGCTGTGCACAGCGATGCCTTAGCAAGCCTGCGTGCAAAATGAGTGGTAACACTACCCCGCCCCCCAGCGAAAACTGAAAGTTTTCCTCAAAGGAGGATGACAAACCCTGGACCATTTCACAAAACGTGAAGTACAAGTCGTGTATGTTAGATATGATTAAATGTCCATAGAAAAGATGTCAAGAAATGGAAAAAAAAGCTAAATGGAGATGTCAAATGATGAAATATGATAATAAAATTGTGATGCATGATACATGGAGAAGTTCAATGAAATAATTAAATGATGAATCAATTTAACTAGCTAATTGAATGATATTAAACCATATTGAAAAAACAGAAAGAAAAAAAAAAACTGTAAATTTAATTATGTCCATGTGATAATGTCTAAGATGTGTTCATCATCTTGAAATAATGAAACTAGTTAAAGTTCTTAAAGTAAGGCATAGGTATTATCACTTCTTAATTTTATCGTCCCTTAAATGGTATGGTTATGAAAATGTTCCAGATGTGAGTTTCCTTTACGCCAAAAGTCAATCCGATTTTAAGCATTCTGCACAAGATGTGTCAATAAAAGTTCCAGACACGTAGTATTTGTTGAAATAACAGATGATACCAGTCAATACTGCTTGATAGTGAGTTGGAGAAGTCTGTGACCATGTCCTTAATTCTTGATCATCATACACCTAAGTTTCAAAGTACCCACAGGAAAGAAAGTCACTTACAAATGTCTTTGGATAGCTGTGTGGACGAAGTTACCATTGAGCTTGTGCCAAGACCAAAATAAAAAAAAATTCACCATGCATAACAATGTCTTGTAATGTCATATTCAAAAGTCAGGAAATGACTATCAAGCACCTCATATCTGTGGGTACCCTCGACATCATGATTCAAATCCAATGGTAGATGTAGAGGTTCAGCTCTGTGTTATGGTCATGGTATAGGCATTAATTTATTCTCCACGATGCCAAATGCTTGAGAATCTGTATTATCTGTTTGTGGGTAACGCGATAACACATCTGCGATAACGTTGGACTTGCCATCAATTGGGTGGATGATGTAGTCATATGCTTGTAAGTTTATCGCATATCTTGCGACCCTTGGGTTTTTCATCTGTGCACTCTGTAAATACGAGAGAGCCTTCTGGTCTGTCTCAATAATGAAACGAGACCCAAGAAGGTATCGCTGAAGTTTGGTCACCGACCAGATAATCGCTAGAAGCTCTCTCTCAATTATGGGGTATCTGCATCAGTTTGAGAGAGCTTACGCGAGATATACAGAACTGGATGAAGTATTCCATCCACCTCCTGCATTAAGGCACCACCGATCCCATACTGTGAAGCGTCCGTTCTGAGGATGAAAATTAATTTTGGATCAGGTAATTTTAATATAGGCTCAGATGAAAAAAATTCTTTTAAATGGGCTAGAGCTCTGTCACAGTGCTCAGTCCAGACAATCCTATTAGGAGAGCCTTTTGTAGTCAACTCAGATAGAACTGAAGTAATGGAGGACAGATGTGGCATAAATTTATTGTAGAACTGGACAAGACCCAGGAGGCTTCTTACTTGTTTCTTTGTCCGAGGAATGGACAAATTAAGAATTTTTGAAATAGTGTTGTCTTCAGTTTTGAGAAATCCGTGTCCAACTCTGTGACCTAAGAAGGAGATTTCGTGGAACCCTATGTGAATCTTAGAAGGCTTTGCAGTAAGACCATGTGACCGAAGAATCTCGAGTAGAGATTTAAGTCCAGAAACATGTTCGTCCCAAGAATTGTGGAACAAACAAATATCATCTATATAAGAGATAATATCAGATCTGTGGGAAAAAAGTTTTCTCATCATGCGGACAAAGGTAGCTGGTGCATTCACCAAGCCAAAGCACATGAAATTCCAATGAAAGAGACCTTTAGGAGTAGCAAAAGCAGTGAGAGGTTTGGCTCTTTCTGTGAGAGTTACCTGCCAATACCCCTTGGATAGGTCAAATTTACTAAAATACTTAGCTTCCGAAAGTTTTGCTAATAATTCCTCAAGAACTGGCATTGGGTCTGCGTCAGACTCTGTTATACTATTGAGTGTACGGAAATCAATGCATAATCTAATACTCTTATCTTTTTTTTCTGATGATGACCATCGGGAAAGAATATGGTGACTCTGAATGTGAAATGATATTAAGTTTTAACATCTCGTCCAATTCCTTTTCGACCCGATCCTGAAGTGGATAGGGATAGGGTAAGGTTTCAAGTGAATAGGACGATTATCTGTGAGTTTAATATCGTGAGAAATGATAGACGTCCGACCAGGAATATCAGTAAGGACTTGTTGATAGGACTCAAGAATTGCAAGGACTTGACTTTGTTGTGCCGCAGACAGATCAGGACAGATAGAAACATTTAGCCACGATTCTGAAGGCTGCAGTGATATTGCAGGAAGAGGTAAGGGTATGTCAGGGAATGCAGTAGCTTCTTCCTGAATAACAGATAAGGAGGAATATGACGTAGGACGATCAGAGGATTCATCCAAAACATCAAAAATAGGCTTGAGATATGCAAGTCTATCCTGGAATTCCTTTAGCATATTGATATGAAAGGTTTTATTCTTGCCATCAACGTCAAGAATATAGTCAACTTCTGTGAGTTTTGACATAATTTTATATGGTCCCCGCCAAGAAATAAGAAGGCGATTTTGTCTTGTTGGTAACAATACATAAGCCTTGTCCCCTGGCAGTAATTGTCTAAGCTTTTTTCGTCGATTTTGAAGGGACCGAGCTTTTTCTTTTGCCTTTTCAGAAGAATTGACAGCAATTTGCCAAGACTCAAGAAGTTTCTGACGCAGGTTAACCACATAGTCATAAGATGACTGAACTTCGGAGGATATTTCTGGACCTGACAGTAGCTGTTTTATCATTGACATGGGTCCTCGTGGTGGAGCACCATAAAGGAGCTCAAAAGGAGAAAACCCAGTGTGTTCATTGGGAACTTCCCGATAAGCAAACAGCACTGCTGGGAGCATTCTGTCCCAGTCTTGTGGATAACTAGTGGTCACCTTACCTAGCATTTGTTTCAAAGACCTATTTAGCCGTTCTACCATACCGTTTGACATGGCATGATATACGGAGCTCAGAGATCTATCTATATTACATAGATTCAAGACCTGTGACATGACGTCTGACACAAACTGTGGTCCCCTATCAGATAGAATTTTATCTGGGAAACCCAATCTCGTAAAAATTAGGAGAAGTGCATCAGCCACATCACTGGTAGCAATATGTTTAAGAGGTATTGCTTCAGGCCACCTAGTACACATATCAATACAGGTAAGGACAAACCTGTGACCTCTGGCTGAAGGAACCATTAGTGGACCTATTAAGTCTATGGCTATTTTTGCGAATGGTCGCACAGAGATATCAGCAGCCTGAATGGGTGCATTATGATAAGCTCCTTTAGTAGCCACCTCTTGGCATATTTTACAAGAACGACAAAACATTTTGACATCCTTCACCACTCCAGGCCAATAAAAGTCAGACAAGACTCTGTATTTTGTCCTAGCAAAACTCATGTGACCTGCACAGTTTGTGTCATGTGCATGCCTAAGAATGTATGGCCGAACCACAGTTGGTACAAGAATTTGACTACGCACTAACGTAGAGTCTGTATAATTACGCATTAAAATATCATTTTTGATAGAGTACCAAGGACATGATTTTTCTGAGCAATCAGAATCATGTGGTCTCACCAACTTAAAAAACCTTTCCAGGGATTTGTCAGTCTTCTGCATTTCAATGAATGAAGTCTTGGTGAGCATAGGTTTTTGATGTTCATCATCATCATCATTGCCCAGCACTTCACTCTGACTTTGAGCATGTGATTGTGCTCTTGTTATCACCACATTTGCGTGCAGCCTATGCTGACGTTCCCAGATTTCAATATCTTGGGTGGAACATTCTTTTATGCCAACAAGATTACCCAGGATCAATTCAGCAACTGGATCCTCCAATAAACAAACTTTAACTTGCCCTGAAAAGAATGGTGTGTCAATGTGTACAATGGCTAGTGGATAGAATTCTGCCATTCCACCAAATGTAATACATTTTACCATTTCCCCTGTGCAGCAGGAAGGGTCAACAAGGGACTTGCGCACACCCACAGTGGTGCAACCTGTATCTCTTAAAACTGAAACAAGATTGTTATTTAAGAAACCCTTGTAAAAAGTAAGTGACCCTTGTCCATCATGGGAGGCTAAAGCTGGTACCAATGCAGGGATGGGATGTCCACAAGATAGTCGCGACACCACGCCTGGCTGAAATAAAGTGCTACACTCAGAACAATTTGATGTATTGAACAAGTCAACAGCACAAGCATTAGCAAGATTGGTGTTAACATTATTCTGATCGACAATCCCTGTGTTACTATTATGACTCGAGTTTGAGTTTGAACGTTCCACACTTCGTGAGCGCTGAAAGTTGTTTTTTCCACGATAGTTATTTCGGTTTCTTCTTCCGTTCTGATGATTATTAGAATGTTGAGGGCATGTGCACCCTATACAGTGTTGAAAAGGTGGAGAGTTCTGGCTGTTCTCATCATTATAATATCTGTCACTTCTATACATGTAGGAATTATCAGGCCTACGCCATCCTCTGTTTGACCTATTGTACATTTGAGATGGTCCATTACCTCCAGGATATTGACGAAAATTTCTTTGATCTTGAGATGGTCGAGTATCGAAATTGTACCGTCCACGAAACGATCCGACATTTCGGTCTCTGTTCTGACCAAAATTCCGATCCATGCTTTTTTGATCTGGCTCCTGGGTTTTGTATTTGCACAGAACGAGCCGAAGCAACTGGTAATGACTCTTTCACAGTGGAGTTGCTCACAACCTGCCCTGGATGAGCTGTCATAAATTGTCGACCTAAAGACTCAACAGCTTGCAAAGATTCAGGTTTGCGTTCATGCAAAAATGTTTAAAATTCTGAACTAATGGAGGATAACACTTTGTCCCTCAATATGAGATCCTTAAGACCCTCAAATGTATGTTCAATCTTAGCCAAACCAATCCATCTATCAAAACATAATTTAATAGATGAAATAAAATCCGAGAAGTCCTTGTTCATGTCGGGTATGAGTTTTTTGAACCTCATTCTATACCCATTCTCATCAAGTTGGTACCTTCGTAGAAGTAACGCATTAGCTGCATCATAGGATTGCCTATTGTTCTCATCCATAGTTAAAATAGCAGTCAAAGCATCACCTGTAACTATTTGCATTAAATGGACCACCCATGATGATCTTTCAAGTTTGTATTCTGTACATACTGTCTCAAAACGATTTATAAAGCAAGATATGTCATCAGAATTCTAGTTAAATTAGGTAAATGAAGTTTAATTGTGTTAGGAAGTACTTTCTTAGACGAACCTGTCACTTCCTGATTTTGTGAATTGCCAGATTCTATTTTAGATCTATCTAAATTTAAAGAAGCCATCTTCTCTTCATGCTCAAATTGAGCTTTTTTTCGCTGCTAAATCTATCTCATCTTGTCTTTTCCTTTCTGCCAAATCTTCCTGTCTTCTTCTCTCTGCAAAATCTTCTTGTCTTCTTTTCTCTTCAATCTCTTCTTGTCTTCTTTTCTCTTCAATCTCTTCTTGTCTTCTTTTCTCTTCAATCTCCTCTCGTCTTATTTTCTCTTCAATCTCTTCTTGTCTTCTTTTCTCTTCTCTTGCTTGTGCCCTTTCTTCTCTGGCAATATCTTCTAGCCTTTTTTGTTCCTCTTTCTCCAATCTACTCTCTTCTCTTGTAAGTAGCTCCATGGCAAACTCTTCCAAAGCTTGTCCCTGCTTACCAAGTTTTTCTCCCAATAGAATAAAATGCTCCAGAGTAGCCATGTTAGAAGGTTATAAATGACTTACTTGTGAAGTAAAATGTGTATTATATAGTAATTAGCAGTACCAATGCAAATTCTTATAAATGTCAAGATAAAGCAAGTGAAAAATATTATGTGAGCATATGTTAATCTCGTGAAGTAGACAAGACAAACTATGACCCGGACACAGTACAACAAGCCAAGAAAGACAATACTAATGTAGAAAAAATAATAAAAAAATAAAATAAAATAAATAAAAATGTATTTAAGTAAAAATAGAAATAACAATGCTTTGTCTAACAAAATAACAAGACAAACACGCTTTACTACATTTAATACACACAGGAACTGAGGGACAGCAAGGTACGATCAACTGTGTACAAACAATAATGTTGCCAAAACGAAATAATCAGAAACACTCAACGAACTTGAACACCAAGCATCACGTGACAACACAACTAAACGGAAAAAAGGATATGATTAATTCAGGTGAAGCGTTATCCACTCGGCCATGTGCGCCGGACCCTCAATCCTGAAATAATCACCTACCAATCCTACAGACAACCTTGATCTTAGGCCCAGCCAGAGCGGGATGTTTTCCTATGATCAAGTCCTTCACTGACCCCCCTTAATATACACAAAGAAACATAAAACATGCAGAAAACAAAAGGCTCTGCACAGGATATATCTAAACTAAGCCGACAAGAGATAGACCACTTAGCTTATAGTGAATCCTCCCCAGGTATGGTACTGGACAGAATGGAATCGATTACTCTCACTACAGGAGGATGATAGTGTTGAAATTCTTCATTGTTGTTTACAAAAACAATGATTTTGTTGTTGTTGCCGAATACGCCATCTTGTCTTGTCTGACTGTGCAAGACGTGGAGGGCTGGAGGCTGAAAATCTTCGCTGAGCTTGATCAATTTCGAAGAAAGTTGAAATTCTGCTGCCAAAACTGATGCAAATACTTATAGAATAGAAATGTCATTGATGACAATAAAAATAGTTCAAACTCTTGACCGCATCAAAATTAATAAGTTTGTAGTAGGCTTGTTAATGTTTTTGCATCCTGCCGCTAATTCGCTGCTGACGTGAAAAGGTCAACTAAAACTGCGCAGTGCAGTTTGTATGCGCTGAAAAGTATGGCTCGCCGATAGCGCAAATTTTGTAAAAGTGGCTCAGACAGAAGGCTTCATAATGACGAATTTCGAATTGGAGAAAAAAAAAACTCCCGTTTGCTGGCCACCATTGGGTGTTACCTCGTGTTTATGTGTAATTGTGAATGTTATCGGTAACACATGTTATGTCGTGGGTTGGCATGTATAACATCCACATGTAAATGCAGTCAGACCAACTTGAAATAAGTACGCTCAGTCCATCGTACAATTAACACGATTTTAATTGACGATATTCACAACACTGAGTACTTCACACATTGAGACATTTGTATAAAAATAATGCTCCATAATAACCATATTATCTCTGGCAGTAAGAATTGATGAACTGTACAGCTGGCCATTAGAGGTCAAACTGTCTGCAAATATTCCAAAACGACCTTGTCATGAATGTTAATTTGTATTACACAGTTACGTACTACCTTCTGTCTGCCGTCTTGCCACACATCACTCAAACACACATTCTTGAAGTAGTGTCAGTAGATAATCTGACAATAATTTAATAAAAATGAGAACCCTAGTATGGAACTCTTAAAAACACACACTGTCCCATTAGGACGAACAAACACCTCGAATGCCGGTCACCCCGAACGTCCACCGTTCGTTTCTTCGCCGCCGACATTGCCTACCTCATACACTCATTTACATATAGGTCACACCTTAACAAATAGCTAGCGTTCAGCACTGGTCCGTCGCGTGTACCTCTCAGCTGTGCACAGCGATGCCTTAGCAAGCCTGCGTGCAAAATGAGTGGTAACACTTATCATGGGTTAAGAATAAGCTAAATTAACTGTCATTTCTGTAAGATAATGTCAGGTGTGGATTGTTCACTTTAAAACTGAATTGTGAGATGCAGGTAATAATTCTGGATTATAGGAGATAGTCACTTATTCCTTTTTGATAGATATTTTAGTGGCAAGGGAGAATCATTTTATGCTTACTTGTGTGGCTAGGCACTAGTCTATAACTTTCACAGAAAGCAGTCACCAGGCATAGATATAATTATATCTTATGATTCAGCCACAACTGTATTATTATAGCAAAAACATTGCATTTTCTATGTACTCATTTTGTGGAATGCTAATATATTTCCCCAAAGGGACATACGAGTTATTGGTGTAATGTCAAATGCTGTAATCTGTTTATGTAAATTCATTTAATGTTGTAAGTTGAAAAAGCATATTCATTTAACTGTAACTACAGGTTAGGTTTCCTGTATGTTGAGATTGGGAGAAGAGGAGGAGATTTTGCTGTCAGAACATTTAATGACAGTTACATGGGTGTACAAAAGATATTAAGCCTATGCGGGCACATGCTATAATTGATAGAATGGAAGGAGCGGAGCATGACTAGGTTATAAAACATTAGATTGATTTTGTCGTTGCTTGAAGTTAAGGGTGTCTTTTTTGGGTCTCAGTTTCAGGGAGACCGAATCGCTAGAGCAGACTCCAGTCAGGCGAAGAAAGTCATATACTCTTCGATCTAGAGGGTTTCTGTATACATCTAGCAACGAATCGTCAACCCCGTTCCTGAATCAAAACCCCTTTTTGTCAACGCCAAGTTAAGCTCACGCAGTGCAACGGAGCCAACGCTAAATCTGAAATCACCAAATGCAGTAGTAGTTCCCTACTCGCCTATTGGATTACCAGCCAGAGCATTGCCGCTTCCAGAATATCAAAACCGCCCTGCACGTCTATAGCAGAATCTGATATCACCCGACTTCGTTTGTGCCTAAACGGGGCACTCAGCAACCCACAGCCAAACCAGTTTAAACAGGATTTACAGCCAGGCAGAGCCTAGCGCCGGATAAGAACGCCTGGGACTCCATGTCCTCAAGTGACTTCTTCAGGTGTATTTCTGGATACTTAAAACCTCGCACGTATGAGCAGCCATCTATGGACAGAGTTCCAGCCCCCTCACGCAGTAGCGGTCACCAACGTATAGCACCCACAAGGAAAGTTGGGTATTTCACTTCATTCATCTTGAAGGATATTTATCCGTAAGACACTTTCTGGAGCTAGCACATTTGGTCCCACGAAATAGCAGACAGGCTGTCGCTCAGTTCGTTTATTTGGTCAGCAGGAGATAAACAACGTCTTCCAGTGTTCCCTCGCGCAATTAGGGGTCACCAACGTTTAGCCCGACAAGGAAAGTTTGGTATTTTACTTCAGTCATCTTGAAGGATATGTATCTGTAAGACACTTTCTGGAGCTAGCGCCTTTGGTCCCCGAAAGCGGACCCTCTGTCGGACAGCTTAGTTATTTTCTCCGTGTTCTACAGGTTTTATGAGTGTTGGTGGTGTGTGTGTTTGTGGGTGTGTATTTGCATTATTGGTGGTTATTGATGACTATTGATGACTATTGATGATTATTTGATTATTGATGTAATTTATGCTGTGTATGATAATATGCATTAATTCCATGCTTTTCTTCTTTAATTAAGTTTACACATTTATTAATGCGCTGTTCCCGACCCTTTTCATCCATAATTAAACTTGTTTAGCTCTTTACTATAATCTCTATGTTTGATAAGAGAAAAGAGTGAGAGCAGGAGATGCTTAGACAGTAAAAGTGAGTTGAGGCTTGGAGAGAGAGATCATTTTGGTAAATCTTCTTCCAGGTTGTCTCAAGTCCATCTCCTATTTACACCTTTCTGTGTGTGTAATCTATAACTCTGTCAGTCCACTATCCCTTGTCGATTTCACTACTATTGTCCAACTCGACAAATACTCTACACTTTACTCAACCACGACAGATGGTGATGGGGATGATGGTGATAATGATGATTATGGTGATGGTGATGATAGTGATGATGATGCTGATGATGGTTATTATGGTGATGGTGATGATAGTGATGATGATGCTGATGATGGTTATTATGGTGATGGTGATGATAGTGATGATGCTGCTGATGATGGTGATGGTAATGATGGTGATGATAATGATGATGATGGGGAAGATGACGATGATGATTATGATGATGATGGTAATGATGATGGTGATGGGATGGTGATGATGGTCATGGGATGGTGATGATGGTGATGATGTTGATGGTGATGGTGATGATAGTGATGGAGATAATGGTGATGGGGATGATGGTGGTTATGATGGAGATGATGGTGATGATGATGGTGATGATCATGATGGTTATGGTGATGATGGTGATGGTAATGATGATGGTGATATTGATGATGATGATGATGATGATGATCGTGATAATGGTGATGGTGATGATGGTGATGGTGATGATGGAAATGGTGATGATGATGGTGACGGTGGTGATGGTGATGATGATGGTGGTGGTGATAATAGAGATGGTGATGGTGATGATGGTGATGGTGGTGATGATGGTTATGATGATGGTGATGATGATGGTGGTGATGATGATGGTGATGGGGATGATGATGATGATGATGATGATGATGATGGTGATGATGATTATGGTGATGGTGATGATAGTGAATATGATACTGATGATGATGATGATGATGATGATGATGATGATGATGATGATGATGATGATGATGATGATGGTGATGAAGGTGATGATGGTGATGATGATGATGGTGACGGCGATGATGATGATGATGATGATGATGATGATGATGATGATGATGATGATGATGATGATTATGATGATGATGATGGTGATACTGGTGATAGTGATGATGGTGATGGTGATGACGGTAATGGTGATGATGATCGTTATCATGATGGTGGAGGTGATGATGGTGATGGTGATGATGGTGACGATGATGATGATGGTGGTGATAATGGTGATGGTGATGATGATGGTGATGACGGTGATGGTGATGATGGTGATGGTGGTGATGATGATGGTGATGATGAAGATGGTGATGACAGTGATGGTGATGATGATGGTGATGTGATGATAGTGATGGTGATGATGGTGATGGTGATGACAGTGATGGAGATAACGGTGATGATGATGATAATGGTGATAGTGATGATGGTGATGATGATGATGATGGTGAACGTGATGGTGGTGATGGTGACATTGATGATAGCGATGGTGATGATGATGATGTTAATGATCATGATAATGGTGATAATGATAATGGTGAAGATATTGATGGTAATGATGATGGTGATGATGATAATGATGATGATGATGATGTTGATGACGATGATAGTGATGATCATTGTGGTGATAATGATGATGATGATGGTGGGGAGGATGATGATGATGATAATGGTGATGATGGTGATGGTAATGATGATGGTGATGGTAATGATGATAGTGATGATGATGGTTGTTGTGATGTTGGTGATGATGATGATAGTGATGATCATGATGGTGTTGATGATGATGATGATGATGATGATGATGATGATGATGATGATGATGATGATGATGATGATGATGATGATGATGATGATGATGATGATGATGATGATGATGATGATGATGATGATGATGATGATGATGATGATGATGATGATGATGATGGTGATGATGATGATGATGATGATGATGATGATGATGATGATGATGATGATGATGATGATGATGATGATGATGATGATGATGATGATGATGATGATGATGATGATGATGATGATGATGATGATGATGATGGTGATGACCATGATGGTGATGATGATGATTATAATGATGATGATGATGATGATGATGATGATGATGATGATGATGATGATGATGATGATGATGATGATGATGATGATGATGATGATGATGATGATGATGGTGATGGTGATGGTGATGGTGATGGTGATCATGGTGATCATGGTGATCATGGTGATGATGATGATGGTGGTGGTGATGGTGTTGATGATGAAATGCGTTATTCTGTTAATTTCTTCCCACCATGTCAAAGTAAGTGAGTTTAAAAATTCAATAGCTAAAATACAAATATGATGTAGCCAAAACGATAACCAGATTTCATATGGAGATACATGTACTCATACACATATCTTGACAAAAATGGAAACTGGTACATTTATCTAAATAGCAATGTAGACTCGTATATATACTGAAGCACATTAAAAACGCACCACCTGTATAATCCAGGAACAGAGTGTGAAATGTAAATATAAGTGTTTACAAGTTTACATATTTGGAATCTTTATTCATTTTCCTATGAATCCATGCTGGTCATTAATTTGTACATTTGATTGTTATGAAATTCATTGCATTCTGTGCAGGCAAGGGAGAAAACCAAAAAATGCAACCAATAAAAAAATTCATTCACACTATCCTCAGTATCTGGTATGTCCACCGTGTGCTTGCAAACAAGCTTGGCAACGGCTCCGCATGAAACGCACAAGTCTCTGAAGGAAATTCCGGGGAATCAAGTCCCATTCACGTGTAGGAGCAGCTTCGAGCTGTTGCAGATTAGCTGGAGAACCTTGCCTGTAGACTCTGCTTCCAAGCTCGTCCCACAGATGTTCTATAGGGGACATGTCTGGTGATAAGGCAGGCCAATCAATCGTTACAATGTTCTGCTGCTGTAGATATTGCTGCGTAATGCATGCGGTGTGCGCACGTGCGTTATCCTGCTGGAGAAGCTTTAAGTCTGGATAATTTGTGAACGCAGGAGCAACCACTGCATCCAGAACCTCATCTCGATATGTCACAGCATTAACATTTCCACGGAAGACGTGAAGAGGCAAGCGATGGTGAAAACTGAATCCTCCCCAAATGTGAATACTGCCACCTCCAAATCGGTTGTGCTGACGAACACAGCAATCTGCAAAGTGCTCTCCACACCGTCGCCAAATCCGCATACGTCCATCAGCAAAGGATATGTTGAATCTGCTCTCGTCTGTGAATAGGACAGCATTCCACTGCAGTCTAGTCCATCTTACATGTTGTTCTGCCCATTGCAGGTGCTGCTGACGATGTCTGTGAGTCAAGTTTGGCCCAACATAAGGTCGTCTTGCAGTAAGGCCTGTATCTCTGAGTCGTCGTATGACTGTCATTCGAGAGACTTGCCCACGTCTACCCACTATTGCTCTTGCTGTTTGACTTACCGGGAGAGAACGATTCCTTAGATGACTTAGCACAATATGACGATCTTGCGCAGGGGTAGTAACTCGTGGTTGGCCACTCCGAAGTCTATCCCGGGCACTGCCAGTGGTTCCGTAACGTTCATTGAGACGTACAATAGTGCTGTGGTGGCAATTTATCCTTCTGGCAATGGCCCGCGAGCTCATTCCGGTCTCCAACATACCAATGGCTCGTTGGCGGTCGTTTTCAGATAGTCGTGGCATTTCAAGCACATGTACTGGGTGTTTTGTCTCAACGGCCTTTTTATACCGAGTACCGTATACTGCCACAACGCGTACACATTTTCAGGGTCATAGCTGCTGGGAATCATGTTGCACGTGTAACTTTCATTGTTTTCATGTAGTCTGTACACAAACCCGAGGGTTGAATCATGCACTTTCCATTCCAGCAGCCATTCGCTCTCTACCTCATGACAAAAACGGGGAAAATCCATTCCCACACTTTTTTTTCCAGCTTCTCGGAATCAGTATATATAATAGTGGTGCGTTTTTAATGTGCTTCAGTATATATACAACAGTGAACGGAGTGGCACATGGCAACACCCTACTTCTCTCCACGAAAAACCGTTTGGAGATGTCTACTGCATTTTCTACAGTCATTAATGAAGAAGTCTGAAGGCAAAGGGGGAAGAGGAAGATGAAGGGAAAAAAATATTCAAGACCAGAAATAAAAGCAAAAATTTTAAAGACGTACATTTTTCCCCATAAAATTTTTTTATTAAACAACTGTTAAGTAATTAGTCTAGTCACCTATTCCATCCATTCAGTCCTCTAAATGTTGTGCTGATGCATTGTCACTGTTTTGACGGATGTATTTGTTAGGACAATAATAAACATCTGATACGATTCGTTTTAGCAAGGCTCAGCAAAAAATATGATGACGGCAAACATTCGATTTAAAAAAAAAAACAGAAATGATCCATTTAGCGAGTCACAGAATAATATATTGTTATTCGTTTAGTGCAGTTAATTAATAAATGTCTGGTTTAATTTGTTTAGTGTATTCACCAAGTGGACAAATATTTATGTTATTATTAATTAACTGTTTTTTTTTCTGTCTTCGTTTTATTTAACTCTAAACTGTTGGTGGCACTGTTAGGCATAACTGTGTCTAGTCGAAGATGAAGGTCGCTTTCCTTTTCAGCTGTTAAAACTGTCGTCCCCTTAATTGATAATTCTTTCATTGCGAAATAATAAAAAACAATCGGAGAGTTAAAAGTGTTACTGTCGCGTTGTTTCACTTTGAAATATTACTTACTTAATGGCAAGATGAAGTACTGTTTTCAATCTTTTTAAACAGTCATGAATTACGTACCTAGATGTTTTTATCCATGAGCTTGTATAATTACATAACAACACATCTTATTTCCCCAACTTCGCGCGCTAATATCGTGAATTTTTGTTTTATACGTACTTTGGCAAGACTCTTTGATTTGGTTTGGTTTTTAAGGATTATCTTTATTGCACACGGACTACTCCATCAGTGATCCGCTCTCCTCCGTTAGATCACACATGGAGGATCTCAGCAGATGTGACGGTATTGCCTCCCCTGCTTTGCAGTAGTGGTCCAACAGTGGCCACAACTCAAAAGTATCTAATATGGGTCATCAAAGGTGTCTACCTTCGCACAAGATTACTCTTGGCAGAGTGGTAGATAGGATAATATCGCTTTTATCTATCTCGGGAAAGTTCATAAGATATTTCCGAAGTCAAGAACAATGCTGCATTGGCAGGGCTATTTTTAACTTTATATCGGTCCGCTGCCTTTTATGAAGAATTAAGCAATTATACATTTCAGCTTGTCAAGCCGCCACCCTTATTTACTCAGTGGAATTCTTATTATCACGGTATAGCTCTGTTTAGAGTGTATTTAGTAAATTGACTGAGACAAACATGCAGTACATTTAAAATGATTAAATCGAAGTTAAATTTGTATAATTACAAATAACAAATTTAATAACAATTTAGGTTTTAACAAGGTTCTGAGACAACCATGCAGTACATTTAAAATGATTAAATCGAAGTTAAATTTGTATAATTACAAATAACAAATTTAATAATCATTTAGGTTTTAACAAGGTTCTAGAAAATTTGAATAAGGATTTAACAAAAAGTTGTTATCACTGTTGTAATGGGATGAAAGTTTATAAAGGAGTTCACGTGGCAGCGTTAACGTTTAACTTATCTGCCAAGGCAGGTTCTGCTCCCGCTGATGGTTTGGTTCTTGGTAGACTGATCATGCTCGTCGCTGGTCAAGGTTGTTAGGGCGCAGCACGTTCCAAGAAATGTCAGGGAGTGTCTACAAAGTTGGTCCCTCGTCTTAAAGCTCAGGCCACTGTTCCCTTCTTGTTCCAGAGAAAGTACCCTCAACTGGTACCACCAACAACTATGTTAAAAGAGTAGAAACAAAACGCTCTCCTGAGTATTGCGTTTCCCGACACATAATTATGTGTCCCCTTCTCTCCATTCCACAATCCCATCTACCTCAGAATTTACCCTCGATGAGAATTAAACTTAACTCCTCGATGGAAAACTTCCTTTACATTTAAATTGAATAGCTTTATCTTTATTTTACATTTAAATGAAAAGGTTAATAGTACAGATAGAATATGTTTAGATTTACATTTCCACTGATTGAAAAGTGTTCACAATATAAACTGAATATGTTTTCATTTGTATCTACACTTGTTGAACAGTTTGAAACTTTCACTAATTTTAACGTGAATATGTTTACATAGACATTTACACTGGTGAAAATGTAAAAAGTATTCTTAGAAAGTGCATCATTTCTTTCATCTTTCCCTGTCTGCTCCATACGGAACTTGGGACTACTATTCTTTTAGTTCACTTTAAGAATCTAGCGTTAAAGCAGTCACCAGCCCTTGCAGTGATGGTTCATGAAATTATCATTCTATACGCTGAGGTTGCCAGCCTAAAATGACTTGGACGTCCACTAACGATTTTCACATATTAATATTCACATGGCAATATATACATATTAGTTCACATGTTAGTAATGAACAATATAAAATATAAAATGCACAACTTACGCCAATCCTGGATCACAAACGTTTTGCTTAGATGAATAAAGGCACGGGCAGATGCCTTAATTTGCACGTGTTCTTGGGGTCGTTACGTTTACAAGATAATTCCCTCTATGACTCCGTGTGTTTCAGTTTCCTCAGATTCCAGTTCCTGATTAAAATGGTAGAATTTTTCCTGGGCTGTGTAAGTCCTTCCAAAATACTCCAATAAAAGTCCGGCTTGATAAATGCAATTCTGAATTCTATCTCCTGGCAAGGTCTGGTTGTAGTCTTGGCAAGCGATTTCTCACAGTGAACTAGACTTGCAAAAATTGTCAGATTATATTGCAAGTCTGCCCCCGCATTTGTTTGTTACGAGGCTAAGAAAGCGCCAATTGTTTTCAAAAATGCGTGTCGTGTGGAGAAATTTAAAATTATTTCCTAGATGGAAAAATTATGTGCATGATTGATGCCTTCTTTTTGTGTATCCTTAACACTCACGGGTAGTCATCAGGTTCTACTTCGGTTGAGTGAGTACGCACCAACTTATGTTGATGTTAGTTTTTATAAATGTCTTCTGTCACGCACGAATATGCACAATTTGGTAGATGAATTCGTGCGCGTTTGTGTCCAAGCAAGAGAGATGACGTCAGGGGTTAAAAAAAAGGGAAGCCAGCATCTCATGCCAGACATTGAGTCTGTTACCTATATTTCTATATATACCCAGTGTGTTGGGTTAAGTATTCTTCTGGTACAATGACTTCCTGGTAGAAGCCATTGTCGGCTTACACTACACGTAAGTCCGAACCAGTTTTGGTAAGAAGTGAATTGTTTACTTGAACTTTCGTGTCACCATCCTTCGTTGGCATCTAGCTAGCACCTTTCTGCAAAGGGGTGTTATAATGGATCAACGGGGACTTTCACTGAAAGCATTTTAATATTATAAAGGATTCAAGGCTTCATCCTTTACGGTTTATCGACTTGTAATATTATGTGGATTGCCGTCGCACGAGTCACGGCGACGAAGAGAGGTTAGCCAAGCACTAGGACATAGCCTTCGTTGTTTATATTATATGCAAGTATATATGGATCTACCATGTCAGGGGTACCAAGCTACTAAAGTACCCGACCAGAATTGTAGGACAGAATCAATATATTCATTCCAAGATTTTATAGTTGAATAGTCCTAACGGTCATGACATTGACGCAAGGTCAAACCCTGATCTTATGTGAGGAAGTTATTATGATGCCTGTACCATGCCTATATATATGCTACATGTACGTTTGCTGTGGAATCCATGTTGAAGTACTGTAACCTGTAGTCGTCAACGTATTTCGTCCTAAATAAATTATGATGTCAGTAAACATAACGAGTTCGTCCCTATACACATTGGCACTCGTTGACGAGCCTGTTTGTTACAGCTTATCCTAGCTTCACGTATCAGGAGAGAAACATTCGCGTTCTTATTCTCAAGTACAAAGAGCATCGCCCGTGTTGGACCGTTGTCACTACGACACCATCAACATCTTCTGGTCAGCGGTTCACACCCCAGTAAAAGCGAGGCTACAATGATGCAGAGGTCACTTCTCTCATATATGGTAATAAAACATCCGATTGCCTGGCAGGCACACTCACTGACACATCGGTAAACTCATACGGCAATGTGTGTCAGATGTAACAACTGATTACTTTCATTTAAAGTAATGTCTTCGAGAAAGTCGGACAGGAAACGATTATGTTATTTATGTCCATAAGGTGTCTTTCAGACGAAAAATCTCGTTATCTGTCACTTGAGCACACACAACCCGTCTCTTTACCACCTTAGCGAAGACGCACCCTTGCTTTATCAGCGATTAAACAAATACGCTGGGGCGATTTTACTGTTAATCTGTCGCGGCCAAGGTTTGGTACACGAGAGTTTACCTACATGACTGCCGTTTCAATAATGCATCACCTGTCTACTATATCAGCAGGGATGGGCAGGTAAACAGACAAGACGAGTTATTACTAAAAGGAGTGTAAGAATGAAAGTACAAAATATCTGCTACATAGCAGAGAAAGAAAGAAGTGCTCACCATGGAAAAGCACGCAATTAGTCAGTACATCAATTTAAAATGAGTACTGCCAGAGTGAAAGACAGATCCATAAGGGGTCGCCCCAAATCCTTCTCGTGACAGCAGAGTGCATGAACTCCGTTGCACCTGCGAGAATCACAATGTATGTGTATAGGAATCACACATTCTATTAATATTTTTGTGGTGGGTAGGTTTCTAATTTTTAAATTTTGCCAGGGCAGCGGCCTTTTGGCCTACTCTTTACGATTCCCAACTCTTAATGTGCACACCGGACTTCCTTTTTTTTGTTAGCCCTTATCCGAGAATGCTAGGCATCCGATCTTACTACCCGGGAGACCAGGGGGGAGTATGACATCATTAGGACCACTGGTCCTGAAAAAACATTTCCATAAATTATATTTCCTTAACTTGGAATCGAACCCGGTACCTCTAGAACTAGAGGCGGACGCCATACCTCTGAGCCACTCTGACCCCCATGTTGGGTAAAGAATGCATGCCCTGATTGAGGCGCGAAATTCTCATGTGGTCCTTTCATTCATTTTCATTTTGCTGCAAAAGTTCGGAAACAGTGAGGCATGAAAACAGAGAAATTTGTATCTATGATAAGCAATGAGGCATCACTGGCACATTTATAAATACATGATGGAGACATTTATTCATACTTACCCAAACCGCTTTATATAAGTGGGGAAAATTCCAGAAATGTTGTTCCCCGAAAAGCAACAGAGCAGGATTATTTCAACAACAACAAAATATCCCGCGCCATGAATATGTCGGGAACAAATTGCGTTTGTTTCAACAGACGCACAATTTATTTCTCTTCTTGAAAAAAAAGCCATGAGAAAAGGCTGCAACTTTAACGGGACAGGATAAGACTAACATCACAGATATGATAATTAAAGTGGTGAGGTTTATAGATATTATTTAATAGATAGCTTAACGTAGAGATTTATGTAAGTTATGATCAGATAGTTTTTAATTGAGATTTACATAAGTTATTAATAGGAAATTTACAGCTGAGATTTACATAATTTATTTCACAAATATTTTGTAGTTGAGATTTACAGAAAATATTATCAGATAATTTATCGCTAAGATTTGCAGAAGTCATTGAACAAATAATCGAAATATGATATACATATGTTATTAACAGATAATTTATCGTTGAGATTTACATATGCTATTGAACAAGTGTCACAGTGACTATTAATTTATTTTTTACCATCACGTCCGATTCTTTTTAATACTCTTAATGTTCTGGTTTCCTTGTCGTTTTATATTTTCTTTCCTACCTTCGTGGCCCTATTTTTTCACCTTTTCAAACCCCACCCGCGGTTTATTTACGTTCTGGCCTTCAACGGTCAGCGTAGCGGTAACGTAATGTTATCTAAACGTACCTGTGGTTCGTTTGACCAGAGAAACATTCCTCTAGGTTCTTTAAGTCTTTGATCGCGTTGAACGAGCGAACGGGTTTCTGTGAAGACACGGCTCGTTAGCAGGGACCAATCTTTTACGGTCGGTAAAATAGTTTGATCTTCGAAACAAGGGGGAGATAACAATCGCGGTCAGTCTCTGGGTTTTGCCCCTTAGACGAGTTAGAGCTCTCATAATATTATGCATGTCTCTACCTGAAGGAATTTTCTTGCGGTTGTTGACTTCTGATGTCTCTAGATTAAACCTTGTCTTACTCCTCATTACGCTTTACGCCGATACATCTGTAGAATCAGGCTATGCAGGTGTCCCAGGGTAGCGTTGGTTATAGCTATAAATCTGGTTAGTCTTAATAGATTAACACACTCGTGAATATTTTCCTGGCCCGAGATGGACCATCATGAGATAAGGCAGACTTTAACACAGAACTAAATGTTAAGGCCTATCTCTAGTCATTTTTCGGGGTGAGTTGACATGTCTTATTAATATATAAATATTCATGTTAGCTTTTTATATATCTGATAGGAATGTGAAGTGAATTCATTTTTGAGGATTTCTCCCGGTAAATTTAATTCAGTGATAATGTAGCGCTGTCTACGGCCTTGGTTAAGTGGTGCTTAAACTGTTACGGTTTATAATGGGAAATGATAAACTTACAATAACAGATACTAGGCGTAGAATCAGTTCATACAATGCTTACCATTGGGTTAAGAGTCAGCAAAATTAACTGTCATTTCTGCAAGATAAGGTCAGAGGTGTGGATCATTCACTTAACACTGAATTATAGGAGAAAGTCACTGATTCCTTTTTGATAGATATTTCTAGTGGCAAGGGAGAATCATTTTATGCTTACTTGTGTGGCTAGGCACTAGTCTATAACTTTCACAGAAAGCAGTCACCAGGCATAGATATAATTATATCTTATGATTCAGCCACAGCTGTATTATTATAGCAAGAACATTGCATTTTCTATGTACTCATTTTGTGGAATGTTAATATATTTCCCCAAGGGGACATATGATTTACTTGTGTAATGTCACATGCTGTAATCTGTTTATGTAATTCATTTAATGTTGTAAGATGAATAAGCATATTCATTTAACTGTAACTACAAGGTTAGGTTTCCTGTATGTTTAGTTGGAAGAAGAGGAGTAGATTTTGCTGTCAGAACATTTACTGACAGGTACCTGGGTGTACAAAATATATTAAGCCTATGCGGGCACATGCTATAATTGATAGAGTGGAAGGAGCGGAGCATAACTGGTTATAAAACATTAGAGTGATTTTGTTGTTGCTTGATGTAAAGGGTGTCTTTTTTTGGGTCTCAGTTTCGGG
The DNA here is from genome assembly GCA_024509875.1 of Oreohelix idahoensis. NCBI lineage: Eukaryota > Metazoa > Mollusca > Gastropoda > Stylommatophora > Oreohelicidae > Oreohelix > Oreohelix idahoensis. The sequence goes on from JAMPIV010018963.1 coordinate 380,161, forward strand.
GATACCGAATTGCTAGAGTCAAGTCTCCAGTCAGGCGAAGAATGTCATATACTCTTCGGTCTAGAGGGATTCTGAATACAGCTAGCAATCACGAGTCGTCGTCCCCATTCCTGAACCTAAACCCTTTGTCAACGCCAAGTTAAGCTCACGCAGTGCAACGAGCCAACGCTAAATCTGAAATCATCTCAGGCAGTAGTAGTTCTCTACTCGCCTATTGGATTACCAGTCAGAGCATTGCGGCGTCCAGAATATCAAAACCGCCCAGCATGTCTATAGCAGAATCTGATATCACCCGCCTTTGTGTGCCTAAACGGGGCACTCAGCCAAACCACAGCCAAACCAGTTTAAACCGGATTTAATGCCAAGCAAGCAATAGCGCCGGATAAGAGCGCCTGGTTCTCTTCGTCCCCAAATAACTTCGTCTGGTGTAGTTCTGGGTTATGAAAACCTCGCACTTAGGAGCGGCCAGCAAGAGAAATAGACAGAGTTCCAGCCCCCTCGCGCAATTAGGGGTCACCAACGTTTAGCACCAACAAGGAAAGTTTTGTAGGCTTATTCCCTCACCTTGAGGGAATCTACATGTAAGACACTTTTCTGGAGCTAGCACCTTTGGTCCCACGAAAGAGGACTGGCTGTCGCTCAGTTTGTTTATTTGGTCAGCAGAAGATAAACAGCGTCTTCCAGCCCCTCACGCAATTAGAGGTCACAAACGTTTAGCACCAACAAGGAAAGTTTTGTAGGCTTATTCCCTCACCTTGAAGGATCTACATGTAAGACACTTTTCTGGAGCTAGCACCTTTGGTCCCACGAAAGCGGACAGGCTGTCGCTCAGTTTGTTTATTTGGTCAGCAGAAGATAAACAGCGTCTTCCAGCCCCTCACGCAATTAGAGGTCACCAACGTTTAGCACCAACAAGGAAAGTTTTGTAGTTTTATTCCCTCGCCTTGAAGGATCTACATGTAAGACACTTTTCTGGAGCTAGCACCTCTGGTCCCACGAAAGCGGACAGGCTGTCGCTCAGTTTGTTTATTTGGTCAGCAGAAGATAAACAGCGTCTTCCAGCCCCTCACGCAATTAGAGGTCACCAACGTTTAGTACCACCGAGGAAAGTTTTGTAGGCTTATTCCCTTACCTTGAAGGATCTACATGTAAGACACTTTTCTGGAGCTGGCACATTTGGTCCCACGAAAGCGGACAGACTGACACGCAGTTTTATTCATTTGGTAAACCAGAGGTAAATAGTCTTCCAGCCCACCTCGCGCAATTAGAGGTCACCAATGATAGCAGCAACAAGGAAAGTTTTGTAGGCTTATTCCCTCGCCTTGAAGGATCTACATGTAAGACACATTTCTGAAACTATTACATTTGGTCCCACGAAAGCGGACGGACTGACACTCAGTTTATTCATTTCTCTGTGTTCTACAGGTTTTATGATCGGTTGTGTGTCCGTGTTGTGGGTGTATTTGGCATATTTTGATTATTGATGATTATTGATGAGTATTATGCTGTGTGTGATGAGATGCATTAATTTCATGCTTTTCTTCTTTAATAAAGTTTACACATTTATTAATGCGCTGTTCACGACTCTTTCATCCATAATTAACTTGTTTTAGCTCTTTACTATAATCTCTATGTTTGATAAGAGAAAAGAGTGAGAGCAGGAGGTGCTTAGACAGTAAAAGTGAGTTGAGGCTTGGAGAGAGAGATCATTTTGATAAATCTTCTTCCAGGTTGTCTCAAGTCCATCTTCTATTTACACCTTTCTATGTGTAATCTATAACTCTGTCAGTCCACTATCCCTTGTCGATTTCACTACTATTGTCCAACTCGACAAATACTCTACACTTTACTCAACCACGACAACAAGTAATCTATGGTTGAGGTTTACATAAATTAAAATCAGAATATTTATCAATGCTATTTACATAAGTTATTGAATAGATAATTTATCGTAGAGTTTTTACAGATGTTATTATAAGATAATACTTTGTTGAAAATCACAGAAAGTATTGAACAAGTAATTTATATTGAAATTTACAGAAGTTATTAGATATATAAATATCGATGATATTGTAAAGAAAGGTGTTATTATTGTTTGAAGAATAAGATATCCTGGACACAAAGTTGTATCAGGTGATACCAGGATAGTGCCAGATAAGAGACTGGGCTTATAAGCAATACCCCCTTCTCTGAAAAGAGTAAAGGTGTATAGACATCACAGGTAAGATCAAGCTGTATAAGTTCCTATTTATAATGATAGTGTATTATCCTAGGTTCCTAAATGCTCCTCTCCAGATCCTCCTCTGTTTATAATGTTAAGCTCTGCTAGGGGTATTAAACTACACTATTTACCAACAAGAAATGTAACTTAACTTAAATAATTCAAGTAAGTCTGTTGGTAAATATTTACAATTTATTTTATACAAATTTTTCTTTTCTTTGTGAAAATCTTTCACTGAACTCAAAATTTGATTACAACATTAAATGAAGAAAATCACTTGTAAAATGTTCAAAATTATCAACAGTCTTTAAATTGGTAAGAAAGTTCTTCTCTCATGGCTGAACTCAATCTGGTTGTAGACTGTCTGAATTTTAGGATCAATAAAAGTTTCTCAGTTACTGAATTTCTGTCAATTACTGACCAGGAATTAGTCTATCTAATTGCACTGACTTTTCCTCATTAACTACTGTCTTAGATGGCTTAATTATTGTGGTCTATCTGGTTCTACACTGAACAGCAGCCTTGTTTGGCCACTTATCTCCTTTTCTTATGTAAAAGCCTGTCTCACTTCTGTTCTGGAAAGAAGATTCTTCCAGGCCTTGGATACTGGGTGGCTGTCCCTCTAGACAAAAAGGACGCTTGCACCCCTAATTCCTTTAGTTTTGGGCTGGCTCTTTATAAGTATACATGTGGTACAGGATGTAACTTGAAATACAATTGTTAACCACTGTATTGTCCATCTCTATTTCTCTAGCACAGATGTAGGGGATGAAAGACAGTTTCAGACAGAGTGCAAGTAGACGTCACAGGGCATAATAAATCAATAATAACACAATCCAGTTCACTGTGAAGATAATCTTTCTCCAATTCCTTTGTCACAACCAGCTGTCCATGATTTGCCTCCATATAGTTATTAGGTTTTGTTGAAAATACTATGTGATACCTTAAACAATACAGTAATGCAATTCCTTTCACCCTTTCCTTTGTTCCTGGTGTGTGTCCCCTTCCATCAAGAAATAATTCTTTAAATGCTTTCCTAAAACTATGAACACACTTCCCACTGCCATTCTCAAATTAATTGAATATACACAGGCTTGATTTTGCCTACAGAGATTACACATTAGTTTTATAACACATTTTTACACACTTCCTAACGCACCATTTAATTAATTAATTAGAACTATATATATATATATATATATATATATATATATATATATATATATATATATATATATATATATATATATATATATATATATATATATATATATATATAGGAAAGGCAAGGCTTGCAATGATGCTACGCGAGTCAGCTGATGACGTGGTTAAGTCCATTCAGCCCACACTGAAAACGGGAAGGAAGTGGAGAGTGGAAGAAGCTGTTGATGCTGCCCAAGAGTCACTCAAACTGAGGGAGGTAATCGGATACACACATACGAATAGACGGGGATTTGGTCATGGAGATATCCGCTGGTGGTCCAAGGCATCAAGCAGGGAGCGCAGAGACATGGTAGTTCAGGAGATACGAGGAGCTGAGAATGATAAGAGGTTGCAAAAAGCAGTGCAGCAGGTCCAACAATGCCAATGGACTACATGGGAAGAAGCCCTGCAGAGGTCCTTGACATGGAATGATATATGGCATATGGCACCTCTTAAGCTCAGCTTCGTTGTTAGATCAATGTAGGACCTGCTGCCGTCGGCCACCAACCTTGTGAAATGGGGAAAGTCGGATGATGAGCAGTGCCTCCTGTGCCAGGGGAGGCAGACACTCGAACACGTGCTCTCAGCGTGTAAGGTGTCATTAGGGCAAGGGCGATACACTTGGCGCCATAACAAAGTGCTAAATGAGCTAGCTGCGACAATAGATCTGGCAAGGATGAAGGCGAATAGCAAACCCAGGCCGAGCACCGCAAATACATACTTTCTGAGGGCAAGAAAGTCAGCACACCTAAACCGAGTAAACCTGGTAGCAGTTTACCATCTCTTCTCGACTGTGCAAACGACTGGGAGATGGCGGTAGACCTACCTGGACGAGGGGCATATCCAGAGAGTATCAGAAAATTGCGGAGACGGCCGGATATAGTGCTTCATTTTTCAGCAACGCTTCAGGTCATACTGATTGAACTGATCGTGCCATTTGAATCCAGATTAGACGAGCAACATTCGTTCAAAGCGGCCAAGTATAGTGATCTGGCCGCAGATCTGAGACACGATGGGTTCACTGCAATGGTCATGGCTGTTGAAGTGGGCGCAAGAGGGCTTGTGGCTGCATCAGTGTATGATCTATTGAAACTGTTGGGGCTGAGGGGACAGTCGAGAACAAGGGCACTGAAGAGGCTTAGTGAAACTGCCGAAAAGGCATCAGACTGGCTGTGGAACAACCGCAATGGGCAATGGAAATCGTGACAATAAACGCTGCGGTACAGATAACACCAGGATTTTTTCTAAGTCCACAATACGCTGTGTTTTTTTTTTTTGGTGTACTAGTGAACGGGCTGTGACTGGGGGGCAACAGGCGGTGTATATTATAGAGGTGTCAGTGTCAGAATTTCAGTGTCTTTCTTACCCTCAAGTACATACAGTCGAGCTGTTAATTGGCATACAGTCTGCTCTCAGATGCAGATGGCAAAGAAAGTCTAATGACAGCCTGGCGCTCTTTACTGTAGTTTCAAAATGTTATAGCCTGCTTTCGCAGGAGGGCAAGTCCTTAAATAGGCCAGGGCCCGCCCACACAGAACGCAGTTCTGCTGAAGTGTGTTTGCGTTCCAAAATTCAGGCATAATTTGTCTAGATGTGCAAATATGGAAAACTAGGAAATCAAATATCCTCCTTATTCCTAGACCGATTTCCTTCATCTTAGGTTTAAAATACGCCCTGGATTATTCTTTATCTTTCTAGCTAATTGTCTTTTTATTACATACTTCCATCTTTTACTAGGCGCAGCCTAAACAGCAACATTTTCGACTAGCCTAATGTCTCCATGTATTCTATTTAACTTTTCTCTGTTATAATAATACTTTTCGTGGAAGTCTTTACACCTACTTATCAAGGAACATACCTATTATTAAATTACTAACCTCTTCCAGGCGGTACTTCGCTCATAATACTGTAGTTTAATTCCATATCCAACTGCGTTACACAGATTTGGACAAGTCATGATGAATGCATAATACTAGTGTAAACAAACGAATAAGAAAGCTATTCCATTGGTCCGTCTAGGATACACTGTCATAAAGTATGGCGCACCGTTGTGGTAAGAATGACGTGTTGTGAATCAGACTTCACGACAGATATTTACAGAAATTATTAAATATATAACTTTTCGTTGAGATTTACAAATGTTATTGAACAAGTAATCTATAGTTGAGATTTACTGAAGTTATTAAAGATATAATTTATTATTGAGATTACAGAAGTAATTTAAAATTAATTCAGCGTTGAGATTTACAAAAGTACATTAATTTATAGTTGAGGTATATAGAAGTTATTGAATATCTAATTTATCGTTGAGGTTTACATAAATTATTGAACATTCTGTATCCCTAAAATTTAAAATCTAAAATTCTTAATTACGCTTTTACGTACATTTTTTTTTCAAGAAATGATCCTTAGCCTTCATTGGACAATCAAGGTGATCCATTTAGCCGCTGTTGAACAGAAAGTTACCTATGGGGAAAATCTAGTATGAATTAAAGAAAGAATGTAATACAGAGGGATAGATTTAGACGCTCATGAACTACCATGATTTTTCCAAAGTGTAACTGATGTATGCGTTGTTCATAGAAGAGTGTCACGGGTTGCCTTCCCTGCTTAACAGTAGGGGCCAAACAGTGGCCAAAACTCAAGAGTACCTGAAGTGGGTCTTCAAAGGTGTCTTACCTTTACACAAGATTACTCTTGGCAGAATTGTAGATAGGAGGATAATGATGCTTCTATCTCAAGGCAGTGTTCAAAAGATATTCAGAAAAAGTGAAAACAATGCTGAATAAGCTGAGCACGTTAACTCTATGATCTGCAGACAACTTTTGTGAAGGATTAAGCAATTATTATTTTAGCTCGTCCAGCCCCCACCCTGATTTACTCAGTGGAGTTTTTATATTATGGTACAGCTCTGTTTAGAGTATTTAGTAAACTGACTGAGCCAAACATGCAGTACATGTAAAATGATTAAATCGAAGTTGAATTTGGATAATTACAAATAACAAATTTAATAATAATTTAAGTTTAACATGGTTTTAGAAAATTTGAATAATGATTTATAAAAAAAGTGGATCATCACTGTTGTGATGGGAAGTTAGTTTTTAAAGGAGTTCACGTGGTAGCTTATAGGTTTCACTTATCTGCCACTGGTAGGTTCTGATCCCGCTGTTGGGCTGGTTCTTGGTACACTGATTACTGATAACGCTCGTCGCTATTCAAGGATGTAGGGGCGTAGCACGTTCCCAGAAGTGTCAGGGAGTGTCTACAAAGTTGGTCCCTCTTCTTAAAGCTCACTCCACTGTTCCTTTCTTGTTCCAGAGATAGTACCTTCAACTGGTATCACCGTCCACCACCAACAACTATGGTAAAAGAATAGAAACGAAACGCTCTCCTGCGTATTGCGTTTCCCGACACATACTTATGTCTCCCCTTTCTCTTATTCCACCATCCCATCTACTCAGACTTTACCCTCGATGAGAACTAAACTTAATCCCTCGAGAGAAAACTGTCTTTACATTTAAACTGAATAGCTTTATAGTGATTAAACATTTAAATGAAAAGGTTAATAGTACAGATAGAATATGTTTACATTTACATCTCCACTGATTTGAAAAGTATTCACAATATAAATTGAATATGTTTTCACATGTTCATCGCTGACTTCGCCAAGGTTGTCAGGGAAAAAGTCAAGATGCGAATCGAGCAAATGGATTTTGAGGGACATGTTACAGCCCATAATTCTGAATGCATCTATGCACTCCTTAACAATATGCACATAATCGACAGATTTGTGATTTCCCAGAAAGTTATCGACGATCGATTTGAATGCCATCCATGCGCGAAGTTCACTACCATGTAACAAGTTCTCGAATTGTTTGTCTGCAATAACTTTCTAATGTGAGGTCCTACAAAGATACCTTCCTTTATCTCTGCATCGCTAACTTGCGGAAACTTTTCACGAAGATAAGTGAAAGCTTTGCTCGTTTTATCTAACGCTTTTACGAAATTCTTCATGAGCCCAAACTTTATATGTAACGGTGGTAAAATGATGCTGTCTTTGTTAACTAATGGCTCGCGTATTACATTTTTATGCCCGAGCTGCATACAATCCCTGATAGGCCACACCTTTCTTGCATAATGTTCCTGTCTGTTGCGGCTGTCCCATTCACATAGGAAGCAATAAAATTTAGTCACCCAGTCTGCATGCCCGTGAGAATTGCAATGACCTTTAGGTCTCCACAAATCCGCCATTGGTAGTCATTGTACTTTATTTTTGCCAAAAGTATAGCCATATTGTCATAAGTTTCTTTCATATGATCAGAGTAGGGGACTGGAATTGATGAAAATAAATTTCCGTTATGCAATAACAACATGGCTTTTAGACTAGTCTTGGAAGAGTTGATGAAAAGTCGCCATTCGTTGACTATGTGCTCATGACCGAGGTGCACCATTAGACCGTTTAATCTTTGCAATAGCAAATGTCATCATCCATCTCAAAGTATTGAACAAGTTCTCTGTGTCTATGACGAAATTTAGATATCGGAGTATTGGGCGCTAAAAGATTTCATTCTTTGAGTCGCGAACCGAGTAATTCCACATGTCCTTTGATAAGAGCGAGATCACGTATTAGATCTGAAAGTTCTGAATGGTATATAATCCGAGTCAGAATTAGTTTCTAAAGCAGGTAATACTACATTACTTTCTGATGGTTCATTCACGTCCACCGGATATTGTTCTGGTGGAACTGGGATCGAATACGTGATTGGATCATGAGGCACTGGTTTCGAAACCGATTCAATATTTGGATAAACCACAGACTTTCTAGTTTTAAAAGTGAAACCATGGATATTTGTCAAGCAGAAGTAACAATCAGTAGTGTGATTTGTCGGTTCACGCCATATTACTGGCATTCCAAAAGGCATCGACTTATGCTTCGGTGATTTTCGTAACCAACCTGCCAATGTATTTGCACAAATCGAACAAACTGCATTTGGCTTCCAAGATTTATTTGCATCACCAACTTTCGTATCGAAATAAAGTTCATATGCTTTCTTTAGTAATGGTGTAAAGTTTTTTCTGGTGAACACGATCGGTAAAATATCCGCACACGTAACAGAACAGATCAGCCGAATTTCTACAACTTCTAGAAGCCATATTTCGCTCAGAATTATTTTCAAAATACAGTAACTATTTGAAAAAAAGCGTAACATATGTCATGCATCTTTTAGCAGTATAAAAAGTAGAATTATTTTGCATTTTATTAATTTTTAATAAGTTATATAGTAAAAATGAAACGGAGCAAATAACGGTTTCCCAAAAATATATTTATTCACAAATATCTTAAGAACCCGATCTGATAGAGATAAACGGATTTCAAATTTGAAATCAGCGCAAGAAACTGACCTAAGAACACTTATTCTTATATAAGAAAGAAAAATGTTGTTTGTCAGTGTTATTTGTAAAGTCAATATGTTTACATAGACATTAACACTGGTTTGAAACTGCAAATAGTATAATTAGAATGTACATTATTTCTTTCATCTTCTCCCCCCATGCCCCATGTGGAAACTGGGACTATTTATGCGTTTAATTCTCTTTAAGAAACTAGCAATGAAGCAGTCACTAGCCCCTTGCAGTGGTGGTTCATGAAATCATCATTCTAAACGCTGAGGTTGCAAGCCTCGAATGACTTGGACGTTCACTAGCGATTTTCACATATTAATATTCACATGGTAATATATACATATTAGTTCACATGTTAGTAATGAAAAATGTAGAATGTAAAATGACCATTTACGCCAATCCTGGCTCACATATTTTTTGCTCAGATGAATAAAGTTAAGGACCTTGAATCGGCCTCTTACACGTGTTCTTGGGAGTCGTTACTTTTATAAGATAATTCCATCTATGACTCCGTGTGTGATCTCAAATTCCTCAGTCCCGGTTTCCTTGTTAAAATATCTATTTCTTGGGCTGTTTTGTAAGTCCGTCAAGATTCTCCAAGAAAAGGTCCGCCCTGATAAAATGGAATTCTGAATTCTAACTTCTGGCAAGGTCTGGTCGTGTCGTTTTGGCAAGCGATTTCTCACAGTGAATTAAAACTGCGGAAATGTCAAGTTATAATGCCTGTCCTACCCCTGCATCTGTTTGTTAGGAAGTGTTGCGGGGAAAATTATAATGTATTTATTATTTATCTTCTTCAGGAACAGTCCCACAGACGTCCTGTTCTCTCAGTGCATTAAGCTCAATGCTTGGACACTCTTTATTAGAAATCTTAGCCTGCTGAGTTCCCTTCCAGGGTTATCCTTATAGACTCCATTGTAGTATTTATGGAATATTAATTATGGCCAAACATTCGATACTCCCTGGCCCGCAACACAGGTACTCAGACACTAAGGCCTAACAGCTTTTGACAGTTACCACGTTTAATCACAGATACTCCATATTGAGTAGGATTCGACATTGAAGCTTTCTAGGCACATGTCTCTACTGTCCTGTCAAAACTTACGTGCACAAGAATTCCACACACACTGCTTAACTTCTTCTTCTTCTTCTTTGATCCATAACCGCCAACCGTCAAAGCAGTCAGCGGCCATCACGCCTGGTGGCGTCTTGTAGGGCAGCAACAAATTGATTCCACTTTGCTCGGTCGGCGGCCATCCTTCGTACAGTGCCCCAACTGTGGTTCATTCTTTGCATCTCAGCTTCCACAGTTCTCCGCCAAGTTGTTTTTGGTCGGCCTCTCTTTCGCTTTCCCTCGGGGGTCCATAGCATAGCTGTTCTTGCGATGGTATCAGGGTCCCTTCTGAGGACATGGCCAACCCAACTCCAGCGTCTGCCAGCTATGATGGTGTGCATGTCCTCCTGGTTACTCCGAATAAGTAGTTCTTGGTTGCTGATGGTGTTTGGCCAAAAGATTCGGAGAATTTTCCTTAGGCAGATTGTGTGGAAGGAGGACAGTTTCGACATTTCCTTCTCTGTTACTCTCCAACATTCCGCACCATAGAGAAGCACAGAAAGTACGCAGCTCTCATACAGTCTTAATTTGGTGTTTGTGCTGTACTGGGAAGACTTCCAAATGTTGTTGAGAATAGCAAAGGCTGTTCTCGCTTTATTCATTCTGTTGTTAATGTCCTTGCTTGTTCCGCCGTCAGGTGTTACTATGCTTCCTAGGTAAGTAAATGTGTCTGTCTGTTCTAACTTCTGGTTCCTTACTGTTATTGGCTCAGGATTGCCCACATTTAGTGTCATGACCTCCGTCTTCTTCAGATTGATGTTCAGGCCAACCTGCTGGCCATACTTATTCAGTCTATCAGTTTTGTCTTGAATGTGTTGGTGTGAATGCGCGAGCAGTGCAATGTCATCTGCATATTCCAAATCTTCCAGTGTAGAAAACATTGTCCATCTAATTCCTCTTGGACTGCCCTCTGTTGTCTGGCGCATCACCCAATCTATGACTGTCAAAAATAATGTTGTTGATAAGGGCATCCCTGTCGTACTCCTGTTTTCACTTCGAAAGTTACATTACTCGATCCAACACTGCACGTAAAGTTAGAATAGAGGCTTTTTATAATGGAAACAATGCGGCTGGGAATTCCATAAGCCCTCAGAATTTTCCATAGGCTGTCCCTGTGTATGCTGTCGAAAGCCTTTTCAAAATCAACAAAGTTAATGTACAGCTGTCTCTGCCATTCTGAGCACTGCTCTATAATGTTCCTGAGGGCAAATATATGATCTGCACATCTTCTGTTCTTTCTGAAACCCGCTTGTTCTTTCCTCAGTTTATGGTCAACTGCTTTTGAAATTCTCTGGATGATTATCCTGCCTAGTATTTTGCTGGGAACTGAGAGGAGGGTAATTCCTCTCCAGTTGTTGCAGTCTGCAAGGTCGCCCTTCTTGGGCAATTTGACAATTGTTCCTTTACTCCACTCTGTTGGTGTTGTCTCAGTTTCCCAGACTTGTGCAAATAGTGGTTCTAATAGTTCTGCTGCTAGTTCAGGGTCTGTCTTGAATAGCTCAGCATTCAGATTGTCGTGACCAGGCGCTTTTCCATTTTTTAGCCCTTTGATAGCTGTGATAATTTCTTCTTTTCGTGGAATGTCTGTATTTACGTCTAAGTCACTTTCAGCCTCAGGAACATTCAGCTGAGTCTCTGGTGGTTCCTTATTCAGTGTTTCTCTGAAGTGCTCTGCCCACCTTGTTTCCTGCCCCTGTGCTGTGGTGATGAGATTTCCTTGCTTGTCTCTTACTAACGTTATGTTGTTTGCACCTCGTTTTCCACTGATAGCTTTAGTTATTTTATAAACTGTGCTTTGTTCATTTCTCAGTGCTGCCTCTTCTGCCTGTCTTGCAAGGTCATCCAGAAATGTCCTTTTGTTAGCACGGGTTTGACGTTTTACTTCCTTGTCCAGCTGACTGTACTGTTCACTATATATTGCCTTTAACCTGGGAGACTTAGCTTCTGTTTTCTTCCTTTTCATTTCCTTTCTCTTCGCTATGGTGTTTAGCGTTTCTGGTGTTATCCGTCTTGGCTCTTTCTTTCTTGGAATCCCAAGCATGACTTGCTGCTTTCTTTATATATTGTTGAGATGGTGTTGAATTTCTGGTCCACATCGTCGGTCTCTGTTCTTTCCTGGCTTTTGGTAATCAGATATCGTTTCTTTACGTCGACCACAAACGCTTTTCTGGTGAGGGGTTCCTTAAGTTTCGTGATGTTGTATCTTTTCTGTTTGACTGCAACTGGTCCAGCAGCTCTGAGTTTCACCTTCAGTCTTGCTACTACTAGGTGATGATCACTTCCCACATCTGCGCCTCTTCTTACTTTCACGTCTTGTAGTGCATGTCTCCATCTGCCATTGATCATTATGTGATCTATCTGGTTTTTGTCTCGTCCGTTTGCTGATTCCCATGTTAACTTGTGCACTTCTTGTGTTGAAAAAGTGTTCCTCCGATGACCAGGTTGTTAATACTGCAGAAGCTTATTAATTTGTCCCCATTCTCATTTACTGTTCCACTGCCGCATTTCCCCATTACTCTTTCGTTATAATTATTGTGTGTTCCAACTTTCGCATTTAGGTCTCCCATTACTATAATAAGATCGTACCTGGGTACAGTTTCCATTTCCTTTTGTACCTGTTGATAGAACTCGTCCTTGATCTCTTCGTCGCTGTCATTTGTTGGTGCATAACATTGTATAATTGTGGTGTTGGTGAATCTCCCTCTCAGTCTTGCTCTTATTAGTCTGTTGTTAATGGGTTTCCATTCCAGTAGAGACCTTTCCATTCCTTTCTTAAGGATAATGGCTACACCTTCGTTGTGCTGACCGTCCTCTCTACCAGAATAAAGTACTGTTTCCCCTGTAGCTGTTTTTATTCTCCCCATCCCTGTCCATCTGCTCTCGCTTATTCCCAGGATATGTAGTTTGTAATTCCTCATCTCTGCTGTAATCTGTCTCAGCTTTCCTGCCTCGTTCATAGTTCTGACATTCCAAAAACCAATTCTGGTTTCGTGTTTTGCGGTCTGGGCATCCGTTTTCATGCCAGTGGCTTCCTTTCGGCTTTCACCACTGTCAGTCATACGAGCCTGAGACTCCGAATGTCCGTCCCGCATCAAAGTATTTCCATTTATTGCTGTTTCCGTAACGTGTGTGATTTTTTACACAGACAGGGGTGTCGGCCCTGTGCTAAAACCCCCAACCTGGAGGACCAGGGTACCAGCTTTTGTCTGACCCCTACCCACGCAGACCAGTCCAGCATGGTTGAACCTACCAGGAGTAAAACTCCCACTGGCATAGCTCTGGGGATTGTCAGGGTACACAAGCTGCCATACCGCTACAAGGTATAGGTACCATTGATGGCAGACTGCTTAACTTAAACTGACATTAATAAGTACTGCAGGCATACATCAGTGCAGGCAATATACATCTTGCAGGTGTGGTAATCATATTCCTCCAACGAAGGACATATTCTAAAATCTAGTCCCAACGGACACTATCCCTGCATATCGGTCAAAAGACACAAGCGGAATCTAAGGCAGATTAACACGCTCACGTCTGCACTATTCTTGAGCAGCCGTCAAGACGTAACTTCCGGAAACTCATGACGACCGTCTGTAAACATCAAACCAGGAAGTGATCTTATACAACCAATGTTATGATATTTAGACATAACAGGAAGCTACTCAGGACTCCATTCATTTTAAACATGTTTTTTGGGTGGGGTAATTTCAAAATATTCCGACATGGAATAATTTTCCGCATGATGCAAAAGTCACGTCTCCCATATATGGCAATTAAACATCCGATGCCTTGTGTACAAACTCATTAACACATCGGTAAACTCTCTCAGCAATGTGTGTAAGATATAACATCTTATTACTTTACAAGTCGGACTGAAAACGATTAGGTCATCTGTGTCTGTCCAAAATTTGTCACCCAGACACGTAATCTCTTATCTGTCGCGCGCCCTTCGGCGATTAACCAAATATGCTACGGCCGCACCCGATATTAACCAACATGGTTGTCGATTAATTATCTCAGCCGCTCCGTGCAAAGCAGACAGAAATGGATAACAAACAGACATGACGACTTATCCATGAGAGGGGTGTAAGAAGGAAAATACAAAATATATGCTACAGTGCAGAGAAAGAAAAAAGTGCGACCATTGAAAAGCACGCAATAAAATCAGTACAACATATGTAACTGATTACCGCCGTAGTGAAACAGAGATCGAGAAGAGGTCGCCCCATTTTGTCACAAAGAGTTTAGCATAGAAATATGGATCAGTAATTACTGAGCAGAGTTTACAATGGAAAGATTTAAATAGATATTATTAAGCAAAGAGTTCAGCTTGGCCCGGTAAAATAGGTTCTAAACACTAGTGTAGAACTAGTTAAACGACTGGTGGCTCTAGACGTAACACTATTGCGTAAATTGTTTAAGATGCAGATCGGTGGATCTAGATTCTAGACACTGTTGTGTAAATAGTTTAACATGCAGATCGGTGGATCTAGATTCTAGACACTGTTGTGTAAATAGTTTAACATGTAGATCCGTGGATCTAGATTCTTGACACTATCGATTAAATAGTTTAACATGCAGATTGGTGGATCTAGATTCTAGACACTATATCTAAATAGTTTAACATGCAGATCGGTGGAAAACCTCAAAAATGGGGTATCTGAGAAAGGTGGCTAAAAGTAACAAGAAGAGTCATGGTCTGCAACCAGACGATACGTCAAGGCCTAAAAACCCAATCCCTGAAAACATAACCTTTATGTTTGTCTAATATTTATTTACTGTTTACAGGCCTCGGGTTTCCCTTCCTTTTGATTGTTCGTGCGTTTGACCTACAAACGTTATGTCGTTTCCGGCGTTTTCTACTCGACCCGTTTGACGTCAATTAAAATAAACATACCAGGAATATAAATATTATTTTTCGCACCTTACAAAACGATACAGTGAAAAAAATGAAAATACTGATAACGAAGAGGAAAAAAACCAAATTCAAATCTTGAACATGTTAACTAGGATTTGGACAGGAAAAGAATCGTAACTGAAAAGGGTAATGCAGTTCATTTTATTTACAAAACGCAATTGACGTCATAAAAAAAGCGCTTGTCGTTCGCCCCGGAAGTAACGACAATCCGTTCTTTAAAAACTGGTGATTTCTTGAGTGAGAAAATTCAGAACTATACCAAATTTTATGCTTTGATAAGTCGGTTGCATTAACCATGTGTGAAGAAATTTTCTTGCACGAGACATCCTCTGACGCAGTTTGATTTCTATAAGCTGATTGTGCCTAGGTATCGTTTCTATCTTAGTAATAAATGATGAAAAGTGGGCTCAACCTTTGCCTTGCTGTTTGGTTTCTTTGTGGATTTTTTTTTTTTAAATTAATGAAGAAAAATATCCCGTTCAACAGTGGAACAGTAAATGAGAATGGGGACAAATTAATAAGCTTCTGCAGTATTAACAACCTGGTCATTGGAGGAACACTTTTTCCACACAAAGAAGTGCACAAGTTAACATGGGAATCACCAAACGGACGAGACAGAAACCAGATAGTTCACATAATGATCAATGGCAGATGGAGACATGCACTACAATACGCGAAAGTAAGAAGAGGCGCAGATGTGGGAAGTGATCATCACCTAGTAGTAGCAAGACTGAAGGTGAAACTCAGAGCTGCTCGACCAGTTGCAGTCAAACAGAAAAGATATAACATCACGAAACGTAAGGACCCCCTCACCAGAAAAGCTTTCGTTGTCGACGTAAAGAGACGATATCAGATTACCAAAAACCAGGAAAGAACAGAGACTGATGATGTCGACCAGAAATTCAACACCATCTCAACAATATACAAGGAAAGCAGCAAGTCATGCTTGGGATTCCAGGAAAGAAAGAGCCAAGACTGGATAACACCAGAAACGCTAAACACCATAGCGAAGAGAAAGGAAATAAAAAGAAACAAAAACAGAAGCTAAGTCTCCCAGGTTAAAGGCAATATATAGTGAACTGTACAGTCAGCTGGACAAGGAAGTAAAACGTCAAACCCGTGCTAACAAAAGGACATTTCTGTATGACCTTGCAAGACAGGCAGAATAGGCAGCACTGAGAAATGAACAAAGCACAGTTTATAAAATAACTAAAACTATCAGTGGAAAACGAGGTGCAAACAACATAACATTAGTAAGAGACAAGCAATGAAATCTCATCATCACAGCACAGGGGCAGGAAACAAGATGGGCAGAGCACTTCAGAGAAACACTGAATAAGGAACCACCAGATACTCAGCTGAATGTTCCTGAGCCTGAAAGTGACTTAGACGTAAATACAGACATTCCACGAAAAGAAGAAATTATCACAGCTATCAAAGGGTTAAAAAATGGAAAAGCGCCTGGTCACGACAATCTAAATGCTGAGTTATTCAAGGCAGACCCTGAACTAGCAGCAGAACTATTAGAACCATTATTTGCACAAGTCTGGGAAACTGAGACAACGCCAACAGAGTGGAGTAAAGGAATAATTGACAAATTGCCCAAGAAGGGCGACCTTGCAGACTGCAACAACTGGAGAGGAATTACTCTCCTCTCAGTTCCCAGCAAAATACTAGGCAGGATAATCATCCAGAGAATTTCAAAAGCAGTTGACCATAAACTGAGGAAAGAACAAGCGGGTTTTAGAAAGAACAGAAGATGTGCAGATCATATATTCACCCTCAGGAACATTATAGAGCAGTGCTCAGAATGGCAGAGACAGCTGTACATTAACTTTGTTGATTTTGAAAAGGCTTTCGACAGCATACACAGGGACAGCCTATGGAAAATACTGAGGGCTTATGGAATTTCCAGCCGCATTGTTTCCATCATAAAAGCCTCTATTCTAACTTTACATGCAGTGTTGGATTGAGTAATGTAACTTTCGAAGTGAAAACAGGATTACGACAGGGATGCCCCTTAACAACATTATTTTTGACAGCCATAGATTGGGTGATGCGCCAGACAACAGAGGGCAGTCCAAGAGGACACATTAGTCAGAGACTAATGTACTATTGTTTGCACCTCGTTTTCCGCCAATGATTTTAGTTATTTTATATACTGTGCTGTGATCATTTCTCACTGCTGCCTCTTCTGCCTGTCTTGCAAGATCGTCTAGGAATTTCCTTTTGTTAGCTCAGGTTTGGCGTTTAACTTCCTTGTTCAGCTGACTGTACTGTTCGCGAAATAATTGCCTTAACCTGGGAGACTTCGCTTCTGTTTTCTTTCTTTTCATTTCCTTTCTCGTCGCTATGGTGTTTAATGTTTCTGGTGTTATCCAAACTTGCTTCTTCCTTTCCTGGAATCCCAAGCGTAATTTGCTGCTTTCCTTATATATTGTTGAAATGGTGTTGAATTTCTGGTCAATATCATCAGTCGATGTCTTTTCCTGGCTTTTGGCAATTTGATATCGTTTCTTTATATCAGCCACAAAAGCTTTTCTGGTAAGGGGGTCCTTCAATTTGCTGATGTCATACCTTTTCTGTGTAGTTACAGTTGGTCCAGCAGTTCTGTGTTTCACCTTTAGTTTTGCTACTACTAAGGTGGTGATCACTTCCCACATGTGTACTTCTTCTTACTTTCACATCCTGTAACGAATATCTCCATCTACCATTAATCATAATGAGATCTATCTGGTTTCTGTCCCGTCCATTTCGTGATTCCCATGTTAATTTGTGAATTTCTTTGTGTGGGAAAAGTGTTCCCCCAATGACCAGGCTGTTAATGCTACAGAAACTTATTAATTTATCCCCATTCTCGTTTACTGTTCCGCTGCCGAATTTCTCAATTACTCTTTCATTACATGTATTGTGTGTTCCTATTTTCGCAGTTAGGTCTCCCATTACTACAATTAGATCGTATCTAGGTATGGCTTCCATTTCTTTTTGCAGCTGTTGATAGAATTCGTCGTTGACCTCTTCGTCGCTGTCATTTGTTAGTGCATAGCATTGTATTATTTTAGTGTTGGTGAATCTCCCTTTAAATCTTATTTGTATCAGCCTATTGTTGATGGGTTTCCATTCCAGTAATGACCTCTCTATTCCTTTCTGTAGAATAATGGCTACACCTTCATTGTGCTGTCCATCCTCTCTTCCAGAGTAATGTACTGTTTCTCCTGTTGCAGTTTTAACTTTTCCTGTCCCTGTCCAACTGCTCTCGCTTATCCATAGAATGTGTAATCTATAGTTTCTCATTTCCGCTGTAACCTGTTTTAGTTTTCCCGTCTCGTTCATTGTCCTAACATTATGTGGGCAACCCTGAGCTCATATTAGTAAGGAATCAGAAAGTGGAACATACAGACACCTTCACATACCTAGGATGCATAGTAACATCAGACGGCGGAGCAAGCAAAGACATCAACAACAGAATGAACAAAGCAAGAACAGACTTTGTTAGTCTAAACAACATCTGGAGGTCCTCTCAGTACAGCACAAACACAAAATTAAGATTATATGAGAGCTGTGTACTTTCTGTGCTTCTCTATGGTGCGGAATGCTGGAGAGTAACAAAGAAGAAAATGTTGAAATTGTCCTCTTTCCGCAGAATCTGCCTAAGAAAAATTCTCCGAATCGTTTTGGCCGAATACCATCACCAACCAAGAACTGCTTACTCGGAGCAACCAAGAGGACATGCACAACATCGTAACTGGCAGACGCTGGAGTTGGGTTGGCCATGTCCTCAGAAGAGACTCCGATGCCATCACAAGAACAGCTATGCTATGGACCCCGGAAGGAAAATGAAAGAGAGGCCGACTAAAAATAACGTGGCTGAGAAATGTGGAGGCTGAGATGCAAAGAGTGAATCAGAGCTGGGGCACTGCACAAAGGATGGCTACCGACCGAGCAAGGTGGAAGCAGTTTGTTGCCGCCCTACATTACGCCACCAGGCATTGACGGTCGGCGGCTAAGGATCAAAGAAGAAGAATGAAGAGAACATTAGTTTATTTTTGTCTTGAAGAAGATTCTAGATAAACAAGGGTAGTGGGAGACAGACCCCTACCAAAATGCGCAAGTTATTTGCTATTGATTTGGCATTTGAGATGTTAAAATACAACATCTCTGATTGGACTTCATATCCACGTAGCTGTGTGGACGCGTGGGCCGAGTGTCGCTTAAAATCTGCTAATTCAACTCGTCGAGAAGACATTTTAGACAAGCCAGGATAAAGAATAGAATCATGTTTCTAATTTAAAGGACTGGACAACGTACTTTAGCATATTCTGGACTTAGACAGTAAGACAACTCTACCTTTACTACAGTGTAATACGGAAAGCTGGGAATCTGAATACAAAATCACGGTAGGATTCTATTGTAAAGTAATACCCCAGACCACGTGTAAGAGGCATCTTAACCAAGTTGTTGAAACTATTTCCCTGAGCCAGAAGTCTGTTTTGCCCAAAGTATTTGGGTCTGTGGTACCAATTTGTGGTACTAGTATGTGGAACAAGTATGTGGTATAATTGGCCTTCAGTCAAAGCTAGACACCAACATCAGACGGGTCTTGAAGACGCTGGACCATCTTCGTAATTACCCCATGATACTACTTGGGACATGTTACCGCCACTAGACTTGACCATTGACGAGAAAAACCAGTCTACAGCCTGCAAGGAACCAACATCGGCTGCAGCAGAAGCCAACTGACACCTTACTGGCATCTAAGTACCCCTTCAGCGCTGCCAAGTGAACTCTTTAAGAAAATTTTCAAAACCTTAACCAGAACTGTGATGAATCCTTAAAGGCTAAACATTTTTTCATCAACACCTTTATTTATTTTAACCCTGTTAAATATAATTGATTATTAAATTTGTTATCTGTATATTTACACATTTAAAGTGGATTTAATCATTTTGAGTTTACTGCACTCGTATGTCTCAGTCATTTTGAATACTTATAAACAGAGCTATTAAAATAATATCTTCCTGAAATAAATCAGTTGGGGGCTCATCAAAGGAGCAAAATTCTTTTCTCCTCATAGAAGGTCTGGGAAGATACTAAGTTCATTACGGCCCTTGATAATATCAGTTGTGATTTTTGATTTCTTAAATTCCTTTGAGGCTCCCTAGAATTGAAGCATCCTTCTTCAATTAACATCTCTGCCAAGAGTAATCTTGAGCGACAGGTAGATACCTTTGAAGACCTTCAGTAGATACTCTGAATTGTGGCCACTGTTGGACCATCACTGCAGAGCAAGGGTAGAAATCCCGTGGCAGCATGTAATGTATGTATATATGTTTGTATGTATGTATGTTTGTATGTATGTGCAACGGGTTATTATGTTGCAGGGACGTAGGTAAAAGAGCATGTTTCATATAATGCAGGTACTGCGGGTATTACATATTACTGTATTTTAATCCAGTTACAACAGCGTAACTCGACGTGAATCATTGTACAGTAAGTTAAAACTGGCCAAGTACAACTAATAGAGGCTGGAACAAGTCCCCACAGCGAATAGCTCCTTGAAGTTAATCCACAATTTCACGCTAACTTTAAGACGGGTACACTTATTCAATATTCCGAAAATAATATAACACTTATCTATAGTTACATTCAACTAACAGCCTTCGTGGATTTATTCTTTTTGACGCTTTGCACATAAATATACATCATTCGCGTGCCAGTACATATCATAAAAGAACGGCGGTAGCGCAGCAGTTAGTACACTGGCTTCCCAGCTCGGCGGTCCTGGTTTGATCCCTACTTGAAGTTGCATATTTTTTAGACCGCAAACGGCTCCGGGGTCGACACAGCCTCATGAATTGGATACAAGAGCAACTCTGGGAAGGTTAAGGCGACCGGCGTGATGCTGACCACATCACCCCTAGTGCGCCGGTGGTCAAGAAAAATATAGTCCTAACACCATATTCCCAATATGCCTCAATGGGCTTGTAACGGGATCCTTTGCCTTCCTTACGTATTATAAAATATCGTTACTATTGAACTAGGATCTGAGCCACGCACGACCACGAATATTAATCACAGGTGATTTAGAATAATAACACGGGATACTATCTTATTATAACAGGGGCGGTCAATAACATACTTCTCAAACATGGCCGAACGCCTTGACGGCAAAACAGAGAATCTCGAGTCATTACTCAGAATGAAAACGCGTCATCCGAACAACCACACATTGTTACAGATACATCAATGCCTTAGTGCGCGACAAAAATCTTTCAAATATATATTCCCGTCTGCCGCGCAAAAAGAATCGTAACAGTACGTATTATGTATCATATTCATTTTCCGTTTCTCTTTCAAAGGAGCATGAATCAACTACTGCAGTTTCCCTGTACCTTTCTGTGCAGGAAGAGCTTGTACAAAGCATTCACATGCTCTTTCAGGGGTGATAACCAAGGTTGCCACTCAAGTTCTAGAGATGAACCCATATTTTCTTCTATAAAAAAACCAGAAATGCCCAGATTATTTTATGCCTCAAATACACGGGATAGACGATGCTTACACAATCTTTTAGTGCAACTTTAGCACAAATAAGCTGTGTGCTACCAATTTTTATTTATTTCTTCATTTTTATTTTATTTTTTATTACCACAAATTCACAATTATATAAAAATGATTTTATTAACACCCCATACATGAACTCTTGAAAATGAGATATTTTAACAGTAACATACTTACAGTAGTTACTTTAACAAAATGTTCATCAAATCAAATATAAAATGTTAGTTGTAACTTGTTACTGTTGAAAATCGTCACTTGTCAGCGACTCGGCATCCATGTCGACAACTTATCCTTCGTCAGTATCATATGCATGAATTGACAACGTGGAATCTTGATTGTGCAGTTCCAAAATCTTTGCATATTTCTGCCGACAATGTCCTTCACGCACATCTTCAACCACGCTTTTACTAGGATTAAACTTATGACAAACTCTAATCCTTCAGTTCGCTGTCTGTTAGCCATTCCTCACAAAAAGCCTGCTGATACCATGGCTTCACTTTTTTACGCGGTGGTGTGTGTGTCGTCATGCTGCTACAACTACCTAGCGTACCTTCATCATCGCTCATTTTATAATCTTATAATAACAAAACAAAAACAAAAAATATGCTGTTTATCTGCTTGAGTCTAAAATTTAAAAAGAATACTTTAAAAAACATCGCAAAAATGACTGAGTATTGTAGATGACAGCGATTAACAGAATAACAGGAAATAGATAGTTGATGTAAACGAGTAAAAAAAAAACAACGTCATTGATGTGGTTAAAATTAAGAATTAAATTTAAGTGGAATAAAAAATATATAGCACATAACTTTTTACATTTAATTATAATATACATATAATGTATAATGTTCAGTGCACAGAATATACATACATTGTAAATGTAAATTGTCAAATATACCCAGATTAATGCAGATTTGGAAAAACAATACCCAGATACCCAGACGGAAACCAAATAACCCAGATCTAGTAAAAAATACCCAGCTGTGGCAACACTGGTGATAACTGTCACTACACGTTTTGACGAGGTTTCCAGCACCATGCACAACCGCATATTAACCGCCTTGTACGACATGCTTGAGGGAACAGTTGTATGCTTTTCGATTACCACTTGTTGTGTCGGGCTTCATAAAAAGATTTGTGTCTGCTACCATTTGACCAGGTAACAGAATCACAATGCGTGTAAACTGAATAGAACCTCCTGCAGTTCCTGAAGCTCTCAGGTGAGAGAAGGAAACAACATGACGAGCTCTTTCATGCATGCCGTAAATGGCGACTAATTTGAGATTTTGCATGGGGCTGGCAAAATCATCACGTGAACCAGATTACTACAGAAACCACCGTGTTAAGTGCACACAAGGCTGAACTTCTTAATTTATTTACCTAACCTTAAATGTAGGCCGAGGAATTAAAAAATCCCTAGGCAATTAGACATCGTAAATAGTAGGCCATACGGCTGCTGCCATGGCAAAATTTAAAAATGAAGAAACCTACCCACCACAAAAATATCTATACAGTAGAATATGCTATTCCTGTATACAAACATTAGGATCGTCGCCGGTGCTACGGAGTTCGTGCACCCTGCTGAGATCCTCCTGTGATTTAAGGGAGGAGATCGGAGCAGTTATTGAGTTGTCCCTGTGCAACAAACATGGTCCTTAAAATCAAACCAAATATAGGTCAAATTTCTTCTTGCTTTTAATTTAAAACAAAACAGAAAAGAAATAAATTTTGAATATGCAAATACTGTGTCATTAAGGAAACTTCGGCCGTTAAAGTTTGCACTTTTCTAGCAAAGAAATATCCCTGTTTAATCCCAGTCGCTTGTGCCTCGCGTTGGGTGCAATAAAGCCGTGACCCGTGTTAGCCCGTATGTGCGTAAGCTACATCTGCACTCTACAGATGTGTTTAACTTGTTTTAGTGCACTGTCAATGCGCGACGTGTGAACCTCCGCTATCCAGTTCGTGGTTCGTACAGCGCAAGTGTTCTCAACATGTAATCTGCCAAACCCCAGTGGGTTCACAAACTGTGTCAGAGACAGGGCAAAGCTGTTTTTGATTTTATTACATTTTTTTTTTCTTTTGCTTTGGTGAAGTTAGCCCTACTGTGACGAAACGGGGCGACCTCTATCGATCTTCGGTTCTCTACGGCAGTATCGGTACATTTGTGGTACCGATTTCTATTAGGTGCTGTCAATTATTGCACTTTTCTTTCTTTATTTGTCTGCTAAGTAGCAGATATGTGATTTTATCAAATCACTCTGTAGGTGATAACTATCACAGTTGTGACATTCCTTGCAAATATGTGTTACCGTGTGGCCAGAAAGGTGTAATTTTAGACTGAGTAATAGTTGTCGATCTAGTCTAAGGTGTATATTTGTGCTCATCTTGGCATTCTCACACGGGAATGGGCGATCTAAACGAAACACAACTTTGCCATCTGTGAGAAAGACAAACGTGTGAGACGCAGAAGATGTAATGGGAGACAGACCTCGGTTGTTATACATTCTGGCGCTGTCTGATAACACATTATATATATATCTGATTGTTCTTTAGAGCAACTAGGCCTCTAAGATACTGATCAAATGGTGTCATTTAGACCAGTGAGCTGTGTATAATATTTCATCATAGATAG
The DNA here is from genome assembly GCA_024509875.1 of Oreohelix idahoensis. Taxonomy (NCBI): domain Eukaryota; kingdom Metazoa; phylum Mollusca; class Gastropoda; order Stylommatophora; family Oreohelicidae; genus Oreohelix; species Oreohelix idahoensis. The sequence continues at coordinate 404,210 of JAMPIV010018963.1, forward strand.
AAGTGTTTCATTTGCGATTTCTCTTGCGTGATGATGTAGTTAGTAAATAGCAGGAGTATGAAGGCATTATTGTTGACTGAGATATGTTTATTGTTGATTACATATTCATACAAACACCACACAAACACCACACACACAACACCCACACACATGGACACATAGGCATATCTACTAGCATATTTTCACACATGTGTAATACCACACACACACAACACACACACACACACACACACATGGACATATAAGCGCATATACATGCAAGTTTTCACACATATGTATGTATTATTACGTAGATGAGGTTTGTCCATTAGAAAGATGCTAGTTTATTTTATTTCATTTTATTTCAGAGAGTCCAGCAGTCTGTGCTGGGTTATATGGTGCTACGTACCTAAATAATAAATATAATACCTAAATAGCTAGGTTATACGGTGTTGCATAGGAATTACCTACAAAGTAAACTTGGGGACAACATTGTTTTCTGTATGATTCATATCTACCTGATAGGGTTTCATTAATAAAAGTGGGACCCCAGTCATCAAGAGAGTTTTTCTGTGACTGCGAAGTGCGTGTGAAAGTAGGCCAATGAGAGTGACGACAACATTACACACGAGTTCTTATTCTTCTTCACACTCGTCTTCGCACTGTCACATATGTCACCGGTTTGTTACCTGGTCATCCCAGCCTACAAAGACCTGAGATAAGATAGTCGCTGGCGCGTTTAGACTGAACCGCTGATAAGACGACATTACCGTCTGTGTGGCACGGGCGGGCAGACAGATGTGATGTAATTGCTTCCGGTCCTTGGTTAAAAAGTAATCACGGCTTTATTACATTTTAGACAATATGAGTCTACAAATGTGTTTGCGAGAGTGTACGCAAGACATCAGATGCCCATATATTGTAATACGTGACCTTTGCAGGCACGCACCTTATTTCACGTGAGACATTTTTTGAAATATCACAGCCTATACTGCATGATTTGAAATGATTGGATCTTTCTGACTAGATTCATAACATCACTGGAGGGAATAGAAGCTGACAATTTCACAGTTTTATTTCTCTGTTGTTTGCACGCTCGCCAAGACATCAGACCTTCGCCAGGGGAAGAACTAGATTCATAATTCCTAATTGTTATCCGGACCTTTTATAGGAGAACCAGATAAGACTGATAAAGCCCAGGAAATCTCTTTCAAATTTTAATATGGAACAACGGAACTTGGAAAATTGAAGAAACACGGAGTCAGAAGGGGCAATCTATGTTAGAATTAAAAGAAATCCCAGACACGTGTTGTAAGAGAACGATTCGTCTCTTTTATTCATCTGTGCGACAAGTCGGTAGCTAGGATTGGCGTAAGTTGGATTTACATTTCATATTTTATTACTAACATATATATGTATATATTACCATGTGAATTTTATTGTGTAAAACTCGCTATTGGATATCAAAGTCATTTGAGACTGGCAAACACAGCGTATTGAATGATGATTCATGAACCACCACTGCACGGGCTGGTGATTGCTTTATTAATAGTTTCGTAAAGAGAACTAAAAACATAAAGTAGTTCCAGGTTCCCTATGGAGCAGGAAGGGAAAGATGAAAAGAAATGATGTCCATTCTAAGCATAAGACTTACATTTTCAAAGCAGTGTAAGTGTCCCTATAAACATATTCATTTTAAAATTAATTTAAGGCTTCACGCTTTAAACCAGTGTAAATATCCATGGGAAAATATTCATTTTAATTAATAGAAGTTTCAAACTTTTCCACAAGTGTAAATTTAAATGAAACCCGAATTAATTTATATTGTGAACACTTTTCAAACAGTGGAGATGTAAATGTAAAACATATTATATCTGTACGTTTAACCTTTTCCATTTAAATGCAATGTAAAGCTAAAGCTATTCAGTTTAAATGTAAAGGAAGTTTTATCCCAAGGGATTAAATTTAATTCTCATCGAGGGTAAACTCTGAGTTAAGTGGGATGGTGAAACAGAAGAGGGGGGACACATAACTGTGTCGAAGAACGCCATACTCAGAAGAGCGTACTTTTCTATTCTTCTATCACAGTTATTGGTGGTACCAGCAGAACGTAATATTTCTGGAACAAGACGGGATCAGTGGCCTTTAAGACACAGGACACTGTGTAGACTTTCCTGGAAGATTCTGGGAGACGAGCTACACCCGACAACCTTGACCAGAGACGAGTGATCAGTGTGAAAAGACAGAACCGTCATTGGCAGCTAAGTTCAAATATATGCTGCCATCTGAACTTTCTTACCCTTTTTTGCAATCCCCAAATACGAGGATGAGAGTTTTTCTTTATTCATAACTATTCAAATTATTTTCAAACTGTTACAACTAAAGTGATTATTAAATTTTGTTATTTGTAATGACATGGTACGCAACCAGACGATACGTCAAGGCCTTAAATCCTACCCCCTGCAAACCCAAGTAGAACAGTCCCAATTAAGATGGTTTGGCCATGTCTGCAAAATGGGAGAAGATCGGATACCACGACAAGCATAGGAAACAAAGAGCCAAGGATCCAGAGGACCACTACTGCAAAGCAGGGGAGGCAATACCGTCACACCTACGGTTAGTTTAAGGCAGGGTAATCTGAAATGAGTAATGTGACTATTTTAGGAATATGGTCAAAGAAAAGCCTTACGTTCAGATTACAAGGCCGTCGTCAAGATAAAAATGATCTAAAACAGAAGAGAAAGAAAATGAGAGCTAATTTATATACTTAAAAATGATACAACCCGAAATTAAAATTTCATTTACTGTCATTGATTCCGGCCTGAACAAAATAGCCACTAGTAAGCATCCGGGTAATTTATAGAGCGCATGAATACAGTTTAAAAAAAAGGACAAATCTTTTTTTTTTTAATACGGAACAAAATAAAAAATAAAGAATGGAGCGGTTAGGGGCAAAGAAACAAAGGATAAAACAAATCGAGAAATGAATAATACATATAGAAGTTAGTTGCTTATCCTTTACAGGACGTGGCAATCAACCCCAGCTTTTATTGGCTGTTTGTGATTTTTCTAGGCAATTTTTTTCATTCAGTAGTTTGCCATTGCTTTCTGAACGGTACGGCGCTTATACCATTGTTAAAAATCCACACAAAGCGATCTGCTACCAAACCGCCTGCAGCAGGTTTCGAACCTGGTATATCTGGATTATGAAACTGCGTTCATATCCATTAGGCCACAGACGCCACATATAGAAGGTTGCCTCATATACAGGAGTAAGGTCAAGAATTCCCTAACACGCCCATTGAGGCATATTGGTAATATGGTGTTAGACCCATCGACACACTTGGGGTGATGTGGTCAGCATCACGCCGCCCGCCGTATTTATCCCAGAAAGTCTCCAGTACCCAATTCAGGAGGCTGGGTCAACCCCGGAACCGTTTGCTGTCTAAAAAAATCCCACCTCAACTGGGGATCGAACCATGGACCGCCGAGCTAGGAAGCCAGTGCACTAAGAAGTGCCCAGTGTTTAATTCAAGACAGGATCCGCACTCTAGCGCCATCTGCTCATGGTCTTTCGTCGGTTTCTGTATCATTCTTACGTCACGTGGTCAGTTTTCGTCTGGGTTGTGGGCGCTCTCTGTTTCTGTATCATTCTTACGCCACGTGGTCAGTTTGCTTCTCGGAGTTCGTTGGTTGTGGGCGCTCTCTGTTTCTGATTTACTCTGGGATTTCAGAATAAATACTAGCTTGTGGTAGTTCGGGGAGGGGGGGGGGGGGGGGTCACCGATGAGATACAAAAATAATAGAGTATTTCTAATTAATGTGAGCTGCTGTAAAACAAGAAGATAACGTCAACAACAACAAACTTCTTCTTCATTCACTTTCAAACGTCAACTTGAATACGTTCACAGACAGCAGTGGTCAGCCTGACGCTGTTGGTACGGTATCTCCGTGGAGCTTTTCCATGAATTATACTGGTGGTTGCCACATGTGCTTTCTCTGTTCCTCATATGTTGGGCACTTTTAATGTAGATGTTCAGCAGCCATTTTGGCGGTGCCACAGTCACACAGATCAGTAGTTTATATCTTTAGCTTGTTGAATAGATGGTATCCCAAACTGTTCTAGCCTGTGTGAAGCCTGAAGATTACCAGCTGGCAATGTGCATCCTTTTTTTCAGTGGCCTGGATGGTCTGCTTCCCACTTGCTCCCGTATGTGCTGTGATAAAACTCTTGGCATCTTCATAAGTTATACTTGTGTCACAGTGAGTTAGCTTTCCATCTTCCTATGCCAATCTGTTAGCCTATTCATTTCCAAGGATGTTGCAGTGAGATTGGATCTACTGCATCACAACTATTTTGAACTGCTGACACAAATTGTGGAGTGTTACTCTCATGTTATCCAAAATGGATTCAGTTTTACGATTGAACGATGTACCAAAAACACAGAACGTTTCACAATTTACCTGTCCTTAGGCGAATCTTTTGGCCGAATACCATCACTAGCCAAGATCTGCTTACTCGTAGCAAGCAAGAGGACATGCACACCATCATAGCTGGCAGACGCTGGAGCTGGGTTGGCCATGTCCTCAGAAGAGACCCCGATGCCATCACAATAACAGCTATGCTTTGGGCCCCTGAAGGAAAACTAAAGAGAGGCCGACCAAAAACAACCTGGCGGAGGACTGTGGAGGCTGAGATGCAAAGAATGAACCAGAGTTGGGGCACTGTACGAAGGATGGCCACCGACCGAGCAAAGTGGAATCAATTTGTTGTTGCCCTACAAGACGCCACTAGGCGTGATGGCCACTGACTGCTTTGACGGTCGGCGGCTAAGGATCAAAGAAGAAGAAGAAGGCATAGTCACCAACAGGAGTCAAATACAAATATAGACTACCTTCAGTTACACATCTCCACATCGATGGTCGGCTGCAATGGATTTCCAAATTTCTTCTGTCTCTTGTCTTGATGTGCACTCTAATACACTCTCCCCTTTTCATCTCTTGATGTGCACTCTAATACACTCTCCCCTGTTCATCTCTTGATGTTATCTTCCCACATATATCGCTGTCTTCCTCTTGCACGCTTGATTTCAATTCTTCCTTCTAATACGGTCCTCATTAAGGTAAATATAGATATGTTCACAGAAAAAAAAAAAACAAAGGACGATACAAACAGGTTGGAAATAGATGAACTAATAAGACAGAGAGAGGGAGAGTTAAAATAAAAGATAGAAAAAAATCTAACATGAGCGACCCTGTGTTTTAATTATTTTTTTTTTAATGATTGGGTTATTGATCTATCAGACACGCTGTACAGGCAATTATTATGACGTTATGAATGGGGTTTGCATCCTCATCATTTAGAATAAATTGCTGAGAAAATACTGCTGCAATAGCACATGAATGCGTGGGTGCAGTCTTCCTCAAAGGGGACCAGATCCAGTGGTGGCCCCTTGATCTATTCTTGGCAACAACAAAAAAGGAAATGAATACATGAGTGACTAGTTAGTGCTGTTATGAGCTGATTTTATTGATGGATGTCTTTGAGCGAATGAAGCAGAAGAAGGTCAAGAAACCATTGAGTTCCGTCGTTAAATTAATTTCTTCGCCTCTTGTTAAACTGGCATTTGCTTGGTTCTTATTTTTACCATTTGATTTTATCTCATCATTTGACTATTCTATTGTGTGTAGATTCCCATTAAACCATTCTACTCTGTATGGTCTACCATTAACACATTCTATTCTGAGCAGTATTTACCATTTAAGTTGTCTAGTCTGTGTAATCTACCATTAACACGTTCTATTCTGAGCAGTCTTTACCATTTAAAGTGGTCTAGTCTGTGTAATCTACCATTAACACGTTCTATTCTGAGCAGTCTTTACCATTTAAGTGGTCTAGTCTGTGTAATCTACCATTAACACATTCTATTCTGTGCAGACTTTACCATTTAAGTGGTCTAGTCTGTGTAGTCTACCATTAACACATTCTATTCTGTGCAGACTATTATTCATAGACTACCAGTTAACCATTCTAATCTGCGTAGACTTCCATTTAACAATTTTAGTCTGCATAGACCCCAATAGAACCACTCATATGTAGTTTACCATTTAACCATTTTATTCTGCGTAGACTTCCATTTAATTATTCGATTATCCTTATACTACCATTTGACCATTCTATTCTGTGTAGATTCTTTTTTAACAATTCTAATCTCCCAAAGAGCCATTCTATTCTCCGTAGACTACCATTTAATCATTCTATTCTCCGTAGACTACCATTTAACTAGTTTAATCTGCGTAGACTCGCATGCAGCCATTTTCCATATACTACCATATAATCTTTCTAGTATCGTATTTAATCTTCTATTCTCTGTTTACTACCATTTGACCACTCCAATCTGCGTAGACTCCTATAGAACCATTCTATTCTCTGTAGACTACCATTTAATCATTCTGCTCTCTAGAGACTACCATTTAGTCATTCTATTCCTGTAGACTACCATTTAAACACTCTATTATCCATAGACTACCATTTAGTCACTATACTCAGTGATTAACTTCCATTTAATCATTTTATTCTGCATAGACTACCTGTTACGGACTTTTATAAATATATCGTAATAATTTCTGGATTTCGTCTGACTTCGATTGTGTCTATTAAATGTTGCCGTAACATTTGGGTTCGTTAATGTTTTCATAGATTTTGTGTGAACGACTGTTTCTATTTCTCTTCTTTTGTATTCACTTCGTTTGTGACTTTTTTGTTTTATTCTTTATATTCGTATTGATGTAATGAAGATTAGTTCGTTCAGTAGGTTGAATGCTAACACTTGATAGTCGAACTGATAGAACTGTGAAAACTTCTTGTAGTGAATCTCATCAAACTTGGCAATCAACACAAAGTCTACTAAGGACGACATTTTCCATTTAATTATCTGAAGACATATCACATTATGGAAACATGAACGAAATCCGTGGTTCCCATTTCAAAATAAGGAATGGCATCTGTGGTAAAGTGGGATGTTATAAATATTTATAGGGGACTTAGTGTACTGACTGAGATCAGCTGTGAAGGTATCTGTATCTAATAGGTGTAGTGTTCTACAGATAACCTTACTTGCTACCACATTATAACTCAGTCAGAATTATTCTGGAATATTGTGATGACTACATTAAATGTCTAGGGTATGTATATGATGAAGTGTAAGTCACAACAACAACAGACAGATAAACAATTTAATTTATTCCACCACACTTGACAACACTGGGACACTCACACACATTTAACACTCTATAAGACTATTCTTAAATGAGGCACTGGTAAATTTTCAAATATAAATATGTATTAATTACTTTCCCTAATGTATGTGTCTTGATTCAAATACAAAGTGAACCAGGAATCACAATCAATTGTAATTACAATTTATATGTACAGAATTTATCAATATGAACCTTGTAGTGACATATTTTATTAATATTATCCTATGTGTGTCAGTTGTGTAGTAGTAATATGAGGTAATACTGGTTTTGTTCTTTCAAGCTATGTTGTTATTTGTCATCATGACTTCAAGTGTTTGTTTAACTTGGCAATAGTATGGGGAAAAGTTCACAGTTCCTATCAATTTAAACACTGTATTTTCCCTCTGTTTTATTATAAAGTCAGATTTTGAGGGGGGGGGGGGGGCATAATGTTGAGCTCCTCTGGCCACAGACTCTTATCTTTCGTGATGGCGGCAGGAAGGACTCCTCTGCTCGATAGCCTCCCTGTATTCTGGAGACACCTCACTGGTCACTATCTGGACCCAGGAGTATGCTGTCAGCCTCTAGGTTCAGCAAAGCTCAGACCAGGTGCTGCTCAATAACTTTAGGACCACGGTCCCTGAAACAAGAAGGTTGTACCTCCTATTTCAGAACTAATTTATAATAAATTTCCAGACTGAACACAATACATAACAAACACTGAGTTCAGAGCGGTAGGCTAACTGCTATCTTCATCTGAAACAATTTTCACCAGTATACTCCTCCCTAATGGTTACTACGCCTCTGCAATTCCAGCATTATTTCTTTCTAGTCAATAAAATAGGTGTCAGTGTACTGTTTGGCAATTCCATGTAGTTTTACTTTCCTCCGACACCTTCTGTTCAGGTTGGAGCACTATGTAGGCTTTACCTCATGTTCGCTACTGAACCACACATATATACAGACATAAATTATCAATTTACATTCAATTTTCATTAAAAAGATATCAAATATTTCAAGCTTACCACAATTCATGGAAATAATACAGAATTACGTTGACTGGCAATGAATATAGCACAATTTCGATCTGCCGATGTCCCAGGCTTTTATTTAGAAAAATATGCACTGGCGCTCAACGCACTGGTTCTGTAGTAAGTTTGCAAATGTGGTTTGCAAATGGCGGGTCAAACGTAAACCAGTATAATGTCATGTTTCCTAATAAGCGTTTTTCAGGTTTTTTAAAACCTAACTCGTATGGGTGGTATTTTTTATCACTGTCGATTTGAAAAAAAAGCTAGTGCTTGTGGCCTTACACGCGTGATGGTAGTAATTGTATATCGCGAGACTGTGGTAGTATTGCCTGCGTTCCGGCTTTCAGCCCCTCTCTTTCTTTCTATCCTTAGTCCATCTGTCTTTCGTTTATGGTAACGTAGTGTATAAAATGACATGAATGGAATTTTAAATCTAGGTCAGCTTGCGTATCTCAAGGTTTTTCTTAGAAAGGCAGTACACGTTTTATCGTAGAAAGCGGGTATTGAAGCAGTAGGCTTTTACTATCAACGTGAAATGTTACAATTTGCAGACGAATTAGAAAACAAGGGGGATTTCGAGTACAGTCATTGTGACAGCACTGTTCTTTACCATTCTTCTTTCCTTTTATTAAATTTATTTGTTAGGCTTTACATTTACGTTTTAATTTATATATGTGGATTAGAATTTCTCACGACAAATCCTCCCCACTTAAAACAGACGTTATATGTCAGTCTATAATTCTATATACACATAGAGAAATTTATTATTTTTCCTGGAGTTTAGGGTGATTCTCATCACACGGATGGCGGCTTAAAAAATCCGCTCCCAGATTTGTTTTTCCACTTATATACTCTATGCTAAACTCAAATGGCTGCATCAATAAAGACCAACGGAGCAATCTAGAATTCTCATGTCTAGCCTGTGCTAGAAACGACAAAGGTTTGTGATCCGTTTGCAACTTAAATGCCTTCCCATACAGATAAATATTGAATTTCTTTATCGCCCATATTACTGCAAGACATTCCTTTTCGCTAGTTGAGTAATTGGTTTCAGCTTTATTCAACTTTCTGCTAGCATATGCCACTGGGGTTAATTCCCCATTCAGTGCATCTGATTTTTGTAATAGGGTCGCGCCTAACCCGATATTACTTGCATCCGTTCTCACAATGAATTCTTGACTTAAGTCAGGTAATTTCAAAATAGGTTTGCTTGTGAGCTTTTCCTTCAATTCCTGGTATGCCAATTCACACTGGGCTGTCCAGGTAATTCGATCTGGATTTCCTTTGCGTGTCACATCAGTTAACGGTGCACACATGGAATTAAAGTTTTTGATATACTTTTGGTAGAAACCACATAATGAGACAAAGGATCTCACGTCTTTCTTGGTTTGTGATCTCGGGGCTTTCTTTAGTTTCTCTAAATTCTTGGGGTCAGGGGTCATGTTTCCCTGATGGACTGTGTGTCCCAAGAATTCTAATTCTTTACATCCAACGCAACATTTGGTTGGTCGGGCTGTTAAATTCGCTTCTCTAAGTCGATTAAACAGCATGTTCAGAGAGTCAATGTGTTCCTCAAATGTTTCTGTTGCTATAAGGATATCATCCATGAAATTTGTGATACATGGATTATTCAGAGGGTCCAATAATTTTCTCATCATTCTAGAGAAGACACTAGGCGCATTCTTCAATCCAAATGACAATCTATTAAACTCATAGTGTCCTTCTGAGGTACTAAAAGCTAGGTATGGTCTAACCTCAGGCTTTACTGGAATCTGATAGTATCCTTTACTCAGATCCACTTTTGAGAAATATTTAGCTTTATTTAGTCTGGCAAACAGCTGATTTGTATCCGGCAATGGATCCACCCGTCCTTCTGTAATAACATTCAGTCTCCTGTAATCTATACAAAGTCTATGTTCTCCAGAGGGCTTCCTTAGGAGTACAACACCGGAACTATACGAAGATTCACTGTGTGAAATAATTCCTTCCTTCAACAAATAGTCTATCTCTTCCTTCAAAGCTTTCTCCTTAGCAAAAGGAATCTAATAGGGTTTCATACAGACAGGTGTGAGGTCTATCAGCTTCATATCATATTCCAATAAGTTTGTATGCCCTGGTCGGTCTGTTAACACCTCTGTATGAGTATCTAGAACCTGTTGCACTCTCTCTTTCTGAGTTTTCGTTAAATGTGTACTGATTTTCACCTGAGCCGCTGTCTCACAGGGGTGTAATGGATATTCAAATGATGAAAGTGGTTCCTTTTTCATCTCCATGGCAATGGACAAGGTCAACAAGTGTGTCTCTTCCTGATGTTCTCTTTCCAAATATTTCTTCAGGAGATTCACATGATAGATTTTTTCTTTCCCCTTCTTATCTATCTTATAATTTGTTCAAGACACCTTCTCTAGAACTGTATATGGACCTTGCCATCCAATTTGTAACTTATTCTGGCTACCGGGTAGAAGAAGCAGTACCTTCTCTCCCACAGCCAAATATCTGTCTTTAGCTTTCCTGTTATAATAGGCAGCATGTTTCTTCCTGGCTTGTTTCAAATTTTCATTGGCAAGTTTCCAGCCAGTTTTTAAACGAGTGGTCAGCTCATTCACATATTGGAATGAGGATGTAATATTTTCCTCTGCTTTTTCATCAGTCCACGTTCTTAACAGAGCTTCGAGTGGACCTTTTATTGGCCTTCCAAACAATAGTGTTGCCGGGGCCATACCGGTTGAACTATGGGGTACCTCCCGATAAGCAAAGAGGGCGGCGTGAAGGTACTGGTCCCACGTATCTGGTTTTTCGTGTGCCAACTTTCTCAGGATCGACATCAACGTGCCATTAAATCTTTCCACTTGGCCGTTCCCTTGGGGGTGGTACACACTACAATGGAAGTGTTTGGCCTGGAAGATCCTGAAAACTTCTTCTGTTAGTTTCCCCTTGAACTGAGAGCCATTATCAGTCAAGATTTGATTGGGAAAACCTAACCTTGTGAAAATTGTGAGCAATGCCTCTGCCACATGTTTAGAATCAATCGATGACAGGGCTACCGCCTCTCCCCACATAGAACAAGTGTCCACCAGAGTCAGAATGTAGCTGTTCCTTCTCTTGGTTCGGGTGAGAGGTCCCACAAGATCCACGGCAACTCTCTCAAAGGGTGTTCCCACTATGGGCATTTCTCCCAGAGTTGCTGGTGCAGTCCAATGTTTAGGTGCTACTCGTTGGCACTCTGGACAGGATTTTACATATCGTTTGATATCTTCAGTTATTCCTGGCCAGAAATAGTGACAAGCTATACGCTGTCCTGTTGCGCTGATCCCCATATGACCACTGAAGGGAATCACATGCCCTAGTTCCAACACTTTAGTCCTATATGAAGTGGGAAGGACCAGCTGTCCGTGACCATTGGATTCAGATCCAGCCTTCCTATATATCAGCTTGTTCTTCATATAAAATTCTCCCTTGCCTGGAGGTGTATGAGATTTGGGCAACTTCTTGAAACACGGCTTGAGTGTTTTGTCCTCAGCCTGTGCCTTCCTCATCTCATCTGGATGAGTATTTATTGGATTATCCTCCTCCTTTTTAGACTGTGATCTGGTCTGCACTGTTGCCAATATCACAGGTCTCTTGGGATTCCCCAAGAAGACATATCTACACCCCAATATCAGAGGGTAGATTGGCTCATTTATCACTGCTGCTTTTATAATTCCTTCCACATATCGCGTTTTCACCTTTATCCGGGCGACGGGAAGTGTCATGGTAGCTACATCCTTGGTTGCAGTTTGAATCTCCACTGTTTCTGTGGTGTATTGATCGGCCTGCACCAGGTGAGAACTCACAATGGAATCGTAATCTAAACCGGTATCATATAAACACCTTATAGCGACACCATTACAGATGACATCTTCACACACTGGGGGATGGTATGGTTCCTGTAGTTCTGCAGGTTTGACCTTTTTTTCCTTTTTCCCAGATGTCATAGCAGCACAATGAGGAGGTTTCCTTCTACAATGGTCAGTGTCATGATTGTTCATCTTACAATTTTTACACCACCTTTTTCCTTGGTTGAAAGATTTTCTTTCATCATATTTCCTTTCATCGAATTGTGGGGTTTTATTTTTATTGTCATACCGTGGCCTATCAAACTGGTGCTTACCTTTGTTTTGATCTCTAGGATCAAATTTATTAAAGTTCTGTGGTGCCCTAAAATTTTCTACCTGTTTCTTTTTATTACCTGATACCTCTGCCTGAGCTGCTTGATACCTTTCCGCAACATTTAGCAACTCACCCAGCCTCTCTGCACCTTGTTCCATGAGAAACTTTCTCATGTCTGGAGCCATGGACTCTCTTAATTGTTCTATAAGGACCATTTCCTTAAGATCTTGGGTTTTCCCCAGAGAAGTCCATTTCTCCAAGTATGTCTCTAACCGTGCAGAGAACTGGTGATAGGTTTCACCTGACAGTAGTTTAGCATTCCTAAATTTTTTCCTATAAAATTCTGCGTTCTTTTCATATCTTAACAAAAGAGCCTGCTTTAGCATGTCATAATTTTCCTGATCACCTCTGCTCATTTTGGCAAAAACTTCATAAGCTGCCCCACGAAGCCCTTGAGATAACTTTAAGCTCCACCTTTCTCTTTCTAACCCATATGTGGTAGCTAATAGTTCATATCTATTTAGATAGCTCTCAATATCATCGTCTTTCTCAACAAAATGATCTAAATGAAAATTCATAGCTGAGGTTGAGGCTCCCTGACTAGCAGTGGCATCAGAGGTAAAGGGACTGGCACCATTTTCAGGAGCATGGCCTTGAAACTCAAACTCCCTTAGTCGTAACTCGTGTTCCCTTTGTAATCTCTTCTCCTCCTTTTCTGCTTCCCTCTCTGCAGTCAATCTTCTTTCCTCGGCTTCCAATGCTTTAGGCTCTTTGTCAGCCTCAATCTGCAACCTCTTAGTCTCAGCCTCAGCCTCAAATTGTAACTTCTTAATTTCCTTTTCAGCCTCTAACCTCTTATCTTCGGCCAACCTTTCAGATTCTAATTTTCTTTCGGCCTCTTTTTCTAATCTTCTTTCTTCCCGTTCAATATATTTGTCACATTCATCAGTGACATAAGCAATCATAATTTGCCCGTCCATTCCTAACTCTTTCGCAGTCTGTACAGCAGCAGATCGAAATTTTGCCAAGTCGGCCATTGTCTAACATGCAATTGTAAACTATTCAATCTTTCAATAATTATCTAAGGACACTACAGGCACTGAGAGCTCAACCTTATTTATTTCCACCCAAGGATACCTTTTAATTCTTTTTATTCCCAATATCTATAACAGGAGAAAGTTTAATATCCCTGGAGCGAGACCCCAATATATGTGGTAAAGTGGGATGTTATAAATATTTATAGGGGACTTAGTGTACTGACTGAGATCAGCTGTGAAGGTATCTGTATCTAATAGGTGTAGTGTTCTACAGATAACCTTACTTGCTACCACATTATAACTCAGTCAGAATTATTCTGGAATATTGTGATGACTACGTTAAATGTCTAGGGTATGTATATGATGAAGTGTAAGTCACAACAACAACAGACAGATAAACAATTTAATTTATTCCACCACACTTGACAACACTGGGACACTCACACACATTTAACACTCTATAAGACTATTCTTAAATGAGGCACTGGTAAATTTTCAAATATAAATATGTATTAATTACTTTCTCCAATGTATGTGTCCTGATTCAAATACAAAGTGAACCAGGAATCACAATCAATTGTAATTACAATTTATATGTACAGAATTTATCAATATGAACCTTGTAGTGACATATTTTATTAATATTATCCTATGTGTGTCAGTTGTGTAGTAGTAATATGAGGTAATACTGGTTTTGTTCTTTCAAGCTATGTTGTTATTTGTCATCATGACTTCAAGTGTTTGTTTAACTTGGCAATAGTATGGGGAAAAGTTCACAGTTCCTATCAATTTAAACACTGTATTTTCCCTCTGTTTTATTATAAAGTCAGATTTTGAGGGGGGGGGCATAATGTTGAGCTCCTCTGGCCACAGACTCTTATCTTTCGTGATGGCGGCAGGAAGGACTCCTCTGCTCGATAGCCTCCCTGTGTTCTGGAGACACCTCACTGGTCACTATCTGGACCCAGGAGTATGCTGTCAGCCTCTAGGTTCAGCAAAGCTCAGACCAGGTGCTGCTCAATAACTTTAGGACCACGGTCTCTGAAACAAGAAGGTTGTACCTCCTATTTCAGAACTAATTTATAATAAATTTCCAGACTGAACACAATACATAACAAACACTGAGTTCAGAGTGGTAGGCCAACTGCTATCTTCACCTGAAACAATTTTCACCAGTATACTCCTCCCTAATGGTTACTACGCCTCTGCAATTCCAGCATTATTTCTTTCTAGTCAATAAAATAGGTGTCAGTGTACTGTTTGGCAATTCCATGTAGTTTTACTTTCCTCCGACACCTTCTGTTCAGGTTGGAGCACTATATAGGCTTTACCTCATGTTCGCTACTGAACCACACATATATACAGACATAAATTATCAATTTACATTCAATTTTCATTAAAAAGATATCAAATATTTCAAGCTTACCACAATTCATGGAAATAATACAGAATTACGTTGACTGGCAATGAATATAGCACAATTTCGATCTGCCGATGTCCCAGGCTTTTATTTAGAAAAATATGCACTGGCGCTCAACGCACTGGTTCTGTAGTAAGTTTATTTGCAAATGTGGTGCTGACCTGACGCCTCTGATTGACTATATTGGCGGGTCTAACCAATCGTGCCATGTTTACACAGCTTTTCAAAAAAAAGTACCCTACTACTGTTTCCCTAACAACAAAGAATCAATATTTATAGTCCGACTAATCGTGTTTAGCCTTACATTTACTTTCCGCCAATCAAATAGGAGGTAACATGTCAGCCTATTTCCCGTACAATGGTGGTGTGAAAATCTGCCACTGAGCGATTCTGATTTTGGTGTTGTCTGACATCCCTCACTATTTCTTTTGGCTATAATTTGTTAATTCCTAGACTATTTGCGT
The DNA here is from genome assembly GCA_024509875.1 of Oreohelix idahoensis. Taxonomy (NCBI): domain Eukaryota; kingdom Metazoa; phylum Mollusca; class Gastropoda; order Stylommatophora; family Oreohelicidae; genus Oreohelix; species Oreohelix idahoensis. Next base: position 419,529 of record JAMPIV010018963.1, read on the forward strand.
AACGTTTTACATATTCTTTGTCAGCAAGTCCTAAGGAACCCAAATATATCAATTTAATGGGGCTAAGGGGCTGCATTCAAAATATGCATTTTCTTCTACCTCCTGTTCGCTTCGAATACGATGTGGTGTCTGGGTACTGTAATGTTTTCAAACGTAAACCAGTATAATGTCATGTTTCCTAATAAGCGTTTTTCAGGTTTTTTAAAACCTAACTCGTATGGGTAGTATTTTTTATCACTGTCGATTTGAAAAAAAAGCTAGTGCTTGTGGCCTTACACGCGTGATGGTAGTAATTGTATATCGCGAGACTGTGGTAGTATTGCCTGCGTTCCGGCTTTCAGCCCCTCCCTTTCTTTCTATCCTTAGTCCATCTGTCTTTCGTTTATGGTAACGTAGTGTATACAATGACATGAATGGAATTTTAAATCTAGGTCAGCTTGCGTATCTCAAGGTTTTTCTTAGAAAGGCAGTACACGTTTTATCGTAGAAAGCGGGTATTGAAGCAGTAGGCTTTTACTATCAACGTGAAACGTTACAATTTGCAGACGAATTAGAAAACAAGGGGGATTTCGAGTACAGTCATTGTGACAGCACTGTTCTTTACCATTCTTCTTTCCTTTTATTAAATTTATTTGTTAGGCTTTACATTTACGTTTTAATTTATATATGTGGATTAGAATTTCTCACGACAGCATCACAGTCATGCATTATCAACTATTTGACCCTGAGCGGTCATATCAACCGTCGACCTTCGTCTAATTTGCTGTGTTCATATATTTCAGTTGAATACTATTCTATTCAAACTGTCTTGGCATTATCATGTCACATATTATGCCACATTGTTGGCTTTGTATTTCTATTAAGACATCTTGTCTATTTAGTAAAATCACAGGCTAAATCAATTATTCTCAGTTTGGCTGTCCTCGCCACAACTTAACATTATCGCTTTCAATAGCGCGTTTTATAATACACCGCGTTCTATCTAAAATATCGCGCGTAGAACTGCGTTTTAATATCAAGGCCTTCACAAATTCTCGGGACTCAAAAGTCCTTATTTATTTCTTATTCCATCAACTAGGAGGCCTGAACACTGACGGTTGAATATATGAATTAAGACTCTGCCACACATTATCTAAACACTACTATTAGCCCAAAGGTTACATCAATACTCAATCGTTACTAGGCTTAAGGGTCATCCAACGTTTTACGCGTACCCTTTGAAGTCTAGCTAGTTGAGGTGTTGCATGGTGCGACCATCCAAATCAAGATAAAACCAAAATGCTCGTAAACCATGCAACAATCCTCAACACTACCATTTAATCATTCTATTTTCCGTATACTATCATTTAATCATTCTATTTTCCGTATACTATCATTTAGTCATTCTATTTTCCGTATACTATCATTTAGTCATTCTATTCTTCGTAGACAACCATTTAACTATTCTGTTTTCCGTAGACTACTATTTAACCATTCTATTCTCCGTAGACTAAATTTAACTATTCTATTCTCCGTGTATTTGCCATTTTAACTTTCTGTTCTGCGTAGACTACAATTTTTTTTTTTATGTATTACTTCTTGACTGTTTTTTATTTTTGCCGTCTATTTTCAAGAGCCACACAACAGGACGACTGTGACATTTAAGTTTCAACTTCTTAGGTTTAATCTGAGCGTGATCTTCTTTGATTTCCAGAAATTTCCCCATACCGCGAAAGCTCCCTTCTTCTAGCACCGGAGTCGGTAAACGTTTTTTTAGACATGGGTCTGAAAGCAAATATTATAGGTCTCGCGGGTCAAGAAGACGTGATAAAATCAAAGATATTTGCAACATCAGACAACAACATCTGCAAAAATGTATTTATCAGAATACATGAATTACAGAATATCATTATATTCGGTCAGATTTTTGGGTGAACTAGTGTCAAGTATCGAGTTTGGTTTGTTTCTTTTGTTTGTGTGTTTGTTGAATAAATTACCCTTTACTGATAGCAGATTGAAAAAGCAAATGGCAAAAACTGTGTAAAATTCACTCTATTCCCTAGTTTGATGTGACGTTATAAGAAATAATCCACTGATTCAAAAGGTTAATATCATTGGCGGGTCGGATAAAATCATGCCGCGAGTCGCATTTGGCCCGAGGGTCGTAGTTTGCCGACCCTTGTTCTGGCACACCACGAACAGGTCATCCAAATCAAGTTACTACGTCTGATACACTGCTATAAATGTAAATGTAATTATTTACTAAAGTATCTATAGAATTGTCTATATTCCATTCATTATCCCCGCTGCTCTTGCGTGATCTTAAAAAGGATGGGGCCACTAGTTTAGCTGCCCCACTTCCCAGGCTACTCGAACACATGTCGTGCTCCTACGCTGGTAGTTTCTTAAGCACTTTGTTTTATATTTTGAATCACCAAACGGATGCACTACCTCGCATTAATATCCTTTACGATACGCCTGAGGGAGAAGGGGTTCTATATTTTCCTTCGTCTCCTGGGGCACCCGTGGAAACAGGGGAACTATATTCTATAAACAGTCCATGTTCGAATCAGTATGGGTGGTATCATCGGTACTTCTTAATGTGTTCTGACTGTTTCAATTTGAGAAACACTGGGCATCCTGGCACACACGTCAAGCTAGCCCTCCATGTATCAACTATCATGTAGATGCTGTAAGCTCAAATATTATATCTGTTTCACTTGTTTCGTTGTTCGCTCCTTAAGAAACATCGAGCCACCACTACAGATTGTTCTCTTGTATGAATCATACTCCAGAGCAATTGTGTGCACTATCAGCTGTAGTTTCTGTGTCAATCATGAATTTGCCAGCCCTATGTATGTGAACGGATTGATGACGACATTATATAAAAGATACCCTCAATTCCACCTAACATAAGAGACAGCGGAGACTGATGACGTAATTCATAATTAATCTATAAAACAAAAGAAACTTAACATAGACACCAAAGACAGTTATAGGAAATGACGACATAATGACGTAAACTTAACTAGTGTAGTAACGATGACATATACATAAGTGGTGCACAAATGATTGTAAGCAGTGGTTTTAGCCAATAGATTCATAGGGCTATAGGACATCCGGTATGAAGACTAATGTTTGCAGTCTTTAGCTAACTGATCTTGCAACAGGATGGTTGTGTTTTTGAGACAGACCGTTGTTGAAGAAAACAGTTCACTACATTCATCCCATTTAAATTTATTTTTAAATGGGAGTTCATTTTTTGGCTCGGCTTTAATAGCCGACAAAAAAAAAAAAGTTGAAGAGGACTTAGATAGACTCAAGCTGGCTTGCCCCCTGACATTGGATATTGTATCTTGATTGATACAGAAATGGTATGGACTCGTTCGATTTGATATATACGACAATAACAAACAAAGTCATTTGTGTTTAAGGTCGAACATTTTTAGATTTAGGGTTGAACATTTTATTTTGGAGATTAGCTCCATAATTGTCTTCTACTCTCCCATCGGCAAAATACACCCGCTTCTTAGTTGGTTTTGACGATGACACTTTGCACTACATAAACAGATACATATGAAACTGGAATAATACCAAATACTCTTTGGTACCAGTTTCCAACGTAATATAATAGAGTAGGAAATTTTAATCTGCAACCGACATTACAAATATTTGATGAAAACAACTGTGTAAATTGAAGACTTGTAAAATAAAGATTAACGTTGAAATTTCTGCTATGGTTTATTACGTACATCATTGGATCGTTGAATTTTATTAAACGTTCTGCATTCAGTTGGATCATTTGTAATGGATAGTACTACATTACATGCCACTCACAGTCCAAGGAAACCGAATCAATAAAAACCTGGGTCCCGTAAAATATCGAAGAGAATTTATACCTCTGGTGAACCAAACCAGTATTCTCGATTATGACTCTTCAGAAACACATATAAGATGGGAAAAAGAGAAAAGATACAAATATAAAATAAACTTTACCCAGTATGTAAAACGGGTACATGTAAAACTTCAGCGAAGTGGCTTATTACGGCGTGCCTGACAGAGCTTTAATCTTACTTTTCCCTTTGTCCACACGTAGACCCAGAGAACTACAGGAGGTTCTGTTATGTTTACATGTACCTGTAATTCTGTTACATGGTAAACTGAAACCAGAGACACGAACCTTTATGGGAAGCCTGATACAATGAGTGCTAATCTGACCATCAGAAGTTTATTTCTCATTTTGCAAGTGTTTTGAGATAGATTAAGGAAGACCAAAAGTACATGGAGAAGAGAAATGGAGGCAACCATGAAGGGAGTAAGAAGACATGAAAAGACCTTGAGCACGGACATGAAGATGTCGCATTAAATTGTTGAAGAGCTATGCTCCTAGGAGTTGTCGTAGATTTTTGATAGAGGAATTAAGACTTGGCTTGGTCCCTTCTGAATAGATTAGAATAAGTTATAGTCACAGTGAGAGATAGTAATAGAAATAGATTTACACGAGTGAGATGGTAGAAATTTATAGAGGCTGTCCCGGAAAGCGAGAATCTTATCTCTCTCCGCCTATCTTCTACAACAGATCCAGAGGAGTCAGACAGTCTATAAATTATATATATTAATATATATATTACCACTCACGTGCACACATACACACGATTGACGACATGTAGACGCACACACGTGGGAAAACTATAACAATGATTATATAGATATTTTGGAACGAGCTGACCCGACACACTGATTAAGTTCAAGGGAATTTTTAATTATCAGAAAATTCCATCACAGCACATAAAAATACATCAAAGCATATACAAATAGTCATAAAGTCAATAAAAATGCTACAAGAATGATAGACCCACAGTATGATCCTTTCCCTCGATGTATGCCCACAGTCCTATTAGAAAAAAGTGATAGCCCCAAGGAATCAAGGATACATTAGCGGTAATCTAATGATTTTCCCCTTTTAAAGGTATGAACAGACTTAGATATTAGTATGATCTATCCTAAGGAAAAGTATCTTGTTTGCAACAAAAACTTGCATAAAGAAATTACAAAGTGGGTGAAATTTGGTATACCATAAAAAAAAGAGTCACTCGTTCCTGCTTTCTCTCGGTTCATTCATCAGGGCCCTGTCGTGCATTTCTCACTTTCTTACCCTATAGCTTGCTGTTGTTCACCGTCTGGCGCACGTTATGACACAATCTGTTTTATCGTTTGCTGAAGCGGATACCAAGCTCTGCAGATCTTGGTTTCATCCAATTTGTCCGGGAAGCGTCCTCTTCGGGCGATGATTTTGTTCAGATTTTAAGTTAGTGTCACTTTATCAGTTCAGGTAAGAATTAGTTTTCATGCGGGCTCACAGGATCAGAATCACGAGGTTTCCATTAATTAGGAACAATGCCAGGTTTGTAACTTCGATCAAAAGGTAAAATTATTGGTCACACCACAAGTTGACATAATTTGCGGAACGTTACTGTTTGTAATAGTTTACTTGCCACAAGGGCTGAACTGTACTTAAGTTTTCTCAGGAAGAATAAAATCTGGCGCAATAGGCCCGTTATGTCATTTCACCTTTAAAGTTCTTGTAAAGATTTTGCACCAAGTCTTTTAAGGAAAATGTTTTAGTTCTTCTCAGATATTACTCATCAGTACTTAACGCTGGCAAAGTTTGGGTTAACCCCAGTTTTCTTCACTAAATAGAGGAAAAAACACATATAAAATAATTATACATACTATGTACTTGTTATAACTTACATTTTAAACTGCAAGCGTAGCGCTTTACTTATCGTTTAAATTCCCGTGAAGTAGTTATATTCATAAAATCAATCATCATGAATTAAGAATACATACGTATCCCGTCAATACTCACTGATGTAGCATTTCAGTTATAAGATAACTTTAAAATATATTCTCGTCTGATTATTTAGCAGTAAAATCAAATTCATTTATAGCTGAATGATTTTAAGCTAGAAATATAATTTATTCTGCTTTCCACTGAAACACATCACTAGAAAATAATACAGACTATATTTTAATTCTCTCTGCACAAAAGAACTAGTGAAATATGAAATAAGTGATTTAACACTTTAAACACTTCACAAAATACTAGATATATTAGATATAATATTTACCTCCGCACAGAACTACAGATTAATACCACGAACTAGAATCATTCAATATAATGATTGTCTAGAACTCGGCAAAGATTGCCCAGAAACTAAAGACTTTTCAATACACAAGATATTCTACTAGCCTGGCGATCTGTCTACTGCAGATTTAGGAGTACGAATGAAAATCTAGTTTCAAACTCTGGTTAATATCTTAAACCAGACAAAAGATCCCACTATTTCCAAAAACCCGATCTCTCCCCTTTCCTAAAACCTACGTACCTTAGACGCTGGACATAACATGCCAAACGCGTCTTAGACACCTCACGCTACGAAACTGTCTGAGAGTGCCGTGACAGAGGAAAACACCAGACAAATGTCTCATTCTGCGCCGTGCAGATGTCGGTTATCACACCTCACGCCGGAGAAACTTTCGTGTCAGGTGAAAATGCTAGACCAAAAGTCTGCTCCTATGTCTGAGTATGAAACATAATCACACATCTCGTCTGACTGCAGCGACTGACACGTTATATAATAACATGCGTATGCGTTTCTAAGTGAGAAAAGAAACAGGCGAAAGTTTAAATGGGACAATAGTAATGTTTATAGTCGCAAACGTACGAATGCGAAAAACACAGGAAAAGGATAAAAGAGCGATAATAAAGTGGAGGACATGGGTAGAAAAAGAAAGGAAATATAGAAAATTTATTGATCATAATCTCTATGCGACAGGAGTGTTGAAAGGCGATGTAAGTGTTTCGATGTTTTACGTTAACAACACCTTTGTGAGGGGGTCATGAAAGGGTCACAGGGTAATTACCCCCAGCTTTCACTCTGCCGTTGCTTCTAGTGAGAATATCCCTTATTCGCTTCATGGTCAACATGAGACCACATTTATATTTGGCTCTCATGCCGTAAGCTAGGACCAGAACGCGTCTTGTGCTTTTGCAGGGGTGAATTACGTAACAAGCTGCTTTGCTCAAAAATATGTTAGTTACATTTACAATCCCTAATGTAAAGTTGCACTGTTTTTGCGACAAAGAAAGAAAGACACAGACAGGCAGGCAAAATAATAAAGAGAAAGAAAGACAGACAGAATAACAAAGAAAAGATGAAATAAAGAGAAAAAGAAAAATAAGAAAGAAAGCAGAAAAACGTACAGAGGTCTGCCAGTAAATTGATCTGAAAATACTGTGGTGTACAACTTGATAAGAGGTCATAGCGCGTGGATCTGAAAACTCTTAGGGAAAAGACAAAGATAATGAAACATAATGCAGCAAATAATAGTCAGATATCACTTAAAGAAACACTTCTACAAGATGTAGAATCACACATAACCGTTTATCATGGCAGCATTATAGACAAAGTTGGAGGGGCAGACAATGAAATCACAATAAGAATACCAAAGACAAAAGACGCTTTTGGAAATATATGGATATGGATTTCACAAGGAATTAAATCCAACACAAAAATCAGAATCTTCTTCTCCATGTGTCAAGCCTATCATATTGTATGGCTCTAACACATGGAGAACAACAGAAACAACGACTAGTAAGTTGCACTCTTTCATACATGGATGTTTGCGTAGAATAGAAGGACTGAAATGGTGTGACAAGATCACCAATGTCAACCCGATGAAAAGAACCTGATTGGTACCAGTGGAAAATGAAATTAGAAGAAGATGATGGAGTTGGATAGGACACATACTGAGGAAACTTGTCGACAACATTATTAGGCAGTCCTTGTTTTGAAATCCTCAGCGCATCAGAGGCATAGAGAACCATAAAAACGCGGAGAAGAGAAGCGGAGACAGAAATTACATGACATGAAAAGATCTTGAGTGGATGGTACAGGACGGAAAGTCTTGACATGAATTTACTGAAGCCTAAGATCCTTGGGGAGTTCAAAAGTAATGGTGATGATAAGTTTTGTGTACAGGCCACGCCCATCAAATATTACTACCCAAAATGATAAGAAAACACGTGATAGGCAGCTCAGTTGAAAGAGTGGCCCGTGAAGGCTAGAAAGTGGCAGGGATTAGAATAGGGTGACCTTTTTTTTTTTTAAAGGAGGACATTTTCCTATTTTTTACCTAAAAGGAGGACAATGGAGGACAATTTTTTAAGAAAAGGAGGACACATTAATGTCACTAATTTAATACATTTATGTAAAGACAAATGACAAAATATATAGAAATATTCAATGAAATAAAAAAATATTTAAAAATCTTCATAAAATGCAAGTTTTAATAATTTTTCCATCAAGCATTATTTTGTCAACATCACTAAATATTCAATTCTTTAACATTGTACTTTTCACTTGACATTATTTTTCTCAGTAAGTCTGAATTTCCAACTAAATACTCATGGAACTCTGAACATGAAACATTCTTATAATTGTATTGTACTAGTCTTCTTCTTTCTTTGATCCTTAGCCGCCGACCGTCAAAGCAGTCAGTGGCCATCACGCCTAGTGGCGTCTTGTAGGGCAACAACAAATTTATTCCACTTTGCTCGGTCTGCGGCCATCCTTCGTACAGTGCCCCAACTCTGGTTCATTCTTTGCATCTCAGCCTCCACAGTCCTCCGTCAAGTTGTTTTTGGTCTGCCTCTCTTCCGTTTTCCTTCAGGGGTCCATAGCATAGCTGTTCTTGTGATGGCATCGGGGTCTCTTCTGAGGACATGGCCAACCCAACTCCAGCGTCTGCCAGCTATGATGGTGTGCATGTCCTCTTGCTTGCTCCGAGTAAGCAGATCTTGGTTGGTGATGGTATTCGACCAAACGTTTCGGTGAATTTTTCTTAGGCAGGTTGTGTGAAAAGAGGACAATTTCGACATTTCCTTCTCTGTAACTCTCCAGCATTCCGCACCGTAGAGAAGCACAGAAAGCACACAGCTCTGATTTAATCTTAATTTTGTGCTTGTGCTGTATTGAGAGGACTTCCAGATGTTGTTTAGGCTAAAAAAGGCTGTTCTTGCTTTGTTCATTCTGTTGTTGAAGTCTTTGCTTGCCCCGCCGTCTGGTGTTACTATGCATCCTAGGTATGTGAAGGTGTCTGTCTGTACCAGTTGCTGGTTCCTTACTGATATGGGCTCAGGGCTGCTCACATTGAGCGTCATGACCTCTGTCTTCTTTAAGTTGATGTTCAAGCCCACTTGCTGGCTATACTTATTGAGTCTATCCGTTTTTTCCTGGATGAGTTGATGTGAATGTGCTAGTAGTGCAATGTCATCTGCATATTCCAGATCTTCCAATGTAGAAAATGTAGTCCATCTTATTCCTCTTGGACTGCCCTCTGTTGTCTGGCACATCACCCAGTCTATGACTGTTAAAAATAGAGTTGTTGATAAGGGGCATCCCTGTCGTACTCCTGTCTTCACCTCAAAGGTTAGGTTGCTCTGCCCAACACTACACGCAAAGTTGGCATAGAGGCTTTTTATGATTGACACTATGCAGCTTGGAATTCCATAAGCCCTCAGTATTTTCCATAAACTGTCCCTATGTATACTGTCAAAAGCCTTTTCAAAATCAACGAAATTAATGTACAGCTGTCTTTGCCATTCTGAGCAGTGCTCTATAATGTTTCTGAGAGTAAATATATGATCTACACATCTTCTGTTTTTTCTAAATCCTGTTTGTTCTTTCCTCAGTTTGTGGTCTACTGCTTTTGAAATTCTCTGTATAATTATCCTGCCTAGTATTTTGCTGGGAACTGAGAGAAGATCCTCTCCAATTATTGCACTCTGCAAGATCTCCCTTCTTGGGCAATTTGACAATTATTCCTTTGTTCCACTCCGTTGGTGTTGTCCCTGTTTTCCAGACTTGTGCAAACAGTAGTTCTAATAGTTCTGCTGCTAGCTCAGGGTCTGTCTTAAATAACTCTGCATTTAAGTTATCATGGCCTGGAGCTTTTCCATTCTTTAACCCTTTGATTGCTGTGATGATTTCTTCTTTTCGTGGAATGTCTGTATTAACATCTAGATCGTTTTCAGCCACAGGAACATTCAATTGAATCTCTGGTGGTTCCTTGTTCAGAGTTTCTCTGAAATGCTCTGCCCATCTTGTTTCCTGTCCCTCTGCTGTCGTGATGAGATTTCCTTGTTTATCTCTTACTAGTGTAATATTGGTTGCACCTCGTTTTCCGCTGATGAATTTAGTTATTTTGTATACTGTGCTTTGTTCATTTCTCAGTGCTACCTCTTCTGCCTGTCTTGCAAGATCGTCTAGGAAATTCCTTTTGTTGGCTCGGGTTTGGCGTTTAACTTCCTTGTCCAGCTGACTGTACTGTTCGCTATATAGTTGCTTTAACCTGGGGGACTTCGCTTCTGTTTTCTTTCTTTTCATTTCCTTTCTCATCATTATGGTGTTTAATGTTTCTGGTGTTATCCAGTCTTGCTTCTTCCTTACCTGGAATCCCAAGCATGATTTGCTGCTTTCCTTATATATTGTTGAAATGGTGTTGCATTTCTGGTCTATATCATCAGTCAATGTCTTTTCCTGACTTTGGCAAATTGATATCGTTTCTTTATGTCAGCCGCAAAAGCTTTTCTGGTAAGGGGGTCCTTCAATTTGCTGATGTCAAACCTTTTCTGTGTAGTTACAGTTGGTCCAGCCCTTCTTAGTTTCACTTTCAGTTTTGCTACTACTAAATGGTGATCACTTCCTACATCTGCACCTCTTCTTACCCTTACATCTTGTAATGCATGTCTCCATCTACCGTTAATCATGATGTGGTCTATCTGGTTTCTGTCTGACCATTTGGTGATTCCCGTGTTAATTTGTGAATTTCCTTGTGTGCGAAAAGTGTTCCTCCAATGACCAGGTTGTTAAAGCTACAGAAACTTCTTAATTTATCCCCATTTTCGTTTGCTGTTCCGCTGCCGCATTTTCCCATTACTCTTTCATTATATGTATTGTGTGTTCCAACTTTCTCATTGAGGTCTCCCATTACTATAATAAGATCATATCTTGGTGTGTCTTCCATTTCTTTTTGCAGTTGTTGATAGAATTCATCCTTGACCTCTTCATCGCTGTCATTCGTTGGTGCGTAGCATTGTATTATTGTAGTACTGTATTGGTGAACCTCCCTCTCAATCTTAATCTTATCAGTCTGTTAATGGGTTTCCATTCCTGTAATGTCCTTTCTATTCCTTTCTGTAGAATAATGGCTACACCTTCGTTGTGCTGTCCATCCTCTCTGTTGAAATGGCAACACAAGCAACATTTTCGTTTATGGCTTTCAAAACCATTTTTACAGAATGTTTTGCTATAGTGGATGTAACAGTAGCCGCAGTTTTAGTCCTTGCACGCAAAAACTGTTTGGCTATTTCTGAGTAAAATGAATGCCAGATTTTACCAAAATTTCGATTCTTTCTGAATCTTTTTTTTTTTCTTTTGCATTAAAATTTTTTAAAAATCGATTGTTTTCTACTTTTTCTAATTCTGTTTAAAAGCCGGACTAATCGCAATTTTTTTTTTTTTTAAAGCCGACCGGATGCTAAATTTTGATGTGGAAAGCCGGGCAAATCCGGGCGTGTCGCCCTAGATTAGAACCTCGACTCTATCAGAAAGTTGTATCTTGAAAGGATAATAAGGTAAATGTAGGCCCATAGCAGATACTGGAATAATGGAGTGAACTGTTAGAGACTTCATAAGATGGGGTTGCCGGTTCCCTTTCTTGCTGCCCTTCCCTTCTCTGGTGCAGAAGCAGAGATTACCCATTTACACCTGGGTTGAATGGATCGTGACGTTACCAAGTATCTAAACCCGTTAACTTGTCGCCAAAAAGCTAGCACTTTAACCAGTCTACCATTCGACTCTCCTTCATCTTCAGATAAAGAAGCCATTTTGCGTATTCACCGCACGATTCTGACGACGCTAATTGCAAGGGTTGTATTATTTTTATTTATTTTTCACATTTAACTTTTGCGCTCTTTCCTTTCTGTTTTTTTTTTTTTTGGTTCGTGTGTCCTTGATGAAGGCCTTGTGGCCGCAACGTATGCAATTTTATTTGTCCTTTGCCCTATTTGGACGTATTACCTTTTTCTTTTTTTCTTTGACCCACCAACTTTCCCTGAAAGGATGTGCATCCTGGACACAGAAAGCTGTGGGCTGTGAACAATACTCAAGGCTGTCAACGACATTTTGTTCAAACCAAATCCGCTGAGATTTAGGATGAAAGCTTGCTAGTGACGTCATCAACAGAGGGTGTGATGCCGAGAGAGGAATGAGGTGGGACACACAAAAAAAGGAGATACGGTGACAGCACAAATCAGGTTTCAGACGTGTTAGTAGTTATAAGGTGGTGTGTGCGGTACTTATGTTTTAAATAATTTTTAAAGGCTTGTGGATTGTGAGCGTGGTAAGGATTCCCTGCGGCCATGACTACAATTTTTGTTCTCCCTGCCGATGTGTTTAAAAAGTAATGCTTGTGTAATAAAACATATGAAGTGATAGATTCATATCACAGATCATGCTTGTTTGTGTTCAGAGCGGTACTTCGTACTCAGGATCGGATTAATTCGTAAAATCCTTTGTTTTTGAATGTAATAGTTAAAAAAAAGTGAGTTATTGTTATTATTAGTGGTAGTAGTAACTCTAGTAGTATTGGTAGCAGACTTTGGTTAGCTTTTATGGTTAGTTATAGTAGTAGTAGTGGTGGTAGTAGTAAAAGTGGTCTTAGCATTCGTAGTAGTAGGAGTAGTAGTAGCAGCATAGTTGTAGTAGGCAGTAGTAAAGATAATCCTAGGAGACCCCTATGCCGAGAACCATACGCGGTAAAAGTTATTTATTAAAATAATTTTATTGACAAGTGTCGTCTATAGATCTGCGTTGATAATATAGTAAATTGTTAAAATGAAGCACAGTGGGACGTTTTCTTCGATATCATTCAAATAAGTCGCCAGCGTCGTTATGGTTAGGGTTCAGGGTTGGGTTTAATATTCCTAAACCTAACCTTAACTCTTACCCCTTTTTAATTAATACGTCTCTGAATTATTTTTTATGGTCGCATCGAACAGACGGTCCACTGTTTTTCATTTCAACCGAGTACAGTATATCATAAATCGTTGTATTTTGTTTAATTAAGGACAACAGTGAAATAAATATTTTTAAAAAAATTAAAAAGAAATACCGAACTTCCCGCCATATAAAACGCACCAGGATTTGTGCGCACCAATAATTTAACGATATATTTTTTTTTTTTTTTTTGAGGAGAAAATATAGTGCATTAGAGGACCCACTAGAGGACCCACTAGAGGACCCAGTTTAACTGGTCCAGCAAGACGCCTGCACACGTCATTCACATGCTTTTACAGCAGTGATTTCTGCGACAATTCATTGTAAATGATGAGGTTGCTAGTAGCTTCATGCACAAGTACGACATGCTTGAGAGTGGACTAGTCCTATTCGTCCTTGTTTCTTCAGACAGCCCCGGGAATAACACGGCAATTTACCGGTAATTATTGTGTGTATGTTTCTAACATTTTAGCAAGAGTTTCATGACATCATTAGTAAAATGTAGTTCCATACCAGATACTGCCGTAGGAAAGTAGCGTGTTAGAGACTTCACCATATTATATCCATCTTTCTTTATGAGGCGGGGTGACCAGTTCCCTTCCTCGCTGTCTTTGCCTTCCTAACTCAAGAGCAGAGTCATGTACCCATTTACAGCTGGGTACCTATCAGATTTCGGATCCCTAACCCGGTAGCTTCACCGGGACAGGAAAGCGCTCTAAATACTTAGCCAATCGAACGCTTAAAACACTGGTTACAAAAAAAACCTCTAAACTCACCAGTGAGACAAAATATAAACAACATGCTTGTTTATGATAGCCATGATCGTCACCTTATAAAACGTGAATCATTTTTAGACAGGTTTCTGAAAAAGAAAAAAGTTCCGGCTTTTATGGCGGGAAATATGTGTGTCCGCTTGCATAACATAATACAGCTGCGGTTACTTTGCTGATTAAGTAGTAATTAAAGCGTTTTGTTTATTAATATCTGACCCCATACATCATATTATAAACCATCGTTATGCTTAACACATACTTTATGTTGGAGTATATTATATCCATTTAGTATTGTAATGTCGGCGTCTGTGGCCTAATCGATATGAACGCGTACCGTTCAGAAAGCAATGGCAAACTACTGAATGAAATAATTGCCTAGAAAAATCACAAACAGCCAATAAAAGCTGGGGTTGATTGCCACGTCCTGTAAAGGATAAGCAACTAACTTTTTAGTATTGTAATATTGACATATTTTACCTTTTACAACATGGAGATGTTGTAAATCATGTTCAATAATTATGAAAGGGTGGTCAAATTCAAGTTTCGTAGGTCCAGCCCATTTACAACTTTTATCTCTGCTCGTCGACCAGTTGCCTGTAATCCTACTAATATAAGGATGGAAAATTCAAATTTAATACTATTTTACCGAATGTTCACTTTACTTCATAGAAAAGATCGCTTTCCATCTTATCAGCTCATGAATAAAGGGAATTTTATTAAGATGGCTTGCGGGTTTTCACTGGGGATGTGGCAAAATATCTTTAAACCTGGGGAAATCGCCCTACTAAGTGCCGGTGGGAGAGGGTTTGTCCGAAATTTACCTAGGTTAAAAAAAGTTTCACTCTCCGTCACCGAGATATCTACCAAATGATGAGTTAGGATCTACCGGTAGACAAGATTGAACGATTGCCGACCTCTGATTTAGATTAAATATTGAAATTAGTTGATAAAAGTTTTGCCAAAGTCCTAAACATGAAAATTTATGAAAATCTGTCCTATAGTATTTTAGTTGTTCCTCGCGACAGACAAGCTGACGAAGTTGAATTAGTAGCGACTTCTGCAACTATCCAATTGTGAAAGCGCTAGGAATTCAAATACTGTTACACTTAACCTTGAAGTTGTTTTATCGCAATGGTGAATATATAAATAAAGAGTAGACAAGAAAAGATATTACGTTGTTAGCAACAAAAATGGATTCCTGTTTTCAAAAGCTTGCAGCCCACAAAGCTGCGTAAACGGACACACTTTGGTTATCGGCCGTGCTGTTTTTTTTTTTTTTTTAATCATTACAGTTGCTTGGTGTGAGAAGATGAGTTGTTCTACGCCATGAATTAAAGGTAAGATTTGTTACTCCACTCTCAGATAAAGATAATGTTTTATTGTTATAACAAATAATGTCTAAAGCACTTGCTCGTCAATCAGCACCATTTATTGTTATTCTAGCCTTGTATCTACTTCACTTCCATGCAATGGCGTTAAAAATTAACCCTTTACACCTCCAAGGATCAATAACATTAAATTTAGCATTGCCTGTCAGCTTTCCAAGGAGCAAAGGCCTTTATCAAATGTGTACTAGGTTCTCCTGAGTAGTATGTAATGCGCAAAACGGTTATCATTCTGGCGGTGGCGCGTGACTTTTATATAGGAAAATACTCCGATCGATTCTGGCGGTGGCGCAGACTTTAATATAACAATATATTAGATCAATAATGGCGGTGTGTAGGTAGGTTGTGTGTAGGTATTTTAATTGTTGTGTGTTGGGGTGTAGCTGGTGGGTGTGGGTTTTTGTGTGGTTGTTTGTTTATACAATATATATTTTACAACAGGTAGACAATATATATATATATATATATATATATATATATATATATATATATATATATATATATATATATATATATATATATATATATATGTCGGCGTCTGTGGCCTAATGGATATGAACGCAGTTTCATAATCTAGATATACCAGGTTCGAAACCTGCTGCAGGCGGTTTGGTAGCAGATCGCTTTGTGTGGATTTTTAACAATGGTATAAGCGCCGTACCGTTCAGAAAGCAATGGCAAACTACTGAATGAAAAAAATTGCCTAGAAAAATCACAAACAGCCAATAAAAGCTGGGGTTGATTGCCACGTCCTGTAAAGGATAAGCAACTAACTTTTTTAACTATATATATATATATATATATATATATATATATATATATATATATATATATATATATATATATATATATATATATATATACACACAACATACATAAAAAGCGATAAAAGCCTGCACTCTTGAGATAAAAAGGAAAATATAAAAAATCGATAAATTCGTTTAGTATGAGTTTTATAGAGGAAGATGGCTAATGAGCGTGGTGTGGTGTTAATTTTTGAGTGCGTGGGGGGTATTGGTTTTGGCTGGCGGGGGTGATGACTCATGAGTGTGTTGGGGTGTAGCGCCGGAGTAAGACAATGTATAAGTGGTGTGGTGTGGATGGTATTGCTTTTGGTTTGTCTGGTGTGTTGTATGTGAGTATTTTAATTGTTGTGTGTTGTTGTAGTGTGTTGTTTCTTAGTCATACAACATATATATACATATATATACAACATATATATACATTTATACAACATACGTATATACAATATATATACAACACAGATAACAAAGGCCAAGGTTTTTTTAATAAATATATTTAATATCACAGTGTTTTTGTTACAGCTGCTGCCCAGAACAAATATATATAAAAAATATAAAAATCCATAATGGCGGAAAATATATAAAAATCGATAATGGCGGCGTAGGTTACTAAGTGGGTTTTTTTAAGGGAGAGGGTATTGACTTTGGCTGGCGGGGGTGATGACGCATATGTGTGTTGGGGTGTAGCTGGCGGGTGTGGGTGGTATTGCTTTTGGTTTGTCTGGTGTTTTGTGTGTAGGTATTTTAAGTGTATGACTCAGCAGTGTGTTGTTATGTTTCTTTATACAACATATATATATATATATATATATATATATATATATATATATATATATATATATATATATATATATATATATATATATATATATATATATATATATATATATATATATACACACATACATATTTTACAACAGGTAGACAATATACATACAATATTTTACAACATAGATAACAAAGGCCAAGGTTTTTTAATTGTAATAAATATATTTAATGATCTCTTTTAAAAGAATACGAAATGTCAATCTAAATCTCTAGTGTCAGACGCTTCTTTGCCGTTTCGGTGGTGGTTGTAGATTAAAGACAGCATCCGGGTGATTGCCTATGGTTGGAGTTGATGTAGGGGGACAAGGGTTGGTGTTAGGACACCAACTCGGTTCTGGGAATATTGGTTGATAACAACTGGAGTTGATGTAGCGGTCAACCGTGTTACTGGGGCAAGTAGTAGGACAGGTATCTGTGTTTGGTTCCTGTAGTCGGTCAAATTCGGCGAGGATTTCGCCCTGTAAAGCCAACAGATGTTCAAACTCAGGGCGAGTCAACGTAATGCCGATTTTGGTAGGAAACTTTAGATATGATTCAACACATTATTTTCGCACGTGTAGTAAAGTATGGTCTCGGTAAAAACTTACAGAAGCGGCTTTCAGCCCACCCTCCAATGGTTTAAGCATCTCATCACTTCTACGCATATACACCCAGTTTGTGGGAACGGTGCCGGGGGTAGTCATCTTCACTGAGCTGTGCTCGCGAGTGTCTGGGCATTGGTCCCCCAAGTGTCTATTTATATGAAGGAAAACTAGTTTAATCTGGTTTTTGAAACGTGTCCAGACTTGTTGCGCGCTAACAGAGGGCTGATTAGTCAAAAAACGAATCGATAGGTTGACGTGTTGTCTAGACGAAAATGACAGCAGGCCGCGTTGCATAGTACCATGGTTAGTAGGTTACTAAGGGTGTGTTGTGTGTAGGTATTGATGGGAATATACGGTGGTGAGAGGTGAAGTGGTTACGTTATTGTTGTGGACATGTCTTTTGGTGTAAAAATATGACGGAATTTCCGTTGTTGGGTGAATGTAATTACATATTGATACGGGTTCTGGTCCACGGGGTAGTTTTCTTTATTATTTATATTATATCATGAGTAATAAGTCTATTCAGGCCAATGTCCATCTAGTGGTATGTAAGTGACCCCGCACACAGCCGTATTCTCCAACATAAAAAATACTGCCAAAGGCCACGCTGGACAATGCCAAATAGACAGTTTTATTGAACACAACGAGGCTCCGTAGACATATATCCCATATGCAGACTAGATTATGGCGTCAACTAGACAATCCTTAGTGTCGCTGTACAGGCTGCAACCGGAACAATGTCGAGGCCATTTTCATCCATTTTTAATAAAGTTCAAACACGTGCATTTACCGCTAGTTAAGAAACTCGATCGATGGTCTGCGCAGACTTCGCGAGGAAACCATGGATCGTATACTTTATAAAATTCCATTAGCATAGAGGTCTTTCTCGTTGCTTTTTTTTTTTTGTTTGATTCCCTGTCTTTATTTACTTCAGAGTTCACTTTTATTTTGTCCTTGATGGTTTTAATTGTGTCCTTAATTTCTGTGTCCTTTAGACCGGGGTTTTGTTCCTTTCATTTTCTGTCCGTTTTGATGTTCCTTCCTTAGTATGTTTTTCTGTTGTTTTGCTCCAAGCTTTTCTCGCCCCTAACTGCAATCTGGTTAGCATTATCTTGTACTTATTTGCTCTTATTGTGCTGCAAATAGGTTGTTGTATACGAGTTGTCTTTACTCTTTTTTTAAATATTGTCTAATTCCTCTATCTTTATTTTATACCTATCACCGATGACTTACAATTAGTATTTATGCTCTATCTATGCCTAATGCTAAATTAACACAAGACAAGCTATTAATATTTTTTTAATATATAAATTTTAAATTATGTTTAGATATCAATAGTTAAAAGCTGACTAGGCCTACTACTAAGCTAGTACATTTGAATTAAATTAAATTTTGTTCACGCGCGTGCTCACACATGAAATCTCCTATATCGTCTGTCATGACGTCGACATTATTAAAAATGGGCGTCATTTCAGAAAAATGGTCTTTCAAGTTATCGGCGACGTGGATATCGCATTCGATGATGCCAAAACACGTTTCATCTATAACAGAGGCTAGAATATGTTGTTCCGTTAGAGGATATCTACATTTTGCCGTAGCTCGACTTTATACGGGTGAACATCGTGCTCAGAAAACGATCGATTGCTCGATCGGTGTTCTTCAATCTTTGCCATTGACACTCCCACATTTCGACTACTGGAACCTTAACCTCTTTAGATAGGTACTCGCGAATTTCGCGCGTTTTTTCGAACAACTCTGTCAACGGGTTGTTATTGACTGGATTAATGTCTCTACCACGGGTAAGTACTAGTCTGAAACAAACAACCGTGAAATTGATACATGGTTCGCGATACATTAAATAAATGTAACTAAGTATTTGTTTCAGTTATCAAACGGTTATCTACTTTTTTGTCCTACAATTTTCAAACTTTAGTGAAACCTTTTCTTCCAATCAGCAAAGATGGTCCCAAAATTTTTCCCAGTCCTGCTCAAAGGTTCCAACCTGTAGGTAAATAGATCAGCTGTCAAGTACTTCTTTAAATATTTCTTGCAGTTTTCCAAACTTTTCATTAAATATTTTTTTCCTGTTGTCAGTACTTGACAATGCAAATAATTCTTGCCGCTGTCAAACATTTCTTCCAGTTGTCAAATATTTCTGTTTTTTTTTTCAAGTTGTAAAATATTTATGCAAATTTTTTTTTCCAGTTGTCAAATATTTCTTAAAAAAAAAAACTTTTTTCCACTTGTCAAATATTTCTTACAGTTGTCAAATATTTATGCAAATGTTTTTTCCAGGTGTCAAATATTTCTTCAAATGTTTTTTCCAGTTGTCAAATATTTCTTACAGTTGTCAAATATTTATGCAAATGTTTTTGCCAGTTGTCAAATATTTCTTCAAATGTTTTTTCCAGTTGTCAAATATTTCTTACAGTTGTCAAATATTTATGCAAATGTTTTTGCCAGTTGTCAAATATTTCTTCAAATGTTTTTCCAGTTGTCAAATATTTATGCAAATGTTTTTGCCAGTTGTCAAATATTTATGCAAACGTTTTTGCCAGTTGTCAAATATTTCTTCAAATGTTTTTTTTTCAGTTGTCAAATATTTATGCAAATGTTTTTCCAGTTGTCAAATATTTATGCAAATGTTTTTGCCAGTTGTTAAATATTTATGCAAACGTTTTTGCCAGTTGTCAAATATTTCTTCAAATGTTTTTTTTCAGTTGTCAAATATTTATGCAAATGTTTTTGCCAGTTGTTAGATATTTATGCAATTGTTTTTGCCAGTTGTCAAATATTTCTTCAAATGTTTTTCCAGTTGTCAAATATTTATGCAAATGTTTTTGCCAGTTGTCAAATATTTATACAAATGTTTTTGCCAGTTGTCAAATATTTCTTCTAATGTTTTTCCAGTTGTCAAATATTTCTATAAATGTTTTTTTCCAGTTGTCAAATATTTATGCAAAAGTTTTTGCCAGTTGTCAGATATTTCTTCAAATGTTTTTTCCAGTTGTCAAATATTTCTTCAAGTGTTTTTTCCAGTTGCCAAATATTTCTTCAAATGTTTTTTTTTTCTCTAGTCAAATATTTCTTCAAATGCTTTTCAAGTTGTCAGATATTTCTTCAAACGTTTTTCAAGTTGTCAAATATTTCTTCAAATGTTTTTTCCAGTTAACAAATATTTCTTCAAATGTTTTTGTTTCTAGTTGTCAAATATTTCTTCAAATGTTTTTCAAGTTGTCAAATATGTCTTCAAACGTTTTTCAAGTTGTCAAATATTTCTTCAAATGTTTTTTTCCAGTTGTCAAATATTTCTTACAGTTGTCAGATATTTTTGCAAACGTTTTGCCAGTTGTCAAATATTTCTTCAAATGTTTTTTCCAGTTGTCAAATATTTCTTCAGGTATTTCTTTAAATATTTCTTTAAATATTTCTTCCAGTGGTCAAATATTTCTTCAAATTTTTTTTTTCTAGTTGTCAATATTTCTTGCAGCTGTCAAATACTTCTTTAAATATTTCTTTAAATATTTTCTTGCAGTTTTTTCCAAACGTTTCATTAAATATTTTTTCATTAAATATTTTTTTCCTGTTGTCAGTACTTGACAATTCAAATAATTCTTGCAGTTGTCAAAAGGGTACATAATGGAAGAGAGATATTTTTAGCTGGAAAGAGGTGAAGTGGTGACATCGTCGGAGTCAACTATTCTTTTTATGTAAAAAACGATAGGGAGTTGCGGTGTTGTTCGTATATTGAATTTGAAAAGACCAACCTGGCTCAAGATTGTTCCTCAGATCGGGAAATAACACAAGAGCTGACGTTTTTTTTTTGGTTCTTATTACAACGACTAACTGTGTTACCGCTAGTTATGAAACCAGAACGATGGTCGGGGCAGACTTCGCGAGGAAACCATTGCTCGTAGACCTCGTAAAATTCCGTTAGCATAGAGGGTCGAACGGCTTCGGTTAGGATGGGTGTCGTCGGCGCTAAATATAGGCTATCGGTATCCAGCTCGCATAGCTGGAAATTGGACCTATCGACGAACCTAGCTAGAAAAGCGTAATAAAATTCTGATGTTGTTTCTGATGTTAAATATGACATGTCTGAATGCTAATTATCTGACTATGTAAGATGGGTCAGAATCTTCTATCAAAAGAATAAATGAGCATTAGTGGTTTCAATAGTTTAAAATTTAAATCCTTGGTATTCCTACATAGCGTTAGTTAAACTGATAAATATAGTTGGACATGCAGAATATGTAAATGTTATTGTTGATCAGAACGGACCTCACTGCACGCTGGAAAAAGCATAGATGCTCAGTCTCCCGCAGCAAATGTCTAAGGGTATGAAGGCTAACTGTTTCTGTAGCGTACTGGTTGCTTACACGATGAATACATCCTCGCATTGCCTATCTCTGCTATTCTTAAGTTTGATGCCATATTTCAACAACTTTAGCTTGTTGATTTATCGACTGCAGTGTCTTTCTCAAGCAGACAATCAGTAATTGTCTTTAGTTGTCTATTACTGCATGCAAATATTTAAATGATACAAGAGAAACAAGTTTATGTCCTTTTGATCTTGTATTTTTATTTATATATATATATATATATATATATATATATATATATATATATATATATATATATGTGTGTGTGTGTGTGTGTGTGTGTGTGTGTGTGTGTGTGTGTGTGTGTGTATATATAGGTTAAAGTTTTGAAGATATATCTGATGCAATAAAACTATTTACACACAAAAAGTATCTCTAGTCCTTTTGTCTATTCTCATCACTAGACAATTTTAGGATGTTTGTTTGCTGTGGTATCTTTGGTTTCTAGCACTTAACTGATGAGTGACTCCTGGTCCTTGAAGCTGCAATGCTTAGACCAGCTAGCAGACATAGTCCACTGAGACACACAGTTGAAATCTGGATACCGGTCTAACCAGCATAATGTGGAAGCCAGGTAGCAGTGGTGGTCCACGTTAGTAAGGTGTTGACTCCTGGTTTTTGAGACTCAATGATTACGCCAGGTAACGACGGATCCACTTCCAGATTGAACCTGTAACACGACAAGCTCAGTGTATAGTATTTGTCAGACAAATACCACATGTCCTACTGTCTTGTCTCTTTCTTCAGATGTTATGATTGTTTGCATGTAGTCATATGTCTGTATCATCTATTTGTTTATATACAATAGCATACGGTCGTCAAGAAAGGTATGTCGTACATGATAATTCATCAGTCATATACGAGACTAAAAGGAATGCCCTATAATGCAGACAGACGACCTCTTTGTGCTCAGCCTTACAAGCCAGCTCTGAAAAGGGCTGATAGCTTATTTGCGAGTCATTACCAGTCTTGAGAAGGACTATCGATTTCCCAAAGCTGGATTAGGATTGTTGTTATATTAAGGTGACCAATCTTCCTACCGGCTCTAGCAGGAATAGCGACAAAGAGTCATACACAAAACACACTCAACCCACATTATATACAAAATAATCTAGTGCCAATTAAATTAGCTTACAAACGATAAATGTAATATACATTCCCTCAGGCTCAATTTCGTCACTGAAAAAAGATAGCTGTCTAACAATAGCAGTTTCTATTCGTTCTTGTATGGCGAGGCTTTGATGCAGTTCAGCTCTCATACATGCTGTTAGCTCATAGAGTGATGTGTGTATGTGTGGTTTTGAATTTCATGAGCCTTTTACTATATGGAAATCGCGCAGACCTCCGACAGACAGCAACGTTACAGCCCTTTTTGCCTCCCAATTCGTGGTGTCATAAATGGCAGTTTGTGCATTATATGTAGAAATATTCCATCATATCTTCATACTGACTATAAGTGGTACTTCCAAACGAATATCCTTAGATTCAGCACAATCAGTGCTTTATTGTGCATAATTATGACTTTATTCCGAATGTTCTTCATTTCGTATAAAATTAATTCTACGCCAGTTGCGTGTCTACGTCTGGTTTCAATCTCTCAAAATCCTAATATCTCCACAATAACGTCACGTAGCAATATAATACAGTATTCCATAGATTCTGCTCAAGTGCTACTTTATTGTGGTAGATTTTGACGTTCATTCCAAACTTTCGTTTGCTTTGATTTTTGCCTAAATCTACCTGTCAGATTCGACAAATGATATCGCCCATATTTTTTTTTTTTTAAATAAAGTTTTGCCTCGTTTTGGCGAGGCGCGTCCCGTTCAACCTAGTCGGTTATATTAGGGCGCATATCCAAACACAAAAGACCCTTAGGTCTGAGATTTTTTATCGCCCATATGGAATATTTCTGACCAACGACTTTTCACGTTTTGAAGAGCCGAGCTAAATTCGTTCCTTGTTGCTAGGCATCCAGGCGTAAACAACTCCGGAAAATATTTTTACCGACTTCTTGACATTATTGCTAAGCAGCTTTTCTTTCTTTTCATTGATAAACCTGCTTAGCTTCTTACATTTTCCTGTAAGCTTCTTTGCACTAATGTACAGAACCCCCACATTTCCTTTATCTCCAGCTTCCTCGTCCTCTCTTACCAACTTGTCAGTATATTTCCATTTGTCTCCTGTGATACTACTACATTTTATTTTCATGAACTTCTCTGCTTGAATCAGTCCATGTTCTTTCTAGTGTGTTGCCAGTGTCCTACTGTAATTGCTTTGTCCTCTAGTTGCTGAATCAATTGTTCTTCTTTCTTCTGTCACATTTCAACTTCCAAAGCAGCATAGACCTTCAACAAACCTTCTTTCTTCTGTCACATTTCAACTTCCAAAACAGCATAGACCTTCAACAAACCTTCTTTCTTCTGTCACATTTCAACTTCCAAAACAGCATAGACCATCAACAAACCTTCTTTCTTCTGTCACATTTCAACTTCCAAAGCAGCATAGACCATCAACAAACCTTCTTTCTTCTGTCACATTTCAACTTCCAAAACAGCATAGACCTTCAACAAACCTTCTTTCTTCTGTCACATTTCAACTTCCAAAGCAGCATAGACCTTCAACAAACCTTCTTTCTTCTGTCACATTTCAACTTCCAAAGCAGCATAGACCTTCAAAAAACCTTCTTTCTTCTGTCAAATTTCAACTTCCAAAGCAGCATAGACCTTCAACAAACCTTCTTTCTTCTGTCACATTTCAACTTCCAAAGCAGCATAGACCATCAACAAACCTTCTTTCTTCTGTCACATTTCAACTTCCAAAACAGCATAGACCTTCAACAAACCTTCTTTCTTCTGTCACATTTCAACTTCCAAAGCAGCATAGACCTTCAACAAACCTTCTTTCTGTCCCGTGCCATCAGCTCAAGGTCTTTCCATGTCTTCTTCATCCATTTCATGCATGTCTCCAGTTCTCTTCTCCACGTGTTCTTTTGTCTTCCTCTGCCTCTCTTACCCTGGAGATTCACATAATTAAACTGAGTTATCTGTATACAAATTGTGGTAAAGTGGGATGATATAAATATTTATAGGGGACTTAGTGTACTGACTGAGATCAGCTGTGAAGGTATCTGTATCTAATAAGTGTGGTGTATTACAGATGACCTTACTTTGCTACCACATTTATACCTCAGTCAGACTTATTCTGGGATATTGTGATGACTACGTTGAATGTCTAGGGTTATGATAGTGATGAAGTGTATGTTCACAACAACCAACAGACAGATAAACAATTTAATTTAATCCACAATACTTTACAACACTGTGACACTCACATACATAGAACACTCTATAAGACTATCTTAATAAGTCAAGTGTAACTTTTAAAAATATGTATTAATTCCTGTCAATAATAGATATCCTGATTCAACTACAAAGTGAACCAGGAATCACAATCAAATGTAATCACAAGTTGTATGTACACAATTTATAGATAGGATCTTTGTATTGACATATATTATTATTACAATATGTGTGTAAGTAGTGATGTAGTACTATGAGGTAATACTGGCTATTCAAGCTATGTTGTTGTTTGTCATCATGACTTCAAGTGTTTGTTTCTGGTGGAAATAATATTGGAAAGGTTCACAGTTTCTTTTTATTTGAAACAAATAAATGTCCCTCTTGATTTAAGGTAAAGTCACTTTTAGAGGGGGGGTATACACAAGATTGAGCTGCTCTGGCCAACGTAATCTTAACTTCTGTGTGGGCGGCAGGAAATAGTCTCCTATGCTCGCTTGCTTCACAGTTTTCTTGAGGAACAACACTGGTCGATATCTTGACCAAGGAGTATGCTATCAGCCTCTGGATTCAGCAAAACTCAGACCAGGTGCTGCTTTAATACTTTAATACCACGGTCGCTGAAACAAGAAGGTTGTACCTCCTACTTCAGAACCAACCTATAATCTATTTCCACACTGAAGCACAATACATAACAAACACCGAGTTCAGCGCTGTAGACCAACTGCTAGCTTCTCATGAACAATATACACCAGTATTCCTCTCCCTAATGGTTACAACGCCTCTGCAATTCCAGCATTAATTCCTTCTATTCAATAAGATAGGTGTCATAGTACTATTTGGCAATCCCATGCAGTTACACTCCTCTCCGACAAGTTTTTCTCATGATAGAGCAATATCTAGGCTTTGCCTCATGTTTGTTACTGAACCACACACATACAGACATAAATTTATCAATTCACATTCAATTTTCATCAAAAAGATTTCAGATATGTCTAGGTTACCACAATTCAAGGAAATATTAAACAAATACGTTGACTGGCGATGAGTTATGGCACAATTCCGATCTGCCTCTGTCCCAGGCTTTTATTAGAAAAATATGAGCTGGATCTCAACGCACTTGCTTTTACAAATTGGATTTTCAAAAAGTGGCACGAACTGACGCTCCTAATTGACTATATCAAATGGTCTAACCAATGAGACCATGTTTACAAAAGCATTTGAAAAAAAGTACCCTTCCTACCGTTTCCCTTAACAACTAGAAATAGTATTTGCCATCGACTAATCATGTTTCGCCTTACATATAATTCTAGCTAATCAAATCGAATTTAACGTGGTGGCCTCATTTTCTCTAAAGCAGTGTCCAAACACGCCATTATGAGCAAATATAATCCTGTGTTGTCAGACAACACCACTATAATATTTTGGCTATACTTTGTTAATTATTAGACTATTTGCTTAACACCTAACATATTCTTTGTCAGCAAGACCTAAGGCACCGAAATATATAAGTTTAATGGAGCCAAGTGGTTTCGTTCAAAATATGTATTTTTTTCTAGGATAGTCGTGCTGTTACCACCTCCTCACTTCCATACTATGGGGTGTCTTCTGTACTGTCAGGCTAATGTCAGGATTTCAGACGTAAAACAGTATTGTGTCATGTTTCCTAATAAGCATTAACCATGTTTTCAAAACCTAACCGTGTATTGGTAGTGTTATTTTTTTTTATTACTGTTTATTTGAAAAAAATTAGTGCTTCATGCCTTTCGCGTTGGGGGTGGCATTAATTTTCAATCGCGAGACGACGTTGGTAGTATTGCATGCGTTACTCCGTACATCTCTCTCTCTCTCTCTCTCTCTCTCTCTCTCTCTCTCTCTCTCTCTCTCTCTCTCTCTCTCTCTCTCTTCTAAGCTCGTCTGTCTTTTCTTTTACTTAGTGCATAAAATGACATTAATGGAATATTAAATCTAGGTCATTACGCAGTGTGTTTATCTCAAGGTTTTCTAAGAAACACAGTACCAGTTTTCTTTTTAGAAACGCGTGTATTTTATACAGTAGGCTTTACTATCAAACGTGAAAGCGTTACAATTATGCAGACGAAGTAGAAAAAGGGGATTTCTTGTTAGCTAGTATGACGTTCTATAACACAGGCATACGCTATTGTGACCGCACTGTTCTTCTTTTACCATTCTTCTTTCCTTGTATTGAATTAATTCGTTAGGCTTTACATTTCCTTTTTAATTTATATATGTGGATTTAGAATGTTTCACGACAAATTCTCCCCACTTAAAACAGACGTTATATGTCAGTCTATAATTCTATATACACATAGAGAAATTTAATATTATTCCTGGGGCTTACAGTGAATTTCATCACACGGATGGCGGCTTAGAAAATCCGCTCCCAGGTTGGTTTTTCCAGAAATATACTCTATGCTGAATTGGAATGGCTGCAAAAGTAAGGACCATCTGAGTAACCTCGAATTTTCATGCCTAGCCTGCGCTAGAAACGACAAGGGTTTGTGATCCGTTTGCAACTTAAATGCCTTCCCATACAGATAAATATTGAATTTCTTGATGGCCCATATTACTGCAAGACATTCTTTTTCGCTAGTTGAGTAATTGGTTTCAGCTTTATTCAACTTTCTGCTAGCATATGCCACTGGGGTTAATTCCCCATTCAGTGCATCTGATTTTTGTAATAGGGTCGCGCCTAACCCGATATTACTTGCATCCGTTCTCACAATGAATTCTTGACTTAAGTCAGGTAATTTCAAAATAGGTTTGCTTGTGAGCTTTTCCTTCAATTCCTGGTATGCCAATTCACACTGGGCTGTCCAGGTAATTCGATCTGGATTTCCTTTGCGTGTCACATCAGTTAACGGTGCACACATGGAATTAAAGTTTTTGATATACTTTTGGTAGAAACCACATAATGAGACAAAGGATCTCACGTCTTTCTTGGTTTGTGATCTCGGGGCTTTCTTTGGTTTCTCTAAATTCTTGGGGTCAGGGGTCATGTTTCCCTGATGGACTGTGTGTCCCAAGAATTCTAATTCTTTACATCCAACGCAACATTTGGTTGGTCGGGCTGTTAAATTCGCTTCTCTAAGTCGATTAAACAGCATGTTCAGAGAGTCAATGTGTTCCTCAAATGTTTCTGTTGCTATAAGGATATCATCCATGAAATTTGTGATGCATGGATTATTCAGAGGATCCAACAATGTTCTCATCATTCTAGAGAAGACACTAGGCGCATTCTTCAATCCAAATGGCAATGTGTTAAACTCATAGTGTCCCTCTGAGGTACTAAAAGCTAGGTACGGTCTAACCTCAGGCTTTACTGGAATCTGATAGTATCCTTTACTCAGATCCACTTTTGAGAAATATTTAGCTTTATTTAGTCTGGCAAACAACTGATTTGTATCCGGCAATGGATCCACCTGTCCTTCTGTGATAGCATTCAGTCTCCTGTAATCTATACAGAGTCTATGTTCTCCAGAGGGTTTCCTTAAGAGTACCACACTGGAACTATACGAAGATTCACTGTGTGAAATTATTCCTTCCTTCAACAGATAGTCTATCTCTTCCTTCAAGGCTTTCTCCTTAGCAAAAGGAATCGAATAGGCTTTCATACAGACAGGTGTGGGGTCTATCAGTTTCATATCATATTCCAATAAGTTTGTATGCCCCGGTCGGTCCGTTAACACCTCTGTATGATCATCTAGAACCTGTTGCACTCTCTCCTTCTATTTTTCGTTAAATGTGTACTGATTTTCACCTGTGCCGCTGTCTCACAGGGATGTAATGGATATTCAAATGATGAAAGTGGTTCCTTTTTCATCTCCATTGCAATGGACAAGGTCAACAAGTGTGTCTCTTCCTGATTTTCTCTTTCCAAATATTTCTTTAGGAGATTCACATGATAGATTTTTTCTTTCCCCTTCTTATCTATCTTATAATTGGTTCCAGACACCTTCTCTAGAACTGTATATGGACCTTGCCATCCAATTTGTAACTTATTCTGACTACCGGGTAGAAGAAGCAGTACCTTCTCTCCCACAGCCAAATCTCTGTCTTTAGCTTTCCTGTTGTAATAGGCAGCATGTTTTTTCCTGGCTTGTCTCAAATTTCATTGGCAAGTTTCCAGCCAGTTTTTAAACGAGTGGTCAGCTCATTCACATATTGGTATGAGGATGTAATATTTTCCTCTGCCTTTTCATCAGTCCACGTTCTTAACAGAGCTTCGAGTGGACCTTTTATTGGCCTTCCAAATAATAATGTTGCCGGGGCCATACCGGTTGAACTATGGGGTACCTCCCGATAAGCAAAGAGGGTGGCGTGAAGGTACTGGTCCCATGTATCTGGTTTTTCGTGTGCCAACTTTCTCAGGATCGACATCAACGTGCCATTAAATCTTTCCACTTGGCCGTTCCCTTGGGGATGGTACACACTACAATGGAAGTGTTTGGCCTGGAAGATCCTGAAAACTTCTTCTGTTAGTTTCCCCTTGAACTGAGAGCCGTTATCAGTCAAGATTTGATTGGGAAAGCCTAACCTTGTGAAAATTGTGAGTAATGCCTCTGCCACATGTTTAGAGTCAATGGATGACAGGGCTACCGCCTCTCCCCACATAGAACAAGTGTCCACCAGAGTCAGAATGTAGCTGTTCCTTCTCTTGGTTCGAGTGAGAGGTCCCACAAGATCCACGGCAACTCTCTCAAAGGTGTTCCCACTATGGGCATTTCCCCCAGAGTTGCTGGTGCAGTCCAATGCTTAGGTGCTACTCGTTGGCACTCTGGACAGGATTTTACATATCGTTTGATATCTTCAGTTATCCCTGGCCAGAAATAGTGACAAGCTATACGCTGTCCTGTTGCGCTGATCCCCATATGACCACTGAAGGGAATCGCATGCCCTAGTTCCAACACTTTAGTCCTATATGAAGTGGGAAGGACCAGCTGTCCGTGACCATTGGATTCAGATCCAGCCTTCCTATAAATCAGCTTGTTCTTCATATAAAATTCTCCCTTGCCTGGAGGTGTATGAGATTTGGGCAACTTCTTGAAACACGGCTTGAGTGTTTTGTCCTCCGCCTGTGCCTTCCTCATCTCATCTGGATGAGTATTTATTGGATTTTCCTCCTCCTTTTTGGACTGTGATCTGGTCTGCACCGTTGCCAATATCACAGGCCTCTTGGGATTCCCCAAGAAGACATATCTACACCCCAATATCAGAGGGTAGATTGGCTCATTTATCACTGCTGCTTTTATGATTCCTTCCACATATCGCGTTTTCACATTTATCCGGGCGATGGGAAGTGTCATGGTCGCTACATCCTTGGTTGCAGTTTGAATCTCCACTGTTTCTGTGGTGTATTGATCTGCCTGCACCAGGTGAGAACTCACAACGGAATCATAATCTAGACCTGTATCATATAAACACCTTATGGTGACTCCATTACAGATGACATCTTCACACACTGGGGGGTGGTACGGTTCCTGTAGTTCCGCAGGTTTGACCTTTTTTCCCTTCTTTCCAGATGTCATAGCAGCACAATGAGGAGGTTTCCTTCTACAATGGTCAGTATCATGATTGTCCATCCGACAATTCTTACACCACCTCCTTTTTTGGTTGAAAGATTTTCTTTCATCAAATTTCCTTTCATCGAATTGTGGGGTTTTATTTTTATTGTCATACCGTGGCCTATCAAACTGGTGCTTACCTTTGTTCTGATCTCTAGGATCAAATTTATTAAAGTTCTGTGGTGCCTTAAAATTATCTACCTGTTTCTTTTTATTACCTGATACCTCTGCCTGAGCTGCTTGATACCTTTCAGCGACATTCAATAATTCACCCAGTCTCTCTGCACCTTGTTCCATGAGAAACTTTCTCAGGTCTGGAGCCATGGACTCTCTTAGTTGTTCTATAAGGATCATTTCCTTAAGATCTTGGGTTTTCCCCAGAGAAGTCCATTTCTCTAAGTATGTCTCTAACCGTGCAGAGAACTGGTGATAGGTTTCACCTGACAGTAGTTTAGCATTCCTAAATTTTTTTCTATAAAATTCACCATTCTTTTCATATCTTAACAAAAGAGCCTGCTTTAGCATGTCATAATTTTCTTGATCATCTCTGCTCATTTTGGCAAAAACTTCATAAGCCGTACCACGAAGCCCTTGAGATAACTTTAAGCTCCGCCTTTCTCTCTCTAACCCATACGTGGTAGCTAATAGTTCATATCTATTTAGATAGCTCTCAATATCATCTTCTCTCTCAACAAAATGATCTAAATGGAAGTTCATAGCTGAGGTTGAGGCTCCCTGACTAGCAGAGGCATCAGAGGTAAAGGGACTGGCACCATTTTCAGGAGCATGGCCTTGGAATTCCAACTCCCTTAGTCGTAACTCGTGTTCCCTTTGTAATCTCTTATCTTCTGCTTCCCTCTGTAATCTCTTATCTTCTGCTTCCCTCTCTGCAGCCAATCGCTTGTCTTCCCTTTCAGCAGCTTGCCTTCTTTCTTCTCTTTCTGCCTCCAATTGGACCTTCTTAGCCTCAGCCTCCAATGCCCTAGCCTCCTTGTCAGCCTCAATCTGCAACCTCTTAATTTCTTTTTCTGCCTCTATTTCTAATCTTTCCGATTCTAATTTTCTTTCTTCACGTTCAATATATTTGTCACATTCAGTAGTGACATAAGCAATCATAGCTTGCCCGTCTATTCCTAACTCTTTAGCAGCGTGCACAGCAGCAGATCGAAATTTTGCTAGGTCGGCCATTTTCTAACAGGCAAATTTATACAATGTCTAAGTAAACAAGTCAATCTATCTAATTATCTAAGGACAACCACAAGCACTGAGAGCTCAACCTTATTTATTTCCACCCAAGGATACCTCTTAAATTTTTATTACTCCCTGAAGTGAATTACCCCCCCCCCCCCAATATATATAATATGAGAAGATTCAAAATCCCGGACATGACCCCAATATATGTGGTAAAGTGGGATGATATAAATATTTATAGGGGACTTAGTGTACTGACTGAGATCAGCTGTGAAGGTATCTGTATCTAATAAGTGTGGTGTATTACAGATGACCTTACTTTGCTACCACATTTATACCTCAGTCAGACTTATTCTGGGATATTGTGATGACTACGTTGAATGTCTAGGGTTATGATAGTGATGAAGTGTATGTTCACAACAACCAACAGACAGATAAACAATTTAATTTAATCCACAATACTTTACAATACTGTGACACTCACATACATAGAACACTCTATAAGACTATCTTAATAAGTCAAGTGTAACTTTTAAAAATATGTATTAATTCCTGTCAATAATAGATATCCTGATTCAACTACAAAGTGAACCAGGAATCACAATCAAATGTAATCACAAGTTGTATGTACACAATTTATAGATAGGATCTTTGTATTGACATATATTATTATTACAATATGTGTGTAAGTAGTGATGTAGTACTATGAGGTAATACTGGCTATTCAAGCTATGTCATCATGACTTCAAGTGTTTGTTTCTGGTGGAAATAATATTGGAAAGGTTCACAGTTTCTTTTTATTTGAAACAAATAAATGTCCCTCTTGATTTAAGGTAAAGTCACTTTTAGAGGGGGGTATACACAAGATTGAGCTGCTCTGGCCAACGTAATCTTAACTTCTGTGTGGGCGGCAGGAAACAGTCTCCTATGCTCGCTTGCTTCACAGTTTTCTTGAGGAACAACACTGGTCGATATCTTGACCAAGGAGTATGCTATCAGCCTCTGGATTCAGCAAAACTCAGACCAGGTGCTGCTTTAATACTTTAATACCACGGTCCCTGAAACAAGAAGGTTGTACCTCCTACTTCAGAACCAACCTATAATCTATTTCCACACTGAAGCACAATACATAACAAACACCGAGTTCAGCGCTGTAGACCAACTGCTAGCTTCTCATGAACAATATACACCAGTATTCCTCTCCCTAATGGTTACAACGCCTCTGCAATTCCAGCATTAATTCCTTCTATTCAATAAGATAGGTGTCATAGTACTATTTGGCAATCCCATGCAGTTACACTCCTCTCCGACAAGTTTTTCTCATGATAGAGCAATATCTAGGCTTTGCCTCATGTTTGTTACTGAACCACACACATACAGACATAAATTTATCAATTCACATTCAATTTTCATCAAAAAGATTTCAAATATGTCTAGCTTACCACAATTCAAGGAAATATTAAACAAATACATTGACTGGCGATGAGTTATGGCACAATTCCGATCTGCCTCTGTCCCAGGCTTTTATTAGAAAAATATGAGCTGGATCTCAACGTACTTGCGTTTACAAATTGGATTTTCAAAAAGTAGCACTGAACTGACGCTCCTAATTGACTATATCAAATGGTCTAGCCAATGAGACCATGTTTACAAAAGCATTTGAAAAAAAGTACCCTTCCTACCGTTTCCCTTAACAACCAGAAATAGTATTTGCCATCGACTAATCATGTTTCGCCTTACATATAATTCTAGCCAATCAAATCGAATTTAACGTGGTGGCCTCATTTTCTCTAAAGCAGTGTCCAAACACGCCATTATGAGCAAATATAATCCTGTGTTGTCAGACAACACCACTATAATATTTTGGCTATAATTTGTTAATTATTAGACTATTTGCTTAACACCTAACATATTCTTTGTCAGCAAGACCTAAGGCACCCAAATATATAAGTTTAATGGAGCCAAGTGGTTTCGTTCAAAATATGTATTTTCTTCTAGGATAGTCGTGCTGTTACCACCTCCTCACTTCCATACTATGGGGTGTCTTCTGTACTGTCAGGCTAATGTCAGGATTTCAGACGTAAAACAGTATTGTGTCATGTTTCCTAATAAGCATTAACCATGTTTTCAAAACCTAACCGTGTATTGGTAGTGTTTTTTTTTTAATTACTGTTTATTTGAAAAAAATTAGTGCTTCATGCCTTTCGCGTTGGGGGTGGCATTAATTTTCAATCGCGAGACGACGTTGGTAGTATTGCATGCGTTCCTCCGTACATCTCTCTCTCTCTCTCTCTCTCTCTCTCTCTCTCTCTCTCTCTCTCTCTTCTAAGCTCGTCTGTCTTTTCTTTTACTTAGTGCATAAAATAACATTAATGGAATATTAAATCTAGGTCATTACGCAGTGTGTTTATCTCAAGGTTTTCTAAGAAACACAGTACCAGTTTTCTTTTTAGAAACGCGTGTATTTTATACAGTAGGCTTTACTATCAATCGTGAAAGCGTTACAATTATGCAGACGAAGTAGAAAAAGGGGATTTCTTGTTAGCTTGTATGACGTTCTATAACACAGGCATACGCTATTATGACCGCACTGTTCTTCTTTTACCATTCTTCTTTCCTTGTATTGAACTAATTCGTTAGGCTTTACATTTCCTTTTTAATTTATATATGTGGATTTAGAATGTTTCACGACACAAATGATGTATTATATAGAACTAAACTAAGTTGTAAGTACAGGTAGGTGATTATAAATGTAAGCTTATGTGCTTACTCAAGACCATGTGGAGTGGACGTCCACACGAGGGGAGGGGGTAGGGGTCAATCAGAGGTGGACATGGGGGAGGGGAGGGTAACAAAATGCCAGAATTTTGTGGACGTCTTTTATGGATGGCCCCTTAATACACTCAAGATGTCTGCAAGGATTAACAATCAGGCCTAAATATACTGAATCAGATATGATGTAATAACAGGGTGAACAGATACATAGTTTATTTTCCAATAATTAATAAAATCATGCCACAATTTATGTCAGGTGTTATTATAAACAAAATTAAAACATTAAAACCAACTAAAAAAGAAATTTCACAGTCCCTAATCTGAGATTAATTGCGATATCAAAGTAGAACAATTAAAAATGAAATAACTATGTGTTACGGATGGTTTTCTTATATTGGAGATTGAGTGATTGAAGAAGATTATTAATTCATTTCTGACATCTGTAATGAGTATCATGCTGATTAGATGTATTGAATGTCATGGGCTTCTGCAAGAACAAATCCTCATAAATCGACCTCCAACAACTTGTAGTAAGAATCCACAGATACAGCATTTTTATTTACGAAGCATAGAATAATGTTCATGACACAATGGCATAAGTGCATATATAGAATGTCCTACAGTCCGGGATACATCGTCTCATACCTGGTGTGGTAAAGTGGGATGTTATAATATTTATAGGGGACTTAGTGTACTGACTGAGATCAGCTGTGAAGGTATCTGTATCTAATAGGTGTAGTGTTTTGCAGATAACCTTACTTGCTACCACATTATACCTCAGTCAGAATTATTCTGGAATATTGTGATGACTACGTTAAATGTCTAGGGTATGTATATGATGAAGTGTAAGTCACAACAACCACAGACAGATAAACAATTTAATTTATTCCACCACACTTGACAACACTGTGACACTCACACACATTTAACCCTCTATAAGACTATCTTAAATGAGTCACTGGTAAATTTTCAAATAGAAATATGTATTAATTACTTTCACCAATATATATGTCCTGATTCAACTACAAAGTGAACCAGGAATCACAATCAATTGTAATTACAATTTATATGTACAGAATTTATCAATATGAACCTTGTAGTGACATATTTTATTAATATTATCCTATGTGTGTCAGTTGTGTAGTAGTAATATGAGGTAATACTGGTTTTGTTTTTTCAAGCTATGTTGTTATTTGTCATCATGACTTCAAGTGTTTGTTTATCTTGGAAATAGTATGGGGAAAAGTTCACAGTTCCTATCAATTTAAACACTGTATTTTCCCTCTGTTTTATTATAAAGTCAGCTTTTGAGGGGGGGGGGCATAATGTTGAGCTCCTCTGGCCACAGACGCTTATCTTTCGTGATGGCGGCAGGAAAGGACTCCTCTGCTCGATAGCCTCCCTGTGTTCTGGAGACACCTCACTGGTCGCTATCTAGACCCAGGAGTATGTTGTCAGCCTCTAGATTCAGCAAAGCTCAGACCAGGTGCTGCTCAATAACTTTAGGACCACGGTCCCTGAAACAAGAAGGTTGTACCTCCTATTTCAGAACTAATTTATAATAAATTTCCAGACTGAACACAATACATAACAAACACTGAGTTCAGAGCGGTAGGCCAACTGCTATCTTCATCTGAAACAATTTTCACCAGTATACTCCTCCCTAATGGTTACTACGCCTCTGCAATTCCAGCATTAGTTCCTTCTAATCAATAAGATAGGTGTCAGTGTACTGTTTGGCAATTCCATGTAGTTTTACTTTCCTCCGACACCTTCTGTTCAGGTTGGAGCACTATATAGGCTTTACCTCATGTTCGCTACTGAACCACACATATATACAGACATAAATTATCAATTTACATTCAATTTTCATTAAAAGATATCAAATATTTCAAGCTTACCACAATTCATGGAATAATACACAGTTACGTTGACTGGCAATGAATATAGCACAATTTCGATCTGCCGATGTCCCAGGCTTTTATTTAGAAAAATATGCACTGGCGCTCAACGCACTGGTTCTTTAGTAAGTTTATTTGAAAATGTGGTGCTGACCTGACGCCTCTGATTGACTATATTGGCGGGTCTAACCAATCGCGCCATGTTTACACAGCTTTTCAAAAAAAAGTACCCTTCCTTCCGTCTCCCCTAACAACAAAAGATAGTATTTATAGCCCGACTAATCGTGTTTAGCCTTACATTTACTTTCCGCCAATCAAATAGGAGGTAACATGGGGACCTATTTCCCGTACAATGGTGGTGTGAAAATCTGCCACTGAGCGATTCTGATTTTGGTGTTGTCTGACATCCCTCACTATTTCTTTTGGCTATAATTTGTTAATTCCTAGACTATTTGCGTAACGTTTAACATATTCTTTATCAGCAAGTCCTAAGGAACCCAAATATACAAATTTAATGGAGCTAAGGGGCTGCGTTCAAAATATGTATTTTCCAGGATAGTCGTGTAGTTTTTTTTATTTTTTATGTTTAGAACCGCCACCTGTCCTGCTGTACTGTCAGACTAATGTCAGGATTTTAGACATAAAACAGTAGAATGTCATGTTTCCTAATAAGCGTTTTGTAAGTTTTTTTAAACCTAACTCTCGTATGGGTAGTGTTTTTTATCACTGTCGATTTGAAAAAAAGTTAGTGCTTGTGGCCTTACACGCGTGTTAGGGGTGGCATTAATTGTGTATCGCGAGACTGTGGTAGTATTGCCTGCGTTCCGGCTTTCAGCCCCTCCCTTTCTTTCTATCCTTAGTCCATCTGTCTTTCGTTTATGGTAACTTAGTGTATAAAATGACATGAATGGAATATTAAATATAGGTCAGCTTGCGTATCTCAAGGTTTTTCTTAGAAAGGCAGTACACGTTTTATCGTAGAAAGCGGGTATTGAAGCAGTAGGCTTTTACTATCAACGTGAAACGTTACAATTTGCAGACGAAGGAGAAAACAAGGGGGATTTCGAGTACAGTCATTGTGACAGCACTGTTCTTTACCATTCTTCTTTCCTTTTATTGAAGTTATTTGTTAGGCTTTACATTTACTTTTTAATTTATATATGTGGATTAGAATTTCTCACGACAAATCCTCCCCACTTAAAACAGACGTTATATGTCAGTCTATAATTCTATATACACATAGAGAAATTTATTATTTTTCCTGGAGTTTAGGGTGATTCTCATCACACGGATGGCGGCTTAAAAAAATCCGCTCCCAGATTTGTTTTTCCACTTATATACTCTATGCTAAACTCAAATGGCTGCATCAATAATGACCAACGGAGTAATCTAGAATTCTCATGTCTAGCCTGTGCTAGAAACGACAAAGGTTTGTGATCCGTTTGCAACTTAAATGCCTTCCCATACAGATAAATATTGAATTTCTTTATCGCCCATATTACTGCAAGACATTCCTTTTCGCTAGTTGAGTAATTGGTTTCAGCTTTATTCAACTTTCTGCTAGCATATGCCACTGGGCTTAATTCCCCATCCAATGCATCTGATTTCTGTAGCAAAGTTGCACCTAACCCAATATTACTGGCATCTGTCCTTACTATGAATTCTTGACTTAAGTCAGGTAATTTCAAAATAGGTTTGCTTGTGAGCTTTTCCTTCAATTCCTGGTAAGCCATTTCACATTGTGGTGTCCATGTAATTCGATCTGGATTTCCCTTACGTGTCAAATCAGTTAACGGTGCACATATGGAATTAAAGTTTTTGATATACTTTTGGTAGAAACCACATAATGAGACAAAGGATCTCACGTCTTTCTTGGTTTGTGGTCTCGGGGCTTTCTTTAGTTTCTCTAAATTCTTTGGGTCAGGGGTCATGTTTCCCTGATAAACTGCGTGTCCCAAGAATTCCAATTCTTTACATCCAACGCAACATTTGGTTGGTCGGGCTGTTAAATTCGCTTCCCTAAGTCGATTAAACAGCATGTTCAGAGAGTCAATGTGTTCCTCAAATGTTTCTGTTGCTATAAGGATATCATCCATGAAATTTGTGATACATGAATTATTCAGAGGGTCCAATAATTTTCTCATCATTCTAGAGAAGACACTAGGCGCATTCTTCAATCCAAATGGCAATCTATTAAACTCATAGTGTCCTTCTGAGGTACTAAAAGCTAGGTATGGTATAACCTCAGGCTTTACTGGAATCTGATAGTATCCTTTACTCAGATCCACTTTTGAGAAATATTTAGCTTTATTTAGTCTGGCAAACAGCTGATTTGTATCCGGCAATGGATCCACCTGTCCTTCTGTAATAGCATTCAGTCTCCTGTAATCTATACAGAGTCTATGTTCTCCAGAGGGTTTTCTTAAGAGTACAACACTGGAACTATATGAAGATTCACTGTGCGAAATAATTCCTTCCTTCAACAAATAGTCTATCTCCTCCTTCAAAGCTTTCTCCTTAGCAAAAGGAATCGAATAGGGTTTCATACAGACAGGTGTGGGGTCTATCAGTTTCATATCATATTCCAATAAGTTTGTATGCCCAGGTCGGTCTGTTAACACCTCTGCATGATTATCTAGAACCTGTTGCACTCTCTTTCTGAGTTTTCGTTAAATGTGTACTGATTTTCACCTGTGCCGCTGTCTCACAGGGGTGTAATGGATATTCAAATGATGAAAGTGGTTCTTTTTTCATCTCCATGGCAATGGACAAGGTCAACAAGTGTGTCTCTTCCTGATGTTCTCTTTCCAAATATTTCTTCAGGAGATTCACATGATAGATTTTTTCTTTCCCCTTCTTATCTATCTTATAAATGGTTCTAGACACCTTCTCTAGAACTGTATATGGACCTTGCCATCCAATTTGTAACTTATTCTGACTACCGGGTAGAAGAAGCAGTACCTTCTCTCCCACAGCCAAATCTCTGTCTTTAGCTTTCCTGTTATAATAGGCGGCATGTTTCTTCCTGGCTTGTTTCAAATTTTCATTAGCAAGTTTCCAGCCAGTTTTTAAACGAGTGGTCAGCTCATTCACATATTGGTATGAGGATGTAATATTTTCCTCTGCCTTTTCGTCAGTCCACGTTCTTAACAGAGTTACATATGGACCTTTAATTTTGTGGACCTATTTGTCCATGCACCGGTATGGTCTATTCCACTCGAAGCTCTATAGTGATGATTTTTCTTCCCAGAATTTTCATGCACAAAACGACCGCTACCAATTTTTCTTTTGGGGCTTTCTCCCCACTTAAAATTCTTGATGAGAGATTTCCTCTCTACATCCTCTTCCTCCAGTTTGTTTAAGTCCGATTGAGGGATTCTCGGCTTATCCTGCGGGTAAGACATCTTTTTGCACTCTCTGCATAGTGGCCATTGTAAAACAGTTAAGTGAAGCTTGTCCGTGAAAAGGGGCTTCCCATTCCATTTGGTCCACTTTATCAAATTTATTTTTCTTCCTATTGTCAGGTCTACGGTTGCCCCGTGGCGTGTCCAGGTCCTGATCAATGTTCCCACTTGTGGGTGTTCCCTCATGTGCTATGCTACACCTTTCTACAAAATTCTCAATGTCCCATCTTGCCTTGGGCCAATAATAATTGTGAGCCACCTTTTGGATGATGGTACCTATTTTTTCATGGTCCCCATCTGGTTTCACATGTAGGCTCCTTATTAATTCTGCCCTATATCGTTTAGGAAGTACCAGCTGTCCCTGACCTGTGGATCTAGCTCCAGTCTTCCTATACATCCACTTGTTTTTCATGTAAAAATCTCCCTTGCCTGGAGTTGTATGACAAGTTGACAATTTCCTGAAACAAGGCTTGAGGGTCTTATCCCCAGCCTGTGCCTTCCTCATCTTTTCTGGAGTGGTATTCAACATAATATCCTCCTCCTGTCTTGAGGTCGACCTGACCTGAAGGGTTGCCATAACTATAGGGTTCCTTCTGCAACGGTCAGTGTCATGATTGTTCATCTTACAATTTTTACACCACCTTTTCCCTTGGTTGAAAGATTTTCTTTCATCATATTTCCTTTCATCGAATTGTGGGGTTTTATTTTTATTGTCATACCGTGGCCTATCAAATTGGTGCTTCCCTTTGTTTTGATCTCTAGGATCAAATTTATTAAAGTTCTGTGGTGCCCTAAAATTTTCTACCTGTTTCTTTTTGTTACCTGATACCTCTGCCTGAGCCGCTTGATACCTTTCAGCAACATTTAGCAACTCACCCAGCCTCTCTGCACCTTGTTCCATGAGAAACTTTCTCAGGTCTGGAGCCATGGACTCTCTTAATTGTTCTATAAGGATCATTTCCTTAAGATCTTGGGTTTTCCCCAGAGAAGTCCATTTCTCCAAGAATGTCTCTATTCGTGCAGAGAACTGGTGATAGGTTTCACCTGACAGTAGTTTAGCATTCCTAAATTTTTTCCTATAAAATTCTGCGTTCTTTTCATATCTTAACAAAAGAGCCTGCTTTAGCATGTCATAATTTTCCTGATCACCTCTGCTCATTTTGGCAAAAACTTCATAAGCTGCCCCCCGCAGCCCTTGAGATAACTTTAAGCTCCACCTTTCTCTCTCTAACCCATATGTGGTAGCTAATAGTTCATATCTATTTAGATAGCTCTCAATATCATCTTCCTTCTCAACAAAATGATCTAAATGAAAATTCATAGCTGAGGTTGAGGCTCCCTGGCTAGCAGTGGCATCAGAGGTAAAGGGACTGGCACCATTTTCAGGAGCATGGCCTTGAAACTCAAACTCCCTTAGTCGTAACTCATGTTCCCTTTGTAATCTCTTATCCTCTGCTTCCCTTTCTGCAGCCAATCGCTTGTCTTCCCTTTCTGCAGCTAATCTCTTGTCTTCCCTTTCTGCAGCTAATCTTTTTTCTTCTGCTTCCAATTTCTTAGCCTCAGCCTCAATCTGCAGCCTCTTAATTTCCTTTTCAGCCTCTAACTTTCTTTCGGCCTCCTTTTCTAATCTTCTTTCTTCCCGTTCAATATATTTGTCACATTCAGCAGTGACATAAGCAATCATAATTTGCCCGTCCATTCCTAACTCTTTCGCAGTCTGTACAGCAGCAGATCGAAATTTGGCCAGGTCCGCCATTTTCTAACAGGTAAATGTAGGTAATGTCTAACTAAACAATACACTCTGATATTACTTATCCAAAGACACCACAGGCACTGAGAGCTCAACGTTATTTATTTCCACCCAAGGATACCTTTTAATTCTTATTATTCCCAATATCTATAACAGGAGAAAAATCAATATCCCTGGAGCGAGACCCCAATATATGTGGTAAAGTGGGATGTTATAAATATTTATAGGGGACTTAGTGTACTGACTGAGATCAGCTGTGAAGGTATCTGTATCTAATAGGTGTAGTGTTTTGCAGATAACCTTACTTGCTACCACATTATACCTCAGTCAGAATTATTCTGGAATATTGTGATGACTACGTTAAATGTCTAGGGTATGTATATGATGAAGTGTAAGTCACAACAACCACAGACAGATAAACAATTTAATTTATTCCACCACACTTGACAACACTGTGACACTCACACACATTTAACCCTCTATAAGACTATCTTAAATGAGTCACTGGTAAATTTTCAAATAGAAATATGTATTAATTACTTTCACCAATATATATGTCCTGATTCAACTACAAAGTGAACCAGGAATCACAATCAATTGTAATTACAATTTATATGTACAGAATTTATCAATATGAACATTGTAGTGACATATTTTATTAATATTATCCTATGTGTGTCAGTTGTGTAGTAGTAATATGAGGTAATACTGGTTTTGTTTTTTCAAGCTATGTTGTTATTTGTCATCATGACTTCAAGTGTTTGTTTATCTTGGAAATAGTATGGGGAAAAGTTCACAGTTCCTATCAATTTAAACACTGTATTTTCCCTCTGTTTTATTATAAAGTCAGCTTTTGAGGGGGGGGGGGGGATAATGTTGAGCTCCTCTGGCCACAGACGCTTATCTTTCGTGATGGCGGCAGGAAAGGACTCCTCTGCTCGATAGCCTCCCTGTGTTCTGGAGACACCTCACTGGTCACTATCTGGACCCAGGAGTATGTTGTCAGCCTCTAGATTCAGCAAAGCTCAGACCAGGTGCTGCTCAATAACTTTAGGACCACGGTCCCTGAAACAAGAAGGTTGTACCTCCTATTTCAGAACTAATTTATAATAAATTTCCAGACTGAACACAATACATAACAAACACTGAGTTCAGAGCGGTAGGCCAACTGCTATCTTCATCTGAAACAATTTTCACCAGTATACTCCTCCCTAATGGTTACTACGCCTCTGCAATTCCAGCATTAGTTCCTTCTAATCAATAAGATAGGTGTCAGTGTACTGTTTGGCAATTCCATGTAGTTTTACTTTCCTCCGACACCTTCTGTTCAGGTTGGAGCCTATATAGGCTTTACCTCATGTTCGCTACTGAACCACACATATATACAGACATAAATTATCAATTTACATTCAATTTTCATTAAAAGATATCAAATATTTCAAGCTTACCACAATTCATGGAATAATACACAGTTACGTTGACTGGCAATGAATATAGCACAATTTCGATCTGCCGATGTCCCAGGCTTTTATTTAGAAAAATATGCACTGGCGCTCAACGCACTGGTTCTTTAGTAAGTTTAATTGAAAATGTGGTGCTGACCTGACGCCTCTGATTGACTATATTGGCGGGTCTAACCAATCGCGCCATGTTTACACAGCTTTTCAAAAAAAAGTACCCTTCCTTCCGTCTC
Source organism: Oreohelix idahoensis (assembly GCA_024509875.1). Classification (NCBI taxonomy): domain Eukaryota; kingdom Metazoa; phylum Mollusca; class Gastropoda; order Stylommatophora; family Oreohelicidae; genus Oreohelix; species Oreohelix idahoensis. Next base: position 462,982 of record JAMPIV010018963.1, read on the forward strand.
CCCTAACAACAAAAGATAGTATTTATAGCCCGACTAATCGTGTTTAGCCTTACATTTACTTTCCGCCAATCAAATAGGAGGTAACATGGGGACCTATTTCCCGTACAATGGTGGTGTGAAAATCTGCCACTGAGCGATTCTGATTTTGGTGTTGTCTGACATCCCTCACTATTTCTTTTGGCTATAATTTGTTAATTCCTAGACTATTTGCGTAACGTTTAACATATTCTTTGTCAGCAAGTCCTAAGGAACCCAAATATACAAATTTAATGGGGCTAAGGGGCTGCGTTCAAAATATGTATTTTCCAGGATAGTCGTGTAGTTTTTTTTATTTTTTATGTTTAGAACCGCCACCTGTCCTGCTGTACTGTCAGACTAATGTCAGGATTTTAGACATAAAACAGTAGAATGTCATGTTTCCTAATAAGCGTTTTGTAAGTTTTTTTAAACCTAACTCTCGTATGGGTAGTGTTTTTTATCACTGTCGATTTGAAAAAAAGTTAGTGCTTGTGGCCTTACACGCGTGTTAGGGGTGGCATTAATTGTGTATCGCGAGACTGTGGTAGTATTGCCTGCGTTCCGGCTTTCAGCCCCTCCCTTTCTTTCTATCCTTAGTCCATCTGTCTTTCGTTTATGGTAACTTAGTGTATAAAATGACATGAATGGAATATTAAATATAGGTCAGCTTGCGTATCTCAAGGTTTTTCTTAGAAAGGCAGTACACGTTTTATCGTAGAAAGCGGGTATTGAAGCAGTAGGCTTTTACTATCAACGTGAAACGTTACAATTTGCAGACGAAGGAGAAAACAAGGGGGATTTCGAGTACAGTCATTGTGACAGCACTGTTCTTTACCATTCTTCTTTCCTTTTATTGAAGTTATTTGTTAGGCTTTACATTTACTTTTTAATTTATATATGTGGATTAGAATTTCTCACAACACCTGGCCTATTTACTAGAGGTGCCGATAATGGTTAACACCTAAGTAGTGACAACCAGAATATGGAGATTAATTTTGATTACTTCCGTAAAATTCCACTGCATAAAATCATTGAACTTGCATACTTAAATTTGGCATCTTCTTGAATATTAGTGGCGTCCTTCTCAATTTCTTAAGCCACGTAGTAGAACTGTATAACTTCAAAACTCTTGGGAGCAATGACATCAACGTCTTACTCTGACGGATTCATACAACAGAAGGCCTCGAATAAACGGTCTGCATACATTAGTGCAGCACCTATTACGTCATCATCACCTAGTAACGTAAACCTTATATCGCGTTCATTTATTATTAACATTGGTGCGAAAATACATTATGTTGGCCCCAGATAAAATTGTTACCGCGTAGATTAAACTGCTAACAAAACTAAGTGTGGTCAACATGTAAAAATACATTATAATCTTCTTTAACACTATGCCAAAATTATATTCAGAAATTTTTTTTTTAAAAGACGGAAAAAATATAAACAAGCAATAGTTGACAGCTTCCATCTGTAAGTTTGTGATATAATGCGATATGAAACATTGCAGAGAAGTAACTGTGCCAATATTAATAATTTCATATTTTTCTTGTAGGTGAATTCGGCTTCCAATGTAATTTTCATTTCTACACCTTCTTTGGTTTATGTTTAATGTGTTTATGACATTAACTCACTTTTTATACAAATCTGGCATGTCTGGTTTTTCCAATGGAGTCTTCATATGAGGAACAGAGAGAGACCACGTGTCCACCACCAGTACCATTCTTGGACAAACTCTATGGAGATACCAACCAGAGACGGATCTAGGGATTTTTCAGGCTGCGGCGAGGTCCCGTACCACTACCCCCCCCCCCCCCCTTTTCTTCCCTCGTGTAGTAATGTATGTACTCTCACAAGAGTCAATTTCACGCTACTGAGGTGGATCATGCTGTAATATTCGCAAGTAATGTTCACTGTAACATTACAAAAACATAATACATTTATGTTTCTAAATTCTTATTGTAGGTAATTTATTTGTCTTTATTCATGCTGAACTACAGATAGGTGTATGTTGTGAGCTGGTCTGGGGTACATAAACTCCAATTAATCTTGTTCGTGATGTTTGAGTACCACAGAGCGTTCTCAGTGAACGCCTGTTAAAGTATGACGTATACCAGTGAAAATAATGACATAAGAAAGTTGGCAAGGCTGATGCATGCATCGTTACAACGGTCTTTTGGTGGCGGGACCACGCAGTGGTCAGATGTGTCCAGCGCAAGTGTGATTTTGGGACGAGCTCTTCCTAGATAAAGAAGTATTTGCGTGTCCGTTTTGAATGCGGACGTGAGGACGAATACGTTTGCATCAGTCAATCAATACCCTTTAGCTCCCCAAGGAGCATAGGCCTTCAATAAACACATGCCAAGTTTTCCTGTCCTGTGCCATCCGCTCAAGTTCTTTCCGTGTTTTCTTCATCATTTTCACCTCTGTTTCCAGTTCTCTTCTCCATGTGTTTTTTGGTCTACCTCTGCCTCTCTTTCCCTGTGGATTCCAGAACAAGGACTGCCTTGTAATGCTATCAACAGGTTTCCTCAATGTGTGTCCTATCCATCTTCTCAACTCTTGTTCCACTGGAACTTGTCTGGTTCTTGTCATCAATTCCACATTTGTGACTTTGTCATACCATTTCAGTCCTTCTATTCTACGCAAGCACCCGTTTAAAAAAGTCTCAGAGCCATACAATAGGACTGACTTCACATTTGAGTTGAAGATTCTTATTTTCGTGTTGGACTTGATTTCTCTTGATCTCCATGTTTCCCAATGCAATGAAAGCCCCTCTTGCTTTTTGTATTCTTATTTTGATATCACTGTCTGTCCTTCCAACTTTGTCTATATTACTTCCAAGATATATGTACGATTCTACATCTTTTAGTGGTGTTTCTTCAAGTTCAACCTCCGATCATGAGCCGGCACTGATTTCAACAGCCTCAAGCTCACCACTGCTCTCTTTAAATATACTGAAGTTGACGTGTGAAAGTATGCGAAAAAGACTGAAAAATATTCAGAATATTGCTTCATAAATACATTTACTTAACAGATTTTTCTCAGCTTGATGCTCCAGCATGCAACTTTTCTCATTGATTACCTTCAACACTTGTCTTAACCAAACGTAGCACTACCAATACTTTGTACCACGTAATGAAAGTATTTCCCCACAAAATAACAACAATTATTCCACCATCGTGACCTGATGCAACTTTTTTTTAAACCTGAAGCCATATTTTAAATGTCCTTGACTGATTTTCTTGTTCGTCTGCTAATTATTGTGAAGACGGGTTGAGAAATGCTGAAATAATTCGAACGGGTTGCAAAATTTGAAGAAATCGCAAGCTTGCGGCTTTAAATCGCATTTGTTATTTGTCGATACCGTTTAATATCGATAATTTCCACTAGAGAAACTGATATAGATGTCACAGAGATAGCGAAATGATGGGAAGTTGTGTACAAAGCGTTACAAGAGGAGTTATCTGATCATCAGATTGTCAGCTTGTGGCAATTATGCAAGTAACAATGTTGTTGTATATCCTGAATCCTTACTATCCTGAATTCCAAAGCCAGTTACAGTAGCTCCACAGCCAGCATAATTCCTTTTCTGTGGTTTCGTCGAGCCTCTTGTTCGCTTGGTCTTGACTGTCCTTTCAGGCCTAATTATTTCAGTTATGTAACAATCGAGTGTGTTATTCTGTGTGTACATAATACAGTAAATTTGAGATTTAAAATATGACATACCGACACACACACTCACTCACACACACACTCTCACATACATATATATATATATATATATATATATATATATATATATATATATATATGTGTGTGTGTGTGTGTGTGTGTGTGAGTGTATATATAGATATGTATATAGATAAGTGAAAATCCTTGAGTCTGTATGTATCGTACACAATTCCACATGTCTTGACATTTTTTCTTCAATTTTGGCAGAGTTATACTTTAACTTCTTTAGGATAACGCCATGGGGTTATTTCGTAACTTACTATTTTAATTATGACAGAAAAAGTGATTTAAAGTACTGTATTTCGATACACTTTACACATGCCAGGGCCATGATCAAGGGACAGAGGACTTCGAGAGATACAAATGTTAAAACTATTCTTTTCTTTTTGTGATTAAACACCATAGTTTTCCGTATTTTACAACTTCATTCAAAATTATTAACTATACGCATTCAATTTAAGGGAAAATAAAAATAAAAACCCCAGTTTTATGTAGCACTTCCGTTTTTTTACTATGTATTTTTATATTTTAATGGCACTAATTTTGTCACGCGGATTCTAATTGTAGCAAAGCTGTATCGATATATATATATATATATATATATATATATATATATATATATATATATATATATATATATATATATATATATATATATGCCCAATGGGCTGATCACCCGTTGGCTTGTCACACCGATTACGGAAACAGCGACAGATGGATCTATTTGTTGTTGCCCTAAAGACGCCGCTAGGCGTGATGGGAAATTACAACAGAGAAAATCAATCTGCTGTTGCCCTTAAGACGCCACAAGGCGTGATGGCCTCTGACTGCTTGGTCGGTCTTTGGCTAAGGACGGAAGAAGAGAGAAGAGAAGATATTATATATTATATATATATATATATATATATATATATATATATATATATATATATATATATATATATATAATCACCAGTGAGTGTTAACATAAATGCTTAACTAGACACATTACGCAGCTCAAAATTATCCATTGCATAATTATAACGCAATTTAAAATTATCAACTGAGCATGTTTAATTTGAATGAAAATCTAACACGATTTTGAGTTTTTTAATAATACTGCGCCAAGCGAATTCAAATTTTAATATAACTATCGACATATATTAAAACCAAACCCGTTAGTCTCTATTTTTTTTTTTTTTTTTTTTTGGTAAGCAATTAATTTCAAGTCATTTTATAGCCAAAAAAATTTAGATGTCGCAGAAAACAGCGCGGTCCTGACTACAGAAGACAAAATTTAATATTAAAAAATAATTTCCGTTTAATATTTCATAATGTGCCCTAATACAGCTGTATCTATGTTGAACCTCGGCCATTATATTACTGTTTACTGAATTCACCTGGTTAGGACAAACAAGGAAAATAATTTAAATGTAGCAACCCCACTTTTCTTTATGTTACAAAGAAATTTAAATACACACTTTTGATTTAAGTGAAAGTCACACAAAAAAATATATACACACACACACACACATATATAATATATATATATATATATATATATATATATATATATATATATATATATATATATATATATATATATATATATATATATATATATATATATATATATATATATATATATATATATATATACAGTCATCGCGTCCGATTCTGCCCACTAATTTCTTATCACCTTGCTAATATCATCACTGAAAGATACAGGCCTGGTAACTTTTGAAGACATGTTGGTAATGATTATGACGTGGCGCGATTATTGTGTACCTGTGACTATTGCTCGCCTTGTTAAAATTTTGTCACAAAGCTAAGACCCTCCTTAAATTTGAATTATGTCGTTAGAAAGTTCTTAATCCTCTCCCTGTTACATCTAAATAAAACACTTGTATTATCTATTCTCTTGTATGGGTGTGAGGGCTGGACACTCACTGCAGATACAGAGCGAAGGATTCAGGCTTTCGAGCATAAATGTTATAGAAGAATTCTGCGCATTTGCTATAAAGAGCACAAAACAAATGTCTATGTTAGAGAGAAGATAAACACCTATGCAGGCCACCAAGAACCACTTTTGTCAATAGTGAAACGTCGAAAGCTTGCCTGGTTTGGGCATGTAACTCGTCATGACTCCCTTTCGAAAACGATCCTCCAGGGAACAGTCGAAGGTAAACGGAGAAGAGGAAGGCAGAGAAAATCCTGGGCTGATAACATCAAAGAATGGGCAGGACACGGTTTTTCCACACTTGTACGCATTGCTGAGGATAGAGAGCAGTGGAGGACACTGTCTGCTGATGCTTCCACCATGGCACCCCTACGACCCATGACGGGTTACGGGCTGAGATGAGATGATGAATTTCTAACAAAATGATATCGTGGTCAGTGAATTGTGACCTGACTTTCTGTCATTGATAAAGTGTATACACGCTCAGTAAACAATGAATTCACATAGGTAATATGTCACAGACAAAGGTTATTTAAGAGCAGGAAACTATGAAGTCACACATATATTCAGACATACAGAGAGTTTATTCACAACCAAGGAATAATGAATTCACATACATATTAGGTAAACGGCAAAGCTTAAACATGCTCAGTAAACTATGAATTCACATATATTTTGTCATAAACACAGTTGATACATGACTAGTGAACTATGAACTGATATAAATATTCTGTCATAAATATACAAGACTACTAAGTTATGAACTGTCTTAAATATGCAGTCATAAACATATACATGACTAATGAACTACGAACTGTCACAAATAGAATCACAACTATTGAACTATGAACTGACATAAATACTGTGTCATAAACCCATTTCATACATCACTAGGGAACTATGACTCACATAAATATTCGTTCATAAACAGATTTGATGTCGTAACTTTTATCTGAGAGGGTTCATTCATAACCCTCCACTCCCAAAGGAGCATAGGCCTTCAACAAACACATGCCAAGTCCTCCTGTCACGTGCCATCATCTCAAGTTCTTTCCATGTTCTCCTCATCATTTTCACCTCTGTTTCCAACTCTCTTCTCCATGTACTTCTTGGTCTTCCTCTGCCTCTCTTGCCCTGCGGGTTCCAGAACAAGGACTGCCTTGTAATGCTATCAACAGGTTTCCTCAGTGTGTGTCCTATCCATCGCCATCGTCTTCTTCTCATCTCTTGTTCCACTGGCACTTGTCTAGTTCTTGTCATCAGTTCTACGTTGGTAACCTTGTCATACCATTTTAATCCCTCTATTCTACGCAAGCACCCATTTATGAAAGTCTGTAGCTTTTTGGTTGTTGTCTTTGTTGTTCTCCATGTCTCAGAGCCATACAATAGGACTGACTTCACATTTGAGTTGAAGATTCTTATTTTCGTGTTGGATCCTATTTCTCTCCATATATTTCCCAATGCAATGAAAGCTCCTCTTGCCTTTTGTATTCTTATTTTGATATCGCTGTCTGTCCCTCCAACTTTGTCTATATTACTGCCAAGATACGTATATGATTCTACATCTTGTATTGGTGTTTCTTCAAGTTCAACCCTATTATCATTACCTGCATTTATTCGCATAATTTTTGTCTTTTCCCTGTGTATTTTCAGACCCAATTGCTGTGACCTCTCATCGAGTGTTTTCAATTTGTCCTGCATCTGATTACGGTTATGGGACAGAAGAGCCAAGTCATCAGCAAAATCCAGATCATCCAACTGCTTAGTCAGAGTCCACTGGATTCCATTTCTGTTGTGTGTTGTCGATGATCTCATAACCCAATCTATTGCCAGCAAGAAAAGAAATGGAGACAAGAGGCATCCCTGTCGCACTCCTGTTCTTATCCCAAATGGTTCTGTAAGCTGTCCTTCATGAAGAACTCTGCATGTCATGTCTTCATATGTTTTCTTTATTAAATTAATGATCTTCAGGGGAACTCCATAATGCCTCATCAATTTCCAAAGTGATTCTCTGTCTACACTGTCAAATGCCTTTTCATAGTCCACAAATCCGATGTATAGTGGTGAATTCCATTCCAGACTTTGTTCAACTATTATTCTCAAAGTGGCTATCTGGTCTGTACATGATCTGTTTTGTCGAAAACCTGCTTGTTTATCTCTCAATTTCTTGTCTATCGACTCTTTTAATCTCTCAAGGATAATCCTGTTTAATACTTTTCCTGGCACTGATAGTAACATTATTCCTCTATAATTTGTGCACTCTTGTAAATTTCCCTTCTTAGGCAACTTAACCAGATATCCTTCCTTCCATTCTGCTGGTATCTCTTCCTTTTCCCAGACTTTACCAAGTAATTTATATAACATCTCTATAGCCGTGTCGATATCTGCTTTGATGGCCTCTGCTGGAATGCCATCAGGTCCAGACGCTTTTTCCATCTCTTAGAAGCTTTATGGCTTTCTTTATTTCTTCCTTCGTTGGTCTTTCACCGTTAATTTGTAGCTCTTCTTCTGCTGGCTGGATGTCCAGCGGGTTTTGTGGAGCTGGTCTATTGAGAAGGTCCCCAAAATATTCTGTCCACCTCTTCATTTGCTCTTGTATATTGCTGAGCAGTTTCCCATTCTTGTCTTTTATGAGACAACTTGTTTGCTTGTATTTCCCTGTTAACTTCTTTGTGCTGCTATACAGTTCTCTCATATTTCCTTTGGCTGCAGCATCTTCTGCCTCTCTTGCCAACTCCTCAATATACTTCCTCTTGTCTCTTTTGATACTTCTTTTTACTTCTTTGTTTGCTTCTGTGTACACTTCTTGAGCCTTGGCTTTGGAACTTCTGGTTTTGCTTGTGTTTAACTCTGCTTTCTTGTTTTTCCTGTCTTTTATCTTATTGATGGTTTCTGTTGTTATCCATGCTTTTTGTTGTCTTTCCCTTTTCCCCAGTATTTCTTCACATGTCTCCTTCCATACCGTTTTGACCTGCTGCCAATAGTCTTCTGTATTCTCTACATCTTCCAGCTGTTGTAGCACTTGGAATTTGTGCGATACTGTGACCGCAAATTTGTCTCTTGTTTCTTGATTTCTTAGCTGTCCTACATTAAACTGTTGTCTATAATTTTGCATTGTTGCATATCTCTTGAGTTTCATTTTTATTTTGGCTATCAGAAGATGGTGATCTGATGCCACGTCTGCTCCTCTATATACCTTTACATCCTGCAATGATGATCTAAACTTCTTCTTTATGCATATATGATCGATCTGATTTTCTGTTCTATGGTCTGGTGATATCCATGTTGCCTTGTGTATTCTCTTATGTGGAAACATGCTTCCTCCTATAGCCAGCTGATTTGAAGCACAGAAGTTTGCGAATAGTTCTCCATTTTCATTCATTACTCCTAGCCCATGTTTTCCCATGACTTCTTCAAATCCGGTGTTGACTGTACCTATCTTTGCATTCATGTCACCCATCAAAATTGTGATGTCTCTTCTTTTTACTTTATCCATAATTTCCTGTAGTTTAGTATAAAATGCTTCTTTCACAGACTCTTCTTTGTCATTAGTTGGTGCATAACATTGGATGACATTTACATGAATTTTCTTTTTAGCTGTTTTGAAAGTAGCTGTTATTATTCTGGGTCCAACAGCTTCCCATTCAATGAGTGCTTTCTGTGCTTCTTTAGATAACATAAGAGCTACCCCTTCACTGTGGTGTGAAGTTTCGTCTTCATGTCCTGAGGACAGCACCAATTCACCTGTGATGAGTTTCTTCCTGTCTACCCCCTTCCACTTTGTTTCACACATTCCCAGAACCTCGATTTTGTATTCCCTCATTTCTGCTGCTACTTGCGCCACTTTCCCTTGTTCGTTTAATGTCCGAACATTCCAGGTGCCAAATCTGGAAGTTCTCCTAGAAGAAAGAAGGTTAGTCAGCAACACAGACTCCTTTCGGCTTTCTCTGTGTTGCATCATACGCCTCCCCGCGAGAGGACCTTCCCCTGTCTTGGATGGCTGTGTTTTATTTCCTTTATTTGACTTGTCCATATTTGTTGAAGTTTTTTGTGGTTTAAATTTTTTTACAGGATGGGGTAACCGGCCCCATGCCCAACCCTCCTTAGTCGCCTTCTACGACATGCCTGGCAGGGGACAGTGTTACTATTCTTTGCTCCCCTTTCGGGCCCCGGTAACACACGGGTGATCTGAGAGGGTGCTGATGGATATTGGTCCCTTTAGAGTGTAGAGGAATATTGAAGGCTCTGTGAGAATAAGGATTTAGGAGAATGAGGTAGTAGATTCACAAGCGCTGGGAAGAGCAAGGACAGTCTCTTATTACGACAATATCTGTTTCTCACAGACTATTCCTATCTCTCTTCTGAACAAACAATTGTTTGTCCGTTCCAGTCGCTCAGGCGCACTCACCGATTTGGTGATTCTGTCGCACAACGTACATGAATACAGCCTACACAGATGTAAATGTTTGGAGTTTTGGGCCAGCCGACAACCAACACCAATAAAGATTAATACCTTTATTATCATAAAGCAGTCACAAATAATTATACATTTACAGTCAAAAATCAAAGGTTACAGAATACAAATATGATAAGGGAAGAGGGGGGTTTGAGGAGAAATATCCCATCCACCGTTTCCCGTTTGTATTTACTAACAGACAAGACCCGGTCCAAAAGACAAGAAAGGGGGTGGAGGGGGGGGGGGGGAGGGGGGGGGGGGGGGGGGGGGGGGGGGGGGGGGGGTGTGTGTGATCAGAGATAGGCAATTTAACCCACTGGTAAAGTTATTACTCTGAGGCAAGGGGTTACAGTAAAAAGGGAGGGGGGTGTAGAGGAAAAGCTAGGGTTCTCAAATGTCTCCCTTTAATCATACAAATTTTACGGGAGGGGGGAATGAACACAGCTACACAATCCCGCTAGGAGAAATCCCGTACAAGGAATATAATGCACCTTAATACTAGGTCGAACTAATTAAAAGGGTAAAGAAAAGATTAAATCTCCTTTCATTCAAAAAACACACTAGGGCTGGCCATCCCACAAACACACACGCAGACTTACCAAAATGGTGAATTCTGTCACTCTAGGAATTATTTACCACAGCAGCTAATACCGTGGAATAATGGACTGGTCCTCTTATTTCTTCCGTGTCAGGCCCCAGATTTAACGAGGTAACAAATAGTTTCAAAAAATCGCCAGACGGTGAAGCGTAAAGGCTACTGTTGGTTTAGATAAAGTTCCTAATTAATGGCACAGGCACTTGGCTAAGCGTGAGGTATGGTGTGGTTCCTAAAATTGGCACAGCTGGGGGAGATGACTTTCTTTTTCCGTAATGTCACAAGTTAAAAAAAAACACTGAGGTAAGTTCTTCTGCGGGGGGTGTGTAAAATCCACTGAATATACTTGACAGACAGTGTTCAGGTAGACCTATGTTTTTTCTTCACAAATAGGGCAGTGAATAAAATATGTTCTGCTTCCAGTTTTACTTTTAAGGACTATATGAACTAGTATTTTAAAAGTGTTTCTTGGGTGGCTTTATTCTCAGTTAAATTCAGAGGAGCGGGGCCCATTACAGGTCGCCACAAGTTTAGCTTTAAAAAAGGTTCATATGTTACTGGAGTTATCGAATTGAGTTGGCAGAACTCTGTATATAATTAATAATTGCTGGGATGCTGGTTGAATGATCGTTCTGAATGAAAGATAATCAAAACAAGAAATGCATTACAAATCATATTATAATCTGACACGCGATAAATTACAGTTAGCCTATTTTCTTTATTAGCGTCGTCAATTTACAAATCGGGAAAACTCCCCGTGAGTTAAAATAATTAAAAGCACCTCTATCTATACAGAACTAAACTGGATTTACTGGTTATAATTCCTTTTAACGTCTGCAAAATTAATTTACGCGTCAAGTGTATTAGGAAATACTTTTAGCTGTAACATTAGTTTGCACTAGAACTTTGAAAATGGGTTTATTTAATAAGGTTAAATTTACACCACAATCCAATGAAATAAATTGAAATAACTAGACCACTGATCACTCGAAGCTAATGTATAAATTGCCGTCTGCGCAGAAAGAATACACTCCAATAGTCAACGAAGGTAGATGAAATCTAGCAGGAATCCGACTATGCTAGTGAAACTAGGATTCTGTCAGAACGAACGATGAAATGCAGTTTTCGGAGTTCTTTATTTATACTTCTCAAATGTAACTTAAATAGGACGTGTTAGGTTTTCACACTTTTCTTGAAGTATAGCAAATCCGAGGTACCTCGCCGTTGTGTTAACCGCTGCGATTCCTCCGTTTCCCCTGGTCTACCGATTTTCTTCGTCTCAGGCTGCTCGCATGAGAGTGCGAAAAATTTCTCGAGAAGCTAACTACGTTCGCTGGGAGTTCCATGATTTCTTTAGATCGTATACCGCCCCACGTTGAATTCTGAAGATCAGCCTGTCTTTGATCCAGCGTGTAAAATTCTCGTGGAAATGCTGCATGCGGGTTAAAGTTACAACAGATGATCAGGGGTTCTAAAGTTATGAGAGGCCAATATTCTGTTATCATCCATCGAGTCAGGGAAATTCATTTGTCATACTTAGACGTACGTCACAATCGTCCCCACTTTTGAGACATGGAAACTCGTTTTCATGTTTCATTTATGACAATGAAGCTGCCCTGATCGGTAGCTTTTGGATGATTGGCATTGTCGATTTTCTCCTCTTCCTCCGTGGTCCAGTTTCTACTCAAGAAGTCAGCTCCGACATTCTGTTTTCCTGGAATATATTCCACTTTGAATGAATAAACACTCAATAGCAAGGCCCAACGCATTATCCTTGCGTTGAATTCCTTATTGGCACCCAGGAAAGCTAATGGAGCATGGTCTGTTTGCACCGTGAAAGAAGTACCATACAGAAACTCATGATGGCGTCTGATGCCATGAATCAGAGCGAGACATTCTCTTTCAACGACACTGTAGTTGCGTTCCGCTTTATTCAGTTTCCGACTGCCGTAAGCAACTGGGAATAGCAGGTTCGGGTCACTGTCCTCGGCTTGCAGCAATGTTGACCCGATGCCCTGACCTGACGCGTCAACTCTCAGTACGAAAGGTTTCTTAAGGTCAGGTAACCTTAGGATGGGGTATGCCGCCAACTGTCCTTTCAAAGTGCTGTATGCGTGTTCGCACTTTTGATTCCACATGACCTTATCAGGACAACCTTTCTTGGTGAGGTCAGTCAGAGGTGCTGTCAGTCCGTTGAAGTTCTGGATGTATTTCTGATAGTAAGCACATAGTGATAAGAATGACCTGATGTCTTTCTTTGTTCGGGGTCTTTTTGCTGCCACTATTTTCTCCACGTTCTTCTTAATAGGCCAACTACAGCCGTGAGAAATAGTGTGCCCCAGGAAGTCCAGCTTTTCAAATGCGATGAGACATTTGCTAGGTCTGGCTGTGAGACCAGTTTCCTGTAGTCTCCTAAGGAGCATAGCGACTGTAGCAATATGTTCTTCGTAGGATTCCGATGCAATTAAGATGTCGTCCATGAAATTATGGATGTGGGGACTTTGCAAGGGTTCTAAAAGCTTTCTCATCATCCTGGTAAACACTCCTGGTGCGTTATGCAGTCCGAACGGCATCACATTAAATGTGTAATGTCCTTCACTAGTGCTGAAAGCTAGCAAAGGTTTAACTTCCTCCTTGACTGGTATTTGATAATAACCTTTACTGAGGTCAATCTTGGAGAAAATTGTTGCCTTGCTGAGCTTGGTGAACAACTCAGAAACAGTTTGGAGCGGTTCAGGCTGGAATTCCGTTACAGCGTTTAGCAACCGGTAATCAATACACAGCCGAACTTCCTTATTGGGCTTCTGCAACAGCACTACACTCGAACTGTAAGGAGATGTAGACTCGCTGATAATTCCTGCCTGACGCAGCTTGTCTATTTCTCCGCGAAGTGCATCAGCTTTGGCGTACGGAATGGGATATACTCTGGTTCGAACAGGGGTCTCGTTTGTTAATTTCATGTCAAATTCGATGAGATTTGTTCGACCAGGTACATCCGTTAAGACTGCACTGTACTGCTGTAGTAGCGCCCTGGTTTCTGTTTGTTGTTCTGGTGAGAGATTGTCGCCGAACTTGACATCTTTAAAGGATTCTGTGGTTTGCAATGGGTACTCCATGCAACCATCATCATCTTCCTCGTCTTCCGTTGCTATGGCGACAGCCAGGAGATGCTCGGAGGATGGCACTGGTCTTTTCAGATATTTCTTGAGCAGATTTATGTGGAAGACCTTCTCCTTTCCTTTAATGGAGATCTTGTAATTAGTACGTGAGATCTTTTTAAGGACGGTAAACGGCCCTTGCCATCCGATGCGAAGTTTATTGCTTCCGGTTGGAAGTAGCAACAAAACTTTCTCCCCTGGTTGTAGTTCTCTCTCTTTTGCAGCTTTGTTGTATCTTTTAGTATGTTTAGCGCGGGCTTTCTTAAGGTTGGTGTTGGCTAGATCCCATCCTAGCTTTAACCTTTCCTTGAGCTCAGATACATATTTGCTTGCAGAGACGACTGTCTCGTCAGCCTTTTAATCTGTCAGGGACCGAAGTAAGGCTTCTAGTGGCCCCTTAATAGGTCTGCCAAATAAAAGTGTAGCTGGCGCGAATCCCGTAGACGCTTGGGGAACCTCTCGGTAGGCGAATAAGGCAGCCGATATATATAGGTCCCAGTCTTCCGGTTTCTCCTGACCCAGCTTACGTAACATGGTGGTGAGGGTGCCGTTAAAACGTTCCACGAGCCCATTTCCGGCCGGATGATAGGGACTTGTGTGGATATGTTTGGCCCTCAAGATCTTAAAGATCTCCTCCATTAACAGGCTACGGAATTGGGATCCATTGTCCGTCAAAACTTGTTGAGGGAATCCCAACCGTGTAAAGATTTGCACGAGGGCTTCTGCGACATGCTTGGAATCTATGCATGTTAGCGGTACAGCTTTGGCCCACATTGTGCAAGTGTCGACTAAAGTCAGGATGAACCTGCGCTTTCTTTTGGTCCTTTCCAGGGGTCCAACGATGTCGACAGCAACCCGTTCAAATGGGGTCCCTACTATTGGCATTTGCCCCATGGGTACTGGGGGTGTCAAGTGCTTGGGTGCTACCCGTTGGCACTGGGCGCAGGATTTCACATACCTGATAATGTCAGAGTTCATTCCTGGCCACCAATAGTGGGTTTTTATTCGCTGAATAGTGGCGTTTTGTCCCATATGTCCGCTAAAGGGAAGAGAGTGCCCCATCTCTAAGATCTGGCTTCGGTACTGCGTCGGAACTAGGAGCTGGTTATTCCCCGTGTCCGGGTTGCCCGTTCTACGATACAATACGCCATCCTTAGAAAAGATGTCTCCGTTGTGTCTGGGGTCCTTGGTCATGGGCAGTCTTTTAAAGCAGGGCTCCAGAGTAGGGTCCTTTTGTTGCGCCTCCTTCAGTTCATTCGGCAACAAATTTGGCGCAGGCTCCCTCTCTTGCTTGGCTTGCCCTCTTGTGGTTACCGCTGCCACAATCGGCTCCTTTGGTCTCCCAATAAACACATATCTACATCCCAGGATAACTGGGTAGATAGGATCATCCATAATGGCCGCTTTAATAACCCCTCTGACAAAGTCAGAGTGTATTTCTACCAGTGCGATAGGCAGCGTCCTGGGCGCATCACTCTTAAAAACTCCACTACGTTTGACGGTTTCCTCTGTCTCCTGACCTGGTTTGACTAGGTATCTAGCAACAATACAACTAAAACTTAATCCAGTGTCAAAGAGACAAGTGGTTGAGGTACCATTCAAAATTACAGTTCCTCGAGTTGAGGGTCGGTCCCCCCTCAGGTTGAGAATCACTGACATTGACTCTACCTTTCGAGGCTGTATGCAAACATCCAACGCGGTTAGGCCCGGTCTGCTTGCCCTGATCAGACGTTCCTGGTGTAGGGGTCTTTCCTTTTCCTTGACCTTGGTGGCCGCGCTGCCACGTAGGCTTGGTGGGTTGATCAGAATTGTTGTTGGGGGGTATCGGGTTTTGTAAAATTTCGATTTTTCCTGGGGAGGTCTCTGGGTATTATTTTCTCGTTGTTTATAATTCTGAGAGGAATTAGAAGAATAGGATGACTGCTCTCGATTTTGTTTTCGAGATGGCTCATCTGTGGGTTTACGTTTAGTGCTGGGAAGTTCGGCCATTGCATTGGTATAGCGTTCGGCCTTATTGAGGATGTCCTCAAGCCTGACTGCGCCCTGTTCAGCCAAAAATCTACGGGTTTCGTTTGACAAAGTTGCCTTTATCTGTTCCACAAGAACAAGTTCAAGTAGTCCTTCATATGTAAGAGGTAGGTCAGATAATTCAATGCACTTTGTCAAATAGCCCGTGAGACGTGAAGAGAATTGTGGGAATGTTTCCGTGCTCTCTTTTCGGCTGTTCCTGAACATTTGCAGGAATTTTCGGGCGGTCATCTCAAACCGTTCTAGCAAGGCCTTTTTCAGCATGTCGTAATCATGTTGGTTGGTTCCCAGCTTCGTGTACACGTCATAAGCATTAGCTTTTAGTGACGTTGAGAGCTTAAGTGCCCAGCGGGAACTCTCTAACCCATACAGATTCGCGAGCCTTTCGAATTTTTCTAGGTAGCTGTCAATTTTTTCATTAGGGCTAGGAAAAGATTCTAAAGCAAAAGACATCGTCGCTAATTGGGCAGAATGAGTGCTGGAGAGGTCCATTGACTGAGAATGGGGCGAAGACGGCTCTCCGTTATTCGGAGTAGAGGCGCCCCGACTCTCTAAAGCCATAAGCGCCAGTTCATGTTGCCTTTCTCGCTCTCTCTCTCTTTCCCTGCGAGCTTCCATCTCTGCCTCAATTTTCTTCTGTTCCAATTGACGATCGTCCGCTTCCCTCTTCCTAGCTTCTGCCCTCTCTTCTCTCTCTTTTTCTTCCTTCCTCTCAGCTTCTGCTCTTTGTTTCTCTTCCTTCCTCTCTGCTTCTGCTCTTTGTTGCTGCGCGTCATATATTTCCAATTCCTGGTTGATAAACAGATTCGCCACTTCTGCGTCTAAGCCTGCCTCTTTCGCTTCCAGCCTCAGGATGGATCTCATCTGTATACTCTCTGCCATTGTTAAAGAATAAGATGTAGTATGACTAGAGAATAGTACGAAAGAACAAGAAGGGAAAAAAAATTCAAAGCCGCTACGAGAAAAAACGAAAGTAAAAAACAATTTACTTAATGACCTCGTGTGTTAACTTATCGCCGCTATTATTGTCACTTAAGACTTTTAACGCAAGCAACTATGCCAATTAAATTAGTAAGTTACACTAGAAAAAAATAATCTACTATTACTAACAGTAGAGAAATATTTATATTGAAACAATTTAAACGGAAAAAAAAATTTATTTTTTTTTCCCAGAAAATGTTAATTTTCTAACAACAAACTCCGTCCCTGAAGACAATTTTGAGATGAGACGTAGTTAACTTAATTTTTAAAAAATCAGAACAATCCGTCTTTAGCTTAGCTCAACTCAAACGCTTCAAAACCTTTAGTGATTGTAAAACAATCACGCAGTCCCAGCAATTATATAACCAAAAAATTTCAATTCCCTCTGCCAGAGAATACAAAGGTGACAAATCTTTTATAATCACTAACTGCCTGCTCCTGTGGAAAAAAAAACCGGTCATAATTATTGTGTGGTCGGCCCAAATACTGAACGGCTTGGTCTAGGGGAAGTAATTACTTTTAAAGATTATACCCTACTTCACAAAGACAATCAACCACACTCTATTTTAACTAGGTTCAGAATCTCGAACGAGCTAACCATATATTGTCGTAACTTTTATCTGAGAGGGTGCTGATGGATATTGGTCCCTTTAGAGTGTAGAGGAATATTGAAGGCTCTGTGAGAATAAGGATTTAGGAGAATGAGGTAGTAGATTCACAAGCGCTGGGAAGAGCAAGGACAGTCTCTTATTACGACAATATCTGTTTCTCACAGACTATTCCTATCACTCTTCTGAACAAACAATTGTTTGTCAGTTCCAGTCGCTCAGGCGCACTCACCGATTTGGTGATTCTGTCGCACAACGTACATAAATACAGCATACACAGATGGAAATGTTTGGAGTTTTTGGGCCAGCCGACAACCAACACCAATAAATATTAATACCTTTATTATCATAAAGCAGTCACAAATAATTATACATTTACAGTCAAAAATCAAAGGTTACAGAATACAAATATGATAAGGGAAGAGGGGGGTTTGAGGAGAAATATCCCATCCACCGTTTCCCGTTTGTATTTACTAACAGACAAGACCCGGTCCAAAAGACAAGAAGGGGGGGGTGATCAGAGATAGGCAATTTAACCCACTGGTAAAGTTATTACTCTGAGGCAAGGGGTTACAGTAAAAGGGGGGGGGTGCAGAGGAAAAGCTAGGGTTCTCAAATGTCTCCCTTTAATCATACAAATTTTACGGGAGGGGGGAATGAACACAGTTACACAATCCCGCTAGGAGAAATCCCGTACAAGGAATATAATGCACCTTAATACTAGGTCGAACTAATTAAAAGGATAAAGAAAAGATTAAATCTCCTTTCATTCAAAAAACACACTAGGGCTGGCCATCCCACAAACACACACGCAGACTTACCAAAATGGTGAATTCTGTCACTCTAGGAATTATTTACCACAGCAGCTAATACCGTGGAATAATGGACTGGTCCTCTTATTTCTTCCGTGTCAGGCCCCAGATTTAACGAGGTAACAAATAGTCTCAAAAAATCGCCAGACGGTGAAGCGTAAAGGCTACTGTTGGTTTAGATAAAGTTCCTAATTAATGGCACAGGCACTTGGCTAAGCGTGAGGTATGGTGTGGTTCCTAAAATTGGCACAGCTGGAGGGGAGATAACTTTCTTTTTCCGTAATGTCACAAGTTAAAAAAAAACACTGAGGTAAGTTCTTCTTCGGGTGGTGTGTAAAATCCACTGAATATACTTGACAGACAGTGTTCAGGTAGACCTATGTTTTTTCTTCACAAATAGGGCAGTGAATAAAATATGTTCTGCTTCCAGTTTTACTTTTAAGGACTATATGAACTAGTATTTTAAAAGTGTTTCTTGGGTGGCTTTATTCTCAGTTAAATTCAGAGGAGCGGGGCCCATTACAGGTCGCCACAAGTTTAGCTTTAAAAAGGTTCATATGTTACTGGAGTTATCGAATTGAGGTTGAATGATCGTTCTGAATGAAAGATAATCAAAACAAGAAATGCATTACAAATCATATTATAATCTGACACGCGATAAATTACAGTTAGCCTATTTTCTTTATTAGCGTAGTCAATTTACAAATCGGGAAAACTCCCCGTGAGTTAAAATAATTAAAAGCACCTCTATCTATACAGAACTAAACTGGATTTACTGGTTATAATTCCTTTTAACGTCTGCAAAATTAATTTACGCGTCAAGTGTATTAGGAAATACTTTTAGCTGTAACATTAGTTTGCACTAGAACTTTGAAAATGGGTTTATTTAATAAGGTTAAATTTACACCACAATCCAATGAAATAAATTGAAATAACTAGACCACTGATCACTCGAAGCTAATGTATAAATTACCGTCTGCGCAGAAAGAATACACTCCAATAGTCAACGAAGGTAGATGAAATCTAGCAGGAATCCGACTATGCTAGTGAAACTAGGATTCTGTCAGAACGAACGATGAAATGCAGTTTTCGGAGTTCTTTATTTATACTTCTCAAATGTAACTTAAATAGGACGTGTTAGGTTTTCACACTTTTCTTGAAGTATAGCAAATCCGAGGTACCTCGCCGTTGTTTTAACCGCTGCGATTCCTCCGTTTCTGTCGTGTGAAATTCTAATCCACATATATAAATTAAAACGTAAATGTAAAGCCTAACAAATAACTTCAATAAAAGGAAAGAAGAATGGTAAAGAACAGTGCTGTCACAATGACTGTACTCGAAATTCCCCTTGTTTTCTAATTCGTCTGCAAATTATAACGTTTCACGTTGATAGTAAAAGCCTACTGCATCACCACACGCTTTCTTCAATAAAACGTGTACTGCATTTCTAAGAAAACCTTGAGCTAGGCACCCTGGCGTAATGACCTAAATTAATACTTCCATTAATTTCATTTTATACACGGCGTGATGAAAAGACAGACGAACTTAGGATAGAGAGAAGGGAGGGCTGAAAGCAGGAACGCATACAACACTAAACACGCGTCTCGCTATACAATTAAAGTCATCACGCGTGTAAGGCCACACGCACTAATTTTTTTTCAAATCGACAGTGATAAAAAACACTACCCCTACGAGAGTTAGGTTTAAAAACTTACAAAACGCTTATTAGGAAACATGACATTCTACTGTTTTATGTCTAAAATCCTGACATTAGTCTGACAGTACAGCAGGACAGGTGGCGGTTCTAAACATAAAAAAATAAAAAAACAAATACACGACTATCCTAGAAAATACATATTTTGAACGCAGCCACTTAGCTCCCTTAAATTTGTATATTTGGGTTCCTTAGGACTTGCTGACAAATAATATGTTAAGTGTTACGCAAATAGTCTAGGAATTAACAAATTATAGCCAAAAGAAATAGTGAGGGTGTCAGACAACCCCAAAATCAGAATCGCTCAGTGGCAGATTTTGACACCACCATTGTACGGGAAATAGGTCCCCATGTTAAATCCTATTTGATTGGAGCGCAGTAAATGTAAGGCGAAACACGATTAGTCGGACTACAAATACTAATTTTTTGTTGTTAGGGGAAACAGTAGTAGAGGTACTTTTTTGAAAAGCTGTGTAAACATGCCACGATTGGTTAGACCCGCCAATATAGTCAATTAGAAGCGTCAGTTCAGCACCACATTTTCAAATAAACTTTCTAAAGCAACAGTGCGTTGAGATTCAGCTTATATTTTTCCAAATAAAAGCCTGAGACAGCGGCAGGTCGGATTTTGTGCCATATTCATTGCCAGTCAACGTAATTGTGTATTATTTCCATGAATTGTGGTAAGCTTGAAATATTTGATATCTTTTTAATGAAAATTGAATGTAAATTGATAATTTATGTCTGTATATGTGTGTGGTTCAGTAGCGAACATGAGGCAAGGCCTAAATAGTGCTCCAACCTGAACAGAAGGTGTCGGAGAAAAGTAAAACTGCATGGAATTGCCAAACAGTACACTGACACCTATCTTATTGACTAGAAAGAACTAATGCTGGAATTGCAGAGGCGTGGTAACCATTAGGGAGGAGTATACTGGTGTAAATTGTTTCAGATGAAGCTGACAGTTGGCCTACCGCTCTGAACTCAGTGTTTGTTATGTATTGTGTTCAGTCTGGAAATTTATTATAAATTAGTTCTGAAATAGGAGGTACAACCTTCTTGTTTCAGGGACTGTGGTCCTATGTTATTGAAGCAGCACCTGGTCTCAGCTTTGCTGAATCTAGAGGCTGACAGCATACTCCTGGGTCTAGATAGCGACCAGTGAGGTGTCTCCAGAACACAGGGAAGCTATCGAGCAGAGGAGTCTTTTCCTGCCGCCATCACGAAAGATAAGCTTCTGTGGCCAGAGGAGCTCAACATTATGTGTCCCCCTCAAAACTTGACATTATAGTAAAACAGAGGGTCAATACATTGTTTAAATTGATAGGAACGGTGAAGTTTCCCCATACTATTTCCAAGATAAACAAACACTTGAAGTCATGATGACAAATAACAACATAGCTTGAAAAACAAAACCAGTATTACCTCATAGTACTACTACACAACTGACACACATAGGATAATACTAATACAATATGTCACTACAAGGTTCATATTTATAAATTATGTACATATAAATTGTGATTACATTTGATTGTGATTCCTGGTTCACTGTGTAGTTGAATCAGGATATATATTAGTGAAAGTAATTAATACATATATATTTGAACTTTTACCATTGACTCAATTAATATAGTCTTATAGAGCGTTAAATGTGTGTGAGTGTCACAGTGTTGTCAAGTGTGGTGGAATAAATTAAATTGTTTATCTGTCTGTTGTTGTTGTGACTTACACTTCATCATTTACATAACCCTAGACATTTAACGTAGTCATCACAATATTCCAGAATAATTCTGACTGAGGTATAAATGTGGTAGCAAGTAAGGTTATCTGTAAAACACTACACCTATTAGATACAGATACCTTCACAGCTGATCTCAGTCAGTACACTAAGTCCCCTATAAATATTTATAACATCCCACTTTACCACAGTTTCCCCCGGTCTACCGATTTTCTTCGTCTCAGGCTGCTCGCATGAGAGTGCGAAAAATTTCTCGAGAAGCTAACTACGTTAGCTGGGAGTTCCCTGATTTCTTTAGATCGTATACCGCCCCACGTTGAATTCTGAAGATCAGCCTGTCTTTGATCCAGCGTGTAAAATTCTCGTGGAAATGCTGCATGCGGGTTAAAGTTACAACAGATGATCAGGGTTCTAAAGTTATGAGAGGCCAATATTCTGTTATCATCCATCGAGTCAGGGAAATTCATTCGTCATACTTAGACGTACGTCACATTTGATATACGGCTAGTGAACTATGAACTGACATAAATGTTATGTCATAAACAGAGTTGATACACGGCTAGTGAACTATGAACTGACATAAACATAGTTGATACACGGCTAGTGAACTATGAACTGACATAAATGTTATGTCATAAACAGAATTGATACACGGCTAGTGAACTATGAACTGACATAAATATTCTTATATAAACAGAGTTGATACACGGCTAGTGAACTATGAACTGACATAAATGTTATGTCATAAACAGAGTTGATACACGGCTAGTGAACTATGAACTGACATAAATGTTATGTCATAAACAGAGTTCTTTTCCTGGTCTCTTGTTCCACTGATACACATTTGTAACTTGCCATTCCATTTGAATGCTGTCTTCGCTAGCTCCGATGTCAGGGAAGTCTGTCATTTTCTGGTTTCCAGTTTTTTGTTGTTTTCCGTTTTCCAATGCTATTCCGGGGGTCTGCCTTGACATTTGAGATGAAGATTCTTTTGTTTTTGATGTACTTGATTTCTTTTGATTTCCATATATTTCTCAACGAAATGAAAGTTTCATTTGCTCTTTGTATGTTCATATTTCTGTCACTGCTTGTTCTTTCAACGTTGTCTTAGATGCTGTCAAAATACATGGACAAGTCCTGAATTCACATTCTAGTAACTCTACGGCTTCTTTATTTGTTTTCTTGTATGTCTACGGTATATGTATGATTGGACATCTTGCTGGGATGTTCCCTCAAGTACAATCTTGTTTTCTTGTATGACTACGGTATATGTATGATTGGACATCTTGCTGGGGTGTTCCCTCAAGTACAATCTTGTTTTCTTGTATGACTACGGTATATGTATGATTGGACATCTTGCTGGGGTGTTCCCTCAAGTACAATCTTGTTTTCTTGTATGTCTACGGTATATGTATGATTGGACATCTTGCTGGGGTGTTCCCTCAAGTACAATCTTGTTTTCTTGTATGTCTACGGTATATGTATGATTGGACATCTTGCTGGGGTGTTCCATCAAGTACAATCTTGTTTTCTTGTATGTCTACGGTATATGTATGATTGGACATCTTGCTGGGGTGTTCCCTCAAGTACAATCTTGTTTTCTTGTATGTCTACGGTATATGTATGATTGGACATCTTGCTGGGGTGTTCCCTCAAGTACAATCTTGTTTTCGTTTGCTATATTTATTCACTGTATTGTCAAACACAATTACTATGACCTCTCATCAAGTACTGGCATTCTGTCTTGCGTCTGGTTAGGGTTATGGGCAAAAGTGCCAATTTGCCGGCTAAATCTAGATCGTCAATTTGATTTATCAGAGCCCACTGAATTCCTTTTCTGTTGTTCGTTCTATATTAACTCCTTAACTTTACCTTATACTGCAATCTTCTTCCGTTCTTTTAAGCCCAGTGTGTATTTCACACACAATCAATAAACAAAGAAATCATCGGAGGTTGCACATATGTGGTTTTACACAATAATAAAATCTCACGGACGGCCAAATTGACTAATGATGATATCCTGAAAAATGCCGACGCGGAAGAAAAAAATAAATAAATAAAATAAATAAACTTACTAGACATATCAGAAAGAGAATTCTAATTTGTGCAATTTTATATTAGTTTTTGTGATGAAAAAGGATAGGGATATGTTCAAGGAAATCAGAACGCTAACAGATGATTTTAGACCATCATTATATGTAATCAATGATAAAAATGGTAACATATTAACAGAAAGTAAGGATATATTGGAGAGATGGAAGGAGTACTGTAGAGAAATGTATGAAGATAGCACAAAGACCCCAGACATGACGAGTGAAAGTGAAGAGACAGAGCCAGAACCTATATTAGATGAAGTACGTGCAGCAATCAAAAGCCTGAAGAAAGGGAAATCACCAGGATGCGATGATATACCAACTGAACTAATCCAAGCAGGAGGAGAGGCCAGTGTCCTCGTTTATCATGCACTATGTGAGAAGATCTGGAACAGTGCAATCTGGCCCAAAGCATGGAAAAGATCTGTGTATAACCCTCTCCCAAAGAAAGGCAATTTAAAACTGTGTACCAACTATCGTACTATTGCTTTAATAAGTCATGCCAGCAAAATCCTCTTGCGGATTACCATGAAGGGGATAGAAAGAAAGTTAGAACATGAAATACATGAAGTACAGGCGGGTTTTAGACAAGGCAGAGGTACGAGAGATCACATCTTTAATGTGAGAAACATCCTCGAGAAATGCAGAGAATACAATGTAGATCTTCATGCCTGTTTTGTAGATTACACCAAGGCCTTCGACTGCGCACAACATTAGAAATTGTGGAACATCATGAGAGACATGGGATTTCCAGCGCATTTGATCCATCTAATTGAAACACTATACCATGAACAATAAGCAGCTGTCAGAGTAGCGGGAGAAACATCAGGATGGTTTGAGGTGAAAAGGGGAGTAAGACAGGGTTGCATCCTCTCTCCATACTTGTTTAACTCATTCCCCCCCAGGCTGTTTTTGGGTTTTACCCAGGCCCGAAAATGGATGCAATTTTTTCAGACAGGTGAGGTTTTAAAAACAGACAGTGGACAAATACATAAGTTCAGTAGGTAGTTGTGTTATACATTTAAATGTGTGAAATTGACTGGAAAATCTTATGAATTGCTTCATATAATTAATTAATATGAATACGTGTGTGTTATGTCTTGTGAAGTGTAGACTTGATTAAAAAAAGTGTTAAAAAATTTTTTTTTAATTGTATACTTAAACTTAAATATTTCAGCTCCCAATTAATGTATGGCAATAAAATGTTCAGAATGTCAGTGCACATTTAATTTGAAACATATCTAGAAACTTTTATCACTATCACTTCATAGATGTAATTTTTATGATTTTTTTTCTCAAAGCCACATATGTTTGTAAAAACAACCGCTCAAAATGTGTGCAATTTTTCTCTTCAGGTTATATTTTAAAAACAGGCAGTAGATACACATTTTATTTAACTAGGTGTTAATGTTATACATTTAAATGTGTGAAATTGACTGGAGAATCTTATGAATTGATTCATATAATTAATTGATATGAATAGGTGTGTGTTATGTCTTGTGAAGTGTAGACTTGATTTTAAAAATGTTTAAAAAATAAAATAAAATTGTATACTTAAATTTAAATATTTCAGCTCCCAATAAATGTATGGCAATAAAATATTAAGAATATCAGTGCACATTTAGTTTGAAACATATCTGGAAACTTTTATCACTATCACTTCATAGATGTAATTTTTATGATTTTTTTCTCAAAACCACATATGTTTGTAAAAACAACCGCTCAAAATGTGTGCAATTTTTCTCTTCAGGTTATATTAAAAAAACAGGCAGTAGATACACATATTATTTAACTAGGATATCAGTGCACATTTAGTTTGAAACATATCTAGAAACTTTTATCACTATCACTTCATAGATGTAATTTTTATGATTTTTTTTCTCAGAACCACATATGTTTGTAAAAACAACCGCTCAAAATGTGTGCAATTTTTCTCTTCAGGTTATATTAAAAACACAGGCAGTAGATACACATATTATTTAACTAGGTGTTTATGTATAATGAGAAATGTTCGGAGTGACCAAGAATGTGAACATTGCGATCCGTTCACAATTGGTGGAAATGCGATCTCAGAACTCAGGTACGCAGATGACAGACACAGTTATTCTTTCAAACAGTGCCAAGGGTCTAGAACAGTTAATCCTGTCTGTCAAAAGACACAGTGAGGATCAGAACCTTTTTCTGAACACACACACACAAAAAAAATAAAGATAATGTCCACAGACAAAACAAGATGCCAACCAAAAATTACCATCAATGATGAGGAAATTGAAAATGTCACAAATTTTGAATATCTTGGCTCCATAATTAACAACAATGGAGACTGCTCAAAAGAGGTCAGAGGGAGACTGACCATAGCAATGCAGAGGTTAAATAAAATGAAGAACCTATGACATAACACCAGCAAATTAATAAAAGTAAAACTTCTGAGAACGTGCATCTTTCCGGTAGCAACATATGGATGTGAATCATGGACCATTACTCAAACATTAAAGACAAAAATCGAATCTTTCGAAGCAAAGTGTTACAGAAAAATTCTCAGAATATCGTGGACCAAGAAGAAGAAAAATATAGATATCCTTCACGACCTGAACATTGAGGAAAACTGGCTCATAAACAATATCATGTCGCGGAAACTGAAATATTTTGGCCACATTAAACGCCATAGTGGCTTAGAGAGAGCAGTGATGGAGGGTATTGTACCTGGAAGGCGAGGCAGGGGCCGACCAAGACGACGGTGGACACAGGACATTGAAGACACCTTGAACATGACATTGGAGGAGGCAGGAGGGCTGGCTAGAGATCGAGAGTCTTTCAGGCGGGCGGTGATGAGAGCGACGACGTTCTGCAAAGGACATGCTACATGATGATGATGATGATGAGAATGTAAAAATTATAACATTTTTTGAAACATGCAAACTGACTTAATTTTTATTTTTTTCGTTTCACTGATGCCGTGAACCGTAGTAGGGCGCTGATGTTTGTGTTCTTGATCCAAGTCTGTCGCGTTAACTGCTGTGAGCCCGTGTTGTTGTAGGAATGATATCATGTAGTCTATCCATCTGCATCTTGGTCTGTCCTGTGCCTTGAACCCGGATCTTCAACTGTTGTAGGCATGTAGTGGTCATTTAATCGGGCTCCTTTCTCATCAGATAGCCATACCACTTAATTTTCTTTATATACTTGATATAGGATGTAGTTCCTACAATTATTTTATGTCATAGTTTCTCATTCTCTCTCTCTCTCCCTCTCTCTCTCTCTCTCTCTCTCTTGGTAACATTAATAGTTTTTCTTAAGCATCTAATCTCACAGGATGTGCTTTTCTTCTCCTGAACTTTGATCAGGGACCATGTTTGACACTGATAGCAAAGAGTTGGTAAGAGTATACAATTTATGAGCCGTCGTTTAGTCTTCATGCTGATATTCTGATGTTTGAGTAGTGGTCATTCACAACACTAGCTTTCTGACATCTTGTTTTAATTTATCTGTCAAGTCTTCCATTGTCAGTTTTAATAAAAAATTTTAAAAAATATTTTAAACATTCCCTTTTAATGCACTAAAAACCCAAAAATAATTTCTCAAGGAGCTTTTTTTACTGCAAGCTATAAACTCCTTGAAAAATTATTTTTGGATTTTTAGTGCATTAAAAGCGTGTGTTTAAAAACAATGTTTATATTTTTTATTGTCTTCTTTTTAGGGTGTGGTGAAGTGGGATGTTATAAATATTTATAGGGGACTTAGTGTACTGACTGAGATCAGCTGTGAAGGTATATATATATCTAATAAGAGTAGTGTATTATATATAACCTTACTTGCTGCCACATATGTATACCTCAGTCAGAATTATTCTGGAATAGTGTGATGACTACGTTGTATGTCTAGGGTATGTGTATGATGAAGTGTAAGTCATAACAACAACAGACAGATAAACAATTTAATTTATTCCACCACACTTGACAACACTGTGACACTCACATACATATAACACTCTAAAGGATATCTTAAAGGAGTCACTGATAACTTTTCAAATAACAATATGTATTCATTGCTGTTATAAATGAATATGTGTCCTGATTCAAATACAAAGGGAACCAGGAATCACAATCAATTTTACTTACAAGTTATATGTACAGAATTTATCAATATGAATATTGTAGTGACATATATTATTAAAAGTATCCTATGTGTGTCAGTTGTGTAGTGGTAATATGAGGTAATACTGGTTTTGTTTTGTTCAAGCTCTGTTGGTTGTCATCATGACTTCAATAGTTTGTCTTTATTGGAACTAGTATTGGAGATGTTCTCAGTTCCTGATATTAAAACAATTTACTTCCCCTCTTAAGTTTATGTTACAATGTTATTTTAAGATGGGGGTACATAATTTTGAGCTCAGCTGGCCACATCAGCTTATCTTGCGTGATGGCGGCAGGAAAAGACTCCTCTGCTCGATTTCTCCCCTGGGCTCTGGAGACACCTCACTGATAGCTAAATGGACCAAGGAGTATGCTGTCCGACTCTGGATTCAGCAAAGCTCTGACCAGGTGCTGCTCAATACCATCAAGACCACGGTCCCTGAAAACAAGAAGGATGTACCTTCTACTTCATAACTAATTTATACTCTCTTTTTACACTGAGCACAATACATCACAAACATTGAGTTCAGAGCGTTAGGCCAACTGTCAGCTTCATCTGAAATACTTTATACCAGTATTAACCTCCTTAATGGTTACTACGCCTCTGCACTTCCAGCATTATTTCTGTCTAATCAATAATCTAGGTGTCAGTGTACTGTTTGGCCATTCCATGCAGTTTTACTTTCCTCTGACACCTTCTGTTCAGGCTGGAGCATTATAGGCTTTACATCATGTTTGCTACTGAACTACACATATATACAGGCAAAAATTAACAATTCACATTCAATTTTCATTAAAAGATACTGAATGTTTCAAGCTTACCACAATTCATGGAATAAACACAGATACGTTGATTAGCAATGAATTCTGGCACAAATACTGGCACAAATTCCCATCTGCTTATGTTCCAGGCTTTTATTTAGCAAAAATATGAGCTGGCTTCAACGCACTGTTGCTTTATCAAGCTTATTTGAACTAGTGGTCTCGAACTAACGCTCCTAAGTGAGTATATCAGCGAGTCTGGCCAATGGAGCCACGTTTCGACAAGTGTTTGAAAAAATTTTAACTTCCTACGTCTCCCCTAACAACCAAAGATAGTATTTATAGTCCGACCAATCGTGTTTAGCCTTACATATCATTCCAGCCAATCAGTTCAAATGTAACTTGTGGCCCATTTCCCGTACAATGGTGGTGTAAAAAAAATCTACCACTGAGCGATTCTGATTTTGGGTGTTGTCTGACAGCACCATCATTTTATTTTGGCTATAACTTGTTAATTCCTAGACTATTTGCATAACGTTGTACATATTCTTTGTCAGCAAACCCTAAGGAACCCAAATATATATATTTAATAGAGCTAAAATGCTGCGTTCAAAATATGCAATTCCTTCTACCTCCTGTTTCGAAGATGTGCTGTCTGGGTACTGTAATGTTTTCAAACGTAAACCCATCTATTGTCATCTTTTCTAATAAGAGTTTTTCAGGATTTAAAAACCTAACTCTGGGAAGGGTAGTGAATTTATCACTGTCCGTCTGAAAAAAAAAGTTAGTGCATGTGGCCTTACACGCGTGATAGTAGTAATTGTGTATCGCGCGACGCGTGTTGGGGGTGGCATTAATAGCGAGACGCGTGTTTAATTTTGCATGCGTTCGGCTTTATGCCTCTCCCTTCTCTCTATCCTTTAGTCCATCTGTCTTTAGTTACGCCGTGTATAAAATGGAATGAATGAAATATTAAAATTAGGTCATTGTTCAGCTTGGTATCTCCATGTTTTTCCAAGAAATACAGCACACGTTTCATTGAAGAAAGCGGGTAATAATACAGTAGGCTTTTACTATCAACGTGAAAGCGTTACAATTTGCCGACGAAGTAGAAAACAAGGGGGATTTCGAGTACAGTCATTGTGACAGCACTGTTCTTTTACCATTTTTCTTTTCTTTATTAAATGTATTTGTTAGGCTTTATATTTACTTGATAATTTATATATGTGGATTAGAATATTCCACGACATCTCCCCTCTTAAAACAGACATTATATGTCAGTCCTTTATTCTATATAATAATAATAATAATAAATTCTTTAAGCGCCAAACACGGCGCATAAGGCAGAAACCAGTGCTCTCCAGGTTGTTCGTTGTGACGCCACTCCTCTTAGCTCTTGCACATTATTTAGGCCCAACGTTCTTCCTTCTCTTATTATTGTTCTTCTGAGTGTTTCTTTTGGTCTTCCTTTTTTCCGCTTACCCTCAGGAACCCAAGTGAGCGCCTGTAGTGGTATTCTGTTGTTTTGCATTCGTAGGACATGACCGATATATGACCATCGTCTTTTCCTTATATAGTCGGAGACATATTTCTGCCTAGAGTCTTCTCTTATTTGTCGATTAGTCTTGAATTCTTTCCAACTGATGTTCATGAGTTTTCTAAGACATTTGTTCTCGAATGTATTCAGCTTGTTCTCCAATGATTTTGTTATTTTCCAACTCTCACAGCCGTATGTTAACACTGAGATAACATTTGAATTAAACAGACGAAGCTTGGTATGTATATTCAATGATCGTAATTTCCAAATGTTAGATAATCTATTGAAGGCGCTAGCTGCCAAAGCAATTCTAGTATGGATTTCTCTTGTTGTGTCACCATCCTGAGTCATTTTACTGCCTAAATAATTGAAACTTTCAACTTTCTGTAGTTTTTCCCCGTTCAAGATGATATCAAAGGTCTCGTTAGAAAAGTTCATAGCTTTAGTTTTAGAGGCATTTATTTGGAGACCAATTTTAACCGAGAGATGACACAAATTATTTATTGCTTCTTGGGATTGTCTTGGTGTTGAACTTAAGAATGCTACATCATCTGCGAAATCCAGGTCCCCCAGGAATTTTCCATTTGTCCATTTTATACCCAATTGTTCATTGTGGGTATAGTTTCTCATAACCCAATCAATAGCTATTCCAAAAAGTAGTGGTGACATAATACAGCCTTGTTTCACCCCTGTTTCTACTGTAAACCATTCTGTATTCCCTTTATTTGTTCTAACACAACATCTTGCATTGTCATATAGCGCTTTGATTATATTCACATATTTTGTTGGAAAACCATAGATTGTAAGTATCTTCCACAATGATGGGCGGTGTAGACTATCAAAGGCTTTTTGAAAATCGACGAAGGTGATAATAAGTGGCGATTGCCTTTCCACTGATTCTTCTATAATTGTTCTTAGTGTGAATATTTGATCAATACATGATCGTTTCGGCCTGAAACCCGCTTGTTCTTCTCTGATCTTTTCGTCAGCATGCAATTTAAGTCTTTCTAACATCATGCAACATAATAATTTTCCAGGTACTGATAATAGAGATATACCACGCCAGTTATTACAGTCTGATAGATCACCTTTCTTCGGTAACTTTACAATAATACTGTCTTTCCATTGTTGTGGTGGTTGTTCTTCTCTCCATACTTCATTTATAATATCTAAAATTCTCAAGAGGTTGTTGTCATTAACTGCTTTAATCATTTCCCCTGAAATTTCGTTAACTCCAGCAGCTTTAAAATTTTTTAATCTTTTAACGGCTTGTTTGATCTCGTCCAGCGTGAATTCATCGCAAGTTATTGGCAAGGTGGTTGTGGATGTTCCATTATTAAAATCAGGTGTTACTGTTGGTGGTGGTCTGTTTAGCACCTCCATGAAGTGCTCAGCCCATCTCTTCATTTGTTCTTTTTCTGTTGGTATTGAATTCCCTAATTTACCTTTAACAGGTGTTTCCATAGCAGTAGGCTGGTGACATAGTTGTTTTGTAATTTGATAAAGGCACCTACTATTACCAGTTCTTGCAGCATTTTCAGCTTCTACGGCCAGTTCATTGATGAAATGTCTTTTATCTCTTCGAGTTTTTGTCTTCACTTCTTTATTTAACAAGTTATAAGTTAGTTTGCAAGATTCAACTGCATTATGTGTACTTGCCGCTAGCAGTTTAAGTTTTGCTGTTTTCCTTTCTTGTATTTTATCCCAAGTATCTTCTCTATATACACATAGATAAATGTAAGTCAACTTGACTTTACTCTGCTGTGGTGCTATCATGGTTTTATGTAGTTGGGTCCATTCAGAGTAGGCACTACTCATGAAATCTGCCTCAGACTTCTACAACCAATAATATATTTCGGTTATGTTACTGAACAGCCGCAAGTGTGAGTGCTTGTCTTAATGCTGCTTCGCAACCCGTATTCACCATTTCTCTTCTCTGAGTCTGCGCAATGACATGTCCAGAGAACATTATATTTCCCTCAAAATGTACGTTATGAGGAGATAACATATACCTGGTGGTAGCAGAGTTTTCGTAGTGGGTCCCATAATCTTCTTATTATCCTGTATGAAACATTCGGAATATCCTCAATCAAAGAGGCAACTCAGGGATTCATTACGTTCCTCCGAAATGTTTACATCCAACAATTTTGTCTGATCTCAGGTTTTACTGGAATCTGATATTATCCTTTACTCAGATCCACCCTTGAGAAATATTTAGCCTTATTTAACTGGCAACCAGCTGATTTGTATCCGGCAATGGATCCACCTGTCCTTCTGTAATAGCATTCAGTCTCCTGTAATCTATACAGAGTCTATGTTCTCCAGAGGGCTTCCTTAAGAGTACAACACCGGAACTATACGAAGATTCACTGTGCGAAATAATTCCTTCCTTCAACAGATAGTCTATCTCTTCCTTCAAAGCTTTCTCCTTAGCAAACGGAATCGAATATGGTTTCATACAGACAGGTGTGGGGTCTATCAGTTTCATATCATATTCCAATAGGTTTGTATGCCCTGGTCGGTCTGTTAACACCTCTGCATGATTATTTAGAACCTGTTGCACTCTCTCTTTCTGAGTTTTCGTTAAATGTGTACTGATTTTCACCTGGGCTGCTGTCTCACAGGGGTGTAATGGATATTCAAATGATGAAAGTGGTTCCTTTTTCATCTCCATGGCGATGGACAAGGTCAACAAGTGTGTCTCCTCCTGATGTTCTCTTTCCAAATATTTCTTCAGGAGATTCACATGATAGATTTTTTTTTCCCCTTCTTATCTATCTTATAATTTGTTCTAGACACCTTCTCTAGAACTGTATATGGACCCTGCCATCCAATTTGTAACTTATTCTGACTCCCGGGCAAAAGAAGCAGTACTTTCTCTCCCACAGCCAAATTTCTGTCTTTCGCCTTCCTGTTATAATAGGCAGCATGT
This sequence comes from Oreohelix idahoensis, assembly GCA_024509875.1. Lineage (NCBI taxonomy): Eukaryota > Metazoa > Mollusca > Gastropoda > Stylommatophora > Oreohelicidae > Oreohelix > Oreohelix idahoensis. Next base: position 496,224 of record JAMPIV010018963.1, read on the forward strand.
TTCTTCCTGGCTTGTTTCAAATTTTCATTGGCAAGTTTCCTGCCAGTTTTTAAACGAGTGGTCAGCTCATTCACATATTGGTATGAAGATGTAATGTTTTCCTCTGCCTTTTCATCAGTCCACGTTCTTAACAAAGCTACATATGGACCTTTAATTGTGTGGACCTCTTTGTCCATGCACCGGTATGGTCTCTTCCACTCGAAGCTTTATAGTGATGATTTTTCCTCCCAGAATTATCATTCACAAAACGACCGCTACCAATTTTTCTTTTGGGGCTTTCTCCCCACTTAAAATTCTTGATGAGAGATTTCCTCTCTACATCCTCTTCCTCCAGTTTGTTTAAGTCCGATTGAGGGATTTTCGGCTTATCCTGGGGTAGGACATCTTTTTGCACTCTCCGCATAGTGGCCATTGTAAAACAGTTAAGTGAAGCTTGTCCGTGAAAAGGGGCTTCCCATTCCATTTGGTCCACTTTATCAAATCTATTTCTCTTTGTATTTTCAGGCCTACTTTTGCCCCTTGGCGTGTCCAGGTCCTGATCAATGTTCCCACTTGTGGGTGTTCCCTCATGTGCTATGCTACACCTTTCTACAAAATTCTCAATGTCCCATCTTGCTTTGGGCCAATAATAATTGTGAGCCACCTTTTGAATGATGGTACCTATCTTCTCATGGTCCCCATCTGGTTTCACATGTAGGCTCCTTATTAAGTCTGCCCTATATCTTTTAGGAAGTACCAGCTGTCCCTGACCTTTGGATCTAGCTCCAGTCTTCCTATACATCAACTTGTTTTTCATGTAAAAATCTCCCTTGCCTGGAGTTGTATGACAAGTTGACAATTTTCTGAAACAAGGCTTGAGTGTTTTATCCCCAGCCTGTGCCTTCCTCATCTCTTCTGGAGTGGTATCCAACATAATATCCTCCTCCTGTCTTGAGGTCGACCTGACCTGAAGGGTTGCCATATACACAGGTTTCCTTCTGCAACGGTCAGTGTCATGATTGTCCATCTGACAATTCTTACACCACCTTTTTCCTTGGTTGAAAGATTTTCTTTCATCATATTTCCTTTCATCGAATTGTGGGAATTTATTTTTATTTTCATACCGTGGCCTATCAAATTGGTGCTTACTTTTGTTTTGATCTCTAGGATCAAATTTATTAAAGTTCTGTGGTGCCCTAAAGTTATCCCCTTGTTTCTTTTTATTACCTGTTACCTCTGCTTGAGCTGCTTGATACCTTTCAGCAACATTTAGCAACTCACCCAGCCTCTCTGCACCTTGTTCCATGAGAAACTTTCTCAGGTCTGGAGCCATGGACTCTCTTAATTGCTCTATAAGGACCATTTCCTTAAGATCTTGGGTTTTCCCCAGAGAAGTCCATTTCTCCAAGTATGTCTCTATTCGTGCAGAGAACTGGTGATAGGTTTCACCTGACAGTAGTTTAGCATTCCTAAATTTTTTCCTATAGAATTCTGCATTCTTTTCATATCTTAACAAAAGAGCCTGCTTTAGCATGTCATAATTTTCCTGATCACCTCTGCTCATTTTTGCAAAAACTTCATAAGCTGCCCCACGAAGTCCTTGAGATAACTTTAAGCTCCACCTTTCTCTCTCTAACCCATACGTGGTAGCTAATAGTTCATACCTATTTAGGTAGCTCTCTATATCATCGTCTTTCTCAACAAAATGATCTAAATGAAAATTCATAGCTGAGGTTGAGGCTCCTTGGCTAGCAGTGGCATCAGAGGCAAAGGGACTGGCACCATTTTCAGGAGCATGGCCCTGAAACTCAAACTCCCTAAGTCGTAACTCATGTTCCCTTTGTAATCTTTTATCTTCTGCTTCCCTTTCTGCAGCTAATTTCTTGTCTTCCCTTTCTGCAGTCAATCTTCTTTCTTCTGCTTCCCTTTCTGCAGCTAATTTCTTCTCTTCCCTTTCTGCAGCTAATTTCTTCTCTTCCCTTTCTGCAGCTAATTTCTTCTCTTCCCTTTCTGCAGCCAATCTTTTGTCTTCTCTTTCTGCCTCCAATTTCTTAGCCTCAGCCTCAATCTGCAACCTCTTAGTCTCAGCCTCAGCCTCAAATTGTAACTTCTTAATTTCCCTTTCAGCCTCTAACTTTCTTTCGGCCTCTTTTTCTAATCTTCTTTCTTCGCGTTCAATAAATTTGTCACATTCCGTAGTGACATAGGCAACCATAACTTGCCCATCTAATCCTAACTCTTTTGCAGTCTGAACAGCAGCAGATCGAAACTTGGCCAGGTCCGCCATTGTCTATCAGGTAAGTTTATACAATGTCTAACCAACAATTCAATCTCTAATTATATATCTAATGGACAACACAGGCACCGTGAGCTCAACCTTATTTAATTCCACCCAAGGATACCTTTTAATTCTTATATTCCCTGAAGTGAATTACCCCCAATATTTTTAATAGGGAAAGATTCAAAATCCCAAGAGCGAGACCCCAATATATGTGGTGAAGTGGGATGTTATAAATATTTATAGGGGACTTAGTGTACTGACTGAGATCAGCTGTGAAGGTATATATATATCTAATAAGAGTAGTGTATTATATATAACCTTACTTGCTGCCACATATGTATACCTCAGTCAGAATTATTCTGGAATAGTGTGATGACTACGTTGTATGTCTAGGGTATGTGTATGATGAAGTGTAAGTCATAACAACAACAGACAGATAAACAATTTAATTTATTCCACCACACTTGACAACACTGTGACACTCACATACATATAACACTCTAAAGGATATCTTAAAGGAGTCACTGATAACTTTTCAAATAACAATATGTATTCATTGCTGTTATGAATGAATATGTGTCCTGATTCAAATACAAAGGGAACCAGGAATCACAATCAATTTTACTTACAAGTTATATGTACAGAATTTATCAATATGAATATTGTAGTGACATATATTATTAAAAGTATCCTATGTGTGTCAGTTGTGTAGTGGTAATATGAGGTAATACTAGTTTTGTTTTGTTCAAGCTCTGTTGGTATTTGTCATCATGACTTCAATAGTTTGTCTTTATTGGAACTAGTATTGGAGATGTTCTCAGTTCCTGATATTAAAACAATTTACTTCCCCTCTTAAGTTTATGTTACAATGTTATTTTAAGATGGGGGTACATAATTTTGAGCTCAGCTGGCCACATCAGCTTATCTTGCGTGATGGCGGCAGGAAAAGACTCCTCTGCTCGATTTCTCCCCTGGGCTCTGGAGACACCTCACTGATAGCTAAATGGACCAAGGAGTATGCTGTCCGACTCTGGATTCAGCAAAGCTCTGACCAGGTGCTGCTCAATACCATCAAGACCACGGTCCCTGAAAACAAGAAGGATGTACCTTCTACTTCATAACTAATTTATACTCTCTTTTTACACTGAGCACAATACATCACAAACATTGAGTTCAGAGCGTTAGGCCAACTGTCAGCTTCATCTGAAATACTTTATACCAGTATTAACCTCCTTAATGGTTACTACGCCTCTGCACTTCCAGCATTATTTCTGTCTAATCAATAATCTAGGTGTCAGTGTACTGTTTGGCCATTCCATGCAGTTTTACTTTCCTCCGACACCTTCTGTTCAGGCTGGAGCATTATAGGCTTTACATCATGTTTGCTACTGAACTACACATATATACAGGCAAAAATTAACAATTCACATTCAATTTTCATTAAAAGATACTGAATGTTTCAAGCTTACCACAATTCATGGAATAAACACAGATACGTTGATTAGCAATGAATTCTGGCACAAATACTGGCACAAATTCCCATCTGCTTATGTTCCAGGCTTTTATTTAGCAAAAATATGAGCTGGCTTCAACGCACTGTTGCTTTATCAAGCTTATTTGAACTAGTGGTCTCGAACTAACGCTCCTAAGTGAGTATATCAGCGAGTCTGGCCAATGGAGCCACGTTTCGACAAGTGTTTGAAAAAATTTTAACTTCCTACGTCTCCCCTAACAACCAAAGATAGTATTTATAGTCCGACCAATCGTGTTTAGCCTTACATATCATTCCAGCCAATCAGTTCAAATGTAACTTGTGGCCCATTTCCCGTACAATGGTGGTGTAAAAAAATCTACCACTGAGCGATTCTGATTTTGGGTGTTGTCTGACAGCACCATCATTTTATTTTGGCTATAACTTGTTAATTCCTAGACTATTTGCATAACGTTGTACATATTCTTTGTCAGCAAACCCTAAGGAACCCAAATATATATATTTAATAGAGCTAAAATGCTGCGTTCAAAATATGCAATTCCTTCTACCTCCTGTTTCGAAGATGTGTTGTCTGGGTACTGTAATGTTTTCAAACGTAAACCCATCTATTGTCATCTTTTCTAATAAGAGTTTTTCAGGATTTAAAAACCTAACTCTGGGAAGGGTAGTGAATTTATCACTGTCCGTCTGAAAAAAAAAGTTAGTGCATGTGGCCTTACACGCGTGATAGTAGTAATTGTGTATCGCGCGACGCGTGTTGGGGGTGGCATTAATAGCGAGACGCGTGTTTAATTTTGCATGCGTTCGGCTTTATGCCTCTCCCTTCTCTCTATCCTTTAGTCCATCTGTCTTTAGTTACGCCGTGTATAAAATGGAATGAATGAAATATTAAAATTAGGTCATTGTTCAGCTTGGTATCTCAATGTTTTTCCAAGAAATACAGCACACGTTTCATTGAAGAAAGCGGGTAATAATACAGTAGGCTTTTACTATCAACGTGAAAGCGTTACAATTTGCCGACGAAGTAGAAAACAAGGGGGATTTCGAGTACAGTCATTGTGACAGCACTGTTCTTTTACCATTTTTCTTTTCTTTATTAAATGTATTTGTTAGGCTTTATATTTACTTGATAATTTATATATGTGGATTAGAATATTCCACGACATAGGGTTAGATAAATTATGACATACTAAAACATAAACACTATTTTCTTATTGTAAATCTGGTCTAAAATTTCTTAAGCGATCCATTTCTTTTAGAGCGTCAATATTACTTGGCTTTGTGCCTGCTAATTTGGTGTAATCAATTTCTTCAATTTGAAGGCCATCTAGAGATCGAACTCGACTTTCCCTTGATTCATAATTTTATAATTTGGATTGTTTCCCTTGATTTAGCTAGACACTTGTTTGAGTACTGCCCTGTTTTACGCATAGAACAAAATAAAGCACTGCACGTACTCTTGAATTTTTAATTAACTTGACTATGGCCCCTGATTTGTTTACATTTCTTTACGAAAACACTTTAATTACTCATAATGTCATAATTCTTCTTCTTCCATCCTTTGCCACCGACCGTCAAAGCAGTCAGTGGCCATTACGCCTAGTGGCGTCTTAGGGCAACAGCAGATAGGTTTTCCCTGCCATTGTTTCCCATCACGCCTAGTGGCGTCTTTAGGGCAACGGCAAATCGACCCATTTGCTGTTGTTTCCGTAATCGAAGTGACTGGCAAACGGGTGATCAGCCCGTTGTGAAATGTCATAATTAAAATATTAAATTATTAAATAACTGACATCGGGAATACACAACTATGCCAAGTTTCAGAGCTATTGCTCATCTGGAAGTGATTGAAAAATCGATTGCAAGATTTGAAAGTGACATGAAAGTGACATACAAGTGAAGTTAAATAAAAGCGTGTAAAGAAAAAATAAATGCTTCCTATGTTCTTGAACTCTTGAAACTGTTTAAGCTTGTTGTTGTTGACACGTATGTTTAGTAGGCCTGGCTATCTGCTGATCTTCATAGTTTATGTTTTTCATGGGTTGATCTTTATGGTGTCTGTTTTTAATGTGCTGATCTTTATGGTGTCTGTTTTTAATGTGCTGATCTTTATGGTGTCTGTTTTTGATGTGCTGATCTTTATGGTGTCTGTTTCGGATGTGTTGATCTTCATAATTTCTGATTTTGATGTGTTGATCTTCGTGGTTTCTGTTTTTGATGTGTTGATTTTCATTTTGTATTTTAACTGATGAAAACAAAAGAAAACAACCACCAAGGAAAATATATAATGACATGGGGACAAACAAGTTTAACGACGGAATCGATAAACGTCACCAGACACCGACAAGCAGAGACATTTGATCACGAAATTTTAAATCAACCTAATTTTAGCTTCCAATTATTTATGTTATTGTATTTTTTTTCAATTAGCTGTTCTCTGTATTCTCCGTGAAGTAAAAATGAAAAGAAATGCTGCAGACAAGCACAATATTTTAATAACATAATTATATTTTTTAGTCCAACTTTTAAAAATCGAAAAATTCTGAAACAAAATATTGATCTAGTGATCTTTTTTCTTTAACATCACTTGGCCTATATCTCGCAATGAGGAATTCCTCGATGTGCGTCATTTCGATAAGCGGTCTAATTTGTGTTTTAGAATTGCGAAATGTCCTCTGAACTGTTCACAAATCCCCTGTCGTTGGTTCGTATTATCCCTGCAAATTAGAAGAATGTCAGAAGGACATAGTAGCACAACCCAGATAAGAAATCTAATTTTATCTATTTCTCCTGGATGGAATGTCGGTTGCGTTAATGAATTACTAACAAGATATTTTTTGTTTGTTTTTTTTTTTATTAACGAACGTTGGAATGTTGGAAAGATCCTGTTAAACGCCCATTGAGGGATATTGTAAATATGTTGTTAGGCCCATATTGTCTTGACCATCGACACAATAAGGTTGATGTGGTCAGCATCACGCCCGCCGAAGAAGGTTGGAAGGATCCCGTTACACGCCCATTGAGGAATATTGTAAATATGTTGTTAGGCCCATATTGTCTTGACCATCGGCACACTAAGGTTGATGTGGTCAGCATCACGCCCGCCGAAGAAGGCTGGAAGGCAAGAATAAATTGAAATACGTATAACCACATCTAAATTTGTTCATAAAATTGGCGATCTGTCTCAGGCTTCTTTCATGACCATACATTTTTTTTTTATTCGTTAACAGTGTTGCCGAAAACCATGCTGTCGATCCGCTTCTCTCATGGAGCAGACATTTTTGGAGGACATGTTTTACTGTTTCCTTGTCTTCCCTACATGGACACATGTCTATCTGTCTGATTTTTAATTCGTTGAACAGATGGTAATAGAGTTTACAGTGACCGGCTCTCAGCCTGAAAATTATCACGTGATCTAGTCTTGAGAAAGAGTAATATGCTTCTGCTATAGTTGACTCTTAACCACAACCTAAAAGTTACAGACTTTCATAAACGGGTGCTTGTGTAGAATAGAAGGATTGAAATGGTATGACCAGATCACTAATGGGGAACTGATGACAAGAACCAGACATGTACCAGTGGAACAAGAGATGAGAAGAAGGCGCTAGAGATGGATAAGGACACACATTGAGGAAACCTGGTGATAGCATTACAAGGCAGTCCTTGTTCTGGAATCTACACGTTACAAGAGGCAGAGGAAGACTAAGAAACACACGGAGAAGAGAAGTGGAGATAAACATGAAGGGGCTGAAGAAGACATGATAAGACCTTGACCTGTTGACCCGGATACGTTTTTTCAAGGTCTATGCTCCTTGGAGAGCGGAAGGTTGGTGATAATATGATTATGGGTGTACTGTATGCTGTATGTCTTTGAAGCTTTGTTTCATTATTGCCTTTTATTATTTGCACAAATTTTGAGATAAGCAGGAAATCAATGCACTTTCTTTGTTCCATGTACAGCTGTAACAGAACTAAACTTGATACTTTGTAATAAATTTGTGAAAAAAGCGAAGGTTTATATTTAGAATAATTGCTTCATTTATACCAGTATGTAAACAACTTAAAATATTAACATATGAGCGTAAACCTTATATTTAGAATAATTGCTTCATTTATACCAGTATGTAAACAACTTAAAATATTAATATATGAGCGTAAACCTTATATTTCGGAAACAACTTTGAATTGTTTTTTCTTGCTTGCCAGTACTATCAACCTTTAGTTTTCTAATTATGTTCTCTTCGGTATTCTGCATTTAAATGAACTTGTTGAGAAAATGCAAATAATACGCGGCGTTTTAAATAAACCACAAGAAGTCAAAAAGACAAAAGTAAATGACAACAAAAAAACTCAGGCTAATCACCAAGGAAACGCGCGTGTCATCTAATTTAGTTGCACGTGTTACAAGATAAGAATGAAGGCAAAATGTGAAGGACAGGAAGACAAAAATACAGGAAGAAAAGACAGATGTTTTTATGAACTAGTCACATGAATAGTGTTTTATTTTTATTTTTGTAAATATCCAATACTAATTTTGTTCACTATACGGAAATGCGCAAAAAAGTTTATTACTGACATTAGACGGTAGCATTCTACTTTCTTTAGACATGTTAGCAAAAATTGAAGGATTGGTTAGGTTTGGTTTTAAGGACCATGTTCATTGCACATGGACAACTCCATCTGTGATCAGATCTCCTCTCTTAGATCACACATAAGGAGGATCTTAGCACAGTGCCCGAACTCCGTAGCACCTGCGAAGATTCCAATGTGTGTATACAGGAATCACACCTTCTATAAAAATATTTGTGGTGGGAATGTTTCCTAATTTTCTAAATTTTGCTAGGGCAGCGGCCATATTGCCTACTCTTTACGATTTCAAACTGCCGAAGGATTTTTAACGTGCGCAACGTGCACACGGGACATCCTATTTTGTTCGTCCTTATCCGACGATCTCACTACCCAGAAGATTAGGGGGAGTATCACATCATTAGGAGGCACTGGTTGTGACAACAATTTCCATCAGTTACGATATATTCCCTGTGCTGGAAGCGAACACGGTACCTATACAATTAGACACGGACGCCATACCTCTGAGCCACCCCGGCCCATTAAATTGAAGGAAAAAGATATAAAGGCTGGAAAGATAGAAGATACTGGAAATTTAATATCGTGGCAAGTAAACAAGGTCAGATATTACCGGAGTCAGGAAACTGTGGAGAGATATGGTCATTTACTCCAGTAAAGTAGGTCAGATATTACTGGAGTCAGGAAACTGTGGACAGATATGGTCATTTACTCCAGTAAACAAGGTCAGATATTACTGGAGTCAGGAAACTGTGGACAGATATGGTCATTTACTCCAGTAAAGTAGGTCAGATATTACTGGAATCAGGAAACTGTGGACAGATATGGTCATTTACTCCAGTAAACAAGGTCAGATATTACTGGAGTCAGGAAACTGTGGACAGATATGGTCATTTACTCCAGTAAACAAGGTCAGATATTACTGGAGTCAGGAAACTGTGGACAGACATGGTCATTTACTCCAGTAAACAAGGTCAGATATTACAGGAGTCAGGAAACTGTGGACAGATATGGTCATTTACTCCAGTAAAGAAGGTCAGATATTACAGGAGTCAGGAAACTGTGGACAGATATGGTCATTTACTCCAGTAAACAAGGTCAGATATTACTGGAGTCAGAAAACTGTGGACAGATATGGTCTTTTACTCCAGTAAACAAGGTCAGATATTACTGGAGTCAGGAAACTGTGGACAGATATGGTCATTTACTCCAGTAAACAAGGTCAGATATTACAGGAGTCAGGAAACTGTGGACAGATATGGTCATTTACTCCAGTAAACAAGGTCAGATATTACTGGAGTCAGGAAACTGTGGACAGATATGGTCATTTACTCCAGTAAAGAAGGTCAGATATTACTGGAGTCAGGAAACTGTGGACAGATATGGTCATTTACTCCAGTAAACAAGGTCAGATATTACTGGAGTCAGGAAACTGTGGACAGATATGGTCATTTACTCCAGTAAACAAGGTCAGATATTACAGGAGTCAGGAAACTGTGGACAGATATGGTATTTTACTCCAGTAAACAAGATCAGATATTACTGGAGTCAGGAAACTGTGGACAGATATGGTCATTTACTCCAGTAAACAAGGTCAGATATTACAGGAGTCAGGAAACTGTGGACAGATATGGTCATTTACTCCAGTAAAGAAGGTCAGATATTACTGGAGTCAGGAAACTGTGGACAGATATGGTCATTTACTCCAGTAAACAAAGTCAGATATTACTGGAGTCAGGAAACTGTGGACAGATATGGTTATTTACTCCAGTAAACAAGGTCAGATATTACTGGAGTCAGGAAACTGTGGACAGATATGGTCATTTACTCCAGTAAACAAGGTCACATATTACTGGAGTCAGGAAACTGTGGACAGATATGGTCATTTACTCCAGAAACAAGGTCAGATATTACAGGAGTCAGGAAACTGTGGACAGATATGGTCATTTACTCCAGTAAACAAGGTCAGATATTACAGGAGTCAGGAAACTGTGGACAGATATGGTCATTTACTCCTGTAAAGAAGGTCAGATATTACAGGAGTCAGGAAACTGTGGACAGATATGGTTGTTTACTCCAGTAAACAAGGTCAGATATTACAGGAGTCAGGAAACTGTGGACAGATATGGTCATTTACTCCAGTAAAGAAGGTCAGATATTACAGGAGTCAGGAAACTGTGGACAGATATGGTCATTTACTCCAGTAAAGAAGGTCAGATATTACTGGAGTCAGGAAACTGTGGACAGATATGGTCATTTACTCCAGTAAACAAGGTCAGATATTACAGGAGTCAGGAAACTGTGGACAGATATGGTCATTTACTCCAGTAAAGAAGGTCAGATATTACTGGAGTCAGGAAACTGTGGACAGATATGGTCATTTACTCCAGTAAACAAGGTCAGATATTACTGGAGTCAGGAAACTGTGGACAGATATGGTCATTTACTCCAGTAAACAAGGTCAGATATTACAGGAGTCAGGAAACTGTGGACAGATATGGTATTTTACTCCAGTAAACAAGATCAGATATTACTGGAGTCAGGAAACTGTGGACAGATATGGTCATTTACTCCAGTAAACAAGGTCAGATATTACAGGAGTCAGGAAACTGTGGACAGATATGGTCATTTACTCCAGTAAAGAAGGTCAGATATTACTGGAGTCAGGAAACTGTGGACAGATATGGTCATTTACTCCAGTAAACAAAGTCAGATATTACTGGAGTCAGGAAACTGTGGACAGATATGGTTATTTACTCCAGTAAACAAGGTCAGATATTACTGGAGTCAGGAAACTGTGGACAGATATGGTCATTTACTCCAGTAAACAAGGTCAGATATTACTGGAGTCAGGAAACTGTGGACAGATATGGTCATTTACTCCAGTAAACAAGGTCAGATATTACAGGAGTCAGGAAACTGTGGACAGATATGGTCATTTACTCCAGTAAACAAGGTCAGATATTACAGGAGTCAGGAAACTGTGGACAGATATGGTCATTTACTCCTGTAAAGAAGGTCAGATATTACAGGAGTCAGGAAACTGTGGACAGATATGGTTGTTTACTCCAGTAAACAAGGTCAGATATTACAGGAGTCAGGAAACTGTGGACAGATATGGTTATTTACTCCAGTAAACAAGGTCAGATATTACTGGAGTCAGGAAACTGTGGACAGATATGGTCATTTACTCCAGTAAACAAGGTCAGATATTACTGGAGTCAGGAAACTGTGGACAGATATGGTCATTTACTCCAGTAAACAAGGTCAGATATTACAGGAGTCAGGAAACTGTGGACAGATATGGTCATTTACTCCAGTAAACAAGGTCAGATATTACAGGAGTCAGGAAACTGTGGACAGATATGGTCATTTACTCCTGTAAAGAAGGTCAGATATTACAGGAGTCAGGAAACTGTGGACAGATATGGTTGTTTACTCCAGTAAACAAGGTCAGATATTACAGGAGTCAGGAAACTGTGGACAGATATGGTCATTTACTCCAGTAAAGAAGGTCAGATATTACAGGAGTCAGGAAACTGTGGACAGATATGGTCATTTACTCCAGTAAACAAGGTCAGATATTACAGGAGTCAGGAAACTGTGGACAGATATGGTCATTTACTCCAGTAAAGAAGGTCAGATATTACAGGAGTCAGGAAACTGTGGACAGATATGGTCATTTACTCCAGAAACGAAGGTCAGATATTACAGGAGTCAGGAAATTGTGGACAGATATGGTCATTTACTCCAGTAAACAAGGTCAGATATTACAAGAGTCAGGAAACTGTGGACAGATATGGTCATTTACTCCAGTAAAGAAGGTCAGATATTACAGGAGTCAGGAAACTGTGGACAGATATGGTCATTTACTCCAGTAAACAAGGTCAGATATTACAGGAATCAGGAAACTGTGGACAGATATGGTCATTTACTCCAGTAAAGAAGGTCAGATATTACAGGAGTCAGGAAACTGTGGACAGATATGGTCATTTACTCCAGTAAAGAAAGTCAGATATTACAGGAGTCAGGAAACTGTGGACAGATATGGTCATTTACTCCAGTAAAGAACGTCAGATATTACTGGAGTCAGGAAACTGTGGACAGATATGGTCATTTACTCCAGTAAAGAAGTCAGAACAGAAATGACAGATATATTACAGGAGTCAGGAAACTGTGGACATATATGGTCATTTAGTCCAGCTGCTCAGTGCTTGATGAAGATGTTGACGATGTTCAGGATGACGATATAGACAGAATTAAAAGTTAATACCTTTCAAGCAACATTAATATAATTGACATGAAGCTCAATTTCTTGCATTTAAAATACTATATTCATGAATTCCATCTTAGTTATGATTTGTTATATATATATATATTCTTCTTCTTCTTCGTTCGCCATGAAAAGGACGGTGGTTGCGTTGTGTCTGTTTACGCCTAAGCTGTGATATCTGCACCTTTCGGTCGACACATCCGACTTCAGCACGGCATTTTTTAGGGACCGGGTTTGCCTTCCCATTGCGATCCGCACTCGCTCAGCCAGACTGCACTGCTGCAGACTGTTTCCAGGACCACCACGTGGAGGTGGAGTGCGGTCTTGACCAGCTCTGGTTCGCTGGTCCTGATGCAAGCAGTACAGCTATGGGTCGCTGACTGCATTCACTATTGCTGCATCTTATATATATATATATATATATATATATATATATATATATATATATATATATATATATATATATATATATATATATATATATATATATATATATATATATATATATATATATATATATATATATATATATATATATATATATATATATATATATATATTAATAATCTGATGGTGACATAAAATGGTAATTTTACATTATACGCTAAATTTCCTTGCTACAGCCTCTAGTGGTAAAAATGTATTAATCACCTGACAGATATGCAAAAGACTATGGAAATTATTTTGAAATAGTTGATCTAGATAAATCTCTGAGCTAATTTTAATTGTCAAGATTATTGTGCAAACAGACGACTGCTTCATTTGAAATCGATAAAATGTTCAGTGTTAATTGGGTGACTATTTGAAGAGGTAAACTATTGGCACGGCGTAATCTGATATGAAAAATGTATAAATATTGTTGAGCCCACGAGATGGTGTTTAAGAATTTTGAAACGTGTTAATGAGATTCAACTGCATGTCCGAGGTATTATCTATCACAATCTATTTCTCGTTCGCTCAGATCATATGCAGCCGTAAGACCTATTAATACACAACAGGCTAAGCACCTGTCTGTCTTAACATATGATTGCATGTTCACCCTGGAGTCAGTGTGCTCCCAGGGAAACCTCTATACTCAACGGTAGAAAAGGTCACGAATAAGAAGAAGAATTAGTCCTCTTTATTCGCACAAACGGTTTTTCTTTTAAAATATATCCTCTTTGCCATGTTTTAAATGTCTCCCGGTTTGTGCATATATTATCATTAGGCCTAGAATTTCTTAACGATCTACAAATTGCAAGAAAATGACCTACAAAAAATGCATTTATTACCCCCAAAAAAACCCGATAATGCCCTAAAAAATAAAATAAAAATGACCTAAAAACACAACTTTCTTGTTTATTTTCTGAGCTAAACTAAAATTATTTTGTATTTTTAAAAGAAGAAAATGAAAGGCATAAAACAAAAGAAAAAGAACCTAAGAAATATAATAGATTTTCTTGCTGGTACTGTGCCAAACTGAAATTCTTGTGTTACTAACAAATATAATAGATTTTCTTGCTGGTACTGTGCCAAACTTGAAATTCTTGTGTTACTAACAAATATAATAGATTTTCTTGCTGGTACTGTGCCAAACTTGAAATTCTTGTGTTACTAACAAATATAATAGATTTTCTTGCTGGTACTGTGCCAAACTGAAATTCTTGTGTTACTAACAAATATAATAGATTTTCTTGCTGGTACTGTGCCAAACTTGAAATTCTTGTGTTACTAACAAATATAATAGATTTTCTTGCTGGTACTGTGCCAAACTTGAAATTCTTGTGTTACTAACAAATATAATAGATTTTCTTGCTGGTACTGTGCCAAACTGAAATTCTTGTGTTACTAACAAATATAATAGATTTTCTTGCTGGTACTGTGCCAAACTGAAATTCTTGTGTTACTAACCAAAAAAATATAACCAATAAAAGAAAACAGGGAGAAGACATAAAAATAAAAGTTCATTTTTTTTTACATTTTCTGTTTCAAACTGAAAGTCTATTTTATAAACCAAACACATGCAGTCTAAGATACAGACATACAGACACATAGGACACCACTCCCCTTAACAATGCAATTTATCATTTTCACAGTTTCTGTGCCAAACTGAACATTTTATTTTTATTAACAAAATAATTCCTTATTTAAAAAAAAAAAAACCACACAAACACACAAATCATGAAATACTTACTTACTTAGTAGTTCCCTTTCTACCGTGAGGTGTAGAGGTTTGGAAGACAGAGCGCCAGACTATCCTATCGGCTGTCTTCCTCCTAGCCTGGTTCCATTCTAGTCCTCGGTCCTTCAAAGATTGTCTAATGTTGTCCTCCCAGCGGACTCTGGGTCGTCCTGGGGGTCTGGATCCCTGGCTCTTTGTTTCCCATGCTTGTCGTGGTAGCTGATCATGAAATGATAACTGAATATTTGTACAGTTTCTATCGCAAACTGAAATGTTTTATTGTAATTAAGTGTTACAATGCACAATTGAAACCGTGTGCAGATTTCACAATTTAAAAAAAAAATTCCTTCATTTTGGTGAGGCGAGCACCGTTTAACATAGACACAGGGCCATCAGTTATATTAGGGCGCATGTACAAATATTAAAGACCTGGTATGGTTAATAGATTCTCAAAAGAGAATAACTTTCTATTGTCTGCCAACAAGGATTTAAACACTGAAAAGCTCCTTTCTACTACTACTGACACCACAGGAGCATACTTGAGATAAGCTACGTCAGTTGTTTCTAAGTCCACTGAAAATTCACCAAGAGAAAAGTGTGAAATTAAGCACAGCTTTTTATATCCCACATTTTTGTTTCAACACTTGCTCACATATCTTCTGCACAGCCTTTCCCACGTCTCCGTTCACACTGTCTTAAGTCACTGACTATTTTCTTCATCAAATCAATCTGATCCACTAATAGAACCGCTGACATCTCTTAGGAAGTAATGGTACCAGACAGAAATCCAAAATTTGATATTATGTAGGAAAATTTACCAGCAACATTTGTTTTCAGGGATTTTGGGAAATTGATTAAATAGTATGGGGAAAACAGTGAAGTAATTTGTTTAAAAAAATAAGTAAGAAAACACTAACAAAATACCTATTTTTATTGAAAGTGGCAATATACACAAAATAATTGAAAAAAATACACCAAAAAATGCTGTAAAATGACTGAAAAATCTCAAAAACTGCCCTAACTTGGCAAAAATATGGAAAAAAAATACAAAATAATGCATAAACAAAGACTCTTAAATCAGCATAGCTTTGTATGAAGCACATTTATATTCAACTGAGCAACGTTTTGGTTAAGCCAAAAAACCAAAAAAAATGCAAAATCATTAAAATCCTAGCCCTAATAATCAGGATAATAATACATATGCGGTAAAAAAAATTATATAACATTATACATGTGCAGTCAACACGATGTGGGTGTATGTGTGTGTGCGGGCGTGTGGGTAATTGACACAATAATGACGGAATTAAATCAAAAACTGTAATATATTTTTAAAATATTTTTTAATTCAATATAAAAGTTCTTTGATGGCACCATTTTTTGTGAAAGCGCGTGGATTTGTTTCAAAGAATGTTCCCTGATAAAAAGTGTTTTTAACAAAAACTTTCAAGTTTTCATGATTTGTTCCTCGGGTGAGGGAGACATAGAGCTGGCCGTGTCCAAAAACAGGTTCAAGAAGGAAAGCTCCTACGTGATCAAAAGATTGTCCTTGCGCCTTATTGATCGTCACTGCAAATGCTAAAATCACTGGGAATTGACGACGTCGCATCCTAAATGGCAAACTTGGGTCGCTCGGTTCTAAGTCAATGCGAGGAATTAAGACTCGTTCTGCATCAATTGTATTTCGATGCAAGATTTTATGACCAAACGCGTGCCATTCAATAGTCCTTTTTTGCGTTTAGATTTCGCAATAGCATGATACATGCAGCAACCTTTAATTTCAGCAAATGAAGTGGCATACCTGATGGGCACTGATCGTTAAGGAACTCGGTTGGGAAATCAACTGCGTCGTTGGGATCATCGGAAATCATGGTATATATGCTCCAATAAACCGTTTCATTTCCAGCTAGTAGCTCAAACAATAAGTCTGGAATACTTTAAATTAAAATTTTGTCTTGAACAAACAATCAAAAACTTACATTTTAAGGTTATTTTTAACAAAATGATGAGTTAAATCCGTTTCCGGAATGATATTGGGTTCTGCAATAAAAAACTTACATTTTATTCATATATCACTGTCACTCACTTTGTGTTGCACAATTCTCCGACTTTTCTTCGTTGAGTGTTACTATTTTCGGGAGAGTAACACTATATAAGGGAAACAATACAATTAATGTCTAACTTTCAACCACAGTTGCATCCCTTAGACATGACCGACGTACAAACGGCGAGAATTATAGAGTTTGATGATTTGATGATATATGTATGTGTGTGAATATATATATATATATATATATATATATATATATATATATATATATATATATATATATATATATATATATATATATATATATATATATATATATATATATATATATCTTGCTCGAGATTTAAAAAGTCTTGTTAAGCTGTGAAATAAACCGCCCTTGTAATGAAGGACAGCAACAACGACAGGTACAGGCTTTCATATATGGATGTTGGCGCAGTCCAGAAGGATTTCAATGATATTTATACGATCATCAATGTAGAACTAATAGAAAGAATCAGACAAATGTAAGTGGAACAAGACATTAGGAACAGACGCTGCTGTTCGACACAACCCACATCGAGGAAACTTACTGTTAGCATTACAAGATAATCCTTATTCTCGATTCCCTAAAGTGAAAGAAAAAAAGGAGGATCGAAACAACACATAGAGAAGGCAATTAAAGACATACATGGTAGGGATAAACAGGACATGGAAAACCCTTGAAAAGATGGAGGAATACCAGAAGGCCTGGCCCGGATTTGTTGAAGGCCTGTGCTCCACAGTCAGCTAAAGGATAATTAGGATGATAGTGATTCATTAGATTGTTATAGAATAGTGGGACGTTGCTGTACTTGTAGCCCCATACTCCCTAAGAAGCGCAAATGAAAACGACAACGAGTATAGAATAGTTGCCTCCCCCTCTTATAAATGACTATGAGTATATGAGTATGCTCACCATCACCCAGGGCTTCACATGCGAGTCACGTAACGTCATGTATGCTATTATATGCAAACGTTGCAACATTACTTACATCGGCCAAACGAGTACACGACTGGGTGACCGATTCTGCAGACACCTCTACGACATCTCGCAGCTGAAATCCACATCTGTGGCCATCCACTCCAATGGCCCTGGCCTCCACGGTGCCACTGACATCCAGGTGACAGCCATCAGATCCTGTTCATTGCACGCCAACAGTCGGTTCCGCCTTGTCGTGTAATGCGTCCAGTTCGTGACACAAAGAAAGATTTGACTTCCGGACTAGTCGTTGCACCGTGTTTCACCTTCCCAGTGGAAATGAATATTCGCTGGCTAAGGGAATAATTTATTGCCTTTTGACCGTGAGAATCCTGAGCTAGTAAAATACTGTGAAATATAAGACTAGAGAGAGAGACTTTATCATTATAAGAATGAAAAAGGTTTCTGAAGGGAATATGTTTCCAATCTAGCGATAGAGATTTTTTTAGAGGAATAAAATAATAGAAGAAAAAGTCGGTGAGAAGTCGTTACACAACATAAGCCACCCTTTTGAATGTTCGGCCAACGGCCAACTCAGTTCGAGCCGACCCTTCTCTTATGTCAGACACTACATTCATGTATCGTGTCCTCCGTTCCTTCACTCCAAATATTTCCTGTTTCCTCTGTCGAGTGGTATGCCTGTTATCCACACATGGCTATCCGTTTCCTCTTCAATAAGTAGTTGAGGTGGGTTGAGCAAGCCTGCTCGCATGATAATCCCTCTCTTCTTTTATCCTTATGGATCCTCCATTGAAGCTTGCCTTTTGGCAAAGAGCTTGCCCTAAAGCCTACACTCTGCTTACAACTGGATCTATAGCAAATAGTTTTGCGTGATGAGGTTGCCAACCTCATACACAACCTTATTTTAGTCATATTGCTTGACCTGCCTAAGGACACATACCTATCTCCCCAGGTATGAGAGCGTGTATGCTCCTCTATCGCTGTTTCTCCATTGACAGAGAAAGATAAGTCGGCCAGTTGTTCCTGCCCACCAGGTACCAAGGAAATTTGGACCCGCTTCACTTTCTGATCCCAGAAAGTGGGTGAGGTTATCGGAACTGACTGAAGACTAAGTGCTTGGGGGTCATGTTCCTCTACAGCCGTTTCTCCCGTGTTAACGGAAGATATTTCTGAAACATGTTTCATCCCACCAGGTACCAAGAAACTCTGGCCCGGCTTCACTTTCTGCATGCAGATAGTGGGTAAGACTATCAAAACTGGTTCAGAATTAAGTGCACTGGGGTGGTCATCCCCTTTGCACTCTTCCAACTTTTCAGTGAAAATACTGGAAGAAGAGTTAGGCATTGGAGTCTCCATAGCCTGTTCAGTCCCGCCATCTCTGGATCGTGCTGAGTCTTCTAAGATGATATATTTGCCTCCTTGAGGTATGGGGTAAATTCGTTCATCCAATATTGCGGTCTTTACTTTGCCGTTTACAAAGTTCGACCTAACTTCTACATAAGCTAAAGGCAAAATCATCCTTCTGTTGTTTATCATGGGTGCTGTTACCTCAACATCCTCTTCAGTGACTTGATCAGGGTCAACGACAGAGGCTGAGACAAGGGCATCACACCCAAGACCTTGATAATACAAACAGGTGATTTCTTCTCCATTTACTGTGGCAGTCTCCACATTTTGAGAATCCCTGTATCCACTCCGGGCCTTCGTCAAGTTCCCTTCCGTGGTAGGGACCTTAGCTTTGTATGAAGTCTGTGGGATTGGGTCTCGGCGCTTACAGTCTAACTGATGTAAGTTGGCCGACAGGTGATGTTCAAGAACATCCCTTCCCATAGGGTTGTGTAATCCTTTTCCGTTGAGTGATCCTATTTGGTTGAGCGATCCTATTTACCAGGTTTTGGTGCGGTTGCTTTCAGTATGCCTGTTGTGAGTTTTTGCTGAGGATGAGGAAGGTCTCTTCAGATTATTAGCACAGCTGTGCTTAATCTTGTTTTCAGGATAGTATAGATGTCTCCGTTTAGATATCCTAGCCTCTGCTCTGTCTGAGCCGGAATTCTGAGACATAGACTTGGCTTTATGTGGTGCAGTTATATTTACTGCTGAAGATGGTGATGCAACTGGCAAAGGAGTGGCCTGATGAGTATTCCAAGATTCAAGTTTATCCCTGGATTCCATTTTTTAGGTTGGAACTGAGTTTCCATTTCTTCCTTACACTGCAGGGATTTTTCTTGTCTTTGTCTCTCATGTTCCACATTCTCTTCCTTGCATCTTGCTCTCCATTCCTTCCTTTCTGCCTCTCTCATCCTGCATTTTTCCATCTTTTGTGAAACAAAAGTATCCAGCTCTTTTCCGTAGAGTTCACACTCAATGGCTAACTCTGTCCAGAATGTTCTCTACTCATTCAACTCTACAGATTCTTCCGTTATATCCGTAGTGGTTCGTTGAGCGAGTATGAGATCTCTAACTCACAAACAATAATTAAGGCAAAAATACTTTCTACAGTCTTAACTATACTAAAGTATTACAACACCATATATTATATCAAACCAGCCTTATATAACCATCAAATTAGAAATTAGTTAACAATAAATAACTAATTACCAGCAGTACCACCAAGAAGAATTCTCATAACACAACTTAAAAAAGGTTTTCCTTGCAAAAATTATATGTATTTAAGTCTAGGGTAATTTATATGTCCCCTCTTTAATCTAATTCTAGACTTGGACACCAATAAGTGACAAGTACCTACAGCAGTAGTGATCTAGGAAAGATAAAGAGTTTTCATATCTCAGACAAGTGTCTAAATATGAAATAATAGTTTATCTCAGACGAGCCCTCAATTGTCATGAAGTAATTTTGAGGAGACAGGACAGCTTGTATGTAATGGATTAATAAAGATAATAATGTCTTATAGATAGTTTATGAGTTCGTAATGGAACTGCCTCTCCTCGGGAAATAGTGTACTAGAATTTTACTTACAAGCAAATTCTGGCAACAGGATATTTTCTGGACGATACATTCTTCTTCAGGAATCCTACAAAAGTACTGTGTAAAGCACATAAGGTTGAGAGAGAGATTTGGTGTCCAGCCACATTTAAAATATCCCGACCCAATAGAAGTTATTTGAATTATGGCTGAGCCCCCAGGGTGTAGATTTGTATTTAAAACAAAATATAGCCCAAATAAAGTTAACATGAAAAATAACAACAGACGCTGTTAAGTTAAACTGAATAAAAGGGTATGGATTCTCTCATTTCTGAATATACATATAAAATGAAATAAAGTTTAGCTCTACTGTTTAGAAAAAAACAACTAGTTTGTCATCCTATGGACAGTAGATCTCTTCTATGGTAGTTTTGCTGGTAGGTGTTAATACTCATCTCCTCAAGGACTGTAGTAGTTGCGGAGATGATTTGTGTTTGGACTCTCTTGGTTTTGTATGCCCCAGCACTTTGGTACAGTGTTACAGTTCTATCATATCAGCGGGCAGCAGAGTTTACTTCCCGTGACTCATTGCGCATCTCAAATAAGGATGGGGTTAGTCAACCCAGCTGAATCTTTCTGTTTACTGGTTGATAGGGGTAACTGGGTTTTGGAATGGTCACCTGGTTAATATAGTGTGGGTTGGTATGGGGTAATCTTTGGTACCGTGGACCCGTAACCTGGTTTAGGTACCCTGTAACCGCAACCTGGGTTTGTACTTTGTAACCGCAACTTGGGTGGACTGGAAACAATTGAAGTACCATTAGTGGTTTCAAGAGCAATCATCTCCTAAGTCTGATGGCCGGTAAGCGTCCATCAGAAATTAAATTAACACAATGCTAACTACCATTCAGTAACAGTGTGTGATCTATTATCTATGAAATACTCTTTCTTAACTGACATTATGGCATATCCTGAGTTCTCAGTTTCTATCTGGCTGTCTGCTTAGATACAGCAGTGGTTTTCCCCATGTGGCAATGAGTTTCACAAACTGTGAGATATGGGATGGGGTCATCAATTGTTTGAGAACCACTGGTTCACCTAGTGCCCATAGAGCAGTATTTTAATTCTGGGGTCACTGTCAACAATGGTTTGAGAACCACCGGGTAATAGTTTCCTATGCTGCTTTAACATAGTGGGGTGTCATTGCTGCCAAGGTCTGAGAACCAATGATTTACATTCTTGCTTACTCAAGCAGTAAATCATTTGGAGGGTAGTCATGGTCTCAAAGCTTGAGAACTGCTGACTTACATTTTGTCAGTCATCATCATCTCATCTCAACCCATAACCCGTCATGGGTCGTAGGGGTGCCATGGTGGAAGCATCAGCAGACAGGGTCCTCCACTGCTCTCTATTCTCAGCAATGCGTACAAGTGTGGAGAAACCGTGTCCTGCCCATTCTTTGATGTTATCAGCCCAGGATTTTCTTTGCCTTCCTCTTCTCCGTTTACCTTCGACTGTTCCCTGGAGGATCGTTTTCGAAAGGGAGTCATGACGAGTTACATGCCCAAACCAGGCAAGCTTTCGACGTTTCACTATTGACAAAAGTGGTTCTTGATGGCCTGCATAGGTGTTTATCTTCTCTCTAACACAGACATTTGTTTTGTGCTCTTTATAGCAAATGCGCAAAATTCTTCTGTAACATTTATGCTCGAAAGCTAAATAATTGCAAGCATTCTTAAAGTCCTGGTTCCTGTAGAAAATAACATTCATATAACTGATAATAAAATAGTTCTTCAATCATACAACATGGTATATGCATATGATTGCATTAAATACATGTAAAGAACAGTCCATGAGAAAAACACATTAATGTCGCTTATGTGACAAAGTGAGAAGAAGTGATTGAGAACACTTTTATCAAGCTTGTAGTCTTGACAGAGAACACAGAAGCCTTATAAGAAATAGAAAATAGAAGGACCACTAATACACTTCTGTTTTGCTTGGGTCAATATGCAAATCCCAAAGTAACAACAATAATATACATCAATTATTTTAACCCTGTCTTATTTCTGCCAGGATGTGAGCTAACGATCAGTGGTTAATTAGATCTATGACCTCAGCAAACTCATACATTAGTTTGAGTGATCTGTAATTATGCAAATAACAATTATTGACACTGAAAATGGAAATGCATTTAAAACTTTGTTTAACAAAAAGTTACTGCAATAGTAAGCTGTGGATAAACATATGATTATTCATATTATAAAATCAGCAGTATTAGATTACTCACTTCGCTCAACTGAATTCACTACGGATTCTTTTCTCAACCATAAAGTAGCCTCGACCGAGGCCCATAAAATCACATCTGCTTCGAAGGATGGTTACAAGTAGACTGACTTATAATTCCCTCAATTCCAGCTGTATGTTTGGTCGACCTCTTGGGTGGCCCCGTTGCACACTCTCCCGGATTCTCCCCACACACACACATTTTGTGTGTAGTTCATGTTGGTTGCATGATGTTAAGGTCGGTTCGTTGGCCACCATATATGTAACGTGCTGTATTCGTGCTAACAGCAGGTTCATACTATATGTTGTAGGTCCTGGTTGGCCGTCATAATGTTGACATTCAATCTTGACTTCCTAGTGTTGAAGTGTTACAGTAATGGTGCGTGAGTAGACATCAAAGAGTGCAAATGGGTGTATAAAGGTTCGTGGAAGACAGTCATCTACTGGACAATACACTCTTGCACCACAACGTATAAAGTCATGGAGCTTGGTAACACCTCTGACGTTTTCAACACTTTAATGCAGTACGATTACAAGGGACGCCGACATCAATATAAATACAGTCATTTTACAAAACTCAGGACATCGTAAGCATAACAACAGTTCAGTACAGTTTGCATCAACAGTTCATCAGTAAGCTGTGTGTAAATGATGCTGACCTCAAACTATCTCTCTTTCTTCAGCTACAGCAAAATACCCCGCATTTCCAGCGGGTCTTCAAATATATGAGCTTAGTTCCGCTTTACTCTGACACCAGCAAGTCAGATACATTTTCTAGTATACAGTAGGCCGCGAGATATGGCGGGCCCCTAAATACAGTGTCCTCTATGATTCCTTGGACAAAACAAGGTATGTCAGCATAATTTGTGAGCTCAAACTCTAGTATTCTCAATGGACTCTTTCCCGCCCAGGGAAAAGTCACTATTCACGATTCTGGCAATAGAGAAAATGATTTGAAGGATAATTTACCTTGACATCTCTTCAGAATAAACACCAAAAACTCACTCGCCTCCTAGGCGCTTAGAACAATATGGGGAAACAATCTTTAGACATCTTGGTCACACACAGAGGACTTTCCTTCCCAAGCATAAAGCCAGATCGAAGACGCCAACACGTCTTGACCGTTTGAAAACCACAGCTCGACTCCTTAACAAAATGTCTTTCTTAACGCGCCACAAAACTCGCGCATGCGTCGTGAGACGCAAAACCCCTGAGCTAGACTCAGGTGGGCGATCTGAAAACATTCTAGGAACAGCTGACCATTCAAGCCATATATGATCAGGTAACAAGACATCGGTTCTAAAATTAGACCGCTTGGTTAAAAGACAAGTGGGATAACAACCACTGTTGACTTCAACCCAAGTAAAAAATGAGTAACTCCCCTTTGATCAAGAATCTAACAAATAATGTCTCCAAACTAAACAGGTGCATTTAACAGGTTATAAACTCAGCGAAACTGTCCACAACAGTTTACCGCACCCCCTGGGAAAAAAATAAAACATTATTTTTTTTTAAAACGTCCAAGAGCAAGATACAACAGGCTCATAACGCACGAATGATGCGCAGACGAAAAATATCACAAATAAATATAACGTCTAATGTGAGGCTAACTCGACGCATGGAGCGTCAAGTGAGAATATATCTCAGAACATTAGAGAAAGCATTTCTCAAGAATACACATATCCAGGGAGGTGCCACCAACGTACACTACAGTGGTGGCAATGTTACAATGCAAGCAAAAAAAAATTTTATATATCACATCAAGTACCTTATTTCCATGTTTAGCAATGACAAAAAATCATCAAAAAACCAGCAGTGTCATTATCTTAATGTACCGCAGTATAGTGATACAATCACATTAACAACAAAAGGTTACATCATTTTAAAATGTAATATATGCTTTAGTACAATGTTAAATACTATATTAACTATGTAGATGATCAATGAAGTCCAAGATCATAGTCTAAGCGGGCGCATCTATAGTGTCGTCCGAAGGGTAAGTATGGACATCATAATACGTCATGGTTGGCAAAATGTAAAGATTCTCCCAAAACATCAATGATTTGCTGAGAAAATACAAATAACACAATTCTATTTGACAACCGTTAGATTTTCTAATATACAGTAATCAAACATACATTCTTAACCATTAACTGTGGCCGTGCGAACTTTCCGCCCTTATATTGTGCCAACTAAACCCTCCTCCGTTATACCAGAGATGGTAAGAGAGAAAGAAATCACTTAATCTACAACTCTTAGGTGAAAACAAATGTGCTAATATATATTGTTATAGTATGCTACTGTCATGGGTATATAACAAACCCTGAAATCAATAAGAAGATCTACCGCCATATCGCGGTCTATCACAAGTATTATCCCTATTGAAATCATTGCCATTTCTCTGATTTGAATCCCAGTTAGCATAGTTACGATTGTTATTTTCTCTTTGATCAAAATATCTTTTCAATGGATTTTGTTGTCTCCGAGAAAAATTATTATAAGGTTGGTAACCTCTATCAAAGTTCCTATAGTCACTGGGATCAAAATATTGAGGACCATTAACTCTTAATATCCGGCAAGCCCCGTGAAGTGGCGCGGGTTTAGTACCAATTTTACGGCTCGCCCCGTGAAGTGGCGCGCGACGGTAACGATAGCTAAACTATCGCGTAAAAACGCGGTTTAAGCTCCCGTATAGTAAGAGTTAAATTGCCTCCAGTTCCTTGAAGAAGAACCATTACGTGATGGACGCCTTTGGTACTGTCCACAATCACGATTATCTCTCCTAGCAAAATTGCTTTTATTTTTGCCTGTGGCAATGGGCTTAACAGGTACATCATACTGACTGGGCTGAGTATGATGGGTACTAATAGTTTTGTCGGCTGTTATAAGTTTATCAGAACTCTGAGAAGTCGATGCACGGTTTGTCTGAGGAGTCTTGTCATGACATTTATCAAAGTCCTCACCGTGATCCAAAAGACTGACACTTACATCACTTTTGTTGGCCTGACGCCAAAAATCACTCTTACTAAAGGCAGTATTGTTATTCCGTGGGAAATTATATTTGCCACGAAAAGATTTGTTCACATATTGTTTAGTGTTACTCAAAGCATTGAGTGCATGTGGCTGGCTCTTTGCATTTGTAACATATTGACCATCAGCTTTATGTCTAAATCCATTCACCTTATTAGTAGACAACATCCTGTTGTTCAAAACAATATCTAATAATCCATCAATCCTGCTACGAAGTTTTGCAATTTCTACTTCTGCAACAGCTTTCTCCCTAGCAACAGCTTTATGAATTCTCTCGTTGACTTTAACATGAAGTCTGTTGCAATCTAACCTTAAGTCATCTAACTGTGAAGTTAGAGTCTTCTCTTTAACCATCCTATCTCTAAGATCCAATCTCAATTTTTCCTTTTGAGACGTAGTTTCTAAAACCTTAGCCTTCTCCTGAACAAGTTCAAGTCTGAGTGCTTCCATAGCACTATTATCTATAGTCATAAGCTCATCAATCTTTTCAGGAAAAACCATATCTTTCTCATTCACTACCTTTATTTCTTTCCGCTCCATAGACGGCATCTTCTCCTCATGCAAGTTGATATTTTCTTCAGTTTGCATCTGCATCTGCAATCTTCTTTCCTCAATTTCTATTTTCTGTTTTTCCATTTCAAACTCCAAATCTACGTAATCTGACTTCCACTTCTCATTGTTCACTTTGACTTGTTCTAGCTCTCTAATAAGAGCCTGTTCCTTACATAGATATTTGTCTTTAATTGAGCTCATCTCATCTTCTAGCTTCTTTTTCTCCATTTCTAGCTGAGATTGACTTAATTCATTTTCACGAGGAAGAGCTAACGTTTCTGTTATCTTCCACAGTAGTTTTACATCACACGTGGAAGAGTTCACCTTATCCTCTAAGTCTTTCTTCTGACTAAAAGAAGAGTCATAGAATTTCTTATTATCTTCTATTAACATCGTCACTTTACTCTTGAGTACAGTATTTTCATCATTTATTTGCTGTAACTCATTAGTAAGAGCTTTCTTTTCACCCTGAATCTCATTTATCGTTTTTTCCATTTCATGCAACTCACTATTACCACTGTTCTGGGTAGTTGGTTTTCCATCATCATAAAAAACAGTAGAGATTAACTTAGAAAGTCTCACTGCTTTCTCCTTTGAATAATGGTAACCAAAGTTACACAGAGCATGTTCTTTTAAATCCTGACTCACCTGGAGTAGGAACTGTTCTGTGGCATAATGCTCACATTCATCACCAAATAAACGTAATCTTCTTGACTCTCGAAGAAAATGATCCATAATACCACTTATGTCTGACATTATGTATAATAATATGAGATCAGTAACCTGAAATAATAAATTACTTTATCCCAACCTCAATGGGAACAGGTCTTTAATAAAGAACTTGTATAATCACCTCACTTTATCCTAATCTCTGTGGGAGACAAGTCTTTGATAAAGAACTTGTATAATCACCTTTTTCCTGAAGCAGCATGGCAATACAGTATGGTGAATAAAAATATTAGAAAGAAAATGAAACAGGCCAAAGAAAAATGGGTAGCTGATCAGTGTGAGTCCATTAATACGGGGCTAATAAAAGGTAACAGCAAGGCAGCTTTTGACACATTAAGAAGACTATCAAAACCCCAACAGCCCAGGGTAACTGTCATAGAAGATAGCAATGGGGCTCTGCTCAATGAAAAAACAGCTGTAATGAGAAGGTGGACAGAATATTGTAAAGAATTATATAACTGTAAACTCGACACTGACTATAGATTATTAAACAACATTAAGTGCGAAAACGAAACTCGGAAATGCAGCAATATTACGGGAAGAAGTGGAAGAGGCTATATGTTCGCTGAAAGGAGGGAAGTCACCGGGTGTGGATAATATCCCAGCAGAGCTCTTGAAATATGGAGGACCAGATATAGTAAACATCATGACAACAATTTGCCAGAAGATATGGAGTACAACAAAGTGACCAAAAGAGTGGACGCAGTCATTAATAATACCGCTTCCAAAGAAAGGAAATCTAAAAATGTGCAAGAACTACAGAACCATTAGCCTTATTAGTCATCCAAGTAAAGTGATGTTAAGGATACTTTTGAACAGAATAAAACAGAAATCAGAAGAAATCTTGTCCGAGGAACAGGCTGGCTTTAGACCAAAAAGAAGTACTTCAGAACAAATCTTCAATATTAGATTACTGATCGAAAAACATCTCCAGCATCTACACGATTTATACCATAACTTCATCGATTTCACAAAAGCCTTCGATCGAGTCTGGCATGAAGGCTTATGGCAAATAATGAGAAAATTCAATTTTGATACCAACATCATAGATATCACTGAAGCACTATACAAGGATGCAAGCAGTGCTGTTTTTGCAAGCAATGACATTGGAGAATTTTTCAAAACAACTGTAGGAGTTCGCCAAGGATGTATCATATCCCCAGTGCTCTTTAATATATATCTAGAACATATTATGCAGGAGGCTCTTTATGATTATAAAACAACCATATCAATTGGAGGCCGATCTCTTTGCAATCTACGTTTTGCTGATGATATCGATCTGATAGCGGGAACAGAATCAGAACTTCAAGACCTTACCTCTAGACTGGAGAAAGTAACAAGAACATATGGGATGGAAATTAATATAGAAAAAAGCAAGATATTAGTGAATAGCCATAAGAAACATGTTCCGACCAACATTACGTTAAATGGGCAAACGTTAGAAGAAGTTAACACCTTTAAATATCTCGGGTCCACTATATGTAGCTTTGGAAGATCAAGTAAAGAAATCAAGACAATACTTGAGATGGCCTCAGCTGCCATGACAAGACTGAATGTGATCTGGAAAAGTAACATCAGTTTTCCTGTGAAGATCAAATTATACAAATCACTTGTATTATCTATTCTCTTATATAGGTGTGAGAGCTGGACACTCACTGCAGATACGGAACGAAGGATTCAGGCTTTCGAGCATAAATGTTATAGAAGAATTTTGCGCATTTGCTATAAAGAGCACAAAACAAATGTCTATGTTAGAGAGAAGATAAACACCTACGCAGGCCACCAAAAACCACTTTTATCAGTAGTGAAACGTCGAAAGCGTGCCCGGTTTGGGCATGTAACTCGTCATGACTCCCTTTCGAAAATGATCCTCCAGGGAATAGTCGAAGGTAAACGGAGAAGAGGAAGGCAAAGAAAATCCTGGGCTGATAACATCAAAGAATGGGCAGGACACGGTTTTTCCACACTTGTACGCATTGCTGAGGATAGAGAGCAGTGGAGGACCCTGTCTGCTAATGCTTCCACCATGGCACCCCTACGACCCATGACGGGTTACGGGTTGAGATGAGGATAATTACCTTAACAATAATAACACCATCAATCAATTTTATATTCCAAGTACACTACACTACTAATAGTGCATGACTAAATATATATATATATATATATATATATAGCGTATGACAACAATGACTAACATAAACAAAGAACACGCATCAAGGACAATACGATACCATTCGCAGAAGTCAAATAAATTATAAAGCGAAACTAAAGAAAATATCACAAAGCATGTGATGATAAATGCGAAATATCAAACGAAACACATGACACAACAGTGTATAAACATAAAGGTGTATAGAACTAAACGAAAGGAAGAGGAGACAAATACAAACAAATTAAATCAAAACTAAAGAACAGAAAAAATATACGAAAACGATACTAACACACTTCGTCACAGCTAAACAACAACAAAATATCGCGAAGCAACAAAAAGTCGCTGATAATTTCCACAACAGGAAATTCCCGATCTATCGTCAATAACAGCAACGATGAAGCACTATAGTCAGCATTCTGAGGATCAGAGGATCCAACGCTGAAGGGTACATCTGAACTTGCTTCTGAACAATAGTAACAATGATGGTACCGGAACTTGACGTCAACAACGATGGTACCTGAACTTGGCCTTCTGAACTACAGCAACAAGGATGGTATGACCTTCTGAATACAACGATGGTATAGGAACTTGACCTTCTGAATACCAGTAATAACAATGGTACTGGAACTTGACTTTCTGAACTATTCAGACTCAGGAAATGTTGCAATGTCAACAATCTACCGGGCAGTGCCGGGTACTTTCAGTTACGACGAAGTTGACGTCAGCACGACAATAGCCCCATCAAGCTGGCTCACCATAAATGTTAAGGTCGGTTCGTTGGCCACCATAGATGTAACGTCCTGTATTCGTGGTAACAGTAGGTTCATACTAAATGTTGTAGGCCCTGGTTGGCCGCCATAATGTTGACATTCAATCTTGACTTCCTAGTGTTGAAGTGTTACAGTAATGGTGCGTGAGTAGACATCAAAGAGTGCGAGTGGGTGTATAAAGGTTCGTGGAAGACAGTCTTGAGTATAAGAGTGAGATCCATCTTTGTTTCATAGATCTGGAAAAAGCGTTTGACAGGGTACCCTGGAGCAAACTTTGGGATTGTTTGGCAAGGAAGAACATTCCAGCACCTCTGATTCATGCTATACAGAGCTTCTACAAGTCTTGCAGAAATTATGTGAGGACAGCAAACCATAAGTCAGAAGAGTTCAGGACCACCACTGGCGTAAGACAAGGTGATATCCTGTCACCTTACCTTTTCATACTCCTCATGGACGATGTCATTAAGGCATGTAAGGAGAGAACAAGAAAGTATTCAGTGGGGTACTGGAAGATGAGACAGGTCTGTATTTCGGAGCTGGCATTTGCTGATGATGTTGCTCTGATTGCTAAATCAGAGGCACATCTCCAATTCAACCTGCAAGTCTGGAAGGAAGAGCTGGAGAAGAGAGGGATGGTCATAAGCAGCTCTAAAACAAAATCCATGGTGATATCACGAGAAGAAAGAAGACATCAGATTAAGCTGGGAGAACAGGTCCTGGAGCAGGTAGACCACTGTAAATACCTTGGAGCTATTATTGACCGAAAGGGAGGCATCAAAGAAGAGTTGGCCACTCGAAAAGCAGCAGCTGGGAGACTTTTTCAGGCCATAAATCGAGGATTCCTCAGCAAGAGAGAGTTTGGTAAGAAAACGAAGATGGCTGTATACCGCTCCACCTATGTCCCAGTCTTGACATATGGATGCGAGTCATGGGCAATGACTACAACCCACAAAAGCCAGATCCAAACCTCAGAAATGAGGTATCTGAGGAAGGTGGTTGAAGTAACAAGAAGAGACATGGTACGCAACCAGACGATACGTCAAGGCCTTAAATCCCACCCCCTGTCGACCCAAGTAGAACAGTCCCAACTAATATGGTTTGGCCATGTCTGCAGAATGGGAGAAGATCGGCTATCACGACAAGCATGGGAAACAAAGAGCCAAGGATCCAGACCCCTAGGACGACCCAGAGTCCGCTGGGAGGACAACATTAGACAATCTTTGAAGGACCGAGGACTAGAATGAAACCAGGCCAGGAGGAAGACAGCCGATAGGATAGTCTGGCGCTCTCTTCCAAACCTCTACACCTCACGGTAGAAGGGGAACGACTAAGTAAGTAAGTAAGTAGGAAGACAGTCATCTACTGGACAATACACTCTTGCACCACAACGCAGAAAGTCATGGAGCTTGGTAACACCTCTGACGTTTTCAACACTTTAATGCAGTACGATTACACGGGACGCCGACATCAATATAAATACAGTCATTTGACAAAATTAAGGACATCGTAAGCATAACAACAGTTCAGTACAGTTTGCATCAACAGTTCATCAGTAAGCTGTGCGTAAATGATGCTGACCTCAAACTATCTCTCTTTCTTCAGCTACAGCAAAATACCCCGCATTGCCAGCGGGTCTTCAAATATATGAGCTTAGTTCCGCTTTACTCTGACACCAGCAAGTCAGATACATTTTCTAATATACAGTAGGCCGCGAAATATGGCGGGCCTCTAAATACAGTGTCCTCTATGATTCCTTGGACAAAACAAGGTATGTCAGCATAATTCGTGAGCTCAAACTCTAGTATTCTCAATGGACTCTTTCCCGCCCAGGGAAAAGTCACTAAGCTGGTAACAAATGTTATTCACGATTCTGGCAATAGAGAAAATGATTTGAAGGATAATTTACCTTGACATCTCTTCAGAATAAACACCAAATACTCACTCGCCTCCTAGGCGCTTAGAATGATATGGGGAAACAATCTTTAGACATCTTGGTCACACACAGAGGACTTTCCTTCCCCAGGCATAAAGCCAGATCGAAGACTCCAACACGTCTTGACCGTTTGAAAACCACAGCTCGACTCCTTAACAAAATGTCTTTCTTAACGCGCCACAAAACTCGCGCATGCGTCATGAGACGCAAAACCCCTGAGCTAGACTCAGGTGGGCGATCTGAAAACATTCTAGGAAAAGGAATCCTGAGCTAGTAAAATACTGTGAAATATAAGACTAGAGAGAAGTCGTTACACGACACGCCTGGAACAACGCCTCATCCATTTTATGGGTTACCTCAAACCCAATGGTTTGAACATCCAGCATTCTTTTGTCTGAGGCGTTTTTTTTCTATCTAGCCCCAGTTGTATTGACTGCGATCACCCTTTACTTCCCTTTTTTTTTTAATTTATTAATTATTATTATTTTTTTTAAATTTAATTAGTGATTTTATATATATATATATATATATATATAATATATATATATATATATATATATATATATATATATATATATATATATATATATATATATATATATATATATATATATATATATTTTTATTGTTTGTATTTATTTATTTTTTATTTATTTATTTATTTTTTCCTAATATGTATTACTTTTTCCCCAACTCGGTTTTCCAGTCCTTGTTTTCATTATTTTTTATTTATAGTTTCAATGTACTATTCACTTCCGGTTTCCGGTTCAGTAGCGGCCATTTCGCTCCGACATGTGACACTATCAGGGAGTATTTGTCTCTTATGTCTATAGTTTCATGTTCTCCACCTAATTCTCACTTTCTTTCCCTTCTGTCTTTTATTTGTCTATCCCTGACGAAGGCCTTGTGGCCGCAACGTAGGTTTCCTTGTCCTTTCTCTTAGTAAGACGTATTACTTTTTGTGTTGTTGTTTGTTTTTTTGTCCATTATAAATGGCTATGGGGATGATGTCCCTTGGAAGTGACAACCCTCAGCTACATTTAGCCTTGTATTCCTTTGGACAAAATCTTTTCTCTTCTGCTTGTTCTAAGAGCCTCTCTTCATCCATTCCGAGGTGATGCCATAGGGAGCATCTCCACCTGGATCAATGAGCAGCTTTGTCCTCCCATGATGCTGGATTTAAGTCCAGCGCCTTCATGTCTCTCTTAAACACATCTTTGAACCTCAGATGTGGTCGCTTGACTGTTCTTTTGCCATCTGCCAGTGAATGTCTTTGGATATGAGATCATCTTCCATGTAGTAGTTAATTAATAATTAATTCATCTTATTATATACGCAAAAACATTGAAAAAAAATAATGGGTTACATTTACAGATATGGGTAATCTGTCTTAATTTACACGAGTAAAGTGTGTTTTCCTGACGCGCATGCTAAAAACGAAAAGTGACCCACGCACATCCCACTAACATTTTATTTATGGAGATACTCTATTCTAGCGGCTGGCAACTCAGAAGCTGTAAGATTTACTTTAGAAACACTGAAATGTGTAAAGATCTACTGTGATAAAGCCATCTCTATTTTAAGCTTTAAGACTACTTGCAATAAGCTCAGGCCTTTATGTAGTATTTATTTCTGCTGTACGATCTGGTTCCTGCAATTCCATCAAAAGAGCAGAAGAAAATTCAAACTAAATTTCATTTTATCGAACTAATGGATTCCCATTTCATTGTAACATCCCCGGCAATGAAGAGGCTGGCAGACTGGCAAAGTAAGATGGAAAGCTACCTAAGCCTGTTACAAGCATAACTTTCGAAGAGGCAAACAGTTTTATCAGAAGCAGATATAGAAACAAATGGGATGGAAAGCATCCAGGCCACACACACTATGATGCATATTACCAGCTCAGCAGAAGAGAACAAATGACAATCTTCAGACTCTGCACGGGCCACAACAGATTGGGATACCACATATTCAACAAGCTAAAGATAGGAACTGCCGATGATTGTAACTGTGGCATTAAATGACTGCTGAACATGTGCTTCAAAAATGCCAAACACATGAGCACCAGAGAAAGCACATATGACCGTCAATAAATATTAGACAAACATAAAGGTATGTTTTCAGGCACTCGTAAGAAATAAAGAAGTAGAACACTAGACAACAGAAAAACAACAGACGTGAGTGGCTTACCCAGGATTCGAACCCCGGACCTTCCGTACGACAACACCGCCTAGCTATACAAGCGAATCACACTATCCTCCCGGCCAGCTTAAGTCTTCTATCATTTACTAGACACAGTATCAAGGTCTTTGTCTTGTGTGGACTGACATATACTGTATAATAGGGGAACGACAGAAGTGATTGCGTCATTAATAAGGCTAAGCTGCCCATTGTAAACTTCCGGTGTTGTCTTGCGTTTCGCACTAATGACCAGTCAGTAAAGCATCTTTTTTTGGGGATGCCTAGCTGGCCGGGAGGATAGTGTGATTCGCTTGTATAGCTAGGCGGTGTTGTCGTACGGAAGGTCCGGGGTTCGAGTCCTGGGTAAGCCACTCACGTCTGTTGTTTTTCTGTTGTCTAGTGTTCTACTTCTTGATTTCTTACGAGTGCCTGAAAACATACCTTTATGTTTGTCTAATATTTATTTACTGTTTACAGGCCTCGGGTTTCCCTTCCTTATGTGTTATAAACATATGAGGGAGCCGCGCTAGCGTAGTGGTTACAACACCGCTCTGGCGACCGGGTGATACAGGATCAAACCCGGGCGACGGCATTTGAGGATTTTTCGTCGACCGGGATTTGGACTGGATTAACTCGAGACCTGGCGAGGACATTTGAAGGAGTGTCGTCGACCAGGGACTGGCGGCTCCTGAGCCGACCCAGCTGCAATGGGTACCTCCGAAATCGGCGAGTATTTTGCCTGGCACCTTGTCTCCAAGAAAATAAAGGGATATCTACGTTCAATGTCAGTGTTGGACATAAAAAAAAAAAAAAATAAAAACCTGAGATTTCGCCTTCAGTATTAGCGGGCGTACGAAAAAAAAAAAAAAAAAAAAAAAAAAAAAAAAAAAAACATATGACAGTCACCAGTACCATTCCTGGAAAGACTCTATTGAGATACAATGGATGGGTGTGAAAAAAAAATCGAAAACAGGTGAATTGTCTTACGAGGACAAAAGACAAAGAAAATAGCCAACGTTACGGCCACAAGGCCTTCGTCATGGAAAGGAAAGAAAGTGAAGGCTAGATAGGACACATAAGAACCTAAATAAATATAAAAATAATCAAACCTAGGTACTTCCCTAAAGGCATCGAAGTCCTAACACTTTTGCTGCCCGCGAACGGACGAGCGTGCCCGGAAAAGGAAATGACTGCCACCACCGGATGTACACAATACATACTAAGAAACTAAAAAACGAAACTGAACGATAAACTACCCAAACGTAATATTAGTGGGGACTGGAAATGGAAGAGGACAGAATGAGTTGGAGATAAATAAATATGAAATAAAAAATCAAGACATATTAAAAACAGTGTGTTATATATTCATACATATTATTAGAGGGCGGCAGAAAAATAGAAAAATAGGATAAGAGTGGAAAGAGTCAAAATAGAACAAGAGAGGAAAGGGTGACCTCAGACAAAGGTGTGTAAAGGGTTAAGACCAGCCGGTCTTAGACACCCCATGCGGTGGATAAGACGGTTCTCAAGCTGTTCTCTGCTAGCAGTGTCAGAGGAGCAGGATCTGATCGCCGTAACCTGGATGTCAATGGGACTATTGTGGTCAGGACCATTAAAGTGTATGGAGATACAAATAGCATCAAGCTGCCCACTGCTTTTTTGAAAATATTAAAGTAGATATCTGAGAGTGTTCGAAGAAGAAGAAAGAGAAAGAAGAAACAGAAGAAGAAGAAACAAAAGAATGCGTCCTATCTCTGACTTTCATGATTAAAGTGAGTTGTTAAAAGTTAGTTCGTGAGTTATCACTAGGAACGGAAAGGTTTACTTTTAATTCTGCAGGTACCGCGCTGTTAAATGCCATTTGGGAGGGGGGGGGGGGGGGGGGGGAAAGGGGGGGGGGGGTGTGGCTTGTCCTAAATTTCTTTCTCTTTTCAACCTTAGCCACCTAGAGATCTACCACATCACGACCCTGCTATCTACTATGTGATCGATATCTACCACACGCCGAACTCTAGTCTATTATTATCAGCAGGTGCCATTTCCACATCGAAGGTCAGCTGCAATGAATCTCCAACGTCTTCTGTCTCTTGTCTTGATGGTGCACTCTGAGAAACACTTTCCTGTCTCTTGTCTTGATGGTGCACTCTGAGAGACACTTTCCTATCTCTTGTCTTGATGGTGCACTCTGAGAGACACTTTCCTGTCCATGTCTTGATGTTATCTTCCCACTTACAGCGCTGTCTTCCTCTTGCACGTTTGCCTTCAACTCTGTCTTATATTATGGTCTTCAGTAAGGTATTGTGTCTTTGTACATGGCCAAGAGTGGGTTGGAGAGGCTAAGTGGCTGAGTGGCTAAGTGGCTGAATGGCTAAGTGGTATGGCAGAGAATATAAATTATATACACTTTTTTAGAACCAGTGGTCCTAATGATGTCATACTCCATCCACTGATCTACTGGGTAGTGAGAGCGGATGCCTAGCCTTCTCGGACAAGGGCGAAAAAATAGGAGGTCCCATGTGCATATTGCGCACGTTAAAAATCCCTCGGCAGTTGGAAATCGTTAAGAATAGGCCAAACGGCCGCTGCCCTGGCAAAATTTAAAAATTAGGAAACTACCAACCACAAAAATATTTAAAGAATGTGTGATTCCTATATACATATACTGGGATCCCAACCGGTGCTACTGAGTTGGTGCACTATGCTGAGATCCTCCTTCTCTGATCTAAGGGAAAAGATCGGAGCACTGATGAAGTCGTCCGTGTGCATTGAAGATGGTCATTATAACCAAAACCAAACCAAACCAAACCAAATATTACCAAAATATTTCAGTTGTCTTATTTTGGTCTTGGTCATTAATTCTCTTTTCATTCTGAGGTTTGTGCGGATCATTGCCACTCATATTCCCCGACAAGACCAGACCATAGCAGAAAATGACAAGATGCACAGAAAGAAGAAATAAATGACAGAGAAAACAATTATAAAAGTACATTAACGATAGATCCAAGAAAAAAACATAAAAATTGGAAAAGCAATTTTAGTACGGCTGCTAACCCTGTAGTATTGATAACCTGAGTTTTTGCCTGCTTTGATTTTGCAGGCCAAAGTATATCGAATATTTGGTTCTAGAATCATGTTTCTTTTGTGTGTGTTTACACTCTCGCGCGTAGAATTTGTCTATGTGTGTGTTTACACTCTCGCGCGTAGAATTTGTCTATGTGTGTAGTGGGAACATTAAAAGAAAGCGTGCAGATAATGTCTGAGCGACTGAGATCCTTTGTCTCCCCGTTTTCTGTGTCTTGTATTTTGTTAGTGGGTTGGTCGATCGCAGCATACGCAGTGTGACAGGTGTGTGGGTTGGTACAGGGATATGCTAATATGTGTCAATGTAGGCACTATGTGTGGTGTATTTATGTATGACTGTCTGTGTGGGCACTGTGTGATGTATTTATGTTTGACTCTATGTGGGCGTCTGTGGCCTAATGGATATGAACGCAGTTTCATAATCCAGATATACCAGGTTCGAAACCTGCTGCAGGCGGTTTGGTAGCAGATCGCTTTGTGTGGCTTTTTAACAATGGTATAAGCGCCGTACCGTTCAGAAAGCAATGGCAAACTACTGAATGAAAAAGATTGCCTAGAAAAATCACAAACAGCCAATAAAAGCTGGGGTTGATTGCCACGTCCTGTAAAGGATAAGCAACTAACTAACTATGTGGGCACTATGTGTGGTGTATTTATATATGACTGTCTATGTGGGCACTATGTGTGATGTATTTATGTATGACTGTGTCTATGTGGGCACTGTGTAGTGTATTTATGTATGAATGTGTCTATGTGGGCACTATGTGTGGTGTATTTATGTATGGCTGTGTCTATGTGAGCACTGTGTGTGGTGTATTTATGTATGACTGTCTATGTGGGCACTGTGTAGTGTATTTATGTATGAATGTGTCTATGTGGGCACTATTTGTGGTGTATTTATGTATGACTGTGTCTATGTGGGCACTGTGTGTGGTGTATTTATGTATGACTGTGTCTATGTGGACACTGTGTAGTGTATTTATGTATGACTGTGTCTATGTGGGCACTATGTGTGGTGTATTTATGTATGAATGTGTCTATGTGGGCACTATGTGTGGTGTATTTATGTATGACTGTGTCTATGTGGGCACTGTGTAGTGTGTTTATGTATGACTGTCTATGTGGGCACTATGTGTGGTGTATTTATGTATGACTGTGTCTATGTGGGCACTGTGTGTGGTGTATTTATGTATGACTGTGTCTATGTGGGCACTGTGTAGTGTATTTATGTATGACTGTGTCTATGTGGGCACTGTGTGTGGTGTATTTATGTATGACTGTGTCTATGTGGGCACTGTGTAGTGTATTTATGTATGACTGTGTCTATGTGGGCACTATGTGTGGTGTATTTATGTATGACTGTGTCTATGTGGGCTGTGGTAAAGTGGGATAATATAAATATTTATAGGGGACTTAGTGTACTGACTGAGATCAGCTGTGAAGGTATCTATATCTAATAAGGGTAGTGTAATATAGATGACCTTACTTGCTACCACATATTTATACCTCAGTCAGAATTATTCTGGAATATAGTGATGACTACGTTGAATGTCTAGGGTATGTATATGATGAAGTGTAAGTCACAACAACAACAGACAGATAAACAATTTAATTTATTCCACCACACGTGACAACACTGTGACACTCACACACATGTAACATTCTATAAGACTATCTTGAATGAGTCACTGGTAAATTTTCAAATATCAATATGTATTAAGTACTTTTCATTAATATATATGTGTCCTGATTCAAATACAAAGTGAACCAGGAATCACAATCAATTTTAATTACAAGTTATATGTACAGAATTTATCAATATGAATCTTGTAGTGACATATTTTATTAATCTTATCCTATGTGTGTCAGTTGTGTAGTAGTAATATGAGGTAATACTGGTGTTGTTTTTTCAAGCTATGTTGTTATTTGTCATCATGACTTCAAGTGTTTATTTCTGTTGGAACTAGTATTGGAGATGTTCTCAGTTCCGTTCATTAAAACAATTAATTTCCCCTCTTAATTTTATACAATGTCAGTTTAAGATGGGGCTACATAATGTTGAGCTCCGCTGGCCACATAGGCTTAACTTTCGTGATGGCGGCAGGAAAAGACACCTCTGCTCGATTGCTCCCCTGTGTTCTGGAGACACCTCACTGTTTGCTATATGGACCAAGGAGTATGCTGTCCGCCTCTGGATTCAGCAAAGCTCTGACCAGGTACTGCTCAATAGCTTTAGGACCACAGTCCCACAATTCATGGAAATAACACAGAATTACGTTGACCGGCAATAAATATAGCACAATTTCGATCTGCCGATGTCCCAGGCTTTTATTTAGCAAAATATGCACTGGTGCTCAACGCACTGATTCTGTAGTAAGTTTATTTGCAAATGTGGTGCTGACCTGACGCCTCTAATTGACTATATTGGCAGGTCTAACCAATCATGCCATGTTTACACAGCTTTTCAAAAAAGTACTCCTACTCACGTTTCCCCTGACAACACAAGATAGTATTTATAGTCCGACTAATCGTGTTTAGCCTTACATTTATTTTCCGCCAATCAAATAGGAGGTAACATGTCAGCCTATTTCCCGTACAATGGTGGGGTGAAAATCTGCCACTGAGCGATTCTGATTTGGGTGTTGTCTGACATCCCTCACTATTTCTTTTGGCTATAATTTGGTAATTCCTAGACTATTTGCGTAACGTTTAACATATTTTTTGTCAGCAAGTCCTAAGGAACCCAAATATACAAATTTAAAGGAGCTAAGTGGCTGCGTTCAAAATATGCACTTTCTTCTACCTCCTGTTTACTTCGAATACGAGGTGGTGTCTGGGTACTGTAATGTTTTCAAACGTAAACCAGTATAATGTCATATTTCCTAATAAGCGTTTTTCAGGATTTTAAAACCTAACTCTGGTATGGGTAGTGTTTTTTATCACTGTCGATTTGAAAAAAGTTAGTGCTAGTGGCCTTACACGCGTGATGGCAGCAATTGTGTATCGCGCGACGCGTGTTTAGTGTTGCATGTGTCCCTGCTTTCAGCCCTCCCTTCTTTCTATCTTTAGTCCATCTGTCTTTCGTTTTAGGTAACGTAGTGTATAAAAAGACATGAATGGAATTTTAAATCTAGGTCATCTTGCGTATCTCAAGGTTTTTCTTAGAATTGGAGTACACATTTTATTGTGTTGGGGAAACGCGTGTATGTTGCCGAAGGCCTTTACTATCAACGTGAAACGTTACAATTTGCAGACGAAGTAGAAAACAAGGGGGATTTCGAGTACAGTCATTGTGACAGCACTGTTCTTTACCATTCTTCTTTCCTTTTATTGAAGTTATTTGTTAGGCTTTACATTTACGTTTTAATTTATATATGTGGATTAGAATATTTCACGACATGGGCACTGTGTAGTGTTTTTATGTATGACTGTCTATGTGGGCACTATGTGTGGTGTATTTATGTATGACTGTGTCTATGTGGGCACTATGTGTGGTGTATTTATGTATGAATGTGTCTATGTGGGCACTATGTGTGGTGTATTTATGTATGACTGTGTCTATGTGGGCACTGTGTGGTGTATTTATGTATGACTGTGTCTATGTGGGCACTGTGTAGTGTGTTTATGTATGACTGTGTCTATATGGGCACTGTGTGTGATGTATTTATGTATGACTGTGTCTATGTGGCATTGTGTAGTGTATTTATGTATGACTGTGTCTATGTGGGCACTATGTGTGGTGTATTTATGTATGAATGTGTCTATGTGGGCACTATGTGTGATGTATTTATGTATGACTGTGTCTATGCGGGCACTATGTGTGGTGTATTTATGTATGAATGTGTCTATGTGGGCACTATGTGTGGTGTATTTATGTATGAATGTGTTTATGTGGGCACTATGTGTGGTGTATTTATGTATGACTGTGTCTGTGTAGACACTGTATGGTGTATGTATGTATGAATGTGTCTATGTGGGCACTATGTGTGGTGTATTTATGTATGAATGTGTCTATGTGGGCACTATATGTGGTGTATTTATGTATGACTGTCTATGTGGGCACCATGTGTGGTGTATTTATGTATGACTGTGTCTGTGTAGACACTGTATGGTGTATGTATGTATGAATCTGTCTCTGTAGACCATGTGATATTAAATTCATTGATTCATTATCCTTCAGCTGCCTGAGGAGAATAGGCCTTCAACAAAACTCTTCCTGTCGTTCTCTTTATGTCCAAGGTCTTTCCTTGTTTTCATTATCTAATTCATCATCTGTCTCTACATCCCTTCTCCATGCCTGTTTCTGTCTTCCCCCCCCCTCTCTCTCTCTCTCTCTCTCTCTCTCTCTCTCTCTCTCTCTCTCTCTCTCTCTCTCTCTCTCTCTCTCTCTCTCTCATACCCTGTAAATTCCAGAACAAGGACCACCTTGTAATTCTATCAGCAGATTTTCTCAAGCTGTATCTTGTCAAACGCTAGCATCTTCATCACACCTCTTGTCTTACTGGGCGTGTCCTGTTCTTGTCATCAGTTTCACATTGGTGTTCTTGTCATACCTATACAATCCTTCTATTCTACACAAGCAACCATTTTTGGAAAAAGTTGGTAACTTCATGGTTGTCCGCTGTTGTTGATCGTTTTTTGTTCATTTTGTACTTTCCGAATCAGGGAGTCCGATACAACAACTGCCCTGGTTGCTGAAGTTTCAGACAGCCACCTCAAGGCTACAGCAGCTGCCTTATCTCCATTCTCATGCTGTAGATTGTTGTCCGGTAAGCTGCGCTCTGATCAGCAATTACCCTGTTTCTTACCCTAGCTGAGAAAAACCCGTCCTGATTTCTCACCACAAAGAATAGACCCATCATTCCTACTACCCAAACTCAGATGACGCCACTGGGGTTTAGGTTATGAAACAAGAAAGGCTGATGACTGAATCATGAGTGTTTTTTTTTTTTGTTTTTTTTTTTAAAGCATGGGTGAAACTCCACGGCTGAGTTTGTTAAATAATGGGGAAATATGCATGTACGAGTTTGGTTTCTTCTTTTTCCTCTCGTCATGTCTCAAACTTTTTTATTTCTCAAGGATAAACTATAAGCAAGAATAGATAAGTAAGCTTATCTACCCACTGTTTTACCCTTATTCGCTTTCTCTAATTGATTTCTGAACGAAGACATCGTCTTTAAAAAATGGTCGGGCGCATGCAATACCATAGAACGTTTGCACGTTCGAAATGCGTGACAGAAGTAATCGATATTATATAAAACATTCTGTCTGCGACGTAAATAATATTTTTAAAACACATTTATTAAAAAGAGCACTGGTTTCCAGATCTTAAGAACTGTCCAACAAGCATTTATAAGACAGGTCAATTGTTTGTCTTGGAGAAACGTACCTGTGGAATAACATTAAATGTCGTTTTGTCTCACTTGTGAAAATGTCAATCGCTACGTCAAAATTGGATATCGTGTCACACAAATACCGCGTGATATGAAAGTAGAAGTATCGGTGGCTTTGTACAGAAAAGTTTAAAAACTTGCATGAAACAAAAGCGGAATAATTTATTTACATTACGGGTTCAACGACCTGCTTGTGTGATGTCTGCTGTGAGTGATTGTAAGATGAGTTTCATTTTCCCCCCACGTGTAATATTATAAATAATTATTTTTTGTTAATGTTTGCTTTATCTTTTTCAAGCAGAGCGCGGTCTATGATCGGTTTATAAAAATTGCGAATGTCTTTAGAAAGGCACAATTCAATTAATAACGATGAGGAAAGGGGGGATCCAAGGCAATTAACGGTTCTGTTTTCTAAAATAGAATTATCATGAAAGACACGAATGTCCCTGGTCGATAGCATTACAAGCCAGTTCTTATTCTGACATTTAGGACAAAGACCGGCTGTTCTTAAGTGGACTAATCTTCGTGCTCCATAAGGAGCCAGAAGGAAAATTATGATGATGAAGAAGATATGAGGAAGATATGTTGACGATGATGAAGATACTTGAGAACTCTACACATGTTATAGACCGCTAGGAAGATATGATGACGATGATGAAGATACTTGAGAACTCTACACATGTTATAGACCGCTAGGAAGATGATCGATCAGTCAGTACCTGTAGCTCTCCAAGAATCATAGGCCTCCAACAAACACATGCCAAATCCTCTTGTCACGTGCTATCAGCTCAAGTTCTTTACACGTCTTCTACGTCACTTGTACCTCTGTATCCAGCTCTCTTCTCCATGTGTTGTTTTTTTTTTTTTTTGTCTACCTCTGTCTCTCTTTCCCTAGGGATTCCAGAACAAGGACTGCCTTGTAATGCTATCAACAGGTTTAATCAGTGTGTGTCATATCCATCGCCAGCGTCTTTTGTCTCATCTCTTGTTCCACTGGGACTTGTCTGGTTCTTGTCATCAGTTTCATATTAGTGACCTTGTCATACCATTTCAAACTTCTGTTATACGCAAGCACTAATTTATGAAAGTCTGTAGCCTTTTGCTTCTTGTTTATTTCTTGCTCTACATATTTCAGAGCCATACAATAAGACTGACTTGACATAGGAGGTGAAGATTCGTATCTTTCTGTTGGACTTGATTTCTCTTGATCTCCATATTTTCCCCAATGAAATGAAAGCTCCTCTTGCTTTTTGTATTCTTATTTTGATATCAGTCTGTCCCTCCAACTTTATCTATATTGCATGTATAAGAATCTACATCTTTTAGTGGTGTTTCTGTTCAACCTTGTTATCATTTCTCGTATTTATTCTCATTATCTTTGTCATTTCCCTGTGTATTTTTAGACCCACTTGATGTGACCTCTCATCGAGTATTTTCATTTTGTCTTGCATCTGATCACGGTTATTGGACAGATGAGCCAAGTCATCGGCAAAATCTAGATCATCAAGCTGTTTGGTCGGATCCCACTTGATTCCATTTCTGTTGTGGGGCGTCGATGTTTTCATAACTCAATCTACAGCTAGTAATAAAAGAAATGGAGAAAAGAGGCATCCCTGTCGCACTCCAGTTCTTATCCCAAATAGTTCTGTAAGTTGTCGTTAATGAAGACCTCTCCACGGCATGTCTTCATAAGTTTTCTTATTAAGTTAATGATCTTCAGGGAGACTCCATCAATTTCCAAAGTGATCCT
The DNA here is from genome assembly GCA_024509875.1 of Oreohelix idahoensis. Classification (NCBI taxonomy): domain Eukaryota; kingdom Metazoa; phylum Mollusca; class Gastropoda; order Stylommatophora; family Oreohelicidae; genus Oreohelix; species Oreohelix idahoensis. The sequence goes on from JAMPIV010018963.1 coordinate 540,781, forward strand.
CTGTCTACACTGTCAAATCCTCTGTCTACACTGTCAAATGCCTTTTCCAACGAAAATAACGTATGACGAAAATCTTATTTAACCTCTTCATTATTGCTCAAATTCATCATATGTATACTGCCCTTGGAGCGCTGGCCTTCAACAATAACCCGCCAAATGTTCTTGTCATGTTCTATCCCTTCAAGGTGCCTCCATGTCTTCTTTATCTATACTTATCAAAATAATGACGTGAAAGAATTAAAGCCTACCTTTCAAAATCTGCAGCACATTTAGAGGACTGGAGACCTGGCTTGGAAGTCATTTTATTACTTCTTAACGAAGTCATCTTAAATATTAGGGAAGTTTTGAACACGAACTTCAGTTTTAACCTACATCTTTCAGAGGGTGTAATTTAATTCTAGGGACACAATCATGCCCCAAAATTTTTTTTTATTAAATACATGTGTTTTTTTTACATTTTGCGAATCTTTTTCATTTATTATTTTCAAAAATAATGAGTGTACGGCTATCTAAGTTTTAGCTATTTATTTATTTAAGTATTTATTTGATGTAATTTTAAAGCTTATTGGAAAATCATTATTACATTCTCACAGCTGTCAGGTAGCTCGTATTAACAAATAAAACGCAACATAAAATCATTGATACATACCTCACTAGCTTCTGATGCGCGCTGTGGCAGCGTTACAATATGATAATATATATATATATATATACTGAAGCACATTAAAAACGCACCACCTGGATAATCCAGGAACAGAGTGTGAAATGTAAATATAAGTGTTTACAAGTTTACATATTTGGAATCTTTATTCATTTTCCTTTGAATCCATGCTGGTCATTAATTTGTACATTTGATTGTTATGACATTCACTGCATTCTGTGCAGGCAAGGGAGAAAACCAAAAATGCAACCAATAAAAAAATTCATTCACACTGTCCTCAGTATCTGGTATGTCCACCGTGTGCTTGCAAACAAGCTTGGCCGCGGCTCCGCATGGAACGAACAAGTCTCTGAAGGAAATTCCGGGGAATCAAGTCCCATTCACGTGTAAGAGCAGCTTCGAGCTGTTGCAGATTAGCTGGAGAACCTTGCCTGTAGACTCTGCGTCCAAGCTCGTCCCACAGAAGTTCAATAGGGGACATGTCTAGTGATAGGGCAGGCCAATCAATCGTCACAATGTTCTGCTGCAGTAGATATTGCTGCGTAATGCATGCGGTGTGCGCACGTGCGTTATCCTGCTGGAGAAGCTGCAAGTCTGGATAATTTGTGAACGCAGGAGCAACCAGTGCATCCAGAACCTCATCTCGATATGTCACAGCATTAACATTTCTACGGAAGACGTGAAGAGGCAAGCGATGGTGAAAACTGAATCCTCCCCAAATGTGAATACTGCCACCTCCAAATCGGTTGTGCTGACGAACACAGCAATCTGCAAAGCGCTCTCCACACCGTCGCCAAATCCGCATACGTCCATCAGCAAAGGATATGTTGAATCTGCTCTCGTCTGTGAATAGGACAGCATTCCACTGCAGTCTAGTCCATCTGATATGTTGCTCTGCCCATTGCAGGCGCTGCTGACGATGTCTGTGAGTCAAGTTTGGTCCAACATAAGGTCGTCTTGCAGTAAGGCCTGTACCTCTGAGTCGTCGTATGACTGTCATTCGAGAGACTTGCCCACGTCTACCCACTATTGCTCTTGCTGTTTGACTTGCCGGGAGAGAACGATTCCTTAGGTGACTCAGCACAATATGACGATCTTGCGCAGGGGTAGTAACTCGTGGTTGGTCACTCCGAAGTCTATCCCTGGCACTGCCAGTGGTTCCGTAACGTTCATTGAGACGTACAATAGTGCTGTTGTGGCAATTCATCCTTCTGGCAATGGCCCGCGAGCTCATTCCGGTCTCCAACATACCAATGGCTCGTTGGCGGTCGTTTTCAGATAGTCGTGGCATTTCAAGCACATGTACTGGGTGTTTTGTCTCAACGGCCTTTTTATACCGAGTATACTGCCACAACGCGTACACATTTTCAGGGTCATAGCTGTTGGGAATCGTGTTGCACGTGTAACTTTCATTGTTTTCATGTAGTCTGTACACAAACCCGTAGGTTGAATCATGCACTTTCCATTCCAGCAGCCATTCGCTCTCTACCTCATGACAAACACGGGGAAAATCCATTCCCACACTTTTTTTATCCAGCTTCTCGGCATCATATATATAATAGTGGTGCGTTTTTAATGTGCTTCAGTATATATATATATATATATATATATATATATATATATATATATATATATATATATATATATATATATATATATATATATAATATATATATATATATATATATATATATATATATATATATATATGCGCGCGCGTGTGTGTGTGTGGTACTGAGCAAACATGAGTACGTGATTCTGCATAATGATGCCTAATGTTCATCATCATCATCACCTAGTCATGGAACATGGAATCACAACTGAAACTGGTCCTCTTCCATCAAGCTCGTGTCAAAGCATATGCTCCTGCAGCAACGGTTTTGGTAGAAATTTGTTTTTCATGATAAAGATGCAATAACTCATATTAGTAGCCTTGGCCGACGAGATGATTGCGAGAACTGTAGCGAAATGCTTTCCGTGTCTCATCCTGAAACCCCTAGGAACTACACGGTTCGATAATGCTTGTTCCAAGAGGAAAATACACATTTGTTGTGTCCGACAAGAGTGCATTAATTCTAGGAATCTAGTTCAAGATTATCCCTCTCGCTATACAAAGGAGTGGAAATTCCTGTGACTCATCTGTCTCGTAATCTGATTAAAATCAGGAAGATCTACACGTCAATAACTATACTGACAAACAGAACAAGAACACTGACTTCTTGTTACCTAATAAAATGTCGGTCTATTATCTTCACTGCAGTTCTTCGCAAAACGAAAATTATATATATGTATATATTCACCCAAGGCGAGCGCTGCCTCACAAGGCTGTGTGTTGTTGTCCCGGATAACGGGGCCTCCCAGCTCAAATGGTGAGACACGAGATGCGCGTGTCAATCTGACGATGTTCTCGAGCAAGACGATGCTCTGGACCCTAAATTGTCTAAGGATATGAAATATAGTATACATATGGACATGATGTATAGCATATTTATGTCTTCTGGTGCCAGACTGTATCGGCTACGGCGTTCCTCCGGACTCACCAGCGTCGTGGGGCATGCAGCTTGGGCAACAGCTTGACCTCTTTACCCAAGCGCCTATACATATAATATATATATATAATATATATATATATATATATATATATATATATATATATATATATATAATATATATATATATATATATATATATATATACACACACACACACACACATATGCGTACATACATATATGTGTGTGTGTGTTTGCGTAGAATAGAATGAGTGAAGTGGTATAACAAGATTATTAATGTAGAACCGATGACGAAAACCAGACAAGTGCCAGTGGTACAAGACGTGAGAAGAAGACGCTGGAAATGGATAGGACACACACTGAGGAAAGCTATTAATAGCATTAATCGTCAACGTAAGAAATGTAGAGGGAGACCAAGGATTATATGGAGAAGAGACTGGAGACAGTCATGAAGGGGGTGAAGAAGACACTTTGAGCTAATGGCACAGGACAGGAAGACTTGGCATAATATTGTTGTAGGCCTATGCTCCTTACGGAGCTGAGAGACGATTATGTATATATATATATATATGATGTATTACCCTTCAGCTAACAGTGCAGCATAAGCCTTCATAATTTCACGCTCCGCCCTCCTGTCCTGTGCCATCCGAACTAGATCTTTCTACGTGTTCTAATTCCCTGTCGCCCATTCCTTTCTCCGTATGTTTTGAGATCTATTTCTCTTTCCCTGGCATTTCATAATAAGCATTACTTTGTAATGCTGTTGTCTGGTTCCGTCAGTATGTGCTGCCAGCTCCTCATTTTTTGCTCCACTTATTCCACAGAGAACGGAACAGCACAAACTGAGATTTAGATATTAGATTCAGTGATATAGACGGCTGTATTAACTATATTATCCAGTTTACGCATCTATTTAAATAGAATACTTTTTTCTTAACCCCAGGTGTAAAGAAAAATCAAGCCTGCTAACACATCATGAACTATTTCTCATAAAAGTTGTCATCACCTGAAAATCAAGCTTGGATAAACATCATCAACTTTTTCACATAATCGTATTGGTCATCATCTGGGAATCAAGTCTGCTAAACCACCATCAGTTGTTTTTTTCCTCACATAAACGTAATCGCCATCATCTGGAAATCAAGCTTGGCTAAACTAACATCAACTATTTCACCTACGCCCGCGTCGCAGTCATCGTCATCTGTAGAAGAACATCTAGAACGAAGTATCGATGACGGTGAAGAAAGAACCACCAATGCCAGATTTCGAAGCTAGATTGTGTCTGAGAGGAAAGTGGGACAGCGATAAGCTGGATCTGGGTAAGTGCTTCCATGTCCAAACTAAAGTTATAGAGACGTACAGACAAACTTTCATATCCAATCTAAAGTTATAGAGACATACAGACAGAGTGTCATGTCCAAACTAAAGTTATAGAAACGTACAGACTGACTTTCATGTCCAAACTAAAGCTATAGAAACAGACAGACAGACTTTCATGTCCAACCTAAAGTTATAGAGACAGACAGGCAGACAGACAAACTTTCGTGTCCAAACTATATGTCACGATATTGTCTCCCCTTGCTTTGCAGTAGTGGTCCAATAATGGTCACAACGCAAGCGTATCTAAAAGTAGGTCGTCCAAGGTATCTATCTTCGCGCAAGATTACTCTTGGCAAAGATATAGATAGAAGATGAATGTCGTTTCTACCTTAGGGGAGCCTTCACAAGAAATTCACAGAAGTCAAGTACAAACGCTGCTTAAGGGCTGAGCAAATTTGTTAATTTATTATCTGGTCCGTCGCCTTTTGTGAAGGGGTTATGCACTGATTCTGTCCCGTCAAGCCCCCAGTTGGAATAATCCAACGAATGCCCTTTTGTAAGTAATGGCTCTATATATATATATATATATAATATATATATACTATAATATATATATATATATAATATCATAGATAATCGATATATATATATATATATATATATATATATATATATATCACCCGTGTGTTACCGGGGCCCGAAAGGGGAGCAAAGAATAGTAACACTGTCCCCTGCCAAGCATGTCGTAGAAGGCGACTAACAGGTTGCTTGGCATGGGGCCGGTTACCCCATCCTGTAAAAAAAAATTTAAACCACAAAAAACTTCAACAAATATGGACAAGTCAAATAAAGAAAATAAAACACAGCCATCCAAGACAGGGGAAGGTCCTCTCGCGGGGAGGCATATGATGCAACACAGAGAAAGCCGAAAGGAGTCTGTGTTGCTGACTAACCTTCTTTCTTCTAGGAGAACTTCCAGATTTGGCACCTGGAATGTTCGGACATTGAACGAACAAGGGAAAGTGGCACAAGTAGCAGCAGAAATGAGGGAATACAAAATCGAGGTTCTGGGAATGTGTGAAACAAAGTGGAAGGGGGTAGACAGGAAGAAACTCATCACAGGTGAATTGGTGCTGTCCTCAGGATGACAAGGTTACCAATGTGGAACTGATGACAAGAACTGGACAAGTGCCAGTGGAACAAGAGATGAGAAGAAGACGATGGCGATGGATAGGACACACACTGAAGAAACCTGTTGATAGCATTACAAGGGCGTGAATAATAGGGCTTTGGGAGTGGAGGGTTATGAATGAATGAATATATATATATTTATATATTATATATATATAATATATATAAATATATATATATATATATATATAAATATAATATATATATTTATATATATATATATATATATATATATATATATATATATATATATGGCATATAGGACTAGTCAATTTGTTCCAAAATGTTAAACATAACTGTCCGTATTTTTGCTGTAGCCTGTTACACACAACTTAACTCCAGATGAGTCCTGCAGCCGTGTTATCCGTCACTTCTTTTTGGTGATGAGTACACTTCTCCACATAATTCGTCCACTGTAGGCGGTTGGTGGTGATACTCTTCTCTCACACTAGTGGCGTAGGAACTTCAGTACTTAAGTCTGATGTCTTGTAGCCATGAACTGTGACAAATTAGAAATAAACAAATGCCTCAGTACATTTGTTCTCCGCAAACTAACATGCCCATTTTCATGCGCACCACCCACGAATGTTAACCTCTCAGAAGAATTAAATTCCCGAGCACACAATGTAACTCAGGGAATATGATGAAAATTCACCAATATCCTTCTGGGTATTAACTAGAAAAATGCGTCTGGAGTGCATGAATAAAGATTTTCCTGACTTACGATTAAAAAGGTATATAAATATTACAACATGATTCTATACACTTTAGGCCCATGTGATGTAATCATCACTCATTACTCGTCGCTACTCCCGTCGGAGTCTAGGTCATCTCTGCTGTCGGATTTCCCGCACGAATAGTCAGAAACAATCACCAGCTCTTGCATTAGTGGTTCATTAATATACTATTTTCATATATTGAGGTTGCCAGCCTCATATATAACCACTTAGAAAGAAACCTGTAGAATTTACATTAGAAAATAATTTGTTTACACTTACCCCAAAATAGTGGGAATACACACCTCTCCTGGCACAGATTTAGAATGGACCCACAGACCTGTAGTTAGATGCTGTTCGAATCACTTAAGTCTGAGCAATTCCTCTTATCACGGGTGAAACACTTGGCCTGGAAATCTATAATTCCTCTTATGGCGGGTGAAACACTTGGTCTGGAAATATATAATTCCTCTTATGACTTCTTGTGATAGAATTCAAAAGTTTCCAGTCTTGTATTAAAGTGGCGAGTTTACTTGTGAATTCCAAAGTTGCCAAATACTCGATCTGTTACTTATAGTTGTGGAATTGTAAGTCCTATCCTCTTTCTTCTGGCTTGTAGGGGGTGTTTAGTTGACGCTGAGATGCAGTCTGTCTGTGTTGTCTTGTGACTCCGAGTTTGTTAGATTATATCTCACAATCCTTGGTTTCAAATCTTAGCTGTATTTCCGCCGAAAGTTCCAATCAAATCATAGTACATTCTGGCGAATCAATCCAATCTGTCTAGCACTGTTTGGGTGGAGAAATTTATCATTACTCATCCCACGCGTATTTGAAAATATTAAATTTAATATGCACGCGTGGCCTCTTACACAGTGATGTCGTATCGTTACCTAAGACTTCCGGCGCACCTCTGTTTATCACCTTTATCTGCGTGCCAGACAGATGTCTGGACAGAACGTGTGGTCTTCTTTTATCTGATCACGTACTGGCTTATGTCAACACGATCATCCGCTTTCCAGTGGGTCAAATATTTGACGGCCACGTTTCCACATGTGTTCAGACAGATTAGGCGATAAAATATTATCGCTGGCCGGGTCACCAAACCTGGCGAATCGTAACAACAGTCTGGGAGTGGAGTGTGAAACAATAAGAAACGCATTACTCCCATAGCAAATACTGCCATAGGGGAGTGGCGTGTTAGAGACTTCACCATGCTATGTCCAGAGTAGAGCAAAATAGTGAAAATAACGAATGAAAAGGCATGATTTATGCCAAATAAAAGCGATGAGTGAGAAATATGAAGAAAAAGAAAGGATACTGCCGGAGGGTTGAAGCTGTGAGAGATCACACAAAAGGACACGTACTGACGTGTCGTCATACTATAGCTATAGAAACAGACAGACAGACTTTCATGTCCAATCTAAAGTTATGGAGACAGACAGACAAACTTTCGTGTCCAAACTATAGCTATAGACAAACAGACAGACTTTCACGTCCAAACTAAAGTTATAGAGACAGACAGGCAGACAGACAAACTTTCGTGTTCAAATTATAGCTATAGAAATAGACAGACTTTCATGTCCAAAATAAAGTTTCAGAGACAGACAGACAAACTTGTATGTCCAAACTAAAGTTTCAGAGACAGACAGATAAACTTGTGTGTCCAAACTAAAGTTTCAGAGACGGCCAAACTAAAGTTCCAGAGACAGGCAGAAAAATTGTTATGCCCAAAGGAAGTTACAGAGACAGACATAGAGAAAATCTGTCATGACTAAACTAAAGTGTGACAGACAGACATAGAGAAAATCTGTTCTGACTAAACTAAAGTGTGAGAGACAGACGCGCGTTTATGCTCAAACTAACTTCAGAAAAATGTGTATGCCCAAACTAAAGTCGAGAAACAAAATTATCAACGTGTACGCCCAAACTAAAGTCTACTACTTAGTCGTTCCCCTTCTACCGTGAGGTGTAAAGGTTTGGAAGAGAGAGCGCCAGACTATCCTATCGGCTGTCTTCCTCCTGGCCTGGTTCCATTCAAGTCCTCGGTCCTTCAAAGATTGTCTAATGTTGTCCTCCCAGCGGACTCTGGGTCGTCCTGGGGATCTGGATCCCTGGCTCTTTGTTTCCCATGCTTGTCGTGGTAGCCGATCTTCTCCCATTCTGCAGGGGAAAAGGGGGGGGGGGGGTTATCTTCGATTATTTCTAAACTTCTTAGAATTGCTACCATCTCTGCGGTAAAAATCGAAGCCCCTTCAGTCACACTGTAGCTCTTTTTAATTCCCCACTGTGGTATTTCTATTCCTGCACCTAGTTGCCCATTATCACCCTTGGATCCATCAGTGTAGACGGCCAGACTTTGTTTTGTTAGTTGATCTATGAACTTTCTACTTATCATTTTGGCTTCCTTATCTTCTATGTTTTGTTTGATCTTTTCAGTAAGTGAGTAGTTTATGATTGGTATTTTTAGTTCCCAGGGTGGTATTTTACCAACGGGCTGATCACCCGTTTGCCAGTCACTTCGATTACGGAAACAACAGCAGATGGATTGATTTGCCGTTGCCCTAAAGACGCCAATAGGCGTGATGGGAAACAATGGCAAAGAAAACCTATCTGCTGTTGCCCTAAGACGCCATTAGGCGTAATTGCCACTGACTGCTTTGACGGTCGGTGGCTAAGGACGGAAGAAGAAGAAGAAGGGTGGTATTTTGCTTCTATATTTATTACTATTTTTAATTGTGTTTGACAGTTCTTTGAACTGCGTTAGATATTCTATAGTTCTCCACCCTGTTGGATATCTATCTTTATTTAAGGGGACGTCCCATACACTTGGTTGGTTTTTGACAAATGCTTTATGTGCTGGGTGGGTCACTTCTTGTGCTACTTTACTCCAATAATTTAATCTTAGTTCTTTCCGTCTTAGACCAAGGGGTGGTATGCCAAGAGCTACTTCTAGCGCTTCTGCTGGTGTTGATATAAATGCCCCTGTAATGGTTCTCATAGCCGCATTTTGAATTGTGTCCAGTTTTGCTTTGTTAGAAGCTGCAGCTGAGTCATAGACTATGCTGGCATAAGCCAGTTTCCCCCTGATGAAAGAATTGTAGAACATAAGCATTATTTTATTGCTGCCCCCCCCCCCCCCCATCCATTACCGTTTACTATCCTTAGTATATTTAGGGGTCCCCTACAGCATTCTACTAAATTGTCTATATACTTATACATTTCATCTTACACGATGTGACTGTCTTCTCCTATGATCTGTTACGGACCATGTTTGAGTTGTACTTATACATTTCATCTCACACGATGTGACTGTCTTCTCCTATGATCTGTTGACGGACCATGTTTGAGTTGTACTTATACATTTCATCTCACATGATGTGACTTTCTTCTCCTATGATCTGTTGACGGAACATGTCTGACGCTGACAGCAAAGAGTTGGTAAGAATATACTGTATTCAAGGTAGTGGCGGAATGATCGGTTGCGCAATCGAGCAATGCGACGGTCCACAGCAGCAGGGTGCAGACCAAGTGATTTATGTTAGATGGATACTTAAGGGCTAATGACCCTCTGAGCTCTAGGGTCCGGGGGTCCAGATTACTGTCATTCCGTCCCCGATTATAGGAAACTAAATGATAAGATAAATAGTATATCTACATTGTTATATATTATCTAAACATCAGACAAGTAACATAATTGTTTTGTTTTTTAAAATCCACATTTAATTTTTAAATAAGAATTTTATTTCGTTTTGGGGAGGTGTCGTGAAACATTCTAAATCCACATATCTAAATTAAAAAGTAAATGTAAGCCTAACGAATTAATTCAATAAAAGGAAAGAAGAATGGTGAAAGACCAGTGCTTTCTAAATGGCATACGCCAGCGTGTATACCTCCGTAATGGCTGAACAATAAAAACCCCTTTTTATGCTCCGTCTGCATAATTGTAACGCTTTCACGTTTACTAGTAAAGCCTACTGCATAAACTACACGCGGTTCAAAAAAAATAATAATAATAAAACGTGTACTGTATTTCTTAGAAAACCTTGAGATACGCACACTGCTTAATGACCTAGATTAATACTAGCATTAATGTCATTATATACACTGCGTAACCTAAAAGACAGACGGCCTTAGAGAGAGAGAGAGAGAGAGAGAGAGAGAGAGAGAGAGAGAGAGAGAGAGAGAGAGGGAGGAACGCATTCAATACTACCAACGTCGTCTCGCGATTGAAAATTAATGCCATCCCACGCGTAAGGCATGAAGCACTAACTTTTTTCAAATAAACAGTGATAAAAAACACTACCAATACGAGGTTAGGTTTTAAAAAAAACATGTTTAATGCTTATTAGGAAACATGACATTCTACTGTTTTACGTCTGAAATCCTGACAGTACAGAAGACACCCCATCCTATCGAAGTGAACGGGTGGTAGAAGAAAATACATATTTTGAACGCAGCCACTTAGCTCCATTAAATTTATATATTTGGGTTCCTTAGGACTTGCTGACAAAGAATATGTTAAGTGTTACGCAAATAGTCTAGGAATTAACAAATTATAGCCAAAATAAAATAGTGAGGTTGTCTGACAGCACCAGATCATAATTGCTCAGTGGCATGTTTTAAAACCACTATTTTACGGGAAATAGGCCAACAAGTTAAATCCGATTTGATTGGCTAGAAGAATATGTAAGCCTAAACATGATTAGTCGATTGCAAATACTATTTTTGGTTGTTATGGGAAACGGTAGGAAGGGTACTTTTTTTCAAATACTTTTGTAAACATGGTCTTATTGGCTAGACCATTTAATATAGTCAATTAGGAGCGTCTGTTCAGTGCCACATTTTGAAAATAAACTTACTGAGAAGTAAGTGCGTTGAGATCCAGCTCATATTTTTCTAATGAAAGCCTGGGACAGAGGCAGATCGGAATTGTGCCATAATTCATTGCCAGTCAACGTATTTGTTTAATATTTCATGAATTGTGGTAAGCTTGACATATTTGATATCTTTTAGATGAAAAATTGAATGTGAATTGATAAATTATGTCTGTCTGTGTGTAGTTCAGTAGCAACCATGAGGAAAAGCCTAGATATTGCTCCACCAGGAACAAAACTTGTCGGAGAGAGTATAACTGCATAGGCCTATATGGGATTGCCAAATAGTACTATGACACCTATCTTATTGAATATAAGGAAATAATGCTGAAATTGCAGAGGCGTTGTAACCATTAGGGAGAGAAATACTGGTGAATGTGTTACATGAGAAGCTAACAGTTGGCCTACCGCGCTGAACTCGGTGTTTGTTATGTATTGTGCTTCAGTGTGGAAATAGATTATGAATTAGTTCTGAAGTAGGAGGTACAACCTTCTTGTTTCAGGGACCGTGGTCCTAACGTATTGAAGCAGCACCTGGTCTGAGTTTTGCTGAATCCAGAGGCTGGTAGCATACTCCTTGGTCCAGATATCAACCAGGGTTGTTTCTCAAGGAAACGGTGAAGCAAGCGAGCAGTGGAGACTGTTTCCTGCCGCCCACACAGAAGTTAAGATTCCGTGGCCAGAGCAGCTCAATCTTGTGTATACCCCCTCTAACAGTGACTTTACCTTAAACCTAGAGGGACATTTATTTGTTTCAAATAAAAAGAAACTGTGAACCTTTCCAATATTAGTTCCACCAGAAACAAACATTTGAAGTCATGATGACAAACAACAACTTAGCTTGAAAAGCCAGTATTACCTCATAGTACTACAGCACAACGTACACACCTATTGCAATAATAATATATGTCCATACAAAGATCCTATCTATAAATTGTGTACATACAACTTGTGATTACATTTGATTGTGATTCCTGGTTCACTTTGTAGTTGAATCAGGATATCTATTATCAAAAGGAATTAATACATATTTTTGAAAGTTACAGTTGACTTATTAAGATAGTCTTAAAGAGTGTTCTATGTATGTGAGTGTCACAGTGTTGTAAAGTATTGTGGTTTAAATTAAATTGTTTATCTGTCTGTTGGTTGTTGTGAACATACACTACATCATTATCATAACCCTAGACATTCAACGTAGTCATCACAATATTCCAGAATAGGTCTGACTGAGGTATAAATGTGGTAGTAAAGTAAGGTCATCTGTAATACCCCACACTTATTAGATACAGATACCTTCACAGCTGATCTCAGTCAGTACACTAAGTCCCTATAAATATTTATATCAGCCCACTTTACCACAGGAGGCACGCCTCATTCAACGTAGACACATGGTCCGTCGGTTATATAAGGACGCATGTCCAAAAAAAACACACATTGTGGTCTATAACTTTAAAAAATCATCTCGAGTGTGGAATTAATACACATATAACATTTCATGACAAACAAAGCAGGCATACAGTTTTTTTTAACCAGCGGCACTCGAGCTTTCCAGCCCTTTTGGCCCAATGACACGTCATTGCGAGGCTGGGGAGCCAATGGACTTTCTTTCCAACCCGGTCAGGAGCTTCGCTCCTTCCCATCCACAGAGGGTTTATCTGCAGGAGCCGTTCAGGTTATTCAGTCAAAATCCCGGTCGTTGACACTCTTACAAATGCCCGCGCCCGGGCTTGAACCTCGAAAACCTGGTCGCTAGCGCAACGTGGTAACCATTACACCAGCGCGGCTAATGTCAAAATAAATTACTCGCACAGCTCAGTAATCACATTCCACGTCTAGACGAAGCTCTCGCGCATACCAAAAAAAAAAAAAAATCTTTAATCACACAATCTTTCTGAGTCCAACAAGTTCAACATTCCAGGATAAAAAGAAAAACTGAAATATTAATGATCTAGCACAATGACGAAACAATTCTGGACGAAAATAGTTCGTGAATTTAGGCCGGATAAGACTTGAAAGCTAATTAATCTTCGTGCGTATAGATCAAGATTACGTTCAGAAACGAACAACCAGGTTTTTTTAAAGTGATATCTTTAAGTTAGAGAAAGGGCACATAATTATCATCATCATCATCATCATCATCATCGTCTATCTTTCTTTGTTGTCACTCCCTGTGGAGCATGTAGTTCCCAGTGGTTTCTGAAGGTGCACAATAAGAAAAGGATTGCTGCACGCTCATGCATGTCGTACAAGGCGACTTGTAAGAGGTTGTTCATGGGGCTGGCAACCTTATCATGTCAAAAAAACTGCCACGGGAACCAACGTTGAAAGATCATGTGACTGCCTGCTACAGGCTTCCTGTAAGAGGATCAGCTGCAGTGGTGGCATAATCTTTCTTTTTCTTCTTCTTCTTTGATCCTTAGTCGCCGACTTTCAAAGCAGTAAGTTGCCATCACGCCTAGTGGCGTCTTGTAGGGCAGCAACAAACTGCTTCCACTTTGTTCGATCGGCGGCCATCCTTCGTACAGTGCTCCAGTTCTGGTTCATTCTTTGCATCTCAGCCTCCACAGTTCTCCGCCAAGTTGATTTTGGTCGGCCTCTCTTTCACTTTTCTTCAGGCGTCCACAGCATAGCTGTTCTTGTGATGGTATCAGAGTCCCTTCTGAGGACGTGGCCAACCCAACTCCAACGTCTGCCAGTTATGATGGTGTGCATGTCCTCTTGGTTACTCCGAGTAAGCAGTTCTTGGTTGGTGATAGTATTCGGCCAAAAGATTCGGCGAATTAACTGGGAGCCGCACTGGTGTAATAGTTACCACACTGCGCTGGCGATCGGTTGATCCAGGTTCAAGCCCAGGCGAGGACATTTGAAGAAGTATCGTTGACCGGAAGAAAAAACAATGCCCTCTCAAATTTATAAAGGACAAGCAAGGCAAATTGCTTACTGTCCCGAAGGAAGTAATGGAAAGATGGAAAGAATATTTCTCGGAACTCCTTGATGGTGAGCAAGGTCAAGCATCAGAAATGATAACCACTAGCACAGAAGAGGAAACCAATGGTGATGAAGATGACATAAAGATGGAAGAACTGAAGGCAGCACTGTCGTAGATTTGTGTTAGGTGATTAAGACTTAGTTTGGTCCCTTCTGAATAGACATAGAGATAAGCGATAGACTGTCACTGACACCTCAACGAGAAGTTTCTCTCATAGTCAGCCTATTCATCTACAACAATAGATTAGTCAGGCAAATCTAATATAATATATATAATAATATGTCCTCAACATACCCACACACATAATTAGACGGACAATAGACACACAGACGTAAAACTATGACAAATGAAAATATAGATATTTGGGAACGAACTGACCGCCACACTGATTAAGTTTAATTGTGAAGTTTAATTATCAAAATAAACTTCCATCACAACATATAAAATTACATCAAACATATACAAATAGTCATAAAGTCAATAAATTGCTACAAGAATGATAGACCCATTGGTATGATCTTTTCCCTCGGTAAGAAGAAAAGTGATAGCCCCAAAGAGTCACAGATACATAAACTTTAGTCTAAGATTTCCCTTTAAGGTTAAGAACAGAATTGATACTCTACTCTATCATAAGAGAGGAAGAACCTGCATTAGCAACAATTTGAAAAAAAATGAAATTACAAAGTGGGTGTACAAATCTTATCATAAAAAGAATCACTCAGTTTACTTTCACTCTGTTCTTTCAGCAGGAATCCCTGTCTCACTTTCTTACCTAATGTCTGGATGGTGTTCGCCGTCTGGCGCACTTTATGACACTCTCAACATAAATCTGCTTTCGTTTGATGAAGCGGATACCCAGCTCTACAGATCTTGGTTTCATCCAGTGGGTCCGGGGAGCGTCCTCTTCATGCGATATTTTGTTCAGATTTAGTTATTGTCACTTTACTCAGTTCAGGTAAGAATTAGATTTAAGCGGGCACACAGTGTCAGAATCACGAGGTTTCTCTTACTTAGGAAGATGACCGGTTGGTGAATTCTCTCTCAGTAGATAATTATTGTTCACACCACAAGTATTTAGAATGTCGGAATGTTAATGTTTGTAATTTTTCTCGCCACAGGGCTGCATGTACATGAGAGTTTGTGAAGAAACAGAATCTGGCGCAATAGGCTCAGTGTAGGCATTTAGACTTTAGAACCGTTTGTGAGATTTTTACTCTGTCTATTTCTGGAGGCAAAAGCACTGCCAGACAGATGTTAACTTGTAGACCCACGTGGTTAAAGATAAAAAAGAAATGTTTCTTCTCTCAGTTGTACTAAACGCTGGTAGAGTTGGGTCACCCCAGTTTTCACTGAATAAAGAAAAACAACATATAAAATACTTATACATACTATGTACTCGGTTATAACTTACATTATAAACTGCCAGCGTAGAGCTGGTCTTATCATTTAAATCTCCCGTGAAATAAGTTATATCTATAAAATCAATCATCATGAATTAGAAATACATGTGTATTTCGTCAAAACTCAATGATGAATCAGTGCAGTTATCAGTTTGTTTAAATATTCTCGACTGGTTATTGGCAGTTAAATAAAATTTATTATCGCTGCATGAGTTAAGCTAGAAATTATAATTTATTCTGCTTTCCACTGAAAAACGTCAACTAGAGAATATAACAGACTTATAAATTAATCACTCTGCACAAAAGAAACTAGAGAAATATAATAAGCGATTTAACACTTAATCACTCGCAAAATACTAGATTATATTTACCTCAACACAGAACTACTAAGAACTAAATCCACTTCGACCAACTAAATGCCATCATCTATCAACAGAGATTCTTAGGAATCGAACGATGGTTGTTCTAGTCTTGACTGCGAAGTTACTGAGTGAATGAAATCTAAAACTCCGGTTAAGATATATGAAATAGACAAAGGATCCTACATTATTTCGAACACCCCCCCCCCCTTCCCCTCTCCTCTTAACACTTACGTAAACCAAGAGATTGCCATAAACTGCCACTTCGCGTCTTTGACACCTCCGTCTAAGAAACTGGCCGTAGAGTGCTGTGTCAGATGAAAATACTAGACGAATGTCTCATTTCTGGTCGAGGCAGATGGCAGTTTCCACACCTCGCCGAGAACTTTAGCCGTAGAAGCTACGTGTCCGATGGAAATGCCAGACAAATGTCTGCTCTCTTGTCTGACTAGACGGATATTCAGTTTGACGTCTACCTGCAGCGACTGACATCTGATGTAATAGAATGCGTTACCAGTGTATGAGAAAAAACGGTAAAGTCCGAATGGGAAAGAAATATATTTTTCGCAAACGAACGAATGCGAAAAATACAGGAAAAGGATAAAAGAGCGATAATAAAGTAGAGGACACGGGTATAAAAGAAAGGAATATAGAAAATGTATTGATCATAAATCTCTATGCGACAAGCACTGGTGAAAATCAAGATGGGCAAAGCAGCAGAGCATGATGGTATAACACCAGAAATGGTTAAGTACATGGGAGCATCAGGGGACCTATTACTCTTAAGGGTCCTACAGGCAGCGTGGTGCAACAAGACCATTCCAAAGGATTGGGAGATTGCCATCATAACACCAATTTTCAAAAAGGGTGACAATCGACAATGTGGAAACCATAGAGGCATATCCCTTCTCAGTGTCCCTGGTAAAATCTACTCTAGAATCCTAGAGCAGAGACTCCGACGCCTAGCTGAGCAACAATTGGATGAGGTCCAGTGCAGATTCCGAGCAAACCGAAGTACTCAATGTGGTAAAGTGGGATGTTATAAATATCTATAGGGGACTTAGTGTACTGACTGAGATCAGCTGTGAAGATATCTGTTTCTAATAAGTGTGGTGTATTACAGATGACCTTACTTGCTACCACATTTATACCTCAGTCAGAATTATTCTGGAATATTGTGATGACTACGTTGAATGTCAAGGGTTATGAAAATGATGAAGTGTAAGTCACAACAACAACAGACAGATAAACAATTTAATTTATTCCACAACACTTTACAACACTGTGACACTCACACACATAAAGCACTCTATAAGACTATCTTAAATGAGTCAAGTGTTAAAGTTTAAAAATATATGTATTAATTCCTTTCAATAATAGATATCCTGATTCAACTACACAGTGAACCAGGAATCACAATCAAATGTAATTACCAGTTATATGTACACAATTTATCGATATGATCTTTGTATTGACATATTTTATTATTATTATCCTATGTGTGTAAGTTGTGAAGTAGTACTATGAGGTAATACTGGCTTGTTCAAGCTTGGTTGTTGTTTGTCATCATGACTTCAAGTGTTTGCTTATGGTGGAAATAGTATTGGGAAAAGTTCACAGTTCCTGTCATTTGAAACAATTTATTGTCCCTCTTTCTTTAATATAATGTCAATTTTAGAGGGGGTACATAAAATTGAGCTGCTCTGGCCACAGAATCTTATCTTCTGTGATGGCGGCAGGAACCAGTATCCTCTGCTCGCTTGCTTCACTGTGTTCTTGAGACACCTCACTGGTCGCTATCTGGACCAAGGGGTATGTTATCAGCCTCTGGATTCAGCAAAACTCAGACCAGGTGCTGCTTCAATAAGTTAGGACCACGGTCCATGAAACAAGAAGGTTGTACCTCCTACTTCAGAACTAATTTATAATCTATTTCCACACTGAACACAATACATAACAAACACTGAGTTCAGAGCGGTAGGCCAACTGCTAGCTTCATCTGAAACAATTTACACCAGTATTCTTCTCCTTAATGGTTACTACGCCTCAGCAATTCCAGCATTAGTTCCTTCTAGTCAATAAGATAGGTGTCAGTGTACTATTCGGTGATCCCATGCATTTATACTTCTCTCCAACAAGTTTTGTTCAGGTTGGAGCACTATCTAGGCTTTGCCTCATGTTTGCTACTGAACCACACACATATACAGACATAAATTATCAATTCACATTCAATTTTCATCAAAAAGATATCAAATATGTCAATATTACCACAATTCATGGAAATAATAAACAAATACGTTGACTGGCGATGAATTATGGCACAAATTCCGATCTGCCTCTGTCCCAGGCTTTTATTTAGAAAAATATGACCTGGATCTCAACGCACTGTTTCTTAGTAAGTTTATTTTAAAATGTGGCACTGAACAGACGCTCCTAATTGACTATATCAGCTGGTCTAGCCAATAGGGCCATGTTTACACGCTTTTGAAAAATGTTACCCTTCCTTCATTTCCCCTAACAACCAAAAATAGTATTTGCAATCCGACTAATCATGTTTAGCCTTACATATCATTCCCTCCAATCAAATCGGATTTAATATGGGGACCTATTTCCCGTAAAATGGTGGTTTCAAAACATGCCACTGTGCGATTATGATTTGGGGTTGTCTGACAGCACCACTCTAGTATTATGGCTATAATTTGTTAATTATTAAACTAATTTCTTAACACCTAACATATTCTTTGTCAGCAAGTCCTAAGGCACCCAAATATATAAGTTTTAATGGAGCTAAGTGGCTGCGTTCAAAATATGTATTTTCTAGGATAGTCGTGTATTTTTTTTTTCGATTTAGAACCGCCACCTGTCCTGCCTTTTCGACTGTTCTGTCAGACTAATGTCAGGATTTCAGACGTAAAACAGTATTGAGTCATGTTTCCTAATAAGCATTAACCAGGTTTTTTAAAACCTTACCGTGTATTGGTAGTGTTTTTTATCACTGTCTATTTGAAAAAAAAAATTAGTGCTTCATGCCTTTCGCGTTGGGGGTGGCATTATTTTATATCGCGCGACTGCGTGTTAGTGTTGCTGGCGTTCCTCCGTTCAGCCCTCTCTCTCTCTCTCTATCCTAAGTCCATCTGTCTTTTCATTACGCAGTGTATAAAATGAAATTAATGCTAGTATTAATCTAGGTCATTAAGCAGCTTGCGTATCTCAAGGTTTTCTAAGAAATACAGTACACGTTTTATTGTTTTGTTGAAACGCGTGTATGCTGCTGTAGGCTTTATTAATAAAGGTGAACGTGAGAACATGCAGACGAAGCAGAAAAAGGGGGATCTCGAGTACAGTCATTGTGACAGCACTGTTCTTTACCATTCTTATTTCCCTTTTATTGAATTTATGTGTTAGGCTTTACATTTACCTTTTAATTTATATATGTGGCTGTAGAATGTTTCACGACAAATTCTCCTCTCTTAAAACAGACGTTATATGTCAGTCTATAATTCTATATACACATAGAGAAATTTATTATTATTTCTGGGGCTTACGGTGATTCTCATCACACGGATGGCGGCTTAAAAAATCCGCTCCCAGATTTGTTTTTCCAGAAATATACTCTATGCTAAACTCAAATGGCTGCATAAGTAATGACCATCTGAGTAACCTAGAATTTTCATGCCTAGCCTGCGCTAGAAACGACAAGGGTTTGTGATCCGTTTGCAACTTAAATGCCTTCCCATACAGATAAATATTGAATTTCTTTATCGCCCATATTACTGCAAGACATTCTTTTTTCGCTAGTTGAGTAATTGGTTTCAGCTTTATTCAACTTTCTGCTAGCATATGCCACTGGGCTTAATTCCCCATCCAGTGCATCTGATTTCTGTAACAGGGTCGCACCTAACCCGATATTACTGGCATCCGTCCTTACAATGAATTCTTGACTTAAGTCAGGTAATTTCAAAATAGGTTTGCTTGTGAGCTTTTCCTTCAATTCCTGGTACGCCAATTCACATTGTGATGTCCATGTAATTCGATCTGGATTTCCTTTACGTGTCAAATCAGTTAACGGTGCACATATGGAATTAAAGTTTTTGATATACTTTTGGTAGAAACCACATAATGAGACAAAGGATCTCACGTCTTTCTTGGTTTGTGGTCTCGGGGCTTTCTTTAGTTTCTCTAAATTCTTGGGGTCAGGGGTCATGTTTCCCTGATGGACTGTGTGTCCCAAGAATTCTAATTCTTTACATCCAACGCAACATTTAGTTGGTCGGGCTGTTAAATTCGCTTCTCTAAGTCGATTAAACAGCATGTTCAGAAAGTCAATGTGTTCCTCAAATGTTTCTGTTGCTATAAGGATATCATCCATGAAATGTGTGATGCATGGGTTATTCAGAGGATCCAACAATTTTCTCATCATTCTAGAGAAGACACTAGGCGCATTCTTCAATCCAAATGGCAATCTGTTAAACTCATAGTGTCCCTCTGAGGTACTAAAAGCTAGGTATGGTCTAACCTCAGGCTTTACTGGAATCTGATAGTATCCTTTACTCAGATCCACTTTTGAGAAATATTTAGCTTTATTTAGCATGGCAAACAACTGATTTGTATCCGGCAATGGATCCACCTGACCTTCTGTGATAGCATTCAGTCTCCTGTAATCTATACAGAGTCTATGTTCTCCAGAGGGTTTCCTTAAGAGCACCACACTGGAACTATACGAAGATTCACTGTGTGAAATAATTCCTTCCTTCAACAAATAGTCTATCTCTTCCTTCAAAGCTTTCTCCTTAGCAAAAGGAATTGAATAGGGTTTCATACAGACAGGTGTGGGGTCTATCAGTTTCATATCATATTCCAATAAGTTTGTATGCCCCGGTCGGTCTGTTAAAACCTCTGTATGATTATCTAGAACCTGTTGCGCTCTCTCTTTCTGATTTTTCGTTAAATGTGTACTGATTTTCACCTGTGCCGCTGTCTCACAGGGGTGTAATGGATATTCAAATGATGAAAGTGGTTCCTTTTTCATCTCCATGGCAATGGACAAGGTCAACAAGTGTGTCTCTTCCTGATTTTGTCTTTCCAAATATTTCTTCAGGAGATTTACATGATAGATTTTTTCTTTCCCCTTCTTATCTATCTTATAATTGGTTCTAGACACCTTCTCTAGAACTGTATATGGACCTTGCCATCCAATTTGTAACTTATTCTGACTACCGGGTAGGAGAAGCAGTACCTTCTCTCCCACAGCCAAATCTCTGTCTTTAGCTTTCCTGTTGTAATAGGCAGCATGTTTCTTCCTGGCTTGTCTCAAATTTTCATTGGCAAGTTTCCAGCCAATTTTTAAACGAGTGATCAGCTCATTCACATATTGGTATGAGGATGTAATATTTTCCTCTGCCTTTTCATCAGTCCACGTTCTTAACAGCGCTTCGAGTGGACCTTTTATTGGCCTTCCAAATAATAATGTTGCCGGGGCCATACCGGTTGAACTATGGGGTACCTCCCGATAAGCAAAGAGGGCGGCGTGAAGGTACTGGTCCCATGTATCTGGTTTTTCGTGTGCCAACTTTCTCAGGATCGACATTAACGTGCCATTAAATCTTTCCACTTGGCCGTTCCCTTGGGGATGGTACACACTACAATGGAAGTGTTTGGCCTGGAAGATCCTGAAAACTTCTTCTGTTAGTTTCCCCTTGAACTGAGAGCCATTATCAGTCAAGATTTGATTGGGAAAGCCTAACCTTGTGAAAATTGTGAGTAATGCCTCTGCCACATGTTTAGAGTCAATCGATGACAGGGCTACCGCCTCTCCCCACATAGAACAAGTGTCCACCAGAGTCAGAATGTAGCTGTTCCTTCTCTTAGTTCGAGTGAGAGGTCCCACAAGATCCACGGCAACTCTCTCAAAGGGTGTTCCCACTATGGGCATTTCCCCCAGAGTTGCTGGTGCAGTCCAATGCTTAGGTGCTACTCGTTGGCACTCTGGACAGGATTTTACATATCGTTTGATATCTTCAGTTATCCCTGGCCAGAAATAGTGACAAGCTATACGCTGTCCTGTTGCGCTGATCCCCATATGACCACTGAAGGGAATCGCATGCCCTAGTTCCAACACTTTAGTCCTATATGAAGTGGGAAGGACCAGCTGTCCGTGACCATTGGATTCAGATCCAGCCTTCCTATAAATCAGCTTGTTCTTCATATAAAATTCTCCCTTGCCTGGAGGTGTATGAGATTTGGGCAACTTCTTGAAACACGGCTTGAGTGTTTTGTCCTCCGCCTGTGCCTTCCTCATCTCATCTGGATGGGTATTTATTGGATTATCCTCCTCCTTTTTAGACTGTGATCTGGTCTGCACTGTTGCCAATATCACAGGTCTCTTGGGATTCCCCAAGAAGACATATCTACACCCCAATATCAGAGGGTAGAGTGGCTCATTTATCACTGCTGCTTTTATGATTCCTTCCACATATCGCGTTTTCACCTTTATCCGGGCGACGGGAAGTGTCATGGTAGCTACATCCTTGGTTGCAGTTTGAATCTCCACTGTTTCTGTGGTGTATTGATCTGCCTGCACCAGGTGAGAACTCACAACAGAATCATAATCTAAACCTGCATCATATAAACACCTTATGGTGACACCATTACAGATTACATCTTCACACACTGGGGGGTGGTATGGTTCCTGTAGTTCCGCAGGTTTGACTTTTTTTCCTTTTTTCCAGATGTCATAGCAGCACAATAAGGAGGTTTCCTTCTACAATGGTCAGTGTCATGATTGTTCATCTTACAATTTTTACACCACCTCCTTCCTTGGTTGAAAGATTTTCTTTCATCAGATTTCCTTTCATCGAATTGTGGGGTTTTATTCTTATTGTCATACCGTGGCCTATCAAACTGGTGCTTACCTTTGTTATGATCTCTAGGATCAAATTTATTAAAGTTCTGTAGTGCCTTAAAATTATCTACCTGTTTCCTTTTGTTACCTGTTACCTCTGCTTGAGCTGCCTGATACCTTTCAGCGACATTTAGTAGCTCACCCAGTCTCTCTGCACCTTGTTCCATGAGAAACTTTCTCAGGTCTGGAGCCATGGACTCTCTTAGTTGTTCTATAAGAATCATTTCCTTAAGATCTTGGGTTTTCCCCAGAGAAGTCCATTTCTCCAAGTATGTCTCTAACCGTGCAGAGAACTGGTGATAGGTTTCACCTGACAGTAGTTTAGCATTCCTAAAATTTTTTCTATCAAATTCACCATTCTTTTCATACCTTAACAAAAGAGCCTGCTTTAGCATGTCATAATTTTCCTGATCACCTCTGCTCATTTTTGCAAAAACTTCATAAGCTGCCCCACGAAGTCCCTGAGATAACTTTCAGCTCCACCTTTCTTTTTTCTCCACATTAAACTCTAACCCAATACGATACATAACAGCCAAACCTATGACCTCCACCACTAATCATATCTAGGTCACACCAAGATAGCTCTAGATTGATACCCCCATTGTTTTGTAACTCAATAAGAATTATAAGTATTGTACACAGATATTGGTTTAATAATTCTCTTGTCCATCCCCCCCAAACCATTCAGACTTACAGGTCAACCAAGAGATTTATATTAGTTTTTTTTTTACAGGGTGTTTCTATTAACACTAACACTTCAGGTCAAGACAAGATTTTGCAACAACTCAACAACTTACGGTCCCTTTTGTAATCTCCAATGTGGCTGCTCTTGAGCAGGTAGCCAAGGCTATGACATCCATTAGAAATGAAAGTAAGTTCCAGAATATCCGGAACAGCATAACACCATATGCAGGGAATCCTACTTTATGTAGAAAATGGTTGCTCGAGTGACTCAACAAAGATATTGCACTTCGGTCAATATGGACCAAGGTGAGTACAAACAAGTTGCATATCTTTCCTCAGGTGGGTTAGTAGTAGATTTTATAAGACGCAGGTTTGACACTGTCCCAGATGAAACATGGGAAGATTTTAGGAAAGAACTAATAAGAAGGTATGCCCAAATTACGGATGCATCTTACGCGTGGACGCTGCTGAGGAGCATACAACAACAAGCAGAGGAACATATTCAAATGTTCAGCGACAGGTTGTTAAACCTAGCTGAAGAGGTTTTCTTGGGACAACAAATTGACCAACAAGAGGTGGAAAAACAGTTAATGGGCATATTCGTAGACGGGTTGAATGGTATACCAATTAAATTACATCTCCTCAGGAAGGACCCACAAAACTTGTCACAGGCCATTGCACTTGTTGCAGCTGAAGAGAACCTCAGAAGAAGAATGGACCTCAGGCTTGGTAGAGTAGTTCCATGCGAAGAAACACAGGAAGAACCTATGGAGATTGTGGTAAAGTGGGATGTTATAAATATTTATAGGGGACTTAGTGTACTGACTGAGATCAGCTGTGAAGGTATCTGTATCTAATAGGTGTAGTGTTTTACAGATAACCTTACTTGCTACCACATTTATACCTCAGTCAGAATTATTCTGGAATATTGTGATGACTACGTTGAATGTCTAGGGTTATGTAAATGATGAAGTGTAAGTCACAACAACAACAGACAGATAAACAATTTAATTATTCCACCACACTTGACAACACTGTGACACTCACACACATTTAACACTCTATAAGACTATCTTAAATGAGTCAATGGTAAAGTTTCAAATATATATGTATTAATTACTTTCACTAATGGATATCCTGATTCAACTACACAGTGAACCAGGAATCACAATCAAATGTAATCACAATTTATATGTACATAATTTATAAATATGAACCTTGTAGTGACATATTTTATTAGTATTATCCTATGTGTGTCAGTTGTGTAGTAGTACTATGAGGTAATACTGGTTTTGTTTTTCAAGCTATGTTGTTATTTGTCATCATGACTTCAAGTGTTTGTTTATCTTGGAAATAGTATGGGGAAAAGTTCACAGTTCCTATCAATTTAAACAATGGATTGTCCCTCTGTTTTACTATAATGTCAATTTTTGAGGGGGACACATAATGTTGAGCTCCTCTGGCCACAGAAGCTTATCTTTCGTGATGGCGGCAGGAAAAGACTCCTCTGCTCGATAGCTTCCTGTGTTCTGGAGACACCTCACTGGTCGCTATCTGGACCCAGGAGTATGCTGTCAGCCTCTAGATTCAGCAAAGCTCAGACCAGGTGCTGCTCAATAACTTTAGGACCACGGTCCCTGAAACAAGAAGGTTGTACCTCCTATTTCAGAACTAATTTATAATCTATTTCCAGACTGAACACAATACATAACAAACACTGAGTTCAGAGCGGTAGGCCAACTGCTATCTTCATCTGAAACAATTTACACCAGTATACTCCTCCCTAATGGTTACTACGCCTCTGCAATTCCAGCATTAGTTCCTTCTAGTCAATAAGATAGGTGTCAGTGTACTGTTAGGCAATTCCATGCAATTTTACTTTTCTCAGACACGTTCTGTTCAGGTTGGAGCAATATCTAGGCTTTGCCTCATGTTTGCTACTGAACTACACACATATACAGACATAAATTATCAATTTACATTCAATTTTCATTAAAAAGATATCAAATATTTCAAGCTTACCACAATTCATGGAAATAATACACAATTACGTTGACTGGCAATGAATATGGCACAAAATCCGACCTGCCGCTGTCTCAGGCTTTTATTTAGAAAAATATAAGCTGAATCTCAACGCACTGTTGCTTTAGAAAGTTTATTTGAAAATGTGGTGCTGAACTGACGCTTCTAATTGACTATATTGGCGGGTCTAACCAATCGTGCCATGTTTACACAGCTTTTCAAAAAAGTACCTCTACTACTGTTTCCCCTAACAACAAAAAAAAATTAGTATTGGTAGTCCGACTAATCGTGTTTCGCCTTACATTTACTGCGCTCCAATCAAATAGGATTTAACATGGGGACCTATTTCCCGTACAATGGTGGTTTCAAAATCTGCCACTGAGCGATTCTGATTTTGGTGTTGTCTGACACCCTCACTATTTCTTTTGGCTATAATTTGTTAATTCCTAGACTATTTGCGTAACACTTAACATATTATTTGTCAGCAAGTCCTAAGGAACCCAAATATACAA
This sequence comes from Oreohelix idahoensis, assembly GCA_024509875.1. Classification (NCBI taxonomy): domain Eukaryota; kingdom Metazoa; phylum Mollusca; class Gastropoda; order Stylommatophora; family Oreohelicidae; genus Oreohelix; species Oreohelix idahoensis. Next base: position 566,922 of record JAMPIV010018963.1, read on the forward strand.
ATTTAAGGGAGCTAAGTGGCTGCGTTCAAAATATGTATTTTCTAGGATAGTCGTGTATTTGTTTTTTTATTTTTTTATGTTTAGAACCGCCACCTGTCCTGCTGTACTGTCAGACTAATGTCAGGATTTTAGACATAAAACAGTAGAATGTCATGTTTCCTAATAAGCGTTTTGTAAGTTTTTAAACCTAACTCTCGTATGGGTAGTGTTTTTTATCACTGTCGATTTGAAAAAAGTTAGTGCTTGTGGCCTTACACGCGTGATGGCATTAATTGTATAGCGAGACGCGTGTTAGTGTTGCATGCGTTCCGGCTTTCAGCCCTCCCTTTCTTTCTATCCTAAGTCCATCTGTCCGTTCGTTTATGGTAACGTAGTGTAATTAATGCTAGTATTAATTTAGGTCATTAATCAGCTTGCGTATCTCAAGGTTTTTCTTAGAAATGCAGTACACGTTTTATTGTAGAAAGCGTGTATTGATGCAGTAGGCATTTACTATCAACGTGAAACGTTACAATTTGCAGACGAAGTAGAAAACAAGGGGATCTCGAGTACCGTCATTGTGACAGCACTGTTCTTTACCATTCTTCTTTCCTTTTATTGAATTTATGTGTTAGGCTTTACATTTACCTGATAATTTATATATGTGGATTAGAATTTCACACGACAAATTCTCCCCACTTAAAACAGACGTTATATGTCAGTCTATAATTCTATATACACATAGAGAAATTTATTATTATTTCTGGGGCTTACGGTGATTCTCATCACACGGATGGCGGCTTAAAAATTCCGCTCCCAGATTTTTCTTTCCAGATATATACTCTATGCTAAACTCATATGGCTGCATCAGTAATGACCAACGGAGTAATCTAGAATTTTCATGTCTAGCCTGCGCTAGAAACGACAAGGGTTTGTGATCCGTTTGCAACTTAAATGCCTTCCCATACAGATAAATATTGAATTTCTTTATCGCCCATATTACTGCAAGACATTCTTTTTCGCTAGTTGAGTAGTTGGTTTCAGCTTTATTCAACTTTCTGCTAGCATATGCCACTGGGCTTAATTCCCCATCCAATGCATCTGATTTCTGTAGCAGAGTCGCACCTAACCCAATATTACTGGCATCCGTCCTTACAATGAATTCTTGACTTAAGTCAGGTAATTTCAAAATAGGTTTACTTGTGAGCTTTTCCTTCAATTCCTGGTAAGCGAATTCGCATTGTGGAGTCCATGTAATTCGATCTGGATGTCCTTTACGTGTCAAATCAGTTAACGGTGCACATATGGAATTAAAGTTTTTGATATACTTTTGGTAGAAACCACATAATGAGACAAAGGATCTCACGTCTTTCTTGGTTTGTGGTCTTGGGGCTTTCTTTAGTTTCTCTAAATTCTTGGGGTCAGGGGTCATGTTTCCCTGATGAACTGTGTGTCCCAAGAACTCTAATTCTTTACATCCAACACAACATTTGGTTGGTCGGGCTGTCAAATTCGCTTCTCTAAGTCGATTAAACAGCATGTTCAGAGAGTCAATGTGTTCCTCAAATGTTTCTGTGGCTATAAGGATATCATCCATGAAATTTGTGATGCATGGATTATTCAAAGGGTCCAATAATTTTCTCATCATTCTAGAGAAGACACTAGGCGCATTCTTCAATCCAAATGGCAATCTGTTAAACTCATAGTGTCCCTCTGATGTACTAAAAGCTAGGTATGGTCTAACCTCAGGCTTTACTGGAATCTGATAGTATCCTTTACTTAGATCCACTTTTGAGAAATATTTAGCTTTATTTAGCCTGGCAAACAACTGATTTGTATCCGGCAATGGATCCACCTGTCCTTCTGTGATAGCATTCAGTCTCCTGTAATCTATACAGAGTCTATGTTCTCCAGAGGGTTTCCTTAAGAGTACCACACTGGAACTATACGCAGATTCACTGTGTGAAATAATTCCTTCCTTCAACAAATAGTCTATCTCTTCCTTCAAAGCTTTCTCCTTAGCAAAAGGAATCGAATAGGGTTTCATACAGACAGGTGTGGGGTCTATCAGTTTCATATCATATTCCAATAAGTTTGTATGCCCCGGTCGGTCTGTTAACACCTCTGCATGATTATCTAGAACCTGTTGCACTCTCTCTTTCTGATTTTTCGTTAAATGTGTACTGATTTTCACCTGTGCCGCTGTCTCACAGGGGTGTAATGGATATTCAAATGATGAAAGTGGTTCCTTTTTCATCTCCATGGCAATGGACAAGGTCAACAAGTGTGTCTCTTCCTGATTTTCTCTTTCCAAGTATTTCTTCAGGAGATTCACATGATAGATTTTTTCTTTCCCCTTCTTATCTATCTTATAATTGGTTCTAGACACCTTCTCTAGAACTGTATATTGACCTTGCCATCCAATTTGTAACTTATTCTGACTACCGGGGAGAAGAAGCAGTACCTTCTCTCCCACAGCCAAATCTCTGTCTTTAGCTTTCCTGTTATAATAGGCAGCATGTTTCTTCCTGGCTTGTCTCAAATTTTCATTGGCAAGTTTCCAGCCAGTTTTTAAACGAGTGGTCAGCTCATTCACATATTGGTATGAGGATGTAATATTTTCCTCTGCCTTTTCATCAGTCCACGTTCTTAACAGCGCTTCAAGTGGACCTTTTATTGGCCTTCCAAACAATAATGTTGCCGGGGCCATACCGGTTGAACTATGGGGTACCTCCCGATAAGCAAAGAGGGCGGCGTGCAGGTACTGGTCCCATGTATCTGGTTTTTCGTGTGCCAACTTTCTCAGGATCGACATCAATGTGCCATTAAATCTTTCCACTTGGCCGTTCCCTTGGGGGTGGTACACACTACAATGGAAGTGTTTGGCCTGGAAGATCCTGAAAACTTCTTCTGTTAGTTTCCCCTTGAACTGAGAGCCATTATCAGTCAAGATTTGATTGGGAAAGCCTAACCTTGTGAAAATTGTGAGCAAGGCCTCTGCCACATGTTTAGAATCAATTGATGACAGGGCTACCGCCTCTCCCCACATAGAACAAGTGTCCACCAGAGTCAGAATGTAGCTGTTCCTTCTCTTGGTTCGGGTGAGAGGTCCCACAAGATCCACGGCAACTCTCTCAAAGGGTGTTCCCACTATGGGCATTTCCCCCAGAGTTGCTGGTGCAGTCCAATGTTTAGGTGCTACTCGTTGGCACTCTGGACAGGATTTTACATATCGTTTGATATCTTCAGTTATCCCTGGCCAGAAATAGTGACAAGCTATACGCTGTCCTGTTGCGCTGATCCCCATATGACCACTGAAGGGAATCGCATGCCCTAGTTCCAACACTTTAGTCCTATATGAAGTGGGAAGGACCAGCTGTCCGTGACCATTGGATTCAGATCCAGCCTTCCTATAAATCAGTTTGTTCTTCATATAAAATTCCCCTTGCCTGGAGGTGTATGAGATTTGGGCAACTTCTTGAAACACGGCTTGAGTGTTTTGTCCTCCGCCTGTGCCTTCCTCATCTCATCTGGATGAGTATTTATTGGATTATCCTCCTCCTTTTTAGACTGTGATCTGGTCTGCACTGTTGCCAATATCACAGGTCTCTTGGGATTCCCCAAGAAGACATATCTACACCCCAATATCAGAGGGTAGATTGGCTCATTTATCACTGCTGCTTTTATGATTCCTTCCACATATCGCGTTTTCACCTTTATCCGGGCGACGGGAAGTGTCATGGTAGCTACATCCTTGGTTGCAGTTTGAATCTCCACTGTTTCTGTGGTGTATTGATCTGCCTGCACCAGGTGAGAACTCACAACGGAATCATAATCTAAACCTGTATCATATAAACACCTTATGGTGACACCATTACAGATGACATCTTCACACACTGGGGGGTGGTATGGTTCCTGTAGTTCTTCAGGTTTGACCTTTTTTCCCTTTTTTCCAGATGTCATAGCAGCACAATGAGGAGGTTTCCTTCTACAATGGTCAGTGTCATGATTGTTCATCTTACAATTTTTACACCATCTCTTTCCTTGGTTGAAAGATTTTCTTTCATCATATTTCCTTTCATCGAATTGTGGGGTTTTATTTTTATTGTCATACCGTGGCCTATCAAACTGGTGCTTACCTTTGTTTTGATCTCTAGGATCAAATTTATTAAAGTTCTGTGGTGCCCTAAAATTATCCACCTGTTTCTTTTTATTACCTGATACCTCTGCCTGAGCCGCTTGATACCTTTCAGCAACATTTAATAACTCACCCAGTCTCTCTGCACCTTGTTCCATGAGAAACTTTCTCATGTCTGGAGCCATGGACTCTCTTAATTGTTCTATAAGGACCATTTCCTTAAGATCTTGGGTTTTCCCCAGAGAAGTCCATTTCTCCAAGTATGTCTCTAACCGTGCAGAGAACTGGTGATAGGTTTCACCTGACAGTAGTTTAGCATTCCTAAATTTGTTCCTATAAAATTCTGCGTTCTTTTCATATCTTAACAAAAGAGCCTGTTTTAGCATGTCATAATTTTCCTGATCACCTCTGCTCATTTTGGCAAAAACTTCATAAGCTGCACCACGAAGCCCTTGAGATAACTTTAAGCTCCACCTTTCTCTCTCTAACCCATACGTGGTAGCTAATAGTTCATATCTATTTAGATAACTCTCAATATCATCGTCTTTCTCAACAAAATGATCTAAATGAAAGTTCATAGCTGAGGTTGAGGCCTACTGACTAGCAGTGGCATCGGAGGTAAAGGGACTGGCACCATTTTCAGGAGCATGGCCTTGAAACTCAAACTCCCTTAGTCGTAACTCATGTTCCCTTTGTAATCTCTTCTCCTCCTTTTCTGCTTCCCTCTCTGCAGTCAATCTTCTTTCCTCTCTTTCTGCTTCCCTCTCTGCAGTCAATCTTCTTTCCTCTCTTTCTGCAGCTAATTTATTCTCTTCTCTTTCTGCCTCCAATTTCTTAGCCTCAGCCTCAATCTGCAGCCTTTTAGTCTCAGCCTCAGATTGTAACTTCTTAATTTCCTTTTCAGCCTCTAACTTTCTTTCGGCCTCTTTTTCTAATCTTCTTTCTTCCCGTTCAATATATTTGTTACATTCAGCAGTGACATAAGCAATCATAATTTGTCCGTCCATTCCTAACTCTTTTGCAGTCTGCACAGCAGCAGATCGAAATTTTGCCAAGTCGGCCATTTTCTAACAGGTAAATGTATGTAATGTCTAACTAAACAATAAAATCTGTAATTACTTATCCAAGGACACCACAGGCATTGAGAGCTCAACGTTATTTATTTCCACCCAAGGATACCTTTTAATTCTTATTATTCCCAATATATATATAATAGGAGAAAGTTCAATATCCCGGGAGCGAGACCCCAATATATGTGGTAAAGTGGGATGTTATAAATATTTATAGGGGACTTAGTGTACTGACTGAGATCAGCTGTGAAGGTATCTGTATCTAATAGGTGTAGTGTTTTACAGATAACCTTACTTGCTACCACATTTATACCTCAGTCAGAATTATTCTGGAATATTGTGATGACTACGTTGAATGTCTAGGGTTATGTAAATGATGAAGTGTAAGTCACAACAACAACCGACAGATAAACAATTTAATTTATTCCACCACACTTGCCAACACTGTGACACTCACACACATTTAACACTCTATAAGACTATCTTAAATGAGTCAATGGTAAAGTTTCAAATATATATGTATTAATTACTTTCACTAATGGACATCCTGATTCAACTACCCAGTGAACCAGGAATCACAATCAAATGTAATCACAATTTATATGTACATAATTTATAAATATGAACCTTGTAGTGACATATTTTATTAGTATTATCCTATGTGTGTCAGTTGTGTAGTAGTACTATGAGGTAATACTGGTTTTGTTTTTCAAGCTATGTTGTTATTTGTCATCATGACTTCAAGTGTTTGTTTATCTTGGAAATAGTGTGGGGAAAAGTTCACAGTTCCTATCAATTTAAAAAATGGATTGTCCCTCTGTTTTACTATAATGTCAATTTTTGAGGGGGACACATAATGTTGAGCTCCTCTGGCCACAGAAGCTTATCTTTCGTGATGGCGGCAGGAAAAGACTCCTCTGCTCGATAGCTTCCCTGTGTTCTGGAGACACCTCACTGGTCGCTATCTGGACCCAGGAGTATGCTGTCAGCCTCTAGATTCAGCAAAGCTCAGACCAGGTGCTGCTCAATAACTTTAGGACCACGGTCCCTGAAACAAGAAGGTTGTACCTCCTATTTCAGAAACTAATTTTATAATCTATTTCCAGACTGAACACAATACATAACAAACACTGAGTTCAGAGCGGTAGGCCAACTGCTATCTTCATCTGAAACAATTTACACCAGTATACTCCTCCCTAATGGTTACTTCGCCTCTGCAATTCCAGCATTAGTTCCTTCTAGTCAATAAGATAGGTGTCAGTGTACTGTTAGGCAATTCCATGCACATGTAATGTCAATAAAGTAGTTATAAATTCTGGCCATTGATCTTCTTGATATTCTTGAGTGATCGTGTATCGTGCCTTCTATGTAAGATTACGCGAATGCAGGGGTGGAAGATTCTGAATAATAATTGAACCTTGGAATACGATTGATGTGACAAGTCGGTTCCATTGAGTCCACAATTATTTAATACAGATTACACGTCAAGACGATTCATGCATGTTGATCACAAAGGTACATATTATAACTTGAAAATATATGGCATAGATATGTAGATATCCTATCAGTCCTTGTCCAATAATCAAATTACTGTATGCAGATTGTCATAGCTGTATGCACGCGCGGTTGGGGTTTCCAACGGCCGACAGTGAGTCTATGAGTCTGGCAAAATCAAATACTATGGACTGTAATTCATCCTTCCTTAATTTTCACTTCGTACTGACCTTTAATCATTTCAAATCTTCGTAATAGCAATGGACTGACCCATGTCCGTACTTGCATAAAATATATCTGTATGGCAATACCATGCCCAACATTGGAAGGAGAGTCAGACGCGTCTTAACAGCTTGACGGTCAATGTGAAAAGGGTAGCGTTTCTTAGTTACCGACTGTGTCCTAAACAACGCTATACACGTCATAATCGATCGTGTATAAAGCGTTCATTAATTGAAACATCTATCGCAATATATTAAATGTCTTAACCTTTATAATTGCACGTCTGGTAACCTTTAGCAGACGGCGTTAATATCATATACCGTAACAATTCCCTGTACACCGGGAAAAAAAAAAAATCGATAGATTTTTTTTTCAATATCTATCCGACTTAACAATTTTTCAAAAAAAAATTTAACACAATTGTGACATATGGCCGACGATGTTCTGAGTAGAACCGTGTTGCGGTCGTGTCAACTAACTATTTGTCATAGTCATCTAATCATAAATCACATTATATATCAATATTATACATGTCATTATATCAACTAAATAAATGTCCAATGTTAATAGTGAATGATAAAATTAAATTAAAGTAAGGTCTGTCGTATTAGTATGTCATATAGGAATTAATTTGACTAATTAAAATTAAATTAATTAATTAAACTAAGAGTTAAATTATTAAGGTTCTAATGTAATGCGATGTTATGAGAGAAGAAAAGACAAACTAAGTAAGAAGAAATAGAAAGAAATTCGAATATAAGTTTTAACTTAATTGTGTGTGTTAAGTGTTAGTGAATAATAACTAACTAACTTAACTAACTAAATACTGTATAGGTACATTAAAAAAAAATTATTAATCTAATACTTGTGTGAGATTTATTTTCTCTTTTCATAATTTCTTCTTTTTAGTATTTCGTTCTCTTTTTTTTTTTTTTTTTTTTTTCATTTCTTTTTTTTTCTCACTTTTCATTTTATTGATAATAATTCAATTAAGAAGTTAAGTTAACTAATTAATTAGTATAGGATATGATGATCCATCCGTAGTCTTGATCCTGATGAATTCTTTTAGGCAAAAGTGTTCAAATGTCCACGTCGGAAAGAAATGTCATTTATAACTGCATCGAAGAATTAAGAGTCCATAGGATAATAAGTTCGACTTGTCGTCAGATATTATTCCATGATTGTTCAATGATATTCGTATATCGTGTATGGATATTATACGAAGTTCGAATGTAAGTATATATACCTTGATTGTCTTGTCGTTCAATTCTGTGATGCATATAGTGTTTATAAAGTTTGAATTGAAGGCAAGGTTAGTTCCTTTATAGTTGATACTTCGTTCAATCCAATGTAGTTCTGATTGATGTAGTTTAAGAGTGTCAATGTTGATTATTCGTCGTCAATAGGATTACGTGACAACGCATCTGCCACACAATTTTCAGTGCCAGGTATGTGTTCAATGGAGAACTCGAATGGCTGTAGGATGATTGAATATCTGGCAAGTTTTTGGCTTTTGTGGTTGGATCGACGCAAGGATGCGACCGCACGTTGGTCCGTCTGTATGGTAAAGGGGGCACCGAGTAAGAATTTCTCCAGCTTCGTTATTGCCCAGATCACAGACAAAAGTTCCTTGTCGACTGTGGAATACTTTGTTTCAGCCGGCTTCAGCTTTCTTGATATATATAAGGTGGGGTGTAGAATGCCGTCATGGTTCTGGAGCAGGCATGCACCAATGCCGTAGTTACTAGCATCTGTTCGTAAGAAAAATCTTTTGGAAGCATCGGGAAGTCTTAAAATTGGTTCATGTGAGAACAAATTTATAATTTTGTTGAAAGTTTCATTGCATGTACCAGTCCATGTCACCTTCACCGGCATATCTTTTTTTAACAATGAAGACAATACAGCCGTGATGGATGACAAGTTTGGTATGAATCTACTGTAATATTGAACAAGTCCTAACAAACTCCTGACCTGTTTCTTCGTCTGAGGAACTGCTATGTTTAGAATTTTTGAGACTGTACTAGGTAACGTTCGGATATATCCCGATCCAATGATATGTCCCAAAAAGGTTATCTCATTACACGCGATTTGCACCTTTGTAGTTTTAGCAGTTAGATGATAATTCCTTAGAGTGTCAAAAACATATCTAAGTCCCGAAACATGTTCCTCAAACGACGAACTAAACAAGCATATGTCGTCAATATATGTAATAACGTCTGGTCTACCTGATAAAATTTGTCGCATCAGGCGAATGAAGGTAGCTGGCGCATTAACAAGCCCAAAAGGCATCACGTTCCACTGGTATAGACCTTGTGGCGTGGAAAATGCGGTGTAGTACTTAGCCTTTTCGGTCAGTGGTATCTGCCAATAACCTTTAGTTAAGTCTATCTTACTAAATATAGTTGCGTTGGATAGACGTGGTAGTAAGTCGTCGATAAGTGGATGTGGTTCGCTGTCAACTATAGTCTTAGCATTTAATTTTCTATAATCAACACATAGTCTAATGTTATTGTCCTTCTTCCGGACAATCACTAATGGAGAAGAGAATGGCGAATTACTAGTCTCAATGATTCCCGAGACAACATCTGTTCAAGTTCTTTAGTAGTTTTAGCAAGGAAATGTAAAGGAACAGAATAGGGATGTACACGAATAGGTGTATCGTCATTGAGAGTAATGTCATGACTGATAGCCGATGTGCGACCCGGAACGTCGGTCAACACATCTGGATAAGATTGTAATAGATTAGCAATCTGTAGACGCTGTTGCGGTGTAACCGTTGAAGAGATGGTTACATCCCGCCAAGATTCAGTAGGTTGAACTACTGGTACAGGTAACGGTAACTGTACCTCAGGAAAAGAAGATTCTTCTTCCTGGATGACAGATAAGTTAGTATAATGACAAGTGGATACTGTGTTGTCATCTAGTTCATGAAAAATTGACTGTAAGTGTTCAGGACGTGTATGAAATTGCTTGAGCATGTTAATATGAAATATCTTTTTGTGTCCCTTGATATCTAAGACGTAATCGACGTCGGAAATTTTATCAATGACTTTGTAAGGACCATTCCAAGATATCAATAATTTATTGGTATTGTGAGGAAGTAACACATAAGCCTCGTCGCCTGGGAATAATTGGCGTAATCGTCGAGACTTATTTTGTAGAGATCGAGCCTTAGCTTTTGCAGCCTCAGAAGAAGCTGTTGCCAACTGGCAAGACTCAATAATGTTCTTCCGAAGATTAATCACGTACTCGTAAGATGACTGAGTGTCCTGAGTCATCTCGTCGTCAATTAATAAGTCTTTTATTAGTCCCATAGGACCTCTTGGGGGAGCACCAAAAACTAATTCAAAGGGAGAGAAGCCAGTTTGTTCATGCGGTACCTCCCGATAAGCAAATAGAACAGCTGGGAGTGCTCTGTCCCAGTCATGAGGGTGCTTAGCAGTAACCTTATGTAGTAGTTGTTTAAGTGTACGGTTAAGTCTTTCAACCGCACCATTACTCATCGGATGATAAATACTACTTAAATTCCTATCAATGTCCCAAGTTTTCATGACTTCCTTCATGGTGTCAGATATAAACTGTGACCCATGGTCTGATAAAAGTTTTCTAGGAAACCCTATTCTAGAAAAGATGAGATGTAGTGCATCAGCTACATCTGTGGTAGTGGTGGTCTTTAATGGGATAGCTTCCGGCCATCGTGTGCACAAATCAATGCACGTAAGGACGAATCTATGTCCTCTGGCCGATGGTAGCAATGGACCAATAATGTCTATTGCCATCTTGTCAAAAGGTCTCACTGAGATATCGCAAGCCTGAATAGGCGCCGTGTGAAAAGCTCCACGTGCTTTCACTTCTTGGCATGTAGTACAGGAACGTACATACTGCGAAATATCTCTTGACACCCCTGGCCAAAAGAATGAAGACAGTACTCGAGATCGTGTTCGAGTATATCCCATATGTCCAGCACAATGTGAGTCATGTGCATGTTGAAGAATGTACCGTCTAAAAGTATATGGGACCATAACTTGTTGTTTCATTTGTGATTTGTCATGAAAACATCTAATCAATATGCCATTTTTAATAACAAAACAATGTTTGTTATTATTACCTGAGGATAGATTGTCAACTTTATCAACCAACGTAAAAAATTTTTTTTAAAGATTTATCCTCTTTTTGTTTGGTTGCAAATGTTTCCCTGTCAATAGGTGAATTGACTACAAATTCCTCTTGGTTGTCTGCATCCATTTTATTATCATCAACTTTCTCCATGAGTTGAGTCTGTGCTCTAGTCGTCACGGCGTTTCCAGTGCATAGGTTATGTTTCTCCCATTCTATAATCTCATCTGGAGTACAATCTTTACTGCCGTGTATACGACCAACCATCAAATCAGCTATAGGCTTTTTTAGCATACATACTTTTACGTTTCCTGTGAAGAAAGGAGTGTTGACATGAATAATAGCTGTGGGGTAAAACTCTATTGTTCCACCAAACGTCATGCAACGAACATATTCCCCCGTTGCACAGCTGGGATGTACCAGCGACTGTCGTACACCAATCGTTGTGGATCCCGAATCCCTCAATACTGAGACGACGGATCCATTAACTAATCCCCTGTTAAAAATTAGTAGGCCTGTTCCATCGTTGACTGCAAGACCTACCTGTGGTATAATATGTCCGCAGTTAAGCACTGTTTCTTTCGCCTTCTGAAAAATAAGATTGCATTGCTGGCAACTATTTGCCACATTATAATTAATAGCAAAACATGCAGCAGAAGACTGTGTTGTATTATTGTCAAGTGGAACCTGAGCTATAGGGGTAGTATTATTTGTAACTGCCGCCCCTGTATTATGGTTGTAATGAGATGATCCCCGAGAATGAGATCGATTCCGAGTATAATTGTTAGAATTATCTCGTCGTCCTCTATAGTAACTATTATCTCGATGTCTCGAGCCATGATTATTACCCTTCCAGTTACTATTATCATTGGGAGTATGTGATCGATTATAATGAGTGTTATGTTGACCATTGTGGTAGTTTGTTTGAGGTGAATAATTTCTATCTCGTGATCTACCTCTGTTGAACTCATTTTTATTGTTGAAATCATTATTATGTCCCTTCTGAAAGTTAACATTGTGATTTCTTTGGAACCTGCTTCTGTCTACACTGTGATGTCTTTGTTTGTTATTGTGATTGTAGGCCATATTAGACGCCACAGGTAGAGGTTCTCTTAATGAGGAGTTAGAAATGGTTGCATTCGGGTGTGCCGAACAGTAGTTTAAAGAAATTTTTTCTAACTCATCCATAGTACCTGGTTTACGCTCCTGCAAATATGCAAAAAATGGCTGGCTAACTGAAGATAATACCTTATCTCGTAGTAGTAAATCAACTAATTTGTCGTATGATTTGTTGACTTCTGCCAGTTCAACCCATCTGTTAAATGTATTGCGTATATTCGCAATGAATCCTGCAAAATCCCTTGGAGATTCAGGTAAAATTCCCTTAAATTTCAACCTACAGTGTTCCTCGTCCAGGTGAAATCTTCGTAGAAGCAAGGACTTAATAGCACCGTAGTTATTAGCTATTGATGGGTCAGCATTTTGAGAAGCTGTCAGTGGTTCTCCAACCAAGAATTCATTTAACTTGAGTACCCATGACTCTTCAGGCAAATGGTTTGTTTTGCAAGTCTGTTCAAAACGTGCCAGGAACGATGAAAGGTCGTCGACGTTCAAGTTGAAAATGGGTAGTTTAAAGTTGTAGAAGTGTTTAGGCTGGCTGGATGATGATCCATTTTGTGCGTTATTATTCTGGTTTGCATCAGCATTTTGTGCTTGTAATCTTGCTGTCTCCAATTTAATACGCGCCAATTCCATTTCTTGTTGTAAAATAATTTCCTCTCGTTTCAATTTATTCTCTTCTTCCTGCCTGGAGATTGCTCTTTGCTCTTCTCTTTCACGTTGAGCAATCTCTCTCAACCTATTTTCCTTGGCAATTTGCTTCATCTCAAGTTCTGCTTCCTCTTTCTTTAATGCTGCCTTTTGTTCCTCTTCCTCTTTCTTTAATGCTTTTGTTCCCTTTTTTCTTTAATGCAGCCTTTTTTCTTCTTTTCTTTCATATTTTTCGAGTTCTGATTCAGCAAACTGACGAAGTTCTTGAGATTTGTAGCCATAATCACGGCCAATTTTAACGAAATGGTCTATAGTAAGCATTTTGACTTTTATCTGTAGTAATTATTGATAATTACTGATTAAAATAGTCAATAGTAGCTTCAGAGTAATTATTATACTTACTCAACTTAGAAATATTCAATATAAGTAATCACAATAGTATTGAACTTAATGTTTAAGTTCACCTAATAGACAATATTTTGTAACAATATTGTATCTAAATAATACTATATCATAAATAGTTATGATATCTGTTAAATATAATGTAATTATATCACACAATTAATTTCAATGTCCAATAATGTTGGGTATAATTCCTAGTAATGATATTGTTCAATGTACTAAGTCACTCTCTTAGTACCAGAAAAGTATATTAAATAATATACAATGGGTCTATTACCTCAAAGGTAGCTATAAGATTATTTATTTTGTCAATATAATATATATATATTATTATGCCCTAGGCATCTATGATAAATTGTAGTGCTACTTTCTTGGACTATCACTGCATAATTATGCAATGTCCCATATTACCCTTAAATTTCAGAAAAAATTAATTAAATTAGATTACAAGTGTATTATTGCATATAATAGCATATTATTAATGTAATATAAATATATATCATGAGGACAGACAAGCAATGATGCAACTAAAGGGTACAAACAATGTCAAGACGCAAACAAGACATTTTCACAATTAAAAATGAATTTATGAACTAAATAAAATAAGCGGAAATGTCACAGACCAAATGAAAGGTCATGGTCTGACCGAGGTCAACTTAATATTCAAAGTACACAAAAAAAAAATGACTGCGAAAAATGATGACGTCACAGGACTCATAACGGACGAAAATTTAATAATCATAAAATAAATGATAGTCAGAGGAGAATGGACGAAATAGTGACGAACATGGTACAGAACTGAATAAAATTATTAACTGAATACGAATAAAATACACCAATTATCTACGGGACAGTACAGCTAACGCAAATTGTCAAACGGTAGCAAATTTGGACAGACTGTCCAATGGCAACCTCAATGGGCTTCCAAAAGTGCGATCGTTTAAGTTCCCTAAGAACGACTGAAATCTAGGTGGTCAGCTGTTCGCGACATTCCCAGAGATTTCAGTTCCCTCTCCAACCGGCCCACGAATTAACAACAAATACATACGATGGAAAACAAATTTAACATATATACATGAAAATACATAGACATGCCTAATCAAAGCGAAATGGACTCAGTATTACGGTTTTGCAATGACGACAATTTAAACAGCTAGACTTATCTTTCCCGTTGCTTCGGTCAGTGCTATAGGTCGTCAACAGCTAGGCTAATGCCCTTGACTGCCTGCTCCTGTAGTCCATTTCTTGTGTCTGCTTCAAATGACTTATTTTTCCCTTGGTTAGGCTTAAAAGAACGACTTCAGTTTTTCTCCGATAGTTTCACCTACACGAATTTCAGTGACGTCGCGTTGTTAGGCATTAGACTGAGTACTGCGTCATAGGTCATAATTCAGCACATCATGTGATCGTAACTTGATCGTAAACATTTCATTCGAAAGTCATTCAGAAATTTTTTTGTCGATCCCCAGACACCGGACACCACTGTTGCAAGTGGTCTGTTGCAAGTAGTGGTTTGGTTAGCTCTGAACAATGTTCCATGTAATGTCAATAAAGTAGTTATAAATTCTGGCCATTGTTTTATCTTCTTGATATTCTTGAGTGATCGTGTATCGTGCCTTCTATGTAAGATTACGCGAATGCAGGGGTGGAAGATTCTGAACAATAATTGAACCTTGGAATACGATTGATGTGACAAGTCGGTTCCATTGAGTCCACAATTATTTAATACAGATTACACGTCAAGACGATTCATGCATGTTGATCACAAAGGTACATATTATAACTTGAAAATATATGGCATAGATATGTAGATATCCTATCAGTCCTTGTCCAATAATCAAATTACTGTATGCAGATTGTCATAGCTGTATGCACGCGCGGTTGGGGTTTCCAACGGCCGACAGTGAGTCTATGAGTCTGGCAAAATCAAATACTATGGACTGTAATTCATCCTTCCTTAATTTTCACTTCGTACTGACCTTTAATCATTTCAAATCTTCGTAATAGCAATGGACTGACCCATGTCCGTACTTGCATAAAATATATCTGTATGGCAATACCATGCCCAACATTGGAAGGAGAGTCAGACGCGTCTTAACAGCTTGACGGTCAATGTGAAAAGGGTAGCGTTTCTTAGTTACCGACTGTGTCCTAAACAACGCTATACACGTCATAATCGATCGTGTATAAAGCGTTCATTAATTGAAACATCTATCGCAATATATTAAATGTCTTAACCTTTATAATTGCACGTCTGGTAACCTTTAGCAGACGGCGTTAATATCATATACCGTAACAGGAACCCAAATATATAAGTTTTATGGGGCTAAGGGGCTGCGTTCAAAATATGTATTTTCTTCTACCTCCCGTTCACTTCGATAAATGTGGTGTCTGGGTACTGTAATGTTTTCAAACGTAAACCAGTATAATGTCATGTTTTCTAATAAGCGTTTTTCAGGTTTTTAAACCTAACTCGTATGGGTAGTGTTTTTTATCACGGTCGATTTGAAAAAAAAAAGTTAGTGCTTGTGGCCTTACACGCGTGATGGCATTAATTGTATAGCGAGACGCGTGTTAGTGTTGCATGCGTTCCGGCTTTCAGCCCTCCCTTTCTTTCTATCCTAAGTCCATCTGTCCGTTCGTTTATGGTAACGTAGTGTAATTAATGCTAGTATTAATTTAGGTCATTAATCAGCTTGCGTATCTCAAGGTTTTTCTTAGAAATGCAGTACACGTGTTATTGTAGAAAGCGTGTATTGATGCAGTAGGCATTTACTATCAACGTGAAACGTTACAATTTGCAGACGAAGTAGAAAACAAGGGGATCTCGAGTACCGTCATTGTGACAGCACTGTTCTTTACCATTCTTCTTTCCTTTTATTGAATTTATGTGTTAGGCTTTACATTTACCTGATAATTTATATATGTGGATTAGAATTTCACACGACAGAGATAGGACATTGTCAACAAAGAAGGATAGAAAGAAGAGGGAGAGGAATGGAAACGTTTTATAGGTCAAGACAGGTAGACCGCAAGCCAATCGTGTGCTATGCTTGCAATAGGCTGGGACATAAAGCCTTTGCGTGTAAATATAGGCCACTAGAGCCGCAGCACTCAGTAAGGAGAGAGATTGACGTGAGAAAGGGTAGTAGAAGGTTTCAACAACACAGACAGCTACGATACGGGAGTTGGAGAAGTGACGACGAGGGAAGAAACAAACAGTATATCGATAGTTGTGGAAAACAACTGCGGATGAACACAGATATACATGAAAATACATCCAGTGGTAGACAATCACACGGTCATTGGTGGAAAGGAGGAAAAGGCAAGGAAAGAGTACATCAACATAGGAATTGGTTTGAGAAGGGAGGATGTCAAAAACAAACATGTCAAAAATACAGAAATAGGACATACAATAGCAGTAAGAGTACAGTTTTGCTCACGTTTTTAATAGCAACTATGGATCAGGACATTGGGACAGCTTAAATAGGAGAAGAACTAGAATAGATGTGAGGAATTTTGTTGGAGAAATCAGGAGAGGAAAGCCAATATAAATAAACAACATCAATGTTGGTAACCAACAGAAGTGCCAAATAAGGACACAGAACGGGTACAAAATGAAGGTAGAACCGCTAGGAGTGTGGAGAAAGATAATAACATCTTCCCATCAAAATATCACAACAAAACAAGGTAATAGGAATAGACCATGGTCAAGCAAAGGTAAAACAACAGTCCAGAAGCAGAAAAACATACAGAGAGACATGGTCAGTGTTGGTACACAAACAGAAACAACTACGAATATGGGCACACAAACAGTGGTGGTACCAGAACATAGAGTTGACAACAAGATATACAGAGAGCAGAAGAAAGTGGAAACAAGGGAGCAAGACAAGATAGGAATCAAGAAGGATGTCGGCACACCATTCAGACTCAATGCAGTGTTAGAAGAGAAAAAGCACACAAAAGAGAATGGAATACAGAGAGTTAACAGTGTAACGGAAAGGATGGAAAGGATTAAAATACCTGAACCAAGTATAGAGCAGTTGAGGAAAGAAATAAAAGCCATCCTTGGAAGAACTAAACCAGACATCGTGGTACTAAAGGAGGTGCAGAAAATTCTGGAAGGAAAGCTTGATATAGAATTAACAGACAGAAAGGACGAAATCTACAAGCTTGTCGTAGACGAAATAGAGGACGATAGACCGATGGATGTAAGAGACTATATAAGGAGTCATAGTATGTATGGTACGAGAGGCAGTGTTCAAGAAAGATGTACACGGATTCCCAATAACACACCACACTACACGGAAGGACAGAAACAACATAACAATACACAAGAACGGATAGGGACACGTAGAACTGAAGCAACACTAAAGGATAGTGACTGGAATATGTCTAACAAGATAGGAGACAACTGGAGAGTGGGATGGGAAGATGACTATGGAGAAACATCAACAAGTAGTCATCGTCGCACAATGGCAGGAAGAACACAAGTCCATGCAGAACCGGGAACAACATCTGATCGGTTAATCCCAACCCCCCAAATCTTACACAGCGAACAAGAGGAGATGGGCACGTATAGGCCAGAACAAGACAGGATACAAGTATGGCAGGATACAGAGAGTAAACAGTACAATGAGATTCTAGAAGATACGACAGGAATAAGGAAACAATGGGAAATAGACACATCAGCTAAAGATTCAGATTCGAAGGAAGAGATGGAGGAAGAGAATATAAGAGGGATGAAGAGACAGCGGTCGTCGTCATCAGACGATTCAGAGGATTACAGAAGGCGTCTAGCAAAGTTGAGACATGTAGATGAGGTCAGACTGAGGAGGAAGAATAAGGTAAGAAATAGTGGTGCAGCGGAGGTGAAAGACATAAAGGCAATTATTCAATATATGGACAGGAAGTTTGAGAAATTGAAAAAGGAGAAGCGTAGTCATAAGAAGTACAACAAAAGGAACAAGATAGAAAGACCAAGGGAACGGGTCAATGGGAAATAGACAGTGTCGACCAGGGAAGGTCAAGGAAAAACAAAGAGGAAGAAAGAAATAATGACAGAACAAAAATACAACAGTTAACTGCACTTTGTGAAGATTTAGAGAGGAAGTTGGAAGAGTTAGAAAGCAAACAGGAAATGAATAGACAGACATCAGAGAAAACGGAAGACGAAATAGCACCTTGGGCAGGTGATGATAGCAGGGAAGCCACAGAGAAGGCGAAGCAGAAAGAGGAAGAGGTTCAGAAACATGAAAGTAGTAGAACTACAGATCGAAGAGACTACCGATCTAAGAGTAGAGATACTATGGAGACAAGTAGGGATACGGGTGGAAGAGAATACCGATCCAAGAGCCGAGATGCTAGTAATAGGAGACATATGAATCGAGGAGAATACCGATTCAGGACTAGAGAGAGCGAGGAGAATAGGAGAGATAATAGTAGAGAAAGAAGGAGGGATACGGATAGAAGGGATTTCCGATCCAAGAGCCGAGATAGGCTGAGAAATAGAAGTGCGGATAGAAGAGATACGGGTCGACGGGAATACCTATCCAAGAGTCCAGAGGGACTAGATACACAGAGAAATAGAACACATACAGATCGAGGGGAATTACCGATCTAAGAGCCGGGAGGGCTAGAAAATGAGGAAGAGAGAGGAAATACGGATCGAAGGAGTAAGTACCGATCCAAGAGCGAGAGGCTAGAAAGTGAGATAGAAAATAGGAGTAGTAGTATGAGAGATACTAGGAGTACAAGTCGAGGTAGCGACAAAATTAAAGAGTAAGAATCTGAGAGGAACCCAGGGAGTACGAAGAAGGGAAGAAATGGAAGATAGAGGGAAACCGAGGCAAACGGTTGACGAAGTAAGAAGTAAGGGAGGTTGAGAGAAAATCTGGGAGATACACGAGATAGAGAGGTAGAGAGGAAACAAAGTATAGATGAAGTCAGAAGGGTAGAGGAAAATATCAAAGTAGTGATAAACTAGCGTTGGAAACGCTTAGAGCCAAGGAGGCCATGATCATGAAATTTTTGGAGATGAAGTAGTGAGGAAATAGGGAGAGAGGAGGCTATGGGAGGAAGACATAAGCATATATTAAGATATATAACCAAGGATGGCGGCGGTTGCTAGTCTTAAAAAGACAAGTATGATTGGTCCATACCGCACCTAAGAAGCAAACTGAGTATACCTGACCAATCGGGTACTGCAGTAGAGGAGACGAGTAAACGAGCGGACAGTAGGAGAAGTCATAGGAGAATGGCAGACTATAGTTGGTAAGCCGTGGTGACGACGGCAGGAACAGGGGAGAAAAAGGTTGGAGCAGCCGTAGAGAGGAACACCGCAGAAACATGGGGAGTATGATATTGTGAAATGCCGTATGGAGAAATATGGAGTTACATATTTTGAGCAGTTGTGAGAGGAAGAGGGAAGGAAATATAGAAGATTTTGAATAAAATAAGTATGTGAGGAGGACGTCGGTTATGGGGGATGGGAAATTTCTGGAGAAATATGGAGAAATAAGGGAAAAATGGGAGATTTTGGGAAGCCGTGGAGCAGGACGGCAGAAATATAGGACAAATTGGAAGAATAGAGACAAATGAAGTATGTGAAGTAATATGGAGACTGAGATTTGAAGCCGTAGAGGAGGACGGCAGAGATATTGAGAATAAGGAGATAAATGACAATGGGGTATATTGGGATGCCGTTGGAGGAGGACGGTAGTGATGGTGAGAGATGTTGGGAGATGGGCGGAGTAATGTGGTTGAGAAAGTGGGGAGCACAGTTTTTCCAGAGAGGGGAACGAGAGTAGCGGATATGATAAGGAAGGAGAGTATAAAATTGCAGCGGGAGTCTAGTTGTTTGGAAACTAGATGCAGTAGGTTCTACACTGAACATAAAAGTGAGCTGAGTAGGTCCGAACGATGGACTACTGCAAGTAGTGGAAGAGAAGAGTAAAGAGGCAGGGAAGCCATAGATTAAGGGAGAGAGGACGTAGAGAATGGGAAAGTGGGAAGTCACAGAGAGGAGACGGAAAAGAATTACAAGATAACTAAAGGAGCATATGGAGAAACTATAGAAAATATGGCGGTAGATGAGAGCCATAGAGAAATGGCGTAGATATAGAGACGATACAAGGAGGGAAAATATGCAACTAAGAAGAACGATTAATGAGATAGGCAGAATTTCAAGATACTTCGCGTAGGCATAGGGATAATAAACGTGGGAGTAGAGATAAAAGGGATGGTAAATGGCTAATGAATATTATGTACAAGGTGTATTATGAAATGAGTTGTATTATGTACAAGTTGTAACATGAAAAGAGTTGTATTCAGTAAAATGTATAATATGAAAACAGTTCCATGATGGAAAATGTATACTATGAAATGGAAATGGTAGACAGGGAGATGAGTGAGGTTGATTAGAAGTGGAGAATGGCGGGTCTCATTGAGACATATGTTGATGAAGAGAGGGACGGAGTTCGTAATAGAAGAGGGAAGGAAGAGAGTGATTGGAGATTTTTAGAGAAATTTTCTCTGTGAGAGAAAATTTTTTTAAGGGGGGGGGGGGGGGGGGGGGGGGGGGGAGATGTGTGAACGGTGGTTTGGTTTTGATAGGGTAAAATGAGTGTATATTTAGCAAAGGGAATAAACTAGAGATTACATCCCTTGATAAATTAGTGAGTTGTGCTCAGAAAAAGTATGCACGTGAATATCGTGTTAGTGAGTTGTGCTCAGAAAAAGTATGCACGTGAATATTGTGTTAGTGAGTTGTGCTCAGAAAAAGTACGCACGTGAAAAGTGTGATTAATGATACATGAGAGGGGTGAACGAATAATGTAAGAACAGGAATCAGGCGGTTGATATTGAGACGCGCTAGGCGTAGGAAGGAAAAAGGGTTTTCTCCCAAGTGTTAAAGTTAGACTTGAGAAACGCGCTCAGCGTAATAGATGTGTGAGAAAACGTACTCAGTTTTAGATGATTAGCAAGATTTTTGCTGTGAGAAATAGAGTGTATAGAAAACGCTCAGTACATTATGTACCATAAATTTGGTGTACGGCAGTATTTTATTGTGATAGTATTTTATTCTGAGGACATGATAGTTGTGAAAGAAAAGAAAGTGTATTTCGTTTGAGAACAAACACAGGTACGTTGAACACTTTTATATATCAGTAACATGTGTAGCTCAGCAGACCAGGTCTGAGCAGAGAAGAATAATAGATGAAAATCTTGGCAAAGTGACAGCCCTGGCGGTATGGCCAGTTTTTCTCTTAGTGAGATATACCAAGAGACATATGAAAAGAAAAACATAAATAAAATAAACAGTCAGTATAGAAGAGAGACAAGAAGTTTCTACCTGAAGAATTATAGGATATTGGGATAGCTGAAGAAAGCAAGTAATAAGAAGACAAGAAATTGCAGTTTTGAATATTGAATACTTTTGTTGCTGAAGAAGCTGTTGTTATGAAAGACTGTTAACCTTGTTAATAAAGTTCAACCTTTGACATCTTCACTGCTATTACTAAGGTGAATTCGTTTGAAGCAACAGAGAGTATGAGAAAATATCTTAGTCAGTCTGAGAGAAGGAAGTTGGTCACATTTACCTCACTATATACTATCTACTGAAAGGGCAGTGGTCCGAACCTTCAAATACGATACCACGGCCACAACATCATGGTGTACATATTTATTATATTAACATTTTAATAAGTTTATGTGTATATTCAAACATGTTAAAATAATGCAATTGCCGTTTTCCACTGTCCAAACGCACTTTCATCCGACTAACTGGGTTTAACATTAATGCTCAGGGAGGGTAAAGTTTCTGGGGAACACGAAGTGGTGGAATTGAAGCGGAGGGTGCCTGATTCTCATGTCAGGAGACCCTGTACTTAGAAGAAACATTTCTTTTGTCTCAGTTTGTGGTACAAGTTTATGGTTCAAGTTGTCTACTCTAGACGCCTACATCAGACGGGTCTTGCGGACACTTGTCGTGACAATTGGAATAGTTATCCCCATCACCGCCAGGGACTTGCTACTGTTACAAAATTTGACGATTGGCGGAAGTCAACAACACCCTTAAGAACCAACAGTGAAGGAACAACACTAACATCAAATCATCGTCAACACCTGGCTAGTTAAGTTTTACAGTTAGGCCCAGCAAAAGAGTTTTTTTTTAACGAAAGCCACTTTTAAGTTACTACCAGTGATGTAAAAATCAGTGCTTCATTTTTTCTAAAGAACTCTATTTTTTACTTTGTTAACTAGAATTTATTATTTAATTTGTTATCTGTAAATACAAATTGATAGCTGATTTCATTATTATTGAGTGATTGCACACGTATGACTCTGTTATTTTAAACGCATAACCATCCAGAGCTATTAAAGTAATATTTACTTGAATCATTTCAGTTGGGGGCTCAGAAAATACGAGCAAATTTCTTTTTCTTCACAGAAGGGGCGGAAAGATTAAAAAGTATATGACAGCTTAGATGATCTCAGTTGTTCTGCTTCCTTTCTTAAAATTCACGTAAGGCTCCCTGAAATAGGAGTATCATTCTTCTATCTGTATCTCTGCCAAGAGTAATCTTGAACGACAGTTGATATCTTTGAAGATCCTCATTATTATATAAGTTTGGCCATTGTTTGACGACCGCTGCAGAGCAGGGGAGACAATCCCGTCACACAGTTGCATTTTTAAGGACTGTTGTCGTGGTTGGGTATTCGAGAGGGTGGCACAGATTCGGGCCTTAGTCTTTGTAGATGCTGACAAACCAATTATTACAACACATTCTAAATTATACTGAGCATTTTTTGTAAAAGGTAAATAAACAACAAAGTGATCAAGTATGTACAAAAAGTATAAACAATAAAGAGAACACGTTATGTTTTAAATAAGCTATAAAAATAGCTGAACCAAACAGCAATGTTAGAAAATTGCACAACTACACCTGGTACCATTACAGGTAGCCTGCACCAAGCATTCTCATGTTCTTGTGTCACAGAACTGTACGTTCTCTTTTTTGGATCTTCTTTCCTCTCCGCTATTATTAATCTATCTCTCATTCTACATGCTAAATAAATTCTATCATTCATTGTTTACACTTTCTTCCTTCAGTTGTTGTCAAGTCGTGACCTAATACTCCAGTCATTACTGATTATTTTGATCGCTGGCCTGGGTTTGTAACCATATTGACTCCTCGTGGTTGTAGAATTAAGTGTTTCTGTACGATTATGTAACACACTTGCGACTAGACAGTAAGTCGCACGGTTTAAGCGTAGCAATAGAATTGCCACCTGAATTTAACGTTTATCGCTAGGTCGCCTATTGTTAACTCCGAGCTTCAAGTCTGGGAAGATACATACGAACCTTGAGTTGGAGACATGGTCAGCACAATAATTGCCACAATCCAGGTTGTTGCCTGATAAATTGTTAGTTTGCACATGATGGGTCAGAAAATGTCAACCGGGTTACCATTATGACACGAACAAGGATGTAATATTTCCGGCAGATGAAATTAGTTGAAGTAAACAGTTTCAAGATAGCAAATGCGATATTGAAGCGCGTGAAGCGACGTAATCGCTTCCGCTCATATTTACTGTAATGGATAATCATTATAATCTGACAATCTGGAAAAATATTATCGGTGTTAGATCTATGAAGTAGTGAGTTGCAAACATGATCAATACCAACGGAAGACGCAATACCTTATATGGGAGTGAATTTTAAAAAAAAATTTACATCTTATATGCCACTCAGGAATTTTTCATGAGAGGGGTAGGAGATAAAACTCTACCAATGTTAGACACTTAAATAGGGTTAACCTGCATGAAAGTGTTAAGATAGACTGTCATTGATTGCACTTCACCTCCGCTGAACAATCTGGGAGCGTGGGTGGGACATGTCCCTTATAGTCTACAACATTTTAAGATTACTTCACTGCTATTTCAACTCGTCAAGAAGGCAGTTCAGCCAGGCCAGGATAAATAATAGAATCTGGATCCCAACTTAAAGGACCGGACAACGTATTTGAGGATCTTTAGGACTTAGACAGTAAGAAAACTCTAATCTTTCCTAATACAGAATGCCCGGAATACAGGAACCTGAATACAAAGTCAAAGTGAGATTATATTTAAGATTAATATCCCAGACCACCTGTAAGAGGGGGCTGCGGTAGCATAGCGGTTAGTGCACTGGCTTCCTAGCTCGATAGTCCTTGGTTCGATCCCCAGTTGAGGTGGGATTTTTTAGACCGCAAACGGCTCCGAGGTCGACCCAGCTTCATTAATTGGGTATCAGAGCAACCCCTAGTGTGCCGATGGTCGAGAAAATATGGGCCTAACACCATATTCCCAATATGCCTCAATAGGCGTGTAATGGGATCCTTTATCTTTTACCTGTAAGAGGCATCTTAACCACGATGCCCGGCACTATTCACCTATGCAAGAAGTCTGTATCTCCCAAAGTTATTTGAGGTAAGTTGTGCATTTTATAATTCTATATTTTGCTGGTGGGTGTCCAAGTTCATACGAGGCTGGTAACCTGAGCATATGAAATGATGGTTTCATGAACCACAATTGCAAGAGCTGGTGACTGTTTCGTGCGGGTTCTTTCTCTTAGAGAACCAACAGCAGAGGTAGTTTCAAGTTCCATTTAGAGCAGGGAGTGGATGATAAAAGAAATAATGTACATAATTATTATTTTACATTTTAACAAGTGCATATGTATATGTAAACATGTTTTATATAAATGCAACTGGTGTATTCGTTACACTGGGATTAATATTAATGCTCAGAGAGGGTAAAGTTCAGAGAGGCAGATGGGATGGTGGAATGACAGGGAAGGGCCCCTGATTTTCGTGTGTGGAGACCCAATACTCAGGAGGGATACTTGTTTCTCTCTCATTTCATGATGCTAGTCTGTGGTGCCCATTGGTGGTACTAGTGTGTGAAACAAGTGTGTGGTACGTGGCCATCAGTTGATGCTAGACACCAACATCAGACAGGTCTTGACGACGCTGGACTTTCTTCGTAATTACCCCCACGATACCGCATGGGACGTGTTACAGCCACCAGACTTGACCATTGACGAGGAGAACCAGTCTACAACCTGCTAAGAACCAACATCATTTGGAGCAGCAGAAGCTAACCGACATCATGTTGGCAGCTAGCTACCCATACAGACCTGCCAAACGAACTCATATAATTTTGTTTTCAAAAACAATAACCATATCATCACCTGGGATGAATGCTTAAAGGCTAATTTTTTTTCCTTCAACACCTTAATTTATTTTAACCTTGTTAACTATAATTGATTATTAAATTTGTTATCTGTATTTACACATTTATAGCTGACTTAATAATTTTGAGTGAACTGCACCCATCTGTCTGAGTCATTTTTTAAATACACGTAAACAGATCTATTGATGTAATATATTAATGAACTAAGAAGTGGCTCTGTGCATGACGTAACAATTCCTTGGGAGAGCCCAGAACCAGAGCACAGTATTTTAGCTCTGCATAGTTGGAGAGCCGCATTGGATGGCGGGGAATACACAGTATGCCACGCACTTCTTACTCCTAGCTTGGGACCAGATGTGTCATTCTTTTAAATGCAAGCCAAGCTGGAGAAAGTGGAGCTCATGACTTCAACTGGGACCCAAAGATGCAGCAATAGAGAATGCAGTCAGCGACCCATAGCTTGACTGCTTGCATCAGGATCAGCGAACCAGAGCTGGTCAAGACCCTACTCCACCTCCACGTGGTGGTCCTGGAAACAGATTGCATCACTGCAGTCTGGCTGAGCGAGTAGGGATCGCAGTGGGAAGGCAAACCCGGTCCCAAAAAATGCCGTGCAGAAGTCGGATGTGTCGACCGAAAGGTGCAGATATCACAGCTTAGGCGTACACAGACACAACGCAACCACCGTCCTTTTCAGGACAAACGAGGGAGAAGAAGAAGAAATGACTTCAACTAAACATGTTTCGGAATGGCAAACAAACCACAGGAAAAGCCTAGATTTTCAGCGTAGATAATACCAAGGGCTCTTCAATTTGGTATTGGCTGCCAAAGAGCGAGAATCTTATCTGCCCTAGTTAAACAACAATAACAACGGAATTAATTCAGTTGGGGGCTCACCAAAACTCTCTTTTATCATAGAAGGTCTGGGAAGATAATAAGTTCACAAAACAGCTTAGGTGATCTCAGCTGTGGTGCTTGATTTCTTAAATTCCTATGAGGCTCCCAAGAACAGAAGCATCATTCTTCTATTTACATCTCTGTCAAAAATAATCTAGAGCAAAAGGTAGATACCTTTGAAGACCCTAAGTAGATACTCTTAATTTTGACCATTGTTTGACCATAACTTCTTAGCAGGGAAGACAATCTGTTAAGACAGATTTTAATATTTTGTAGTCAAGGGGAGTTTACACGTTGTAATACGTGGATGTACAGGCCAGACGTTGGTTATCTCCCTTGACTGGTTTTAAAATATGTGATCCAGAATTCTCTCGAACCTTCGAGATTGAGTTCAGCTCACGTTTCGCGGTTAGCCGCGCATGCGTGACTGTTTGAGCGGGGCTGATATGCGGTATCCCGTGACAGTTCGCTCTGGGCGTTTGACCGGGCTGGTTAGCCATATTTTCTAACTGTGTGTTCGGGGAAGATATTTGTGGTGAGATAGAAAAGTTGGAGACTCCCCGAGATATTTCTAAAGCCTAGGATAGATGGCTAGTATTTATATAGTGTGCAATGTGTCTTAGATATTGTATTACCAGAGCAGAGGAGGTAAGAAGAATATTTACATTGATTTAAAGCCAGGAACTTATACGGCTTATATATTGTATCGCCAGTGTCGTGTGGTGTGTACTGAGGCAACTACGACAGTAGTTTTTGCCAGGAATAGTCTATGAGATATTAGATATAAGGTCTCTAGAAATTGGCTCGTTAAGAAAGAATAAAGACCTATTCGAGATAGGGACAAGAAGACAGGAATGCGAATGCTTTCCACTAGACAGTGTTTTCTAATTAATTATAGAAAGAGTTCTGTTTCCCCACGACCTTAGCTTCTGCCCTTAGATCCCGTAAAGAAAAAGCTCCCAACCTCATCTGAGTAGAGAAATGTTCCTATAGGTGAATATGTAACACCGACAGCACGAGTGATACATTAACAAACTAGATAATGATCAAACGATCGTTGGGTTTATTAATGAAATATCCACACACATAGGGTTAGTAATGGTTAGAACGTGATGATGGTGAAAGACGATTCACGCAAAACACACAAATGAGATAATAAAATTCCAGTTAATTAAGTAGTAGTTAATTAAGAATGAACTGGTGCAAAGCGAAATGATGATGATGTGATATGATACGTGTTACCAAAATGGTGAGTACTCTACACAGTCCATGTGTCTCTAAATGCTTCTCCTAGATATGAGGATTCACATGTATGCATAAAATGTCCCAAGTTGTTATACGTTATGTCGAGTGGGGTACCTCTAAGCTGAGGACGTTCTGATGAGAACTGTTGTCGTACGGAGAACGCTGACGAGATATCTATGTATATTCCTTCACTGTTTGAGTATATCTCTGTAGTGTTGATCAACAGTTAATAGCTGTCATATGAACAAAGGGTCTGTTGTCTCATCTCCCGAGGGTACTGGCCAGACTGGATATCTTCACGAAATGTTAGTGATATGTAGACTCATAATCTTGCCTATGTAGTCGTGATTCATAAAATATACTTTAGAGTCTGCTTCATAGAATGCGCTTAAGAGTGTGATGCACTTGATATAAATATGCGATTCCTCTTTTGAGCTCTTTTTCTTGACTTCAGATAATAATGATCTTTCGAGTGATTTGAATTTATGATGACACTGTATTGAACTTGTGATAACGATGTATTGAACTTTTAAGCCAGCAGTATATGGGTGACGAAAAATGCTGCGTCCACCTTCTGACTTGTGGGTGAGACAATATTTCTCTTTAATTGAGGAATGCAAGATGTCCTATGGCGAATTCTGCTAGCCAAATGTCCGTTTTTGATAACTTATTTCTGGTTAGACGTCAGACACGTTGCGTGTAGACTCAGACTTCTGATGAACTGAAGACACACAAAAGTCTTCGTAAGTTTTTCACATTTAACATCACTGGTTGACTTTCATTCATACTACTGCTCATTATTGATCTCTTTCTGAGTTCAATTCTAATGATGTTAAATATCTTGTGCATGAGAGTGTGTGCGCATGGGAGACTGTGATGATGATGAAGGTGAAGTATGAACTATTAATTACCTCCTATCATCCTATCATCTTCTAGGAAAATCTTCTGATTTTATTAATCAGTTATGCAAATAATTATTTGAAACTCTATCTTTCGCACATTTTAGTTGTGAGGTTAAAATAAACAAAAATTAAGAAAATGTATTAATAATCTGTATAAAATCTACTAACCTTTTCCCTTCGCAAAATCCTTTAAGAACACAATTCATCACAGAACTGAATTATATCCACTCTGAATAAACACGTGTATTTAGGCTAGGCGTTTTTGGGATTGTATCTCTGCCTCACAATATAAAAACTGAACTGCTTCCTCTAACAAGCTACGCGGTATTATATTTCTGCCAGTCCGATATGGGTTTCTTGTACAGCTCCGCCCATACCAACCAATCCTTAATAGCCCCTCTGGTCACTCATTCACAGGATCGCTTTTGTCCCCTGTCAGTCCAAACGTGGGTGTGGTTTGACAAACAGGTATGGAGATAATTGGCGGGCTAATGCAAAAGTGCTGTCAAATTGCTGTCACCTTACTCTCTGATTGTTTATTGTTCACCTGGCCAAGCTGGGCGTCCAATGTGGTAGCCCAACGCTTGTCTGAACAGCGGTCGACCAAAGATAACACCATTACAGCATGAGACGTTTTCACCTGGCTAATCTGGGCGTCCAATGTGGTGTCACAGAAATTACAGCATGCCCAGATGTCTGATTGGGATGACCAGATGTGTTTTCACCAGATTTATCACGATGCAATGTGGGCTTCAAACGATAATGTCAGGTACGGGGACTCAATCAAAGGACTTTATTTCCCCCGATGAAAGAACAAATGTGGTTCTCAAGATACCGGTCGCGAGTAATCACAACGATGAAATAGCAAATATGGGATAGCAAATGTGGGGTGAAAGAACAAATGTCGGAGAAAATACAATACGAAAGATGTAGGAAAAGATAGAGCAATAAGGCCTTTGCGCTCGTTTATCACAGCCAGAGAAGGTGAAAAGAATATTTATATTGCTTAAAGCCAGTAACTTATACGGCTTATATATTGTATCGCCAGAGAAGGTGAAAAGGATGTTTATATTGCTTAAAGCCAGGAACTTATACGGCTTATATATTGTATCGCCAGAGAAGGTGAAAAGGATATTTATATTGCTTAAAGCCAGGAACTTATACGGCTTATATATTGTATCGCCAGAGAAGGTGAAAAGGATATTTATATTGCTTAAAGCCAGGAACATATACGGCTTACATATTGTATCGCCAGAGAAGGTGAAAAGGATATTTACATTGATTAAAAGCCAGGAACTTATACGGCTTATATATTGTATTGCCAGGGAAGGTGAAAAGAATATTTACACGATGTTTTTCCATGATGTGCTTTGAACTGTACCAGTGACAGTGAATCGTTTACAATGTGCCTATGTACTGTATTACCAGGATGTTTACGTTTGATGTGTCGCTTGTACCAGTATAATAAACAGTGTATAGACGTTTCAGCCGTCTCTTCATTCTTCTGACTAGGAGGTTTACCAGAGTTCGCAGTGTTACCTGTTATGTGCATTATGGTGTGTGATTGTTCGTGTTTGTTCCAGAACCACATGCATTCGCGTCCTTTGATAGCTTCACACACACACCCAGTCGGCCACCTGTAAGCCCGACCTGCTGATCGCCTATATCAGCGCAGCACATAATAATAATAATATTTTCATTCTCCTGGAAGTACCCGGCGTTGCCCGGAGGTCTCACACCCTTCAACACTATAACTCCAACAGTGATTCCAGAAATAATAACCTTCGTAGCGCCATTTATCAGTGGTCGCCAGTAATACGGGGCTATAAACTGTGAAGCACAAGTTGTTCGACAGAAGATCTGCAGTGTTCCAGTCAACTACAAGTTATTCAAGGCAAGACTTGCGGTGTTTCCTGTTCGTGTTTCCTGTACTTTGGATTACTGATGTGCTTACTACAAGCAGTTACAGGGGCGGAGTTCCAGTATCAAGCACCATGGGATTTCTGTAGACCGTGTTAGCTGTATCCATCTTTGCTGTTGTTACGGAGGCCAGGATTTTTTCCTTCTAAAGATAAGTGGCTATGTGTTTTGTAAACTGTGCCTCTGTATGTTGTGATTAAGCCTTCTTCTCAACTCACTCTATTTATATTCCTTCTTTTTATATTATATGTTTCTATGTTATATGTGTTATATTTCAACGGGCAGGTTGGATGGAGACTTACGTAGGATATATCCCACTTCACCGAGGGCCTACGTAAGCGTTCTTTAGGGACACTATTGCGAATTTCCCGCAGTGGAAATTTCCAGCGATTTTTTCGTTGCTGACGTATTGTAGTCCACTGCGTTTGGTCTTTCGTGATATTATTGTTTAGGTGTGACGAGATGTCTTAGTGTTGTTTTTGTTATATTTCTCTCTGGTTTTTAGTTTGTGATTAATTTGTTTGTGAGTGTCTGCCTCCCCTTGCTATCTTTGAGTTATATTCGTTATACACTGTTTTGTCATTTGTATTGTATACTTTTCGCAGCTATCATTGCAAGTTTTGCAATATTTTTTGCTTTATTTTGCTTTATTGTTTAGTTGATTCCTGCGAACGTGGTCATTTGTGCTTATATCTTGTCTTTGTTATTCTTGTCTGTACTGAATATGTTGTTATACACTGTCAATATTGTTATGCACAATAGGTATATAGGTGATTAATTATATTATTGATAAGTAAAGTAATTATACAAGTTCTTGGGCAAAGACTTGTCACCCACTGAGTTGGGATAAAGTGAGTTTCTCAAGTAATATATTTACACAAGGTATTTATCTCATATAATCCAGCATAATGGCTACTTTGGATTATTTCATTGAACAAGGGAGATTCCTTGGAATGACTAATGAGGAAGTAAAAGACTTCGCACTTGTTGAATATGCCAAAGCGCAGAAGGCAGAAGAAAAGAGACAGAAAATGGAAACTGAGAGACAGAAAGTGGAAGCTGGAAATATAAAATTGCAGATGCAGGCAGATGAGAGAAAATTTCAAATGGAAATGGAAATACAGAAATTAGAAGCTGAAGAGAGAAAAATTCAACAGCAAAGAGAGGCTGAAGATAGAAAAATCCAAATGCAAATGGAGGCTGAAAAACAAAAAATGGAAATGGAAAAACAGAAATTAGAAGATGAAGAGAGAAAAATTCAACAGCAAAGGGAGGCTGAAGATAGAAACATCCAAATGCAAATGGAGGCTGACAAACAGAAAATGGAGATGGAAAAACAGAAATTAGAAGCTGAAGAGAAAAAAATCAACAGCAAATGCAAATGGAAATAGAAAAACAGAAACTTCAGATGCAAGCTGAAGAAAACCAAAGATTGCACGAGCAAAAATTGGCAGCTATGGAGTTGGAGAAAATAAAGGTAGTGAATATGGGTAATGCTCAAAATGAGACAAACAATCAAACAACTTCTAATAAGGCAAATACTAAACCTCATGATATTAAATTACCTGCTTTCAACCCTGCCAGCGACGATATCTCATTCTATCTAAATAGATTTGAACTTTCATGCGAATCTCATAAGATAGACAAGTCAGGATATTGTGAGTAACTTATGAAGATACTTAAGGGTGAAGCTTTGAATACTATAAGTATGTTAGAAGGTCCTGACAAAAATAACTATGATGTTGCCAGAGTAGCCTTATTTAAAAAATACCAACTGGATGAAGAAGGGTATCGTCTGCGCTTTAAGACTATGTTGCCAGAGACAGGGAAAGATTTTTCAGACTTTATATCAAATATTCGCCTTATGTTTTCACGTTGGATTGAACTTTCAAAAACTGATCACACATATGAAGCCCTTATGGACTTATTGCTGCGCGACAAAGTTATGTCGTCAGTGAATAAATCTTTTCTTTCCTTTCTACATGAGCAAAAACCTCCAAATTTGAAAGATATGGAACAATACTGCCGCCAATATGTCACGGCACATCCAAATGTAACGGTTAGCAATTCTAAAGTCGAGGAAGGTCTACCCGTGGCTTCAGCAATACCATATGGTCCTAATTTGCGACGTAGATCTCAAAGTGTTGATCGAAATTTTGGTGGTAGATATAATCGTAATTTTGGACAGAACCAAGGGGGTCCATCACGTAGTGATTCTCCTTCGTCAAGGAATTGGAGACAATTTAATGGTCCTCAACATTTTAGTTCCAACAATTATGGAAATTTTGAAAGGGGTTACCCCTTAGTACAATAGAAACTATCAACCCTACAATAATTTTTCTCAGAGACAGCAAAACCCATCTGTTGAGTCAAATGTTGTACGCCATAAGTTGCGACAAGTTTAGCGCAACACCATCAAATAGATATTTTGATCAAAGGGGAAATGACAATCGCAACTATGCTAACTGGGGTTCAAATCAGAACAATAATTTCAATAGAGGAAATAACAATGCTTCCAACAGAGATAATAGTCGCGATAGATCGCGATACGACGGTAGATCTCCAAATAATAATAGATCGTATCGTCATGCTAACTCTGCTCAACAAGAGCCCCATGTTGTTAATGATCAAGGTAACAATAATAATAACGCCTCTAACACTATTGCTTGCTCTGCATTCGATTTCGAGAGAGCATCTCAGTGCCCGGAGTGCACAACTTTGTTCCAACCTACAGCTATAACTACCTTGAGTTGCGGTCATCCTCTAACCCCTCTTCCTGCCGCAGCTGCGCATGACGGAAGAGGGTCTCTTACTCTACATAAGGGGTTTGTGAATAATAATCCAGTCTCAGTTCTCTTTGATTCTGGATGCGCAACTGTTGGTATTAGACAATCTTTAGTCCATCCATCTTGTGCAACAGGTAATATGGTGAAATGTGTGACATTTGGTGGGACAGTTTAGACTTTTCCGACTGCCATAGTCCACATTACCACACCATTTTTCACTGGGTATATACACGCATGTTTGCTCAGGGCACCTATCGCCGACCTTACTGTCGGACAGATACATGGTGTAAAGGTTTGTACGCCGGTACAAATTGCTGCTTGGGAACAGCAACATCACTTTACTGCTTCTACCTTAGGAACTATGCCAAAATCTTATCACCAAGTACATTCTGTTAACGTGATACATTCTGCTAATTTGGTGCAATCTTGCAGTGTTGATGATACTATTGTTCATCGTGCTAATTTTGGTGCTTCTTTTAGCCCAGTTCGACATACATCAGTACGTTGCAAATCTAACTTTGATTCTTCTTTAACTACTATTGTAGAAGAAGATCCTTCGTTTTTGTCTGACACAGACACTAACTTTAGTGCTACGACTGAATCTACATCCAGTCACATTGATTGCAAATTCTTTGCTGCAATGACTAGCGTTTTCTTTGCTACATGTACGAACTTAATTGTTAGTACATATCTATACCTTATGAGTTTCTTTACTTTTCTTACTGGGCCGGTTAGCTCAGTATCTTCGTCTTTTACGACTTTTTGTCGTACTTACTGCTTTTCTTTTAAACTTCGACTTAGGTCCATGTTTACCAATGTCTGGTTATGCATCTTTATTGTATGCTTCTTGTTTTTCTCTTTGCCCAGTACACAGGCTATGATGTCAGTTCAGCCTTTAGGATGTATGCATTTATCAACTGCATCTCCTTTGTCTTGCGCAAAATCTTGGATTGTCAGCCATCATGACGCTCTTCGTCATCATTACTATCCTCTAGATTTGCCTTTTGACGTGGGAATCTTGTGTATACTCACGACTTTTCTTTACATAAATTACATGCTGCTATTTTTCTCAGATACTTTTATGACCCTGTTTAATTCATGATTCTAAATTAGTTTGTACTGCTTTCTCTGTTACCTTTTCTAGAGTAACGTAAAAAGGTTTGATTATCACCATACAGGGGTCGGAAGTTTATACGGCCACACTCGATAAATTAAAATTAATTGTTGTATATCATAACATTTTTTCCTTTATCAAACAGAGATTTCATTTGTATTTTTTCTCAGTGTATGCTTTTCCATGAGAGTCAGTACGGCTATATTGCTGATTTCAACCGTCTACTGATGATATTCCACAAGATTTGCTGGTCCAGTTTAACTTATCGGCAGTGTGACTCTACACTAGATCTTAGTGTCTTCTTACCATGGAACATTCTAAGCCTACGGGACTCATCTTATATATGGAGCTTATTCGATATGGCAGATAATGTTGAATATTGTATATTGTTATAGCACAGTCTATTAGAGAGTATTGTATTAATATATGATGTGGTTTTTTGTGATGGTATGTTGAATCGTTTGTATGCACCATTGCACTATTGTTCTATTCGTGTGCTACTGTGTTTGGAAATGATGAACATATGATTATTGTAATGATGCCACTAATTTTTTTTTATGTAACTCATCATTGCGATATATTTCAGTACTGTAGTTTTCAAGAATATGAAAACAAGCGAAATGTAATTTTTTTCTGTCATTGTAATGTTTTTCTGTGCCCGGCGCTTTATTGTGCGCTATGGGTAACTATGTAGCATGATATTGGTACTTTGGAAAATATTTTTTTTCCGAGGTTGTGAGGTACATTTTTTTTTCTTTTCTTCACCCGACGCTTGATTGTGCGTCAGCAATAGCTATGCATAACAGTGATGTTTATTTTGATATCAATTTTGAGCTCATCATTTGTGCTCCTCGGATCTATTAACTTGTTTATCATGCACACTATGTTTTTTTTTTTAGATGATAGCTACTTGTTTATCTTGAATTTGTGTATGCATTGTTTTTTTAATGTATACTTGTGTACCATAATGTAGTTCATTTTTGCAATACACTCTTTCATGTAATTGTTTACCATGACATATTGCTTTTTTCTTTATTCTTATGGCATTACTTTCCTTCATTTCTTCTCTTTCCTCTCGTATGTCATATGGTCTTTGTTCACTTTTCTCTTTTCACTTATGGTGTCATGGCGAATTTATACTTTCATATACTTCATACTTCTTTGAGGTTGACGTTCTTCGTATGGTTGTCCCATTATCTGTCTATACTTTACTTTGTTTGAAACTTATTATATTTGTATACTTGGCTGATTACTTTGTATGCTTCATTTTTTACTTTACACTTACTGTTTATATGTTTTGTCGATGTATTCATAGAACTTTACATAGGTGAATTCTTGAATGCAGATATTAGAACTATACTGACCTCTTGTTTTTTGTTAATGTAATTTTCAAACAAAAATGATATTATCATTTGTTTCCCGTGGGGTCGGTGTAGACTGTTAAGACAGATTTTAATATTTTGTAGTCAACGGGAGTTTACACGTTGTAATACTTGGATGTACAGACCAGACGTTGGTTATCTCCCTTGACTGGTTTAAAAATATTTGATCCAGAATTCTCTCAAACCTTCGAGATTGAGTTCAGCTCACGTTTCGCGGTTAGCCGCGCATGCGTGACTGTTTGAGCGGGACTGATATGCGGTATCCCGTGACAGTTCGCTCTGGGAGTTTGACCGGGCTGGTCAGCCATGTTTTCTAACTGTGTGTTCGGGGAAGATATTTGTGGTGAGATAGAAAAGTTGGAGACTCCCCGAGATATTTCTAAAGCCTAGGATAGATGGCTAGTATTTATATATTGTGCAACGTGTCTTAGATATTGTATTACCAGAGCAGAGGAGGTAAGAAGAATATTTACATTGATTTAGAGCCAGGAACTTATACGGCTTATATATTGTATCGCCAGAGAAGGTGAAAAGGATATTTATATTGCTTAAAGCCAGGAACTTATACGGCTTATATATTGTATCGCCAGAGAAGGTGAAAAGGATATTTATATTGCTTAAACCCAGGAACTTATACGGCTTATATATTGTATCGCCAGAGAAGGTGAAAAGGATATTTATATTGCTTAAAGCCAGGAACTTATACGGCTTATATATTGTATCGCCAGAGAAGGTGAAAAGGATATTTATATTGCTTAAAGCCAGGAACTTATACGGCTTATATATTGTATCGCCAGAGAAGGTGAAAAAGATATTTACATTGATTTTTTTTTTTTTTTTCGTACGCCCGCTAATACTCGAGGCGAAATCTCAGGTTATTATTTTATGTCTAACCTGATATTGATTTTACGTGAGTATCCCTTTATTTCTTGTACAGAGACAGGTGTCCCTCGCCATTCAGGCAAATACTCGCCGATTTCGGAGGTACCCATTGCAGCTGGGTCGGCTCAGGAGCCGCCAGTCCTTGGTCGACGACACTCCTTCAAATGTCCTCGCCAGGTCTCGAGTTAATCCAGTCCAAATCCCGGTCGACGAAAAATCATCAAATGCCGTCGCCCGGGTTTGATCCTGTATCACCCGGTCGCCAGAGCGGTGTTGTAACCACTACGCTAGCGCGGCTCCCTACATTGATTAAAAGCCAGGAACTTATACGGCTTATATATTGTATTGCCAGGGAAGGTGAAAAGAATATTTACACGATGTTTTTCCATGATGTGCTGTGAACTGTACCAGTGACAGTGAATCGTTTACAATGTGCCTATGTACTGTATTACCAGGATGTTTACGTTTGATGTGTCGCTTGTACCAGTATAATAAACAGTGTATAGACGTTTCAGCCGTCTCTTCATTCTTCTGACTAGAAGGTTTACCAGAGTTCGCAGTGTTACCTGTTATGTGCATTATGGTGTGTGATTGTTCGTGTTTGTTCCAGAACCACATGCATTCGCGTCCTTTGATAGCTTCACACACACACCCAGTCGGCCACCTGTAAGCCCGACCTGCTGATCTCCTATATCAGCGCAGCACATAATAATAATAATATTTTCATTCTCCTGGAAATACCCATCGTTGCCCGGATGTCTCACACCCTTCAACACTATAACTACAACAGTGATTCCAGAAATAATAACCTTCGTAACTCCATTTATCACAATCCCATGACAGCTTGTAAGGGTGGTAAATGTGACAATATCTTTTTGACATGATGAGATTGCCAGCTCCATGTACAACCTCATAATAATGACATGTACGATTGCCTGAAGATGTCGTAGCCCTATTCTGTATCCCTTCTTCAAAGACTGACTAAACCACACATGGCAAGAAGCAAACATGTTCAAGTCAATCGAAATTCTAATTATAGAATAATGTGTCTCAATGGCTGCTGCGAGCCCATGTTGTAGTAGGATTTCCGTGACGTTGTCTATCCATCTGTCACTTGGTTGTCCCCGTGCTCTGAAACCAGATCTTCAAACTGTTGTAGGCGCGTGCAGTTTGTCTGACCCCATTCTCATGAGATGGTCAAAGCAATTACTTTTTGATCTCTCTATGTATTTGGTGAAGAGGACGAAGAAGATATGGAAAGACCTTCATCTGATGGCACGTAACGGGAAGACTTGGCATACTTTTGTTGAAGGCCTATGCTTCTAGGGGAGCTGAAAGGTGGAAGAAGAAAGAAGGAGAATATATTTGACCCAGGAAGTAGTTCCTACAATTTTGCTGAAGTCATCATTTCTCAATCTGTCGCTTCTGGTAACATTAATATGTTTTCCTAAACATCTCACAGGATGTGACTTGTCCTCTCCTGATTCGTCCGTTTATTATCCAATCTAGACTTCTCATCTGTCGCTTCTGGTAACATTAATATGTTTTCCTAAACATCTCACATGATGTGACTGTCCTCTCCTGATTCGTCCGTTTATTCTCCAATCTAGACTTCTCATCTGTCGGCTTGCTAGGCCAGTCACAGCATAACTAAAGATTTATAGAAATGGAGATCAAAATTAGATAAGGAAAGCATTTTCTGCATGAATGGATGTGCAACATTGGTTTAAGATGTGACATACATCGAGGAAACCGGCCTTCATAATTGCAAGACATAAATCCTAGGTTATGAGAAGTGAGGGAAGACCAAAAAAAAAAAAAAAAAAAAAAAAACACGTGGAGATGGGAACTGGAGGGGGGGGGGGGGGGGGGGGGGGGGGTGGGGGGGGGGGGGGGGGGGGGGGGGGGGGGGGGGGTGAGGTGGGGGTTTGTCCCCGCTGTGAGTGAAAAATTGGTGAGCGAATTACTGAGTGAATGAATGAATGAGGGAGTGAGTTAGTGAGTTAGTGAGTATGTGAGTGAGTGAGTTAGTGAGTGAGTGAGTGGGTGGGTGAGTGGGTGGGGGGGGTGGGGTGGGGGGTGGGGTGGGTGGTGGGTGGAGTGGATGGGGATGGGGAGTGGGGGTGAGTGGGGGGGTGAGTGGTGGGTGGTGGGTGGTGGTGAGGGGGGGGGTGGGTGGTGAGTGGGTGAGTGGGTGAGTGAGTGAGTGGGTGAGTGAGTGAGTGAGTGAGTGGTGAGTGAGTGAGTGAGTGAGTGAGTGAGTGAGTGAGTGAGTGAGTGAGTGAGTGAGTGAGTGAGTTGAGTGAGTGAGTGAGTGTAAGTGAGTGAGTGAGTGATTGGTCTGGGAATTGGATTGTCGGTCCCATATTTTTTTACATGAATGTGAACACTGAAGTGTTTTACGAATATTTGATGAGTTCTACGCACAATTAAGAAGTTATCTGTGGGAATATTCCTTCTTCCAACAGAATGGAGCAACTTGTCACACATCTCATGTATCACTGGCCCATATTCATAATGTTTTCACCGAGGAAAAGACTGTCAGCAAAGGATTATGGCCTCCTCGATCCCCTGATTTATCTACATGCGATTTTTTTTCTATGGGGGTATTTGAAGGGAGTTGTGTATAAAACAAACCCCCATACATTAGAAGAACTGAAGGACAATATACAGACTGCTATCCAAACAATTGACGTGACCGTGTTGCGAAATGTGTACCTCAACATGATTACTCGGGCACAAACATGTATAGACGTGCACGGCGACCACTTCCAGCACCTACTGTGAGACCTACAAGTAGACTGCCAGTACTTTTCCCCTCCATACACCCTTTTCAGGATCGCCATATCCATCACAAGTTGAACAAGAGTTTCAACATACCATCGTCTTGTATACTGTGTGTGACGTCACATTTCTTCAACACTAGGACTACTTGGCAATTCACACTACTTCCGACACAATACGTCAGCATTCCATGACGTCACGGGCCGCTTATTCGTGGAACACCCTGTAGAAGGAAAGGTTGAAGGCAACAGAGCAAGGGAAATTTGAACTGCACTAGAAGCTGGACAGATACATCAAGAGATCCACATAAAAGCATTCATGAATGGGCATACAAACATCAAGAGATGGACAGACAAGCATCAAGAGATAAACCGGACAACATCAAGAGATGGATATAAAACCACCAAGAGATTGGCAGAAAAGCATCAAGAAATAGACATAACGGTAACAAGAGATTGACATAATAATATCAAGAAATCGAATTAAAAACATCAAGAAATGGACATAAAAACATCAAGAGATGGACATAAAAACATCAAGAGATGGACATAAAAACATCAAGAGATTGACAGAAACGCATCAAGAGATAGACATAACATCAGGGACATGAACATAAAAAGTAAAGAGATGGACAGGAAAGCATCAAGAGATAGACAAGACACCATCAAGAGATGGACATATAAACATCAAGAGGTAGACATAACAACAGCAAGAGATGGACATAAAAACATCAAGAGATAAAACAATCTATGAAAGCTTATCAGCGAGACAAGAACAGAATATGTCAGTCTTCGATATGCAGGCGGCACTTGTTCTGGTCTTTTTCTGTCTAAGCAATTTCCTCACGATTCCAGAGTCAGCCTCAGCTCGGCTCCACTTCGTCAAAGCCAACAGTGAAACAGGAACACCATTAATGTCAAGGACGCTGGAGACAGTTTTCCAAGAACAAAAACTAGAATCACCAAGGGGAAACAATTTAAACGTAGTGCCGCAGCAGATGCTGCAGTAGGGGAGGGAAGTGCTAGA
Organism: Oreohelix idahoensis; assembly: GCA_024509875.1. Taxonomy (NCBI): domain Eukaryota; kingdom Metazoa; phylum Mollusca; class Gastropoda; order Stylommatophora; family Oreohelicidae; genus Oreohelix; species Oreohelix idahoensis. The sequence goes on from JAMPIV010018963.1 coordinate 607,288, forward strand.
GACTTCACTCAACAAGGTCCAGCTTGATGAGATAGGGTTTGGGTGGGGGGGGGGGGGGGGGGGACCAGTTCCCTGCCTTTGGCTTCTGTAGCTCAAAAGCAGAGTCAAACAGGAATTTACAGCTGGATCTACTGGATTGTCACTCTACAAAGTTTGGATCCCGGAACCTGACAACTTTACCGCGAGAGATACGAGATCTAACCACGCAGCCAGTCAGGCGCTCTCGTCGAGGGAATCAGGCTAAAATTGAAATACAACGAGACTGGGAAATCTGGGTTTTAAAAAAAAGTCACTTAGTGACCCTGTAAGAAAAAAGTCACTTAGTGACCCTGTAAGACAAAAATCACTTAGTGACCCTTGTCGTGAATTATTCTAATCCCCATATATAAATTAAAACGTAAATGCAAAGCCTAACAAATAAATTTAATAAAAGGAAAGAAGAATGGTAAAGAACAGTGCTGTCACAATGACTGTACTCGAAATCCCCCTTGTTTTCTACTTCGTCTGCAAATTGTAACGCTTTCACGTTGATAGTAAAAGCCTACTGTATTATTACCCGCTTTCTTCAATGAAACGTGTACTGTATTTCTTGGAAAAACCTTGAGATACGCAAGCTGATCAATGACCTAAATTTAATATTTCATTCATTCCATTTTATACACGGCGTAACTAAAAGACAGATGGACTAAAGGATAGAGAGAAGGGAGAGGCAGAAAGCAGGGACACCTGCAACACTAAACACGCGTCGCGCGATACACAATTGCTGCCATCACGCGTGTAAGGCCACATGCACTAACTTTATTTCAAATCGACAGTGATAAAATTCACTACCCATACCAGAGTTAGGTTTTTAAATCCTGAAAAACGCTTATTGGGAATTATGACATTATACCGGTTTACGTTTGAAAACATGACAGTACCCAGACACCCTCAAGTTTGGAAGTGAGAAGGTAGTTTTTGATACGTGAAACGTGTTTGAAAAAATTAAAACATTATCTTACGGAATATAGCCTACCATGTTAACTCCTATTTGATTGAGGCGCAACACTTTGAAAGACCATAAACACGATTGGTCGGACTATAGAAATTGAGGATACTTTATCTTGAGTGTTAATCAGGGGATACGTGAGAAAGGGGCAGTTAGGTTACTTTTTGTGCTGTGAACGGTAAAGATGTGTAGACATCAATGTTTGACGTGTAGAAATGCATCGAATATACTCAATTCATGAGCGTCTTGTGTACATTGTAAACATCTTGTAATAAACACGCACTTAATATTACAAGTGTGACAGGGAACTTAACACGTATCTTAGAGCGTCTGTTTCAAAGCCCCGGAGTGGGCGTGGTCTATCTGTATCGAGAACTTGTGCATAGACTATCACCCTACAGTGCCCAAATTTGCCTGTTTTTATGGTACTAATGTAAACATACGTTGAGCACCTGGGACATATTTTTTATAAAATAAAAGCCTTGGTACCATACACCAATCGGAGTTGTGCTATTTCATTGCCAGTCCAACGAAACTGTTTATTATTATTTTCCATGAATTGTGGTAAGCTTGAAATATTCAATATTTTTAAATGAAAATTGAATGTAAATTGATAAATTATGTCTGTATATATGTGTGTGGTTCAGTAGCGAACATGATGTAAAGCCTATAGTGCTCCAGCCTGAACAGAAGGTGTCGGAGGAAAGTAAAACTGCATGGAATGGCCAAACAGTACACTGACACCTAGATTATTAACTAGAAAGAAATAATGCTGGAATTGCAGAGGCGTAGTAACCATTAGGGAGGGAAATACTGGTATAAAGTATTTCAGATGAAGCTGACAGTTGGCCTAACGCTCTGAACTCAATGTTTGTGATGTATTGTGCTCAGTGTAGAAATGGAGTATAAATTAGTTCTGACGTAGAAGGTACAACCTTCTTGTTTCAGGGACCGTGGTCTTAAAGTTATTGAGCAGCACCTGGTCAGAGCTTTGCTGAAGCCAGAGGTGGACAGCATACTCCTTGGTCCATATAGCAACCAGTGGGGTGCTCCAGAACTCATTAAAGTAATCGAGCAGAGGAGTCTTTTACTGCAGTCATCACGCAAGATAAGAGAGTGTGGCCATGGAGCTCAACATTATGTACCCCCATCTTAAAATGACATTATAAACTAAAATTAAGAGGGGAATTTAATTGTTTTAATACCAGGAACTGAGAACATCTCCAATACTAGTTCCAATAGAAACAAACTATTGAAGTCATGATGACAAATACCAACAGAGCTTGAACAAAACAAAACCAGTATTACCTCATATTACCACTACACAACTGACACACATAGGATACCATTAATAATATATGTCACTACAAGAATCATATTAATAAATTCTGTACATATAACTTGTAATTAAAATTGATGGTGATTCCTGGTTCCCTTTGTATTTGAATCAGGACACATATACATTCATGACAGCACTGAATACATATTGTTATTTGAAAAGTTATCAGTGACTCCTTTAAGATATCCTCTTAGAGTGTTATATGTATGTGAGTGTCACAGTGTTGTCAAGTGTGGTGGAATAAATTAAATTGTTTATCTGTCTGTTGTTGTTATGACTTACACTTCATCATACACATACCCTAGACATATAACGTAGTCATCACACTATTCCAGAATAATTCTGACTGAGGTATACATATGTGGCAGTAAGTAAGGTTATCTATAATACACTACTCTTATTAGATATAGATACCTTCACAGCTGATCTCAGTCAGTACAATAAGTCCCCTATAAATATTTATAACATCCCACTTTACCACAACCCTGTAAGAAAAAAGTCACTTAGTGACCCTGTAAGAAAAAAGTCACTTAGTGACCCTGTAAGACAAAAATCACTAAGTGACCCTGTAAGACAAAAGTCACTTAGTGACCCTGTAAGAAAAAGTCACTTAGTGACCCTGTAAGACAAAAGTCACTTAGTGACCCTGTAAGAAAAAAGTCACTTAGTGACCCTGTAAGAAAAAAGTCACTTAGTGACCCTGTAAGAAAAAAGTCACTTAGAACCATTGGAAGTGGGGCAAACGTGTTGTCCCACACGCCAGCAGGAAGAATTAATGCATGTGTGCGCATAAGTGGATTATCTGATTGTATTACTAAAAGTACACCATGTTAACCTATTGGCCTTCACTTACGACAGTTCTGCCAGCAATTCCAAAATCATTTCTCATTAAATGGCCAACAAGTTTCATTTGTTGATTCTGTGTGTGTAAGTTGTTTTCTTTATCTGTGTTGTCTGTTTGTCCTTAATTTTCCAGGGACCACACTTTTGTTATCAATTTTTTTCCCGCGACAAGGAATCATGAATGCTCTTATCAGGGGCGGATTGCATGGGAGGTCAATCGGGCAGTGCGTGAGGGCCCATGGAGGTGGCGGGGGGGGGGGGGCGCAGGGTGGGAAGAGAGAACCAGTAATCAGTGTCGGATGAGGGGTTAGGGACCAATGACTCTTAATGCTCGGGGGCCCAGAACACTGTCATTCCGCCCCTGGTTCTTATGATGAACCACATTTCAGGTGCTCCAACTTTCTTCACACGCATCTAGTACAGTCGGGGCCTACCAGGAGAGGGGTGCAAGCAAGGCCGTTTGGCATGGGCTTCACCTTACAGGGGGCCCCACCTCGCGGCCTCACATCAAATGGGGCCTCTTCTTACAGGGGGCTCACCTCACCTCGCATGGGGCCTCAACTCACATGGGGCCTAACCTCACAGGGGGGCCTGACCTAACAGGTTGCTTCACCTCAGAGGGAGCCTCACCTTACATTTGTCCTCATTTCATATGGGCCTCATCTCATAGAGGACCTCAACTCAGCCTTTATTTAACACGCCTTCCTTTTTTTAAAATATTTTTACCCCTGTTCCCAAAAATGAGGGGGGCCTCACCGTGTGAAATGGTCCGGCCTCATCTGAGCTCTTAGGAGGGGGGGTGGGGAAAGGGGGGGGAAGCCTGGGCACACTATATAATATATTTTCAACTTGAATGCAATTTCTGCGACAGATTACTCAAACTCACTGCCATCTCTGTTCCTGGTTCTCATAACTTTCGTTCTTCATTTTTCTATCTTAACGTCTTTTTTTTTTTCACATGTAAATTACAAACTCATGCCATCGTACTCTCTAAAACGTGTGACTTCACCATAATTACGAAGGTCTTCTCATTAAATAGTCAACTTAATTTGCCCATGTCTGGTGAAATACTGTTTTTATATTTCAGTTTGACTCAGAGGCGTCCTTAAAGTATTTAGCACCCTGTGCGGATCCTATTTTGCCCCCCCCCCCCCCTTTTTTTTCCCCCATAATCAAACACATTATCAAGTATATTTTTCAACAGTAAGTACTATTTTAATCAATCAAAGAGGTTCGTAGCTTTCACTGAACAATCAAATGGGTTCGTAGCTTTCACCTAACAATCAAAAGGGCCCATGGCACAAAGAAAGGTTAAGAATCCCTGTCATGGAATATGAAACCCGATAACCATCTTAACTGAACGAAACCAGGGAGGAGTGGAGAAGTAAGTAAAAGCGAGACAGGAAGGTCTCACTGACCTTGTGTTCCTCCCATCATCCCACTTAGAAAGGGTTTCTCGTCACAGAATGCCATAGGAATGTGGTTCTCAAACCTACAGTAATCACGTATCCCTTATCAGAGTTTAGTGTTACCGGCATACCCCGTTCGGGTAAGATAATTTGAGAGTAGTTTTATACGCGTGAATACGGAAATCTGCGAATACGGAACCATTGACCCTATGGGAAAAAGGGGGTTACGTTCCTGTGGGACCCTGTTCACCATACACTTTTGCTACTGATCACCATAAACTCATTATTTCATGTACCCTTCTTGTAAATACAGCTTATTTATTATACTGTGCATTTTATAAATGTATTTTATACGTAAGGCAGAGGTCAACTCTCCCATATTTGGTAATAAGATGTTCGATTCCCTTGTGTACAAACTTACAGACAGATCGGTAAACTCATACAACAGCGTGTTCAAAATGTAACCATCATTACTTTATCAGAAAGTACTCTTGGCATAACAAGTAGGACAGGAAACGCTTATGGCATAAATTTCCGCCGCATACTCGAGATCTTGTGCTAATCTTAGCCAAGCTGTGCCACTCCCTTGCGACTGCGAGTAATTATCTCAGCAAATCTGGGTAGCGTCAAGCAAATGTGATTATTATCACCTACAGGGAGTGTCAAGCAATTCGACAATACTCAGATACCTGCTACTTAGCAGAAAAATAACGAAGAAAGAAAGACAGAAAGAAAAGTGCGACAATTGAAAGCACATAATAACAAAACAGTACCACAAATGTACCGATACTGCTGGAGTGAAACAAACATCGATTAGGGCCGCCCCGTTTTGTCACAAGAAGGATGGGGCACGTCTCATAGAAAGAGGAAAAACCAAAAAAAAAAAAAAGGTCTTAGAAAACCGAGGAATGAAAAGACATTTAATGAAGGAAATCATAATTTAACAGCTGAAATATTTTGGTCATTGTCGTAATTTGAATATGTATAAACAACACGGTCATATTTTCCGCGCTCAATCTAGGATAAATGGTCCAAAAATAATAGCCAATCAGGACGCTTCTTCTCTAGTGTCTATAAAGGAACCTTGTTGTGTTGAACAGAAAGGACCTATTCTGTGTAAATTTTGTGAAGGAGTTATTTTATTTCTTAAAGAATAGCGATATAGATAAGGAAATAACTAACTATTATAACATCTGATATATTACTTAATGCTTAGGTACAAAGACGGCCTCTATAAAGTAATTCATTATCAGAGAACAATTGGTTTTAGTGATATCTCTACATCAGGGTGGTTCCCGATTTAATTACTTAAAAATTGCAAAGATTAAAATGCCATGTAATAACTAAACAATAAAGATATAGAAAGGTAGAGATAAATTAGCAGATTTAATTATCACTTTGGATAATTAAAATCGGTCCAATAAAATATTTAAACTTAGTCAAATTATACTAGCTGGGCTGAAAAGCGTTTAAAGTAAAATTCTTTAAAATACTTTTATACTGTGCTCCGATTGGCCGGACACAGCTCTATATATAGAACGGGGTCTTACGGATTTTCCGCCACTAAATTTGAAACTTACACCGAGCTGCATGAATCTATCACACGGTACTGCAAAGTCTTTTGCCATTCTGACCTGAAAGCAGATCTAGATTCGTTTGAAGGCCTGTTCAGCTTGTGTGTATTATTGCCTGATGGTAAGAAAGATATATATGTATATATTGTTAATAATTAGCCTGTGTATACCCACTTGTGTGTTCGGTGCTGTGTGGAAAGAGAAAATACAGGACTAATGTGTTGTGTCATACTGGCCTACTTGTAAACGTGTGTAGTTTTAAAAGACGACAGGCCAGAACTGGAAACAATATAAGATATTTGCAAATTATGGCACAAGTGCGAATGTAAATCTGTTAGGGTAATTGAATGAGTATTTTCGTCTGGAATTGCACATTGTTCACGCACATATGATAGGAGTACAGGAATTATTGTCATTTACTATTGTGTACTTAACCAAATCATCGTACGGAAGACAATCAGGGGATAAGGACTCTATCATAGAATAAGTACAGAAAAAGAATAATCACAAGGAACTGGCGGTAGGCAAAGAAGTTATATGTCCTGTGCACACTGTTAGCACAATGACTGAAAGAGGGTAAGATGTGGTGTTGTGTGTGTGTGAGTAAACTGATGCAGAAACCTACATGGAATGCGGTTATCCTTTAATTCCAGGTTCTGTCTCAATATTATGAAGTAATCACCTGCCATTGTTGAGGAAGTCTTTGGGTGACTAGAGTTCTACCTAAAACAAGAGCTACGCCCTGCTTCCAAGCCTGGAGCTACCGGTTGGGTGGTCCAGGAGTTGTGAGGGAAATTCTAAGTCGAAAGTTAAGTGGAATGTAAATTCCACATTAGCTGCACCATCAGGACAAGAAATAGAATACGCGGGAGATTCATTGCAGCCGTCCTTTGATGTGGTTTTTGGCAGCTGATGGTGATAACTGGTCACGCCCTCTATTTTCTCATTATCTCGAAATTTCTTCACAGTTGACACATCTCTGGTTGTTCTGCCTCTTTACATTTTTAACACTCGTATATTAATTTAACTTAATATATTTAACTGAGGTATCTGAGGAAGGTGGTTGCAGTAACAAGAAGAGACATGGTACGCAACCAGACGATACGTCAAGGCCTTAAATCCTACCCCCTGCAGACCCAAGTAGAACAGTCCCAATTAAGATGGTTTGGCCATGTCTGCAGAATGGGAGAAGATCGGATACCACGACAAGCATGGGAAACAAAGAGCCAAGGATCCAGACCCCGAGGACGACCCAGAGTCCGCTGGGAGGACAACATTAGACAATCTTTGAAGGACCGAGCACTAGAATGGAACCAGGCCAGGAGGAAGACAGCCGATAGGATAGTCTGGCGCTCTCTCTTCCAAACCTCTACACCTCACGGTAGAAGGGGAACGACTAAGTAAGTAAGTATATTTAACACTAGGCCTTATGTATGGGGCCTTATGTATGGGCCGCTTAGTTCTTTGAGACTTCTGAAATGACACAGAAAGAGTAGCAGTTCTGAACCCCTAGGCATATGGTAACAGGCAACCCATATGAGGTTGTGTATGAGGTTGTATATGAGGTTGGCAATATCATCATGTGAAGCAAATTGCTACAGAATTGCAAATTGCACGAACTGAACCGTCAGGGGGACCGAAGACGCAGCAACAGAGATAAATGCAGTCAGCGACCCATAGCTAGACTGCTTGCGTCAGGGTCAGCGAACCAGAGCTGACCAAGACACTACTCCACCTCCAAGTGGTGGTCCTGGAAACAGGCTGCATCACTGCAGTCTGGCTGAGAGAGTAGGGATCGGAGAGGGAAGGCTAACCCGGTCCCAAAAAATGCCATGCTGAAACCGGATGTGTCGGGCCGAAACGCGCAAATATCGCAGCTTTGCTGTAAACGACGACACAACGTAACAATCGTCCTTTTCAGGACGAACAAGGAAGAAGAACAGTCAGGCAGCCGTGCAATGCCCGAAAGCCCACAACAGTTTTTCACTATTATCCATCTAGCTGAATCAATTGGATGCAGGGCAGAAATGTAAAAATAAGAAAAAGGCGATAATGCTCATTTCTACGCTGAAGGAATAAAGATTTCGCTCGTTCGTTCGTCAGGGACAAATGATTCTTATTTCCCGGGGGCGAGAACACAGTCTGCTACTGACAGATACCAAACTGCCAACAACATATGAATGACTTGGTGCAGCCTTCCTACTAGAGGCCCGCTTGTTCTATTAGGAGAAAAAATTGAAACGATGATGATGATAGATCTTACGTAGAAATGGCAACATTATTTTTTAATAGAAATTGTTAGTTAAACAAAAAACCGAAATTTGTTACAGGAAATTTATGCACGGCTGCGTAAGCGGTTTGAAGTTGGCCAGGAAGGGGGCATACTGACCTGTTAACTTCCAAACACGATATAGAATTATGTAACACAGTTATGCCGAAAAAAAATTGCAGTTTCTTGTTGTTTTATTGCTTTCTGGGTTAGAAAGTATGCTTGTAGGGCAGTGTTTTATCAAAGTGGGATACAAGTATAAAGTGTTTGGTTCCTCGTGGGTACATGGCAGAAACTTTTGTTTATATTTTTACATTAGCCACTGTATCATACAATTTTTTTTTATAGAAAACAATCTAATATCCGATGTATGAGTTTCGGGGAAATAAATGTTGATTTTTCTTACTTTACATTATATATTTAATATAAATAATATATATATATATAGATAGAAATTATATAAAAATAATATATATCAAATAAATATATTTTATAAATATATATGAACATATGTATTTATTACAAAGGAAATCAGTGTATTTTTTTTTTTTTTTTGCGTGTCATAATTATAAATAATATATAAATATAAATATCTGTATAACCCCCCATATGGGACGGGTTCCGCTAAAATATATATATGTATAATATGTATATATAATATAATATATAAATATATATATATATATAAATATATACATATAATATAAATATATAAATATTATATATATTATAATTATATAATTCTTTGGTAAAAATGTATATGTTATATATATATATATATATATATATATATATATATATATATATATATATATATATATATATATATATATATATATATATATATAATAGTCTATCCTCGCTATTCGCGCGTTCTGTATTCGCTCATTCGCGCGAGATAAAGTATAACCTATGTTTTGCTATTCGCAGGCACCTCGCGAGTATTCGCGGACATGCGCAGTAGCCAAAAAACTTTGAGACGCCTACCGTGCAGCAAGGGGAGGCTGGCTCCTTGTTCTCGCAGCTTTCGCTGTGTTTACACGCGTCTTCGATGAGCATCTTTTCATCCACCTTTTTTTGCAGTTTTACGCTGTTTTTGATTATTTTTTGGAAATTAATAATGGCATCCAAGCGTAGTTCAAGTGTGCTAGCGAGTGTGCCTATGGCAATAAGGCTGTGATGAGCTTCGGGGATAAAATACGTGGGTTAGATAAACTTCTTTCTGGAATGTCTGTATGAAATTTTCTTTATTTTTTAATTTTAAATGTTCTGTGTAAATGTTGTCAATGTTTGTTTTCCAGGAATTTTGTGATAATGTGTGTGTGTTTGTGTGTGTTTGCGTGTGGATTTGCGAATGAGTAGTGACAGTGTGAGGGAATGGGTGAGTGCATGAGCATTGTTACATCAAAAGATTGTACATACTGTACTATTACAAAGAAAACAGTGTATTTTTTTTTTTTTTTTTTTGCGTTCGCCCGCTAATACTCGAGGCGAAATCTCAGGTTATTATTTTATGTCTAACCTGACATTGATTTTACGTGAGTATCCCTTTATTTCTTGTACAGAGACAGGTGTCCCTCGCCATTCAGGCAAATACTCGCCGATTTCGGAGGTACCCATTGCAGCTGGGTCGGCTCAGGAGCCGCCAGTCCCTGGTCGACGACACTCCTTCAAATGTTCTTCAAATTATCCGATGTGGGAATATTTTTTAATTATCCCATAACCCGCCTGTTTGAATATGATTGCAGTTTTTTTATAGCTCTGTTGAGGCTTGTTTTAGTGAATATGGAAGGTTATTCTTATCGAACATCGTGCAATTGATGTTGTAGCAAATGTCGTAATGGTGGTGCAAGAACTTGAACCATAAAGTGACTTCTCAACTTCTTGATATTTCGGTCCACATAAATGACGTAATTTATTTGATGAATTATACAAAATGTTCATGGTAAAACATTCAATACATGAGTAATTTGAAAGCTCCTACAGTCCTCCTTGGAACATCACATATATGGAATACTTACTATGCAGTGCCATCACGGTTATCACTGAAGTATCGGAAACCAGATATGGAGCTAATATAATCAAATTGCGATTGCAATACTTCTCTGAACAAATATTTCCTCGAACTCAATCCTTCTGTTCGGAATCTTTATATAATATCAGTAGCGACTTTCGTACAATATACAGCCACGTAGAAGAATAGATAATCTTCAAAATTAAGGAGCAACAGCTTCGACGTCCTTCTTGGACGAAATCCACAAACGAAAGGCCCCTTCTAACGGTTTGCATAAATTATGTTAAGCACCAAAACCACGTCATCATATACAAGTGACGTCAGACTAATATCGCGTTCATTTAACATTTATATAAGTGCAAAATACATCATGCTGGCCACGAATAGAACTGTTAGCGCGTGGATTTTTTTTTTTTTTTTTTTCCTTAACCAGCGGCACTTGGGCTTTCAGCCCTTCGGCCCAATGACATGTCATTGCGAGGCTGGGGAACCTGAGGACTTTCCTTCCAACCCGGTCAGGAGCTTCGCTCCTTCCCATCCACAGAGGGTTTATCACAGGAGCCGTTCAGGCTATTCAGTCAAATTTCCGGCCGTAAACATTTCTTCAAACGCCGACGCCCGGGTTTGAACCATGAACACCTGGTCGCCAGTACAACGCCGAAGCCATTACACCAGCGCGGCTCCAGCGCGTGGATTAACTGATAACAGAACTAAACATGGTCAACACGTAAAATACATGATAAATCATCTTTAACAAGCTCATAACAAACGAAGGTGTGGGAAGGCAGGGAATATAATCTGACCATTTTCTCAAGCTATTTCTCTTGAGAAATCGCTAGCCAAGACACCTGTCTGCTACAGTGAAGAATTAGAATTCAGAATTCCTTCTTAAAATACCGGACACTTTTTATTGGAGTATTTATCAGGACTTACAATATAGCCCAGGAAATCCAGGAATAAGGAAACCGGGACTGAGGAAACTGAAGTACCACACACGAAGTCAGAGAGGGCTCTTATTAAATTAACGACACCCCAGACGCGTGTAAGAGGCCGATTCAAGTCTCTTTTATTCATTTGAGCAAAAATGTATGTGAGCCAGGATTGGCGTAAGATGTGATTTACATTTCATATTTTATTACTAACATGTGAACTTATATATATATATATATATATATATATATATATATATATATATACTATATATATATATATATAATATATATATATATAATATATATATATACAGTAGAACTCCATTTATCCGAACCCCATGGGACCAAGCATCGTTCGGATAATCAAATGTTCGGATAATTGGATTACATAATGTATCGAGTACATGTACACATATTTCTAAAAATAATTAACAATCACAAGGAAAATACACTATAAAACATATTTACTTGTACTGTAATAATAATACCCACACTGTATTAGATCACTGTATCACCAAAATCTTTCATTACAATGCAGTGCATGTACTACTTGTATTAATTTTTTTTGTTAAGAAAGAGAAATGTTTTTAAAACAACATTACAAACAATTCAAAACCAGGCGCAACTTACGAATACATGTACTTGCACAGATGTAACCCACTATTTAAAATAATGAGGAATCCTCTTTTGCACCAAACTGGATAGTCTGTTTTTGGCTGCTAAGTCCCGCATTCTCTTCAACAGCAGAAGCTGTGTAGGACAGCTGTCATCTTCTTGCTCGTACCAAGCCATCGCAGTTTCTAGTGCTATAAAGGCCTCTTCAGGACTTGGTCGACGTTTTGGGTTTTCTTCATAATCTACAAGTACATCATGTACTTCTGAGGAGTCTTCATCATCGGTCACTACATGTATTTGGTTTTCTTCTTGCACAAAAGACAAAATTTCTTCGTCATTCAAAAACTGAAAACCAGAATCATTATCATCTTCTAGCCACATGTGTGCATCATCTTTGTTACAGTCCGAAAATCCGGGCATTGCTTGAAACAGTTCCACAACTTCATTTATACAATCATCATTTGTGTCCACTGCAGTAGTTTCATTTCCTCCTTTTTTCCCAAGCAATCTATTCCAAGCCTTGTTGAGATTATCTTGTGACAGGGTGGTCCAAGCATCAGCTTACATATAGCAGCAGTCTTTGAGATTAAGCTTTTTTTGAAAACGCCACCACACTTTCTTCATCTTCAGCCAACAATAAACGACGCAGGACTTCCTTCTTGTACATCTTTTTAAGCTTTGCTATAACACCCTGATCCATTGGTTGAATCAGTGCTGTTACATTGGGAAGCAGAAAAATTACTTTAAAATTTGCATCAACTGCATTCAATGTATCCGTCTCTGGATGAGATGGTGCATTGTCCAGTAGAAGAATTACTTTTTCCAGTTTTCTTTTCTTGTTTCTTTCAACCTCTTCACATTTGGGATGAACTGATTTGTATACCAATCAAGAAATATTTCACTATTCATCCAAGCACTCTTCTGTGCTTTGTAGCACAATGGGAGACATGTCACATTCTTTAAACAACGTGTTTTTTTGGCTTTGCCGATCATTAGCACCGGTAAACGATGACTTCCACTGGCATTCGCGGCTACCAAAATTGTTACTCTCTCTTTGCACTTTTTAAACCCAGGGGCAGCTGCTTCGCGCTGAGATGCAAGTGATTTTTGAGGCAATGATTTCCAGTATAAGCCAGTCTCATCGGCATTATACACATCATCGAGTAAATAACCTTCTTCTTCCAAAAAAGCCCAGAATGTTTCTTTAAAATTTTCAGCGGCAGTTGCATCGCTAGATGAAGATTCCCCTTGAATCTCCAATTCTCGTATGCCATGACGAGATTTAAAGTTTCTTAACCATCCCTGGCTAGCCTTAAAGTCAGGAGGACCGTCAAGTTGACTGTTGAACTGAAGTGCCTTTTCACACAATAGAGAGCCAGAGATAGGTTCCCCTTTGCTTCTTCTTTGCACAAACCATATATACAAAGCCTCTTCCAATTTCAAATCTTTTCGCATTTCTCATGGTTTTATGTTTCTTCGACCCATTTTCACTATCCAATTTCGATGCAAAACTCATAATTTTATCCTTGTTACTTTTGATGTCAGAGACGGTAGCTTTCTCAACATTGAAAATCCTCGCAAATGAAGACACAGTTTCACCTTTTCCTAGTCTCTTGATAATTTCTGTTTTCGTTTCAATTGACAAAACATTGCGGTTCCTTTTATATGCTTTAGGCCTACTGGAAGATGCCAGGTCGCACAGAGAAATACGTGTACACCAAAATTATTCTGCTGTAGTAGCAGACACAATTATTTTAAGTTGAACTGTCTGTTTAGCCAGTGTTCTGCCTAGAACTCACACGTACACTGGATTGGTAAACCAGATATTAACGGACTTTATGATCTAACTGACTTCATGTACGTAAGCGACCGTCCATTAGCCCATCTCATTGTCTACAAATTGTTCGCACACATTTGAAGCTTGCCGCATCAAAAGATTCAGAACTGTAGTCTAACGTGACTGGTGGCGTCAGATTTTTTTTTTCTGGAAAAAGTGTTCGGATAATTGGATGTTCGGATAATTGGGGTTCGGATAAATGGAGTTCTACTGTATATATTACCATGTGAATTTTAATATGTGAAACTTGCTTGTGGATGTCAAAGTCATTTGAGGCTGGCAACCTCAGCGTATAGAATGATGATTCATGAACCACGACTGCACGGGCTGGTGATTGCTTTATTGATAGTCTCGTAAAGATAACTAAAAGCATAAAGTAGTTCCAGGTTCCCTATGGAGCATGTAGGGAAAGACGAAAGAAATGATGTACATTCTAAGTATAATACTTACATTTTTAAAGCAGTGTAAATGTCCCTATAAACATAGTCACTTTAAAATTAATGTAAGTTTTCAAGCTTAAACCAGAGTAAATGTCTATGTGAAAATATTCATTTTAAAGTAATGGAAGTTTCAAACTTTTCAATCAGTGTAAAACATAAATTAAAACATATTCAAATTATTTTGTGAACACTTTTCAATCAGTGGAGATGTTTATGTATTAACCTTTTCATTTAAATATAAAGTAACTATGAAAGCTATTCTATTTAAATGTAAAGAAAGTTTTATCCCGAGGGATTAAATTTAATTCTCATCGAGGGTAAAGTGTGAGCTAATTGGGATGGTGGTATGGGAAGATAGGAACCCATAACTATGGGGTGGAAAATGCTATACTCAGAAGAGCGTTTTGTTCTATTCTTTTACCATAGTTATTGGTGGTACCAGCAGAAAGTACTATCTCTGGAACAAGAAGGGAACCGTGGCCTAAGCTTTAAGACAAAGGACCCACGTGGTAGACTCTCCTTGCCATTTCTGGAAAACGAGCAACCCCCGACAACCTTGATCAGAGACGATCGTGAGCAGAGTGAAAAGAACCAACCCATAAGAAGGAGCAGAACCGTCATTGGCAGCTAAGTTCAAATATATGCTGTCACTTGAACTTCTTGTAACACTTCACAATCCTTAAAGACCATGATGATAACTTTTCTTGATCCATAACTATTCAAATTATTTTTCAACTGTTAAAACCTAAAGTGATTATTAAATTTTGTTATTTGTAATGTTACAAATTTAAGTTCGATTTACTTACTTACTTAGTCGTTCACCTTCTACCGTGGGGTGTAGAGGTTTGAACGAGAGAGCGCCAGACTATCCTATCGGCTGTCTTCCTCCTGGCCTGGTTCCATTCTAGTCCTCGGTCCTTCAAAGATTGTCTAATGTTGTCCTCCCAGTGGACTCTGGGTCGTCCTGAGGGTCTGGATCCCTTGCTCTTTGTTTCCCATGCTTGTCGTGGTAGCCGATCTTCTCCAATTCTGCAGACATGGCCAAACCATCTTAGTTGGGACTGTTCTACTTGGGTCTGCAGGGCGTGGGATTTTATGCCTTGACGTATCGTCTGGTTGTGGACCATGTCTCTTCTTGTTAACTTCGACTTAATCATTTTAAAGTTACTGCATGTTTGTCTCAGTCAAATTACTACACACACTCTAAACAGAGCTATACTAGAATAATAGAATTCCACTGAGTAAATCAGGGGTGGGGGCTTAAACGAGCTGAACTTAAGAAGTGCTTAAATCCTTCACAAAAGCGTCGGCAGAATTATAGAGTTAACATACTCAGACAAAGCCGTATTGGTCTCGCTTATTCTGAATATCTTGTGAATACTCCCTTTGTAATAGAAGTGTCATCACCCTTCTATCTACATCTCTGCGAAAAGTGATCTTGTGAGAAGGTAGATACCTTTGAAGCCCATATTAGATACTCTTGAGTTTTGGCCACTGTTGGACCACTACTGCAAAGCAGAGGTGGCAATACCGTCACACTTCTTAACTCTACATCTCAAAAGCCTCAACTCTTTCCTACAGCTGCTTGTTCATTGCCCATGTTCCTAAACCATACATTGATTATTCTCAGTTTGAATTTGTCGGTTAATTATTTAGATGTTCGTAACTGTCTCATGTTGTTAAATGTAGCTTTAACCATTCCTATTCTTTTCTTGATTTCTGTTTCGCATTTGCCATTTTTTGTTACTATAGGACCGAGATATGAGAAACTCTTGACAACTTTTTATTAACTCTTAAAGAACAATTGATAAGTGTTTTTCATTAACTCTTATAGGACAACTGATCTGTGTTTTTCATTAACTCTTATAGGACAATTGATCAGTGTTTTTCATTAACTCTTATAGGACAATTGATCTGTGTTTTTCATTAACTCTTATAGAACAATTGATCAGTGTTTTTCATTAACTCTAATAGGACAACTGATCTGTGTTTTTCATTAACTCTTATAGGACAATTGATCAGTGTTTTTCATTAACTCTTATAGGACAATTGATCAGTGTTTTTCATTAACTCTTAAAGGACAATTGATCAGTGTTTTTTATTAACTCTTAAAGGACAATTGATCAGTGTTTTTTATTAACTCTTAAAGGACAACTGATCAGTGTTTTTCTTCTTCTTCTTCTTCCGTCCTTAGCCAACGACCGGCAAAGCAGTCAGTGGCCATTACGCCTAGTGGCGTCTTAAGGGCAACAGCGAATGGATTTTCTTTGCCGTTGTTCCCATCACGCCTATTGATCAGTGTTTTTTATTAACTCTTAAAGGACAATTGATCAGTGTTTTTTATTAACTCTTATAGGACAATTGATCAGTGTTTTTTTATTAACTCTTAAAGGACAATTGATCAGTGTTTTTCATTAACTCTTAAAGGACAATTGATCAGTGTTTTTTATTAACTCTTATAGGACAATTGATCAGTGTTTTTCATTAACTCTTAAAGGACAATTGATCAGTGTTTTTTATTAACTCTTAAAGGACAATTGATCAGTGTTTTTTATTAACTCTTAAAGGACAATTGATCAGTGTTTTTCATTAACTCTTATAGGACAATTGATCAGTGTTTTTCATTAACTCTTAAAGGACAATTGATCAGTGTTTTTCATTAACTCTTAAAGGACAATTGATCAGTGTTTTTCATTAACTCTTAAAGGACAATTGATCAGTGTTTTTCATTAACTCTTATAGGACAATTGATCAGTGTTTTTTATTAACTCTTATAGGACAATTGATCAGTGTTTTTCATTAACTCTTAAAGGACAATTGATCAGTGTTTTTCATTAACTCTTAAAGGACAATTGATCAGTTTTTTTCATTAACTCTTAAAGGACAATTGATCAGTGTTTTTCATTAACTCTTAAAGGACAACTGATCAGTGCTTTTCATTAACTCATAAAGGACAATTGATCAGTGTTTTCCATTAACTCTTATAGGACAATTGATCAGTGTTTTTCATTAACTCTTAAAGGACAATTGATCAGTGTTTTTCATTAACTCTTAAAGGACAATTGATCAGTGTTTTTCATTAACTCTTAAAGGACAATTGATCAGTGTTTTTCATTAACTCTTAAAGGACAATTGATCAGTGTTTTTCATTAACTCTTATAGGACAATTGATCAGTGTTTTTCATTAACTCTTAAAGGACAATTGATCAGTGTTTTTCATTAACTCTTATAGGACAATTGATCAGTGTTTTTCATTAACTCTTAAAGGACAAGTGATCAGTGTTTTTTATTATCATTATTTTCCTTTTCCCTCCTTCTGGAGCATGGAACCACCACCACTACAGCTGGTCCCATTACAGTAAGCCTGCACCAACCAGTCACACGCTCTTGTAGTGGTAGTTTCGTGGCAATTTGTTTTACATAACTGATGTTACCAGTCCCATAACTGATGTTACCAGCCCCATAACTGATGTTACCAGCCCCATAACTGATGTTACCAGCCCCATAACTGATGTTACCAGCCCCATAACTGATGTTACCAGCCCCATAACTGATGTTACCAGCCCCATAACTGATGTTACCAGTCCCATAACTGATGTTACCAGCCCCATAACTGATGTTACCAGCCCCATAACTGATGTTACCAGCCCCATAACTGATGTTACCAGCCCCATAACTGATGTTACCAGTCCCATAACTGATGTTACCAGCCCCATAACTGATGTTACCAGTCCCATAACTGATGTTATCAGCCCCATAACTGATGTTACCAGTCCCATAACTGATGTTACCAGCCCCATAACTGATGTTACCAGTCCCATAACTGATGTTACCAGCCCCATAACTGATGTTACCAGTCCCATAACTGATGTTATAAGTCCCATAACTGATGTTACCAGCCCCATAACTGATGTTACCAGCCCCATAACTGATGTTACCAGCCCCATACACATCCTCATACTAGTCGCCTGGTACGACATGCCTGACGGTGCAGCAGCCCTGTTATTTCTTTGTCTCTTTAAAGAACCTACACGGGCAGACCTGCACTCAGTAGTAGGTGACCCCTTCAGTCATGACTGACTTTTGGAATGTTCCCCTGAGGTGATAGCCTTCAGTCATGACTGACTATGGGAATGTTCCCCTGAGGTGATAGCCTTCAGTCATGACTGACTATGGGAATGTTCCCCTGAGGTGATAGCCTTCAGTCATGACTGACTATGGGAATGTTCCCCTGAGGTGATAGCCTTCAGTCATGACTGACTATGGGAATGTTCCCCTGAGGTGATAGCCTTCAGTCATGACTGACTATGGGAATGTTCCCCTGAGGTGATAGCCTTCAGTCATGACTGACTATGGGAATGTTCCCGTGAGATGATAGCCTTCAACTGTTTATTAGCTTTGTGTTCCTTTCGGCATGTTCTTTCCTATTTGTTGTGACAGCTTCTTTTCGCCTAATCTGAGGTGGCGCAGTAAGGAACAGCGCCACTTGGTGCTATCGGCAGCTTTATCCTTAGAGGTTGCTGGATTTGAGTTCAGTTCCTTCGTGTCTCTTTTGCACACATCTTTGAACCTCAACTGCAGTCGCCCGACTGCTTTTCTGCCATCTGCCAGTTGATGAAAAATTTGGATTAAGTATTTGTTTCTGTTTGTCTCAATTTTATATTTTATTAATCTTCACTCAGTTTCATTTACAACAATATATAACAGTACCATAAATTAAAATAAAAACACCTGAAAAGAACCGACCTTTAAAATTTAAATATATGTGAAAATTCAAGGTAAAGGACAATTTCTTGCGTCAACCCACAACGTTCTTTAAGATTCTTTAAGAGTTAATCAGTAATTCGTCGTTTCCTTCATTTAATTTACTTACTTAGTCGTTACTCTTCCACCCGGAGGTGCAGAATTTAGCCAGAGAGAGTGCCATACTATCCTACCGGCTGTCATCCGTTTGACCTGGTTACGGTTCAGTCCTCGGTCTTTAAGAGATTGATAATGTCCTCCTAACGAACTCTGTGTCGTCCTAGAGGTCTGGATCCCTCGCTCTTGATATTCCATATTTGTTGTGGTAGCCGATTTTCTTCCATTCTGCAGACATGGCCAAAGCACCGTAACTGAGACTGTTCCACTCGGGTCTACAGGGGCTGGCTTTTGAGGCCATGACGTATCGTCTGGTTGCGAACCATGTTCTTTCTTTTTTGCTTCGACCACCTTCCTCAGATACCTCATATCTGAGGTTTGGAGCTGACTTTTGTGGGTTGTAGTCATTGCCCATGACTCTCATCCATAAGTCAAAACTGGGACATAGGTGCAGCGGTATACAGCCATCTTCGTCTTCTTGCCAATATCTTTTGTGTTGTGAAAGCCTCAGCTTATGGTCTGAAAAAATCTCCAAGCTACTACTATTTGGGTAGCCAACTCTACGTTGATGCCTCCCTTCCTGTCTGTTACTGCTCCAATGTATTTAAATTGGCTGACCTGCTAAGGACTTGTTCTCCCAGCATAAAGTGATATCTTTTTCCTTCATATCATTATGATTGTTTTTTTAGGAGCTGCTGATGACCATCCCTCTTGTCTAGCTCTTCCTTCCAGACTTGCAGGTTGGATTGAAGATGTGCCTCTGATTTGGCAATCAGGGCCACATCGTCGGCAAATGTCAGCTCCGAAATACAGACCTGTCTTATCTTTCAGTACCCCACTGAATACTTTCTTGTCCTCTCCTGACATGCTTTGATGATATCGTCCATGAGAAGTATGAAAAGATAAGGTGACAGAATATAACCCTGTCTTACACAGTGGTTGTCCTGAGCTCTTCTGACTTATAGTTTGCCGTCCTCACATAATTTCTGCAAGTCTTGTAGAAGCTCTGTATAACATGGATCGGAGTGTGATGGAATGATTTCTTTCACACAGAAAAAAAATATAAATTTGTGAAGGGGCTGAAGAATTATTGATTAATTATAACTGAACATCCAATTTTATTGTATGCAATAGACTGTATTGAAAATTTATTCTCCGCCTTTTAATGCATATGGTGACAACAATAAAAGGGATTCCTAAAACGTGTTTTTTTATTTTCCTTTATTTGTGTTATAACTTTAAGTCATAACTGAATATTAATTGTTTCGTAACCATTGCAAGCTCCGTCGAATGAAATTCATTTTTGAATAAAATACGCTCTTTTCAAACGTAATTTACAGCTCACAAGAAAGTTGCTCGTCACGTTCGCTAGTTACTTGGCTTCGCGGATGAATTAGTTGTTTGACGGAATACCTTGATTATATCGGCATATCATCGTTCAACAACCGACTCCCACCCCTTTCATATGCGAAACACCGTGTATATTTGAAGTTTGTTATATAACTTGAAGTATTGACATTACTTCCACTTTTTTTCCAGTATTTATAGTTATAATGTTAAATCAGTTCGGCCAATACCAGTCAAACCTTGAAAGATTAAAACGTACCTTGAAAGGGAGCTCCATGCAAAGTTTCAGTTCTTTACGATGAGTGAAACATACAGACATTTAAAGCAAAGATATGTCTCCCGCGACGTTAAATAAAAGTGGTTTAACATTTTTTTAAATGTGAGAAGGGAAAAAGATGTGGAATAAAGAAAAAAAAGATGAAGAATGCTGAGAAAAAAAAAGGATACATAAAAAAAGGATATTGAGTGGCATTTAAGAATTAAAATGGTCTAGAATTCGTAAAAAGGAATTTTAAACGGAAAATATATCTTCCTTGAATCGTGTATAACTGAAAGCTGATCTGTCTCTTTGCGGCTGCCGCTAAGCTGTGTAGTTTTTTTTTCTTTCTTCTTTTTTTAAAAAAAATACCTCCCACACTTGTAATAATCACGTACACCTTAAAAGGATTAAGTCTTACCATCGTAATAATCATAATTTTAATAACACTATTCTAACTTCTGTGGCGTGTATGTATGTATGCATTTATGTCTAGAGTAACAAACTTTTTTCCCATCAAAGTTCCAGTCTGGAAATTACGTAAATGTTGCGCGTTTCTTATCATTGTACTAAATATCACGACGTTTGAAATATTTCCTTTTGCGTCCGTACCAACATTTGTCCCATTTTTCCCCCATCAAAGTTGCAATCATTTGTCATGACGTGTTTTTTCGTGCAGAGAATTAAACATTTAGTTTCCGTCCCTAATTTGTCTGATTCTTGACGCTATTTCTGGAATTCTCACCATAGTTAATTCGGGTGAGTGTTAGTAAAGAATGGAGTTCGTTACAGTTACAGCACTTGAACCGATTTAGTCGCTCAAATCGATCCTCCCTTAAATAATGATTCTCAGATGGATTAATAGAAAGTTTATTGTGAATTTTTTTTTTTTTTTTGTACAAAGGCAAGATTTAAAAAAAAGAGATATCCGTACATTTACAAAACGTTTTGAGATAAATCATCTGTTAATTAATTAGTCAAATTACAGTCCATTTGTTTTTTCACTTCTTCCCATGCCATTTTTTTGACGCGTTACTCCATAGCTTCATAAGCAATGCATGCAGATAAATGACCACAACAGAATTAGTGCCGTACTCAGGGCATACAGCAGAAAAAACACAATATAATTATTTCCCGCCATATGTTGGCTGGTATGCTGCTTGTGTGTGTGTGTATATATATATATATATATATATATATATATATATATATATATATATATATATATATATATATATATATATATATATATATATATATATATATATATATATATATATATATATATATATATATATATATATATATATATATATATATATATATATATATACTGAAGCACATTAAAAACGCACCACCTGTATAATCCAGGAACAGAGTGTGAAATGTAAATATAAGTGTTTACAAGTTTACATATTTGGAATCTTTATTCATTTTCCTATGAATCCATGCTGGTCATTAATTTGTACATTTGATTGTTATGAAATTCATTGCATTCTGTGCAGGCAAGGGAGAAAACCAAAAATGCAACCAATAAAAAAAATTCATTCACACTATCCTCTGTATCTGGTATATCCACCGTGTGCTTGCAAACAAGCTTGGCAGCGGCTCCGCATGGAACGCACAAGTCTCTGAAGGAAATTCCGGGGAATCAAGTCCCATTCACATGTAAGAGCAGCTTCGAGCTGTTGCATATTAGCTGGAGAACCTTGCCTGTAGACTCTGCGTCCAAGCTCGTCCCACAGATGTTCTATAGGGGACATGTCTGGTGATAGGGCATGCCAATCAATCGTCACAATGTTCTGCTGCGTAATGCATGCGGTGTGCGCACGTGCGTTATCCTGCTGGAGAAGCTGCAAGTCTGGATAATTTGTGAACGCAGGAGCAACCAATGCATCCAGAACCTCATGTCGATATGTCACAGCATTAACATTTCCACGGAAGACGTGAAGAGGCAAGCGATGGTGAAAACTGAATCCTCCCCAAATGTGAATACTGCCACCTCCAAATCGGTTGTGCTGACGAACACAGCAATCTGCAAAGCGCTCTCCACACCGTCGCCAAATCCGCATACGTCCATCAGCAGAAGATATGTTGAATCTGCTCTCGTCTGTGAATAGGACAGCATTGCACTGCAGTCTAGTCCATCTGATATGTTGCTCTGCCCATTGCAGGCGCTGCTGACGATGTCTGTGAGTCAAGTTTGGCCCAACATAAGGTCGTCTTGCAGTAAGGCCTGTATCTCTGATTCGTCGTATGACTGTCATTCGAGAGACTTGCCCACGTTACCCACTATTGCTCTTGCTGTTTGACTTGCCGGGAGAGAACGATTCCTTAGGTGACTCAGCACAATATGACGATCTTGCGCAGGGGTTGTAACTCGTGGTTGGCCACTCCGAAGTCTATCCCGGTCACTGCCAGTAGTTCCGTAACGTTCATTGAGACGTACAATAGTGCTGTGGTGGCAATTCATCCTTCTGGCAATGGCCCGCGAGCTCATTCCGGTCTCCAACATACCAATGGCTCATTGGCGGTCGTTTTCAGATAGTCGTGGCATTTCAAGCACATGTACTGGGTGTTTTGTCTCAACGGCCTTTTTATACCGTGTATACTGCCACAACGCGTACACATTTTCAGGGTCATAGCTGTTGGGAATCGTGTTGCACGTGTAACTTTCATTGTTTTCATGTAGTCTGTACGCAAACCCGTAGGTTTAGTCATGCACTTTCCATTCCAGCAGCCATTCGCTCTCTACCTCATGACAAACACGGGGAAAATCCATTCCCACACTTTTTTTTTCCAGCTTCTCGGCATCAGTATATATAATAGTGGTGCGTTTTTAATGTGCTTCAGTATATATAGGACATAATTTCTGGGTCGCTTTCTTGTCCACTACGACCGTATTCTGTGACCTTTGTTGTACTGACTACTTACGTACTTTTCAATGGTCGGCACCTCTTTCCTTCTCTGCTATGTAGCAGATATTTTGTATTTTCAAACATTATTACACTCTTCTGAGTCGTCATGTCTGTTTGGTTACTTGTTCCTCCCTGCTTTGCAAGGAACGGCAGAGATAATAGCAACCGACAACCATGTTGGTTAATCTCGGGTGTGGCCTACATCAGACTACAGATTAACAATAAAATCGCCCAGCTGTCACGTAGGGTTTATATTCATTTAATTTCCTACATCTTCTTCCTATTCTTTCACATAAATTCTCTCTTTTATTATCTCTGTATTTTTTTCCTGTGTATTTTTCATCCATTCGTTTTGCGAATATTATTTTCATATAATTCGCAAACTTTACCTGTTTTCCTTTCTCTTAAACTGAGAATCGCGCTAGGACGATATTACGTAGATGTCAGGGCTGCAGGGCGTCAGAAGGCGTGATAAGTCGGTTCGCTGAACATAGGACGTAGCAAATCGTCTACATTCTCACCGAGCGCGCGAGCTTCTTCTCGGCATAAGTCCCGGTGAGGTGTGATACTTTACATCTGCACCGGTCAGTATCCAGACATTTGGCTGGAAAATCCCAAACTGACACGGCGCTCACTTGGGCCATGGTCAGCTGTAGTGTGAAAACTGCCCTACAATGGAGTCAGGCTGTCTGGGATTTGAAACTGACACGCGTACATCGTGGTCAGTAGGTGACAGTTACGACACGCGTTAAGCGGACGTAAATGTTGGGAGTAGGGGAGATAATTTCGCGTGGCGAAATAGTTTGGGCCCTTTGTCTGATTTTAAGATATTGGCCAAGTTTGAAACTTTAATTTCATTCTCGCTCATAGACTCCACAGTAGATAGGTCGCTCGAAAACAGAATAGCTGTTAGCGTAGATCTCAGTTTGTTTCGGCAATTTGTCGAACTTCTAGACTTCCAGAAATATTTTCAGCATTTTTATTCTTAAGTTGTGCGACTACCTGTAATTCTGTGGTTGAGGTAATTAATATGATAGATATATAGATTTTGTGAGTGTTAAAGTGTTAAATCGCTTAATTCATTTTAATCTATTTCTTTAGCGCAGAAGAGAAATAAAGTGGTAGGCTATTATATTTTCTAAGGAAGCATTCAGTGGAAAGCAGAAGGAAATTTAATTTCTAGCTTATAACGGCAATTGTAGCTATTTATGAATTTAATTTAACTGCTAATACTCAGTCGAGTGTATTTTTCTAAACTAACGTATAAACTCTAGAATCCAGCCTCATGAATGATGACGGGATACGCACGTGTTCCTAATTTATGAGGAATGCTGATTTTTAAATATAACTTACGTCACGGGAAGTTTAAATGATAAGCAAAGCTCTCTGCTTGCAAGTTTAAATGTAAGTTTTAACCAGTACAGATTCTGTTTATTATATTATATGTGTTATTTTTCCTCCACACAGTGAAAGTTTGGGGGTGACCCTAACTTTACCAGCACCTAGTAGTAGTTTCCATACTTGTGAAGAAATAGACAGTCCTTATTTTGAACCACGTGGGTTTTCTCAAGTAACACTGATCTGACGGTGCAAGTTAGACAGAAATACTAATATCCCTATAACGGGTTTTCAAAGACTGTAATGATAAATACTGGACCTTGGAGCCAGCACTTAATTTCTTCTAGAAACTCTATATAATTTGCTGCCTGGTGGCGTGAATATTAACAATCATTTCCCGACTAGATTATATCTTGTGGACAAATCTGTGGTGTGACTAAAGTGAATCCTATACTGAGGGAAGGCACCGACCTGACATTCATCATTTTTTAGAAACCTAAGCTATTGACACTGTGCTCTGCTAACTCCCGCGCCTGGAATAATTGTTAGGTGACTTTATCAGACATTTGAACAAATTTGCATACCCAAGTAGTCGTTCCCGGAGACTCCAAGTTAAATACGTCTTTTGGAACTGGGGACTTCTTGGCAGAAGACTGCATTTTTTTTGAGTCTGTGTGAAAATCTAAAATCAATGTGTTCCAAGAGGCAGCAAGCAAAGTCGTGAGTACAAGTGTGAAAAGCCATGGCGGAATGAATGAGTGTACGCTGGTTTGAGTGATATTTTTCACTATTTTATCTTTGACACCCTGTTGCTGTCCTAATTTTTTTTTCCAATCTGCATAATTTGTTGCTAAGGCTAGAGTTCTTGTGTTTTTTTGTCTTAGGTTAAATCAGATTTTTTTCAAACTCTGTGCATATAATTACGAGATAAAACAAAGAAAAACTCTTAGACTCAAACCCTATGTATCTGTGACTCTGGCGCCATCATCTGTTCTCTTAACGGGGCCGGGCTAAACCTAGAGTTAACACTATAACGGGGCTATCATCCTTGCAACATTTCCTTGATTTTTTATGACTATGTGTATATGTATTTTCCTTGATGTACTTTCTTTGATGTTGTGAGCCGATTTTCCTGATAATAAAATCGCTCTTGAACTTAATAATAGTGTTTGGTCAGCTCGTTCTAGAATATATATATCATTGTTATAGTTTTCCCACGTCGGTGTGTTTACCTGTCGTCACGTGTATGTGCGTGCCTGTGAGTGATAGAAATATACGTAATATGTATATTGGTGTAGTCTGTCTGACGCTGTAACAACTGTTGTAGAAGATAGGTGAGAGAGAGAAGAATTCTTTTCGCTTTCAGAGACAGCCACTATATCAAATCTATCATCTCACGTGTGTGGAAATTCTATTACCTTTCACTAAACTCTCACTGAGTCTATCACCTATTCAAACCTATTCAGAAGGGACCAAACCTAGTCTTAATTCTCCTATCGGAAATCTACGACACCAGCGCATTTATTTAATCGCTGATAAGGCCAGGTGCGTTCTTCGCCAAGATGGTAATACGCTGAAAGTTTGATAGCCACTACGGGAAGAGAACTTATTTGTCAGCGCTCAGAAATGACATAATCGTTTCCTGTACTACTTATTACGAACATATTACTTGAGATAATAGTAATATGTTGTATTTGTAGGCATTTGCAGAGAAGACTATCGGATGTTTTATTGCCATTTATGGAAGAAGTGACCTCTGCATTACGCACAGAATTTTTCCTACGTGGAAATATTTTTAATTACCCCACAAAACACGTATGTTTGAAACTATTGGAGCCATGCTTAGAATCGTAACAAACAAATGCGGGGGAAGACAGGCAATATAACCAGACCTTTTTGCTGTTGTAAGACACCGTGAGAGTCGCTTGCCAAGACGAAAACCAGACTGCCAGAGCTAGAATTCCATTTATCAGACTAGACTTTTATTGGAGTATTTTGAAGGACTTAAACGGCCCAGGAAAGTTCTACCATTATAATAAGAAAAACCGGGATCTGAGGAAACTGGAAACACGGAGTCATTGTGGGAATTCATTTCTAACACAACACCCCAGAAACGTGTAAAAAGGCATCTGCTAGTGCCTTAACTTTATTCCTCCGAGCAAACCGTCTGTGAGCCAAGATTGGCGTAAGTTGTACATTTTACATTCTATATTTTTCATTACTAACTTGTGAACTAATACGTATATATATATATATATATATATATATATATATATATATATATATATATATATATATATATATATATATATATATATATATATATATATATATATATATATATATATATATATATATATATATATGAAAGCGTATTTTAAATACTTACACTCCTACTATAAATTCAAGAGTACTGCCCGTAAACAAATAACGCGACGCACACTTGTAAATAAAAATTTACATATTTCAAAAGTACACCATTCTCATATGTTACGTTTAACAAATTGTTTTTTTTTTTTTTTTTTTCTGCAGCTAACGAAAAAACATGAAAAAGTGTAATAATAATTCTGCCACGTACGCGTACACCGTGAAACCAATGCGCGGACTCTCGGGGGTACATGAACCACGATTTTGGAAACACTGCCCCCTGGACACGAATGTCATGTCATGGCCTGGTTCTTATTAGCCCCGTACTTAAGTTTTCGTTTAAGAGGGACCGCCTTGTAGCGGGAGTGGAATGCTTATCGTCTTTCCATTTTTTTTTTATGTCGTGCACGGGAAAGCATAACGTGCAAACGATTATTCGCGCGTTGTTGTTTTTTTTTTTCGGGCGTGCAACTGCGCACGGGCAGAATTATGGCGGGAAACAAAGTCCACATTGAGAAACCTAAGATAGACAGGGTACTGAGGATACATCAAGTCATTGCTTATGTTAAGGTTTTATGATCTTGTATGCCGTAAAGGCACACGTTTAATATGTTTATAACTAGTGTCCAACTCTTATTTGTTTAAGTTTTAACACATTTTAATTTTTAAAAACATAAACAACAACCAAATAAATAAAGGTAATTAACAGGTACTCGTTGGACATAAAGGATGGCACTAGACAATAGAAAAGAAAATATAAGTGATAGGCTTACCGGGAATCGAACCTAGGACCAACCAGACGGCACCATCGCCTAGCTGTGACAGTACATCGTGATTGGACGCTAAGCCAATTTTGCACCACAAAAAAGTGCATTATTGGCTGAGGTCATTCTCATGACACTCACACAACTATTTATTAACTTATTTATTTACTTTCCACGGGACTCAGGTTTCCTTCATTATTTATTTAAGAGTTCATCCATCCGTGACTTCAACCTACCCATCTATTCTGTGTTATTCGTCTTCCACTATACACAAAAGATGTGATTTCCTGATATAAAATCTGATATTCCAGGCATTGAAAGTAAAGGAATTCAGACAGAAATTCAAAGAAAGCGTAAAGCAACTAAGTATATTGATCAACAACTTCCAGCAAAGCTCTGGACACGTGCATATACTGATGGTTCGGCAAAAAACTGCAACTGAAAATGGGAGGGCTGGCATCCTCATCAAACTGAAAGAATAGACTTCACCTTTGGCAATGGGGCAAATACTGCAACAACTTCAATGCTGAAGCAGAGGCCCTGAAACAGGCAGTAGAAACTCTTATTGAGTACAAAGCACATGCAGAAAAACAGATAATGACCTTTACAGATTGTTTAAGGAACAAATTGTAGACGGGTGAAGAAGGCAAACATTTTCCCTCTTCCCTATCCCACTAACTGACCAATGAAAAGCCAGCTTGGTATAAATAGTGTCGGAAGATCCCTAGACATGGAGGAAACGAAAGTATAGATGTTAAGGATATTTCGTAAGGCAGGGTGCAACTAATCATGGAATACCTAAATAAAGAAGGACCCAATTCGATAATAGGGATCATTAGCTTAAGGCAGATAGCAATAGATTCACTGGATGTGTTGTAGAGCCGAAGTTATTATGAATAAAAGACAGTGGAACATGAACCATGTTGTTTTTCCCTGTTTCGGCTGCTCCAGTGAATAGTCGGATAAACTATATGATAAAATGGATATCCATAGTGACAGAGCTCATTCATATGAGTAAAATAAGCCTAAAGATGGAGGAAATCGGTGCAGAAATAAGGATTCCAGAATTATTTTGGATTTACTTTCTTAGCACATCTTGCCTTGCCTACACGATTTTGGATGCATGCAAACGTACCTTGGTCCAGTTGCCACCTCATACATCCGCAAGGCCATCATAAAAGGGGAGAGAACGCATGACACAGATTCACTCACCGCCTATTTCAAACTACAGTCACAGAGCACAAGCAGTTATTTAACTCCGTTGCCATCTGCAGAAGTGTGAGCAGACTGTGTAACTATTAAAAGCCTGTCTGTGATTGAAGGGAAGCGAGATGTTAATTAAATATATATACGTAAATATATTATCAATGTGTATTAAAGAAATATTGGCATGTGTAGAATCATTGTGCCATTTCTGGAGGAAAACCCGAAGTGTGTAGGTTTAGTTCAATTGTGTAATAATTAAGTAGAATGAATTGATTGAGCCAACTTGCTTGAGCCAACAAGTTGTGGAAAGCGTTTTAAAGATATTATGCTTGTTGGAAAGGACTATCCAAACTGGAGGAAGGAATGACTATAACAGATTGATTTTCTGTATTATTTGATATATGACACAATGATTACCATAAGGCCTATATGATTTTATTGAAACAAATCATGGACAAAACTGTAACAAGTGAATTATTGAACTATTGTGCTAGAACTTGAACGAATTGCGTTATTCATGACTTACTATGTCTCTTGTGAGTAACCACAGCTTGTCTGAACTGTCTCATGTTACCTCCTATCTGGCTAAGGAGACAATGAGCGATACTACATAGGTTGTATATATTGTTTCAGGTTATATCCTGCCCTGAGTGTCATACACAATCTCTAGTGACCAAGTCAGCAGTTAGATGCTCAAGTTTGTCAGAGCCTTTGCCAGTATTAACTGTGTCATCTTGACAAGTGGAGGACCCGCAGTAGTGGGGTTCCATCCAATCATACTGCTGTATGAGACCTATGAAGGACTTTGTTTCAGATAAGTAGCTCAGTGTTGGGCTACTCTTCAATTTTTAAACACAACCAAATTAACCCACCCACGAATAGACTATGTAATGATGAAACTGTGGTGTATATAGAAGACATTTGACAGTCATATGAGTCATAAAGTAACATTTATATTCATCTATTCAAGAAAGCACAAAAGTAGAGACAGATTCCATCAGGAAGCAAGAAAACAGTGAAATTGAACTATATTAGTTTAAGAAATTAACTGTAAATGTGTTATATATCTACATATATTTGAGAGTGACCCATAATTTTATTTTGCATTCAATTGAGTTTTATTTGAAAAATTAACAAAGAACAAAGAAGAAAAGATCTTGTACATAAATAAATTCTAAATTGTACCCAGAGTCTTCAGTGAATTATTTAAATTTGGTTTAAAGTTCTTGTTGTGAAGTTAATTACCCCTAGCAGAGTTATTGTCTAAGGTTAGTCAGGAGAGGAGCCCACAGGAATCTAGATAGTACAGTACCTTCTCATCTAGGAACCTATACAGCTTGACTATACCTTGCATGTCGATACACCATTACTCTTTTCAGAGAATGGGGTATTTCTTGTAAGGCCAGTCTCTTATCTGGCACTATCCTGGTATCATCTGATACATCTATTTGTCCAGGATAATATCACCATCATTATATCTTTCATCTCGCTACAGCTACTTCATGTGACAATTTGTATTTGAACTCCTGATACCGTGCATGAAGTAAACTGGCAAACTATGTATGACCTATCCGAACTTGAAACCTCTCGAGACTTATTTTACCTGCCTAGAAAGCCACTTCACATATTCATGCCTACCTGCTTTAAGTTTAGAATCTCTGCGCTGAGTTCATCGTCAAAAATAGAAAGCTCTCTGCTGTCCGGAATTCAGTGGTTCGGCCCTGAACTCTCTCATTCGAGTTCAAGAAATTCATAGTTCTAAAAGTGTTCGGAGAACAGTACGAACGTTTTCATCATACTTGTGAATGGTAAACACTGGTTATTAATTCTACTGGGCTGCGGTAAACTAATGACAATTTATTTTCATACGTGTATATATGTGTACAAAACGCTTTTTTTGCACTACATTAATTGAATGTTGCAGACTTTGACAATGAAATAATTCCAGAGAGCTGGTCTACGGGAAGATTTTAGTAGCTGAAATATGTCGCTATCGTTTTGTTTGTGTAACAAGTTAATAGTTATGAAGTGCAACATAATGAACAAGAGAATACAACAGTGAATTAAAAGTTTAAAAGATATGCACAACACGATAGAGAAACATCTCATTTGAGTATAGATGTATGTTTTCTATCGTAGACTACACAAAATTTTGATGAGTTTATCTTTCAAACAGCACGAATAAATTGATCTTTCTGACCTACGCTGGTTGATCGATATGTGAAAATGATTTTTTTTTTTTTTTTTTGGTAAAGGAACAATGTAAATAATTACACAGATAAATTGTTAAAATTAGCTTCAGGGGGCAGAGCATAAGCTCGCTAATTTTGCAATATTTATCATAATCCAAAATTTCTTCCTAAATACAGCTTTCAATATCTTAAGTTGTTGATACAATAATTAGAGAGTCAAATGGTCGCATCCCTCAAGTGTGTCGTACGTGGCGATTAATGTGAGGTTGTGCATTGGGCTTGCAACCTCATCGTGTAAAACCAAATGCTACAGAAACGACTGAATCAGTAACATTGAATGCTTTGTACAGAAGATTTGCTGCAAGGGGACCAGCTGTAGTAGGAATGGGGGGGGTGTGTTCCATGCTGCGTATGGAGCAAAGAGGAAAGTGATGTTGACGAGGAGGACGATGATGATGATGATGAAATGATCGCATACGTAAAAGAGTAACGTAAAGTGTCTTCTTCTTCTTTGATCATTAGCCGCCGACCGTCAAAGCAGTCAGTGGCCATTACGCCTGGTGGCGTCTTGTAGGGTAACAACAAATTGATTCCACTTTGCTCGGTCGGCGGCCATCCTTCGTACAGTGCCCCAACTCTGGTTCATTCTTTGCATTTCAGCCTCCACAGTCCTCCGCCAAGTTGTTTTTGGTCGGCCTCTCTAACGTAAAGTGTACTTCTGCTTAAACGTGGTTTAGGTTCGTAACGAAAGACTTAGTTAACATGTGACCGCTTGGCCTTCCACGCTAGCATTATCCCTACTACTTCCACGCTAAGCATTTATACGTGCTATAATATGCTACATATAAGAATGACAGACCTCAAAAGCAAATAAGACGTTTTTACACAAAACGCAGTATCATTCACAGTTCAGTTGGCAGTTACTGCTCTGACAGGGCAAACGTAGGTCAGTCCTAGATAAAAATAATGAATGGGTTTTATGCGCGGAGAGTGGGAAATGATAGTTTGTGTGATCTGGTTTTTTTTTAATCCAATTGTTAAGTTGGAAAAGATCACACATGTGAAAAAAGTCGAAATAACAGAAAGTCGTGTGCAAAAAGTCTAAAGCAGAGAGTCGTGTGCAGAAATTGTACCGTGTAGAAAAAAGAACGGGACGTGTGGATAAAGGCGGGAAAAAAAGAAGAAATAGTATAAATAGAAGAGATGTGAGCGATAGGCAGAGATTTCAGGATTTATGATTCCAATGATACAATGATTTTAGACTAGAGGATTTTTACAGATAACGTTAGGTGAACTTCGTCTTTGAGGATATCAAGAAAAGTTTTTTTTGAGTAGACAAGTGTGTATATTATTTAGTTGGATTATATATTTTTTATTTTGGATAAACAACCATCATTTTGTGAAATTTACAGTGTTTGTCTAATAACATCAATAAACTCTAATATAATTTTCTACTGAATTGATGTTTGTTGAAATTTACAGTAATTTCTTTTTGATATACGTTGTTGTGCTGAAACTGTTTTGCTTATCACCAAACTCAAAGGGAAGAACCTACCTGGGAAGAAGAAAAATGAGTAAAGGTCAAGTATTATCATCTCTGGCGGAAGGCCAGTTAGCACTTGAACCACAACAACATAGAAAAGATTAACTCTGACTAAATAAAAATCAATATATCTACTAGTGCCGTATAACCTACACGGCCACATATCTTCAAATTGATGCCGTGACCTGCGCAACAAGTAAGCTACAACAGGAACAAGAAATGAACAGGTCAACAATACATATTGCCGTAGAGAACCAGAGAGCAACAATACATATTGCCGGAGAGAACCAGAGATCAACAATATATATTGCCGGAGAGAATCAGAGAGCAACAATACATATTGCCGGATAGAACCAGAGATCAACAATACATATTGCTGGAGAGAATCAGAGAGCAACAATACATATTGCCGGAGAGAATCAGAGAGCACACCACATAACTACAATAGAAGATCCCAGATCAAGTATCGAGACAACAGCAAAAACACGGGTCGCATAGCCACTGTCGACAGCCACTGGAACAGTCTCAATAAAAGAGATTGTCGCATTGCAGTCAGAAATTTTATCAATGGAATAAAACAACGAAAGATATGGGAAGTAAATAATGTTACAACGACTGACCAACAAACATGTATGATAACAACAGAAGATGGACTAACGGCACATATCAGACCTCTAAAACAATGGAGAAAACCACTTAACAGACATCACCAGGTCGGTTTTATGAAATCAAATGAGACGCAATGGGCCCCCATGATCAATAGTCAACCTAGAGAAATGCACAAACTGCAAGTGAATAAAATAAAGATGATTTCTGTCGCAACACAAACAGATGTTGACAGGTCAAGTCAGGTACATGACCCATTGAACACCCACACATCGTCTAGACACATTCCAACAGCAGTAATACAGTCGGCCAGGCAGACAAATTCCCAAGATAGCACAGTCACTGATCCACCGCACTGATTCCCCCCCCCCCCCCCCCCCCCCCCCCTTCCCCCCCCCCCCCCCCCCCCCCCCCACGCACATCCGACAGTGAAGACCCCCCCCCCCCCCCCCCCCCCCCCCCCCACGCTGAGTTACGTGAGTTACGCGAAAGACTGGAATATCGAAATACGAGGTTACAGGCCGAGCAAGTTACTCCAGAACACACTGACACCACGATAGATTCCTGCCAGCCTATTGGACAACAAACATACAATAGAAATGAATGGGTGTGAAAAACAAATCGAAAAAAGGTGATTCGTCTTACGAGGACAAAAGAATGAGAAAATAGCCAACGTTACGGCCACAAGCCCTTCGTCAGGGAAAGGAAAGAAAGTGAAGGTTAGATAGGACACATAAGAACCTAAAAAAATATAAAAATTTAAAAATAGGTACTTCCCTGAAGGCGGCAAAGTCCTAACGCTTATGGGCGCGTGCCAGGAAAATGAACAACCTTCAACAAGCAACTACCACTCTGATGAACAGTGGGATAGTGAAGACGAGACACCCCTGCAGGTCATTCAAAGTAGAGCAATTCACAACAACCAGTATACTAAGGATAATGATACTCGACACACAGCACTGTGTAATGAAGAAAACGCAGACAGCGCTACATGCACACTTGAGGAAAATATTATTCTTCCATCACCTCCATTGAGACACAAATCTGACCTCGATACAGCAGATCCCGAGAGTGACCACGAAAGTATGAACAGTCCAGACAACACTGAATTTCACACAGCAACGAAGCGCCCACATTCTGGATCAACTGATGACTCCCCACCGTTAGCAAAATTTGTCCGGTTACCTCAAGAGCAAGTACGTATGAAATTGCGAAGAAAACGCAGACAGCCCCACAACACGCAGCATGAGGTGCACCATTTCAACATTACTTCATCCTTACCCTCGACAACTGCAGCCACCATCCACTCGACAGTGCGAAATACGCCATCCTCTTGTGATCAACGATTGACGAGGAAAAAAGTTATCTTGATGGAAATCGCCAACTTCCTCACGTCAAATTCGTAAAAGTCCAGTTCAACGATTATTGGTTTATTGGAGAATCAATCTTCTCTAATAACAAAGAGGTACTCACCCAGCTATAGTACCCAACGAGTACTCTCTCTACAATAGTACTCTCCCTCGTTACCCACCATCATCTAAAGTCACTAGTATCCATTTTTTGGGTAGGAAATTTTATTTTTTCAGAAAGATGTCAGCCTCAGTCAAGATCCTGCTGATGATAGTGACAGTTACGACGTCTATAACACCCAGATATACTTACAAATTAATTATGGCGTGACGCCACTGTGTTTGAGTTTTATACAATTATTTCAGATTCTTCGTCAACATGGACTGTCATTATGATTACATATTTTGCACCGCTACGTCATGATATTTAAGAACTTTCGCAAACATTCGCAGATCTACAACACTATGTTATCCAGGTTAAACAGAACTTTAAATTATCTCAGTTCTCTAGTTATACAAAATTTTTTTTTTGCAAGTGTTAGGTACGAAATCTTTATGATTAGAAGAGTACTCACTGATCTTAGAGACGTAGTCACCCATAGTACAAATTACACCACTTTTGCCTTTGAAAATCTTTATAATAGGACTTATGCTTTACAAAAGTTTTTTTTTTCCCCTTCTTAAGGAATTTAGTGACAAAAGCAAACACACTATATGCACACACATATTTTTCCATTGTGACACATGAGAGTTTTTTTTTTTTTTGAAATGTGTTAACTCACCGCTTTCCTTTTGTGTTATGGAAAGACCGTTTTATAATGTTCAATCGCATCGAAAATGTATTTTGGCGATTTTTCTTAATGATGCTGTTTACAACCTCAATGATCGTATATGGCTACTCACATTATTCAAGCCAACGACCCTTTCTCACAGATAAATGACGAATTTTCATCTCCTGTCACCTTCTCCGACATGCTCCATCACAGACGGATCGTTTCTAAATCGACGCCCTGTTCCGAGCATCCCCCACTATTCAACAGGAATTTACCTATGTTAACGTGTCTATCAAATTCTTTAAATACTTCTTCGTAGTCTGGGAAACCCCTTCTCGTATTCCTGAATCCAGTGAGACACACCAGAGATCATGACCCGACACACTCGAGTGTCAGGACTATTGATTTTGCCTAGCATAATTGGTGTTTTAAATTTTAAGCTGTTTTGTGAATAACTACCATATGTACAAGAAGATGAGATGTCCACAGCGGACATCGGTAAAAGGTAATGAGGACATTGATACCCCCACTGACACAGCTAACGCCCCTAAGACCCCCGAGTACATTCCATGACTGACATTCGTTCCCCTCCCACGGTGATAAACCCTACTCCGTCATTTATCCCAATATACACCCCACTCCACTAAATAACTGAGACATATATATTTTCACCTAAAATTTGACTTGGTGATATACAAGTATTTTGCAGGTTGGGTAAAACTTATATGCTAATCAACACAGTTCGCGGATTGGCGAAATACTACATTGTTACATGCACACCATGACGATTCCATGCGAAATCGCTAACATGGTAACGGATATGTTCACATGTTGATAAACCTTGAATTGAGAAATAAACATCACATATTGATGTACCTGTATTTTCCTGACCATTTGTCACGTTGTAAGCGGAACGCTACAGTATATTTTCTTGACAAATTGTTGTCCATTATTATGAACTTGCATTTGTATGCAGATTTTATATTTGATGACGAACCTATAAACAGTTTGGTACTGGTTCATAGTAACTGAGATAGTTCGTGCTCCAACACCCGATAGTTATTTGTATCGGTATAGTTGTCCTCCCTCATAGTAACGACCATTACATAAGTTGGAGATTAGAGACATTTTAAAATAAATACTTTGTAACTCCATGTAACCAGATTAATAAATCTATTATTTATATTGTGCGACGAACACACAGACAGTTCACCAAACTTGTTCAGATTTTTGGTGTTTAAGACCAATATACATCCTGGTAAATCACTGACCGCAGTGGCAGGATTGGGGTCGCCTGTATCATATGATTGTATTATATTTACCACGTTCTATATTGACAGTTACGAGAGCGTACAGCTCAGTTCATATTTTTTTAAATAAAATTATAGATTAACATTGCCATGTATGTATATTCCCATGTCATTATATATATATATATATATATATATATATATATATATATATATATATATATATATATATATATATATATATGTATGTATGTATATGTATATATATATATATATATATATATATATATATATATATATATATATATATATATATATATATATATATATATATATATATATATATATATGTTTGACCATTAGTTCTATGCTGTTAGGCTGATGTTCGTTGCAGCTACTACATTTAAGATTGTTAAATACTTAATGAATATTAGTCACTCCTGTTAAATACTGCCAAAGTATTTTTTTTTTGTTTTGTTTTTATTTGTGTTGTTTGCACAACCGATGAAAATCGTATGCGATTATACATATTTTTTTTTAATGTTATCATTAAGCATGTTATCATTATGGTGATGACTAATTGTTACAGTGGGATATATTAGAGGATCATGCATGTATACGCGAATGATAGCAGGTGTTCATTCAGGACAAATATTGTCAGTACACATAACAAAGCCGGTAGGTGAATAGGTCCACGGGAAAACATGGTTGACATTTAATACATAAAGTCACTTCACAATAGTATCCATCAACACATCAAAAGTACATAGCAATGGATAAGCGTAGTAGATTCCCTCGTCCGTCAATAAGTTTCAAACGTTAGACATCTTTACGTGGCATATAATATAATAATGATGCACTACTCTCATCTCCACTCAATCCTGGCCGTATGTACTAAAGGTTCGGGCAATCCACGAAAACCAAAGTAATGCGGCAGAAGAAATCAGGGCAAACCAAATATTAGTTGCCTCGTATATCAAAGTTACTTGTGGTAAATTAGGGTCTGAACTTCTAGATGAGTTCAGGAACCAACTTGCACATAACGTGGCGGCCTCAAACAATAAATGCCACGATGTATATTTATATATCACACTCCATTATCCCGGAGCTTGAAAATTTACATCTCTCTTGGACGCAAACACAAAGACGGAAGCCCAATTAATTTACACACTGAACCCCACGACATGTGACCGAAACGTCACTAGTTGACCGTCGCTCAACACGGGTGAACGCTTCGCTCACCACGGGTGGACGCTTCGTGCAAACCGTAGTTTGTCTACAGGCGAACACAATTCCTCACATATAAATGGAAATGTGCTAGCGTGTAGCAACATGCCCCACTATTTTATCTGCATCCCAAATCTATCCTTAACATATCACCCCCTTCGCGGTGTAAAAAAAAACAAATTTATTTGGTTTTTTTTTTTCAATTCAAATATTTCCTATGCGGAAATAGCGGCCAAAATTGATTATATCACAAATATTGGGCCACATTGATAATAATCTAGTCGCAGTCAGTCTGCATAATGTAACTTATTATCAAATATAATGCTAGACGAATTTGTCATCAGTCATAAACAGTCATATGTCAATAAGTAACAAGTCATATACAGTCGATATTCCAATGATGTAACAAAAGAATACATAAATGTATGATCACTGTGTGTTTACAATAAACATATAAAAAAAATGCATGCATGTATAAAAATGGTATAAGATATATAAAATAAAATAAAAACAAAAATCAAAATCAAAAATTCAAAAATGCATGAATAATAATTTTAAAAAATAATTTAGAAGGTTATATCTCCACGTAACAATGCTGTCAAAAATCCTAAAATTAAGCTTAAACGCAATTCACACATGACAAATCAAATAAGATATAAAGCAATGCGATATGACATTAATGTAACTAAAGTACATGAATATCTCACAAAAAGAGAAAGAAGAGAGAGAAAAATAGTACAAGAACGCAAGGATAACTAATTAACACAATTATTACATTACTTAATTATTCTGCTCTAAGTACCTTTGTACGTTGTGGCAAGACAAGTAATGTCCAAAACAGACTTACAATAATGTAATCATACTCCAAACTATCCGTGTCAGGACTAGATTTCTAGTATTAGTATAGCAATCTTAAAGTTGGAAATTGTTCGTGTCTGCAAGTAGTATAATACTGTTCATTGTACCACTAGTCAAAGTGAATAATGATTATCTCAAAGTCATGTAAATCACAAATGTTAATATGAATGGTTTGAACTTAGTGTTCGTGTCTTCATCGTCCTTTGTCTTAGTGACTAGTAGTGGATAAACACCATGGCTTCACACATGTATAATATAAAGTCAACTAACTAAGTCAATATGAATCTTCAAGTTCGAGCTTTGGGCATCTCGATAAACTATAGGTGACTATATCTGATGAACTTGGGATGGCTTGAATATCATATTTTCTCGGCATCAGTCAATGCTCTTGAGATATGGAAGGTTTCAAGCACCGTCCTCTCAAATTCTTTCACCAGCGAAGCAACGAAACTCTGGAACAAGCATCTGTGCGGGGATAATAATTCAAATGTATAACTGGTTACCTCAAATAGGTGGTATAGAAAAAAAAAGAAATTTGAATTTTGAATATAATTTACCGCGTCCTGGCACTCTGGTTTACAGTGCACGTGGTTAAGTAAACCTTTTTTTTTTCTTTTCTAAGGCAGAGAGGTCAGCAGTGACGAAAAACAAGTTGGGTATAATTCTAATGTAGTACTGAATTAAACCGAGATGACCACGAACTTGCTTTTGAGTAGTAGGCATGGACAATTTTAGAATTTTGGAAATGTTCTGTGGCACGAATGAAATTTAAGACATAATCAACATAAGATATACGTGAAATGACTGTATGATAACTGATACAGGAGAAAAATGCGCCCGAGAAAACACATTAAAAACTGCGTGGTGCAGAATCATGAACTAATTGCAGGTGTAGGCAACGGTGTCGAAAATAGGCTCCATTGTCGAAGTTAATAACTTGGCGAGCATCTCCATGTGAATAAAAATAAATAAGTGCTACTTTATCATTAGAACTGGGAATAGAAAAAAGACGCACATATCGGACGTCGGCAGTGTACTGAAAAAATTCAGCCAGTGCGCGCCATGTAGTGCTTGGTGGAAGATTTCGTACTAATACGGTGCGTGAGCGTGTATTGATACCACCATATGTGGGGGTCGATCCCACGAAATTCGCGTTATCAGCACGTAATCGTGCGCTGGGAGGGTATGCCGTCGCAGTGGAATAAGAGACATGGTGATTAATTTGCCGTTTGTGCGTCGTAACTGGCTTAAAAGGTGCATCATACTGCATGGGCTGAGTGTGATGTTTATTGGAAATCGGTTTGGAGCATGTCGTAGATGACTGCCATTTTGCCTCTTATTTTCTTCTTCGAGGTTTACATTTTTACTCTTTTGCTCAATGAGTAATACCTCAAAGTTAGCCAACTTATTACGACTTAAATTTTCTTCTTTACTTTGAAGGCATTTTAGTTCTTGATTATCACGTTCAAGTGTTGCTACTTTACTTTCCAACTTTACCTCCCACATGGCTTTCTTTTTCTTCGCCATTTTCTTCAATCTCCTTTTTTGTGCATCCTCCATATGTGACTGAAGTCGGGCCACCTGAACCTGAAACCCCTGGATTTGAGCAGCCTGTGCCCTCACCTTTTCGTTTAACTTCTCAATTAATCTTTCATTGTTGTCTATGACCTCCAACAACTCATGCATTTTATTTTCCTCAGTAATATCTTCTAATAACTTTGCATTTTCCTGTGCACACCGTTTGTTGTCTTTTATCTGTTTCTCTTGAACATCGTTGTTGAGTATAGCATGACGTACGGTTTTTAATACTTGACTATGTTGTACATGAACGTATTGTCCTAGAAATATACGGAGATCTGCCCGTAGAAACTCTGCCAGTTCCCTAGCAATGATTATGTGAGGCACAGAACGACAATAACAATCTGCAAAATCCCCCAGATCTGATGCCGCCTGAATTAAAACACAGCCTATTACATATTCCTCAAGTGCTGGGCCTTGAAATCCATCCTCCTCCCCCATAGTAATAAATTCCTGATAATTCATTATTTACTTCTTCAGTATCTTACTATCAATATTATAAATTATGTAATAAATGTATCTCGATTAGTCCGTCAATACCAATTCACTAGCTTTGTGCTTTGCACTATTATCAATGCAAATAGATTCTTAATATTACTAATCAATAAAAAAAATAGTATAGTATGACAGACCAACAGTAGTAAAGATACGAGGAGAAAGAGAGGAGAGGGAAAAAAAATTATAATAATGTACAAGAACAGAATTGATGGAACTAAACAAGAAGACAAGTACAAGTGACCAAGACAATGTAATAACAGCAGCAAGTAAACGAAAAAGAATGCAAATAGGAAACAAATGAGAAATAACAAATATAACAGACTTACTGCTTAAAAAAAACAGGACAGGACCTGTAACAATATATATAAATGTAAACAAGTGATAGAAGGTTAGACTAGCATTATGAACAGAATGGTTGTCAACTAAGGAGAAGAAAACAAAACCAACACACTACAAAAACTGACAACTAAAAAGACGGAGCAGCACACCTAACCAAATTAGGTCACACTAAACAGGCAGTGAACCACGTCGGTGAGTAAACTCAGGCCGTAAATTTCACTGCTTGAGAAATGTAAGCAAAACCTATAGAAATATCTGCTGAGCGGTCATTTTTCCAATGACATGTGTCGCTAACAACAGATTTGTACAAAGACATACAACAAGAACACGAATAACACAGATGTAACAAAAAGGCTTACACCACGGCAAAGATACAAGAGTGTATTAACAGGCACTTATCTTATCGTAATCCGATCAGATGCAAGTCCGGAAAAAGGTGTCAACACTGGAGAACGCTGTCCCTCAATACAAGTGAAGCACGGATAAAATGTAAATATTACAGGTCTCAATCAGATGGGCATCATGAACTGTGTAGATCTTGAAACGTTGTGTTGACTTGGTACAAAATAACTTGACATCGCCGTGGCAGGACTTGAAACTTGAAAGAATCTTATAAACGTTGTGATGTATACTGGAACACGAAATAAACTTGCAACCTGGTTGGCTTGAAATTGTAATCTTGAACGTTACAGCGAACAATAGGACATTGAAACTGGAACATTGGATATGTGCAGTGGCAAAGTTCGTTATCCAAGTGGACCCGTTGATAATGACTGGGTTCACGAAATGGTGTGTTTACAATAACACGTTGAACAGGAGCGACGATCGAATATACAGATTAAATGTCAGCTGTAGATTTGCAAAGTATGAAGGTATACTTGCTTACGTGAATTTGAAAACTATGTCCTGATGAAAGTATCGATCCAAAACCACACTGGCCCACCAAATTATATGGTGTTACGGTGGGATATATTAGAGGATCATGCATGTATACGCGAATGATAGCAGGTGTTCATTCAGGACAAATATTGTCAGTACACATAACAAAGCCGGTAGGTGAACAGATCCACGGGAAAACATGGTTGACATTTAATACATAAAGTCACTTCACAATAGTATCCATCAACACATCAAAAGTACATAGCAATGGATAAGCGCAGTAGATTCCCTCGTCCGTCAATAAGTTTCAAACGTTAGACATCTTTACGTGGCATATAATATAATAATGATGCACTACTCTCATCTCCACTCAATCCTGGCCGTATGTACTAAAGGTTCGGGCAATCCACGAAAACCAAAGTAATGCGGCAGAAGAAATCAGGGCAAACCAAATATTAGTTGCCTCGTATATCAAAGTTACTTGTAGTAAATTAGGGTCTGAACTTCTATATGAGTTCAGGAACCAACTTGCACATAACGTGGCGGCCTCAAACAATAAATGCCACGGTGTATATTTATATATCACACTCCATTATCCCGGAGCTTGAAAATTTACATCTCTCTTGGACGCAAACACAAAGACGGAAGCCCAATTAATTTACACACTGAACCCCACGACATGTGACCGAAACGTCACTAGTTGACCGTCGCTCAACACGGGTGAACGCTTCGCTCACCACGGGTGGACGCTTCGTGCAAACCGTAGTTTGTCTACAGGCGAACACAATTCCTCACATATAAATGGAAATGTGCTAGCGTGTAGTAACATGCCACACTATTTTATCTGCATCCCAAATCTATCCTTAACACTAATGCACAGTGTTGTTCATATTGATATTGTTAAGAAGTAGTGTACATCAATACTGTTCAATGGCGAAGTGTATTAACAAATTGTATGTATCCCCCGTTTTACGCATTATAAATATACTGGGATCCCTCGTTTTACGAACATTTTTTTTTCTCTGAGAGACTCTACCAATAGGTTAGTCGTTTATAACAGTCACTAGCATGAGGTAGTTAGTTGATAGTACGCAAATGTCTCCCTCTGGGATACATCTGTGTGGCCAGGGACGTATGTGACCGCTTGGCCTTCCACGCTAGCATTATCCCTACTACTTCCACGCTAAGCATTTATACGTGCTATAATATGCTACATATAAGAATGACAGACCTCAAAAGCAAATAAGACGTTTTTACACAAAACGCAGTATCATTCAAAGTTCAGTTGGCAGTTACTGCTCTGACAGGGCAAACGTAGGTCAGTCCCAGATAAAAATAATGAATGGGTTTTATGCGCGGAAAGTAGGAAATGAATGTTTGTGTGATCTGGGTTTTTTTTTTTTTTTTTTAATCTTCTTCTTCTTCGTACACTCTCAGACGTCCACTTGAATGTTCTCAAAGAAAGCAGTAGTCAGTTTGAGGCTATTTGAATCCCCGTAAAGCTTTTCCACGAAAGGAGCTGGCGTCGGTCATATGCACTTTCTCTGTACCACATATAAGGGGCAACTTTGAAGCAGATGTTCAGCAGTCATTTTATCAGTGCCACAGTTACACTGATCGGTAGTTCCTATCTTTAGCTTGTTGAATAGATGGTATCTCAATCTGTTGTGGCCAGTGCGGAGTCTGAAGATTACCACTTGTTCTCTTCTGTGGAGCTGGCAGTAAGCATCATTCTGTGTGTGCCCTGGATGTTCTACATTCCATTTGTTTCTGTAACTGATTCTGATAAAACTCTTTGCCTCCTCAAAAGTTATGCTTGCATCAGGCTGAGGTAGATGTGAACCTTCTTTTGCCATTCTGTCAGCCTCTTCATTACCGGCGATGTTACAATGAGATGGGATCCATTGGATCACAACACTTTTGAATCGTTGACAAAGTTTGTGGAGCACTACTCTGAGATCATCCAGGTCTGTATTATTTTGGCATTTCAACGTTGCAATTACTGACTGTGCATCAGTAAAGAAAGCAACTTGTCTCTCTGCCCTTTCTTCTGTCAATATAACCTCTGCTGCAGTTTTCAAGGCCTCTGCCTCTGCTTTGAAGTTGCTGGAGAATCGTCCTGTCGCCACTGACAGCCTTTTTTCTGCACCAGTGCTTAAGATCAGAAAGACACCCCCACCTCCATTTTCTGTTGCATTTGTTGCTGATCCATCTGTGTATGCATGGGTCCAGGTGTTGCGTGGATAATGTTTCTCTATGTATTTTGTCGCTATGGATTTTCTAACTGTTGCAATTTGGCTCTTTTTTCTTTCAATTCCAGGAATGTTTTCTATCATTTTAGGGAAACGATTTTGTTTCCAAACTGGAAGCTTGTGTGCAGTGTAGATGGGTTTAACAGTGGATATTTCATCTATGGATACTGCTCTTGTTTGTGGTTTGGTTGATTCTACAAAATTACTTCGTTTGAGTCTTTGCCTTCTAAGAGCATTTATTCTATGGCACATTGGGTGGTCTGCTAGTCTTTTGAATTTGTCGGCCTGTTGCTGAGCCCTGCAGTCTCTTCTATCTGTCATTGGC
This sequence comes from Oreohelix idahoensis, assembly GCA_024509875.1. Classification (NCBI taxonomy): domain Eukaryota; kingdom Metazoa; phylum Mollusca; class Gastropoda; order Stylommatophora; family Oreohelicidae; genus Oreohelix; species Oreohelix idahoensis. The sequence continues at coordinate 652,273 of JAMPIV010018963.1, forward strand.
TGGAGGCAAGTAATCTTTTCGAGTTCTTTTATAGGTGTTGACTTCATGCCTCCCGTTATAATTCTCATTGCTTGATTTTGGAGTCTGCTAATTTTATCGAAGTTTGTCTTAGCTGCTGTTGCCCATGCTGCCATGCCATATTCAAGAACTGGCCTCACTCGCCCTGTGTACAACGTCTTAAGCACTTTCTCATCTGCACCCCAAGTTGTTCCAGCAAGTTTTTTCATAATTGCCATTCTTTGTCTTGCTCTCATTCGATTTCTGTCAACCTGTTTTTTCCAAGTCAGACGGCGATCAAAAATAATGCCTAGGTAGTTCGGATTTTCATTTAATTTAGGATTTACTCCGTTTAGTACTAGTTTGAAGCTCTGAGGTCTAGTTGAGAGGGAAAATACAGTGTACGTTGTTTTCTCTTCATTAATCTTCATGAGCCATGTTTTGGCCCACTCTTCCAGTGATGTTAGTGCTTGCTGCATCAGAATGTTTGCAGCAGTGATATGTTCTTCAGAGATCCACAACGCTAAGTCATCTGCAAAGGAAGTATTGTGTGCTATTTGTTGAATATTGTCAGTTATGTCATTTATGTATGCAAGGAACAGTGTAGGTGACAGGACCCCTGCTCTAATATAAACTTTTTACTAGTCTGTCCTTGGAGCTGTACTCTGGCGGTTCTATTTTCCAGGTAGTGACCAATCCATTTGTACATTCGCCCACATACACCACTTCTCTGCAGTTTGACTTTCAATCCCTCTTTCCATACTGTATCGAAAGCTTTTTCTAAATCTACCCAAACCACTAACGTGTTTTTTTTTTTTTCGTGGAAGGCATCTTCGATTTCCTGAGCTATATATGTGATTTGATCCTCAGTGGATCTGTGTTGTCTGAATCCTGCTTGTTGATGGTTTAATAGGTGTTTGCTTTCCAGGTGCCACATCAATCTGGTATTTATCATGCGCTCCATCAGTTTTCCTACACAGCTTAGTAGGCTGATCGGTCTGTAACCATTTGGTTCTTTCGGGTCCTTGTCTTTCTTTGGTATAGGTATCAGTATAGCTTCTTTCCATGCCTGCGGGACAATTCCTCTTTTCCAACTGTAGTTAAGTACTGCCAGAAGCTTCTTTTTTGCCCTTGTGCCGAGACCTATTAACATTTCATTGGTTATTCCATCTTTTCCAGGTGACTTCTTTTTCTTTAGTGACTTTATTGCCTCTTTCATTTCTGCCATTGTCAAATTTGTTATCATATGCTCTTCATGTGCAATCTGTGTGTTGTCATGAATCAACTGTTCATCTGTGACGATTTTCTTCCTGTCAGCGGGGACATTAATGTGATTTGCGCTAGCAAAGTATTCTATAAATGCATTTGCAGCTTTTTTTCCTATCAGCATATTGTCGCCGTGTTTCAGTGCGATTTGTTTGTAATGAGATCCTTCGTTGTTCAAGGCTCTAACCAGTTTCCATAGCTTATTGCCGTCTTTATCTAAGTTTAGATTTTCTGTTTTTTTTTCTTTCCAGCAGTCTCTTGTTGTTTTATTTAATGTTTTTCGGTATTTTGCAGTGGTGGCTTTGAGTAATATGTTTGCTTCGGTTGTTTGTTCTCTTTCTGCTGTGTTTCTGACCTCTGTTACTTCATCTTCGAGCCTTTGAAGTTCTTCAGTCCAGTAAGGTTTGTAATTTTTTCTTCCCCCTCTGGGAATAAAATCAGTGGCTGCTTGTAGTATGGCTGTATTTAGGTTTTCGACCATCGTTTTCATATTTCCGTGCCGTGTGTTAATGGTTTCACAAAACCTGTCTGACAACATTGAAAACTTGTCCCAGTCAGCTCGTTTGTACTTCCATCGAGGAAGTAGTTTTTCTTCCTGCGGAACAAATTCCATATTTATGACCAGCTTTATTGGTTTATGGTCACTACCTACTAGCTGATCAAGCACATGTCTGTCTATTTTATGTCTGATATCTCCTGTAGAAAAGGCTAGATCTGGAGTGGAAGTAGTGTGCCATCTTCTGGAGTAAAAACTGGGGTTGTCATCGGGACTGTTGATTTGGTGAAGATTTGTATCTATCTCCCAGTCCTCCACTTCGTCTCCTCTGTTGTCTGTATCTGGGTATCCCCATCTTTCAGAATGGCTATTGAAATCTCCTACCACTACGCAATTTGAGTCCTTTATTTCCATGCAGGAAAGTGACAGATCCTTGTTTGGTGGGCCATACATATTGTAAATACGGATGCACGTTTCATTGATTATTATGTCCACCCCAATTATTTCAGACTGATTTCTGAGGTTCACGGATACTTCGCTGCTTGGTAGAGAATTTCGCGTAAGTATCAGAACACCTCCTTTGTGTCCTCCTCGGTCGAGACGGAAGGCCTGGTATCCTCTAACTGAAAATCTGTGGTTGTTGTTGAGGTGAGTCTCTTGAATGCATGCAACATCTATATCTTCTGCGTATAGACGGTTTGTTAAAGGAACTTTTTTGTTACGAACTCCTTCCGCATTCCACTGCAGAATGCTGAGTGTTTTGTGAGCTTTGTCAGCAATTCTAGCCTTTTGCCTTGTGGTGAAGTGGGATGTTATAAATACTTATAGGGAACTTAGTGTACTGACTGAGATCAGCTGTGAAGGTATCTATATCTATTAAGAGTAGTGTATTATAGATAACCTTACTTGCTACCACATATCTATATATCTCAGTCAGAATTATTCTGGAATAGTGTGATGCTACGTTATGTGTCTAGGGTATGAGTATGGTGAAGTGTAAGTCACAACAACAGACAGATAAACAATTTAATTTAATCCACTACTCTTGACAACACGGTGACACTCACATACATATAACACTCTACAAAGATATCTTAAAAGAGTCACTAATAAACTTTCAAATAACAATATGTATTCATTACTGGCTTGAATGAATATGTGTCCTGATTCAACTACAAGGGAACCAGGAATCACAATCAATTTAAATTACAAGTTATGTACAGAATGTATTTAATATGAATATTGTAGTGACATATATTATTACAAATGTTCTATGTGTGTCAGTTGTGTAGTAGTAAAATGAGGTAATACTGGTTTTGTTTTGTTCAAGCTCTGTTGGTATTTTGTCATCATGACTTCAATAGTTTGTCTTTAGGGACCAGTATTGGAGATGTTCACAGTTCCTGATTTTAAGACAAGTAAATTCCCCTCTGAATAGTATTTTTATAAAGTTATTTCAAGATGAGGGGGCATAATGTTGAGCTCAGCTGGCCAACTCTGCTTATCTTGAGTGATGGCGGCAGGAAAGGACTCCTCTGCTCGAATTCTCCTCTGGGCTCAGGAGACACCTCACTGATAGCTAAAAAGACCAAGGAGTATGCTGTCCGACTCTGGATTCAGCAAATCTCTGACCAGATGCTGCTCAGTACCATCAAGACCACTGTCCCACAATTCATACGAATAACACAGATACGTTGATTAGCAATGAATTCTGGCACAAACTGGCACAAATTTCCTTCTGCTTATCTTCCAGGCTTTTATTGAGCCAAATATAAGCTGGCTTCAACGCACTGATGCTTTATCAAGCTATTTTAAACAAGTGGTCTCGAACTAACGCTCCCAAGTGTGTATATCAGCGAGACTGGCCAATGAGCCACGTTTCGACAAGTGTTTGAAAAAATGTTATCTTTTCCCGTCTCCCCCAACAACCAAGATAGTATTTATAGCCCGACCAATCGTGGGTAGGCTTTCATTTGTTGCGCTCCAATCAATTTGGAGTTTACATGGTAGGCTATTTATGTAACGTAAGGTTTTTTTCAAACACGTTATAAAAAAAATTTTATGAGCAGAAATGATTTCATGCTGTCAGGCAGCCTCACTATTTTATTTTGGGTATAATTTATTAATTCCTGGACTATTGGCGTAACGTTTTACATATTATTTGTCAGCAAGCCCTAAGGAACCCAATTTTCCCACTTTAAAAGAGCTACGTGGCTGCGTTCAAAATATGTATTTTCTACTACCTCCTGTTTGGAAGATGTGCTGTCTGGGTACTGTTATGTTTTCAACCGTAAACCCATCTAATGTTATCTTTTCTAATAAGAGTCTGTTATGATTTATAAACCTAACTCTGGGAAAGGGTAGTGTATTTTATCACTGTCCGTCTGAAAAAGTTAGTGCTTGTAGACTTACACGCGTGATGCCAGCATTTGTATATCGCGCGTCGCGTGTTGCATGCGTTCCTGATTTTCAGCCCTCCCCTCTCGCTATCCTTTTGTCCATCTGTTCGTTCGTTTTGGTAACGTAATATAATTAATGTTAGGATTAATTTAGGTCATTACGCAGTCTCTCAATGTTTTTTCCAAGAAATACAGCACACGTTTCATTGAAGAAAGCGGGTATAATACAGTAAGCTTTTACTATCAACGTGAAAGCGTTACAATTTGCAGACGAAGCAGAAAACAAGGGGGATTTCGAGTACATTCCTTGTGACAGCAATGTCATTTTACCATTGCTCTTCTCTTTATTAATTTTATTTGTTAGGCTTCATATTTACCTAATAATTTATATATGTGGATTAGAATATTTCATGACACCTCCCCTCTTAAAACAGACATTATATGTCAGTCCTTTATTCTATATACACATAGAGAAATTTATTATTATTTCTGGGGTTTACGGTGATTCTCATCACACGGATGGCGGCTTAAAAAATCCGCTCCCAGATTGGTTTTTCCAGATATATATTCAATGCTAAAATTATATGGAGCCAGAAGCAAAGACCATCGGAGTAACCTAGAGTTCTCATGCTTAGCCTGTGCTAAAAACGATAAAGGTTTGTGGTCAATTTGCAACTTAAATGCCTTCCCATATAGATAAATATTGAATTTCTTTATTGCCCATATTACTGCAAGACATTCTTTTTCGCTAGTTGAGTAGTTGATTTCAGCTTTATTCAACTTTCTGCTAGCATATGCCACTGGGCTTAATTCCCCATCCAATGCATCTGATTTCTGTAGTAGAGTTGCACCTAACCCAATATTACTTGCATCCGTCCTTACTATGAATTCTTGACTTAAGTCAGGTAATTTCAAAATGGGTTTACTTGTGAGCTTTTCCTTCAATTCTTGGTAAGTCATTTCACATTGTGGTGTCCATGTAATGCGATCTGGAAGTCCTTTACGTGTCAATTCCGTTAAAGGTGCACATATGGAATTAAAGTTTTTGATATACTTCTGGTAGAAACCACATAATGAGACAAAGGATCTCACGTCCTTCTTGGTTTGTGGTCTCGGGGCTTTCTGTAGTTTTCTCTAAATTCTTTGGGTCAGGGGTCATGTTTCCCTGATAAACTGTGTGTCCCAAAAATTCCAATTCTTTACATCCAACGCAACATTTGGTTGGTCGGGCTGTTAAATTTGCCTCCCTAAGTCGATCAAACAGCATGTTCAGAGAGTCAATGTGTTCCTCAAATGTTTCTGTTGCTATAAGGATATCATCCATAAAATTTGTTATACAGGGATTATTCAGAGGATCCAATAATTTTCTCATCATTCTAGAGAAGACACTAGGCGCATTCTTCAATCCAAATGGCAATCTATTAAACTCATAGTGTCCTTCTGAGGTACTAAAAGCTAGGTATGGTCTAACCTCAGGCTTTACTGGAATCTGATAGTATCCTTTACTCAGATCCACTTTTGATAAATATTTAGCTTTATTTAGTCTGGCAAACAGCTGATTTGTATCCGGCAATGGATCCACCTGTCCTTCTGTAATAGCATTCAGTCTCCTGTAATCTATACAGAGTCTATGTTCTCCAGAGGGCTTCCTTAAGAGTACCACCCCGGAACTATACGAAGACTCACTGTGCGAAATAATTCCTTCCTTCAACAGATAGTCTATCTCTTCCTTCAAAGCTTTTTCCTTAGCAAACGGAATCGAGTATGGTTTCATACAGACAGGTGTGGAGTCTATGAGTTTCATATCATATTCCAATAGGTTTGTATGCCCTGGTCGGTCTGTTAACACCTCTGCATGATTATTTAGAACCTGTTGCACTCTCTCTTTCTGAGTTTTCGTTAAATGTGTACTGATTTTCACCTGTGCTGCTGTCTCACAGGGGTGTAATGGATATTCAAATGATGAAAGTGGTTCCTTTTTCATCTCCATGGCGATGGACAAGGTCAACAAGTGTGTCTCTTCCTGATGTTCTCTTTCCAAATATTTCTTCAGGAGATTCACATGATAGATTTTTTCTTTCCCCTTCTTATCTATCTTATAATTTGTTCTAGACACCTTCTCTAGAACTGTATATGGACCCTGCCATCCAATTTGTAACTTATTCTGACTCCCGGGCAAAAGAAGCAGTACCTTCTCTCCCACAGCCAAATTTCTGTCTTTCGCCTTCCTGTTATAATAGGCAGCATGTTTCTTCCTGGCTTGTTTCAAATTTTCATTGGCAAGTTTCCAGCCAGTTTTCAACCGAGTGGTCAGCTCATTCACATATTGGTATGAAGATGTAATGTTTTCCTCTGCCTTTTCATCAGTCCACGTTCTTAACAAAGCTACATATGGACCTTTAATTGTGTGGACCTATTTGTCCATGCACCGGTATGGTCTCTTCCACTTGAAGCTTTATAGTGATGATTTTTCCTCCCAGAATTATCATTCACAAAACGACCGCTACCAATTTTTCTTTTGGGGCTGTCTCCCCTCTTAAAATTCTTGATGAGAGATTTCCTCCCTACATCCTCTTCCTCCAGTTTGTTTAAGTCCGATTGAGGGATTGTCGGCTTATCCTGGGGTAAGACATCCTTTTGCACTCTCCGCATAGTGGCCATTGTAAAACAGTTAAGTGAAGCTTGTCCGTGAAAAGGGGCTTCCCATTCCATTTGGTCCACTTTATCAAATCTATTTTTCTTTTTATTATCAGGCCTGATTTTGCCCCATGGCGTGTCCAGGTCCTGATCCATGTTCCCACTTGTGGGTGTTCCCTCATGTGCTATGCTACACCTTTCTACAAAATTCTCAATGTCCCATCTTGCTTTGGGCCAATAATAATTGTGAGCCACCTTTTGAATGATGGTACCTATCTTCTCATGGTCCCCATCTGGTTTCACATGTAAGCTCCTTATTAAGTCTGCCCTATATCTTTTTGGAAGAACCAGCTGTCCGTGACCATTGGATCTAGCTCCAGTCTTCCTATAAATCAACTTGTTTTTCATGTAAAAATCTCCCTTGCCTGGAGTTGTATGACAAGTTGACAATTTTCTGAAACAAGGCTTGAGTGTTTTATCCCCAGCCTGTGCCTTCCTCATCTCTTCTGGAGTGGTATCCAACATAATATCCTCCTCCTGTCTTGAGGTCGACCTGACCTGAAGGGTTGCCATATACACAGGTTTCCTTCTGCAACGGTCAGTGTCATGATTGTCCATCTGACAATTTTTACACCACCTTTTTCCTTGGTTGAAAGATTTTCTTTCATCATATTTCCTTTCATCGAATTGTGGGAATTTATTTTTATTGTCATACCGTGGCCTATCAAATTGGTGCTTACCTTTATTTTGATCCCTAGGATCAAATTTATTAAAGTTCTGTGGTGCCCTAAAGTTGTCCACCAGTTTCTTTTTATTACCTGTTACCTCTGCTTGAGCTGCTTGATACCTTTCAGCAACATTTAGCAACTCACCCAGCCTCTCTGCACCTTGTTCCATGAGAAACTTTCTCAGGTCTGGAGCCATGGACTCTCTTAGTTGCTCTATAAGGACCATTTCCTTAAGATCTTGGGTTTTCCCCAGAGAAGTCCATTTCTCCAAGTATGTCTCGATTCGTGCAGAGAACTGGTGATAGGTTTCACCTGACAGTAGTTTAGCATTCCTAAATTTTTTCCTGTAAAACTCTGCATTCTTTTCATACCTTAACAAAAGAGCCTGCTTTAGCATGTCATAATTTTCCTGATCACCTCTGCTCATTTTTGCAAAAACTTCATAAGCTGCCCCACGAAGTCCCTGAGATAACTTTAAGCTCCACCTTTCTCTCTCTAACCCATACGTGGTAGCTAATAGTTCGTACCTATTTATATAGCTCTCAATATCATCGTCTTTCTCAACAAAATGATCTAAATGAAAGTTCATAGCTGAGATTGAGGCTCCCTGAGTAACCGTAGCATCAGAGGCAAAGGGACTGGCACCATTTTCAGGAGCATGGCCTTGAAACTCAAACTCCCTTAGTCGTAACTCATGTTCCCTTTGTAATCTCTTCTCCTCCTTTTCTGCTTCCCTCTCTGCAGCTAATCTCTTCTCTTCCCTTTCTGCAGTCTGTCTTCTTTCCTCGGCTTCCCTTTCTGCAGCTAATTTCTTCTCTTCTGCTTCCAATTTCTTAGCCTCTTTGTCAGCCTCAATCTGCAACCTCTTAGTCTCAGCCTCAGCTTGCAACCTCTTAGTCTCAGCCTCCAACTTTCTTTCGGCCTCTTTTTCTAATCTTCTTTCTTCGCGTTCAATAAATTTGTCACATTCCGTTGTGACATAGGCAACCATAACTTGCCCATCTAATCCTAACTCTTTTGCAGTCTGAACCGCAGCAGATCGAAATTTGGCCAGGTCCGCCATTGTCTATTATGTAAATTTATACAATGTCTAACCAACAATTCAATCTCTAATGGACAACACAGGCACCGTGAGCTCAACCTTATTTAATTCCACCCAAGGATACCTTTTAATTCTTATATTCCCTGAAGTGAATTACCCCCAATATTTTTAATAGTTAAAGATTCAAAATCCCGGACGAGCCCCCAATATATGTGGTGAAGTGGGATGTTATAAATACTTATAGGGAACTTAGTGTACTGACTGAGATCAGCTGTGAAGGTATCTATATCTATTAAGAGTAGTGTATTATAGATAACCTTACTTGCTACCACATATCTATATATCTCAGTCAGAATTATTCTGGAATAGTGTGATGCTACGTTATGTGTCTAGGGTATGAGTATGGTGAAGTGTAAGTCACAACAACAGACAGATAAACAATTTAATTTAATCCACTACTCTTGACAACACGGTGACACTCACATACATATAACACTCTACAAAGATATCTTAAAAGAGTCACTAATAAACTTTCAAATAACAATATGTATTCATTACTGGCTTGAATGAATATGTGTCCTGATTCAACTACAAGGGAACCAGGAATCACAATCAATTTAAATTACAAGTTATGTACAGAATGTATTTAATATGAATATTGTAGTGACATATATTATTACAAATGTTCTATGTGTGTCAGTTGTGTAGTAGTAAAATGAGGTAATACTGGTTTTGTTTTGTTCAAGCTCTGTTGGTATTTGTCATCATGACTTCAATAGTTTGTCTTTAGGGACCAGTATTGGAGATGTTCACAGTTCCTGATTTTAAGACAAGTAAATTCCCCTCTGAATAGTATTTTTATAAAGTTATTTCAAGATGAGGGGGCATAATGTTGAGCTCAGCTGGCCAACTCTGCTTATCTTGAGTGATGGCGGCAGGAAAGGACTCCTCTGCTCGAATTCTCCTCTGGGCTCAGGAGACACCTCACTGATAGCTAAAAAGACCAAGGAGTATGCTGTCCGACTCTGGATTCAGCAAATCTCTGACCAGATGCTGCTCAGTACCATCAAGACCACTGTCCCACAATTCATACGAATAACACAGATACGTTGATTAGCAATGAATTCTGGCACAAACTGGCACAAATTTCCTTCTGCTTATCTTCCAGGCTTTTATTGAGCCAAATATAAGCTGGCTTCAACGCACTGATGCTTTATCAAGCTATTTTAAACAAGTGGTCTCGAACTAACGCTCCCAAGTGTGTATATCAGCGAGACTGGCCAATGAGCCACGTTTCGACAAGTGTTTGAAAAAATGTTATCTTTTCCCGTCTCCCCCAACAACCAAGATAGTATTTATAGCCCGACCAATCGTGGGTAGGCTTTCATTTGTTGCGCTCCAATCAATTTGGAGTTTACATGGTAGGCTATTTATGTAACGTAAGGTTTTTTTCAAACACGTTATAAAAAAAATTTTATGAGCAGAAATGATTTCATGCTGTCAGGCAGCCTCACTATTTTATTTTGGGTATAATTTATTAATTCCTGGACTATTGGCGTAACGTTTTACATATTATTTGTCAGCAAGCCCTAAGGAACCCAATTTTCCCACTTTAAAAGAGCTACGTGGCTGCGTTCAAAATATGTATTTTCTACTACCTCCTGTTTGGAAGATGTGCTGTCTGGGTACTGTTATGTTTTCAACCGTAAACCCATCTAATGTTATCTTTTCTAATAAGAGTCTGTTATGATTTATAAACCTAACTCTGGGAAAGGGTAGTGTATTTTATCACTGTCCGTCTGAAAAAGTTAGTGCTTGTAGACTTACACGCGTGATGCCAGCATTTGTATATCGCGCGTCGCGTGTTGCATGCGTTCCTGATTTTCAGCCCTCCCCTCTCGCTATCCTTTTGTCCATCTGTTCGTTCGTTTTGGTAACGTAATATAATTAATGTTAGGATTAATTTAGGTCATTACGCAGTCTCTCAATGTTTTTTTCCAAGAAATACAGCACACGTTTCATTGAAGAAAGCGGGTATAATACAGTAAGCTTTTACTATCAACGTGAAAGCGTTACAATTTGCAGACGAAGCAGAAAACAAGGGGGATTTCGAGTACATTCCTTGTGACAGCAATGTCATTTTACCATTGCTCTTCTCTTTATTAATTTTATTTGTTAGGCTTCATATTTACCTAATAATTTATATATGTGGATTAGAATATTTCATGACATGCCTCTGTGTAGCCCAGTGGAACGCTACGGAGTTATTGACAATTTGCTTTCGGTGTAATGACGTCATCATGGAGCGGCTTACGTTGTACTGTTTCGTTAGGCCTGTGGCCCAGTACATCCGATTTCAACGGGCATTTATGTCGGGTTGCCTACCTTAGCCTTTGACTGTCCCCAGCCTACCTGCAAGACAGCAGTGTGGTCTCACTGTCTGACTGGATTCTAAAAAAACATGTAGAGAATCACTAACGTCAAAAAAAAACAATGTCCGACATATTGGACAGGAACCTAAAGCAAAGACCTTTTTTTTTTAATCCAATTGTTAAGTTGGAAAAGATCACACATGTGAAAAAAGTCGAAATAACAGAAAGTCGTGTGCAAAAAGTCGAAAACACAGTCATGTGCAGAAATTGTACCGTGTGGAAAAAAGAACGGGACGTGTGTAAAAAGACGGGAAAAAAAGAAGAAATAGTATAAATAGAAGAGATGTGGGCGATAGGCAGAGATTTCAGGATTTATGATTCCAATGATACCATGATTTTAGACTAGAGGATTTTTACAGATAGCGTTAGGTGAACTTCGTCTTTGAGGATATCAAGACAAGTTTTTTTTTTGAGTAGACAAGTGTGTATATTATTCAGTTGAATTTTATATTTTTCATTTTGGATAAACAACCATCATTTTGTGAAATTTACAGTGTTTGTCTAATGACATCAATAAACTCTAATATAATTTTCTACTGAATTAATGTTTGTGGAAATTTACAGTAATTTCTTTTGGATAGACGTTGTTGTGCTGAAACTGTTTTGCTTATCACCAAACTCAAAGGGAAGAACCTACCTGGGAAGAAGAAGAAAAATGAGTAAAGGTCAAGTATTACCATCTCTGGCGGAAGGCCAGTTAGCACTTGAACCACAACAACATAGAAAAGATTAACTCTGACTAAATAAAAATCAATATATCTACTAGTGCCGTATAACCTACACGGCCACATATCTTCAAATTGATGCCGTGACCTGCGCACAAGTAACTGACGCTGGCACAACAGTCTGAAGTGTGACTTGGTGATAGCCATAGAAACTGACAAATATTTACACAATTATTTACATCTAAATGTAAATTTCATGTCAATATCTGATGGGTTCAATCATTTTGGTCGCATGATAAGTTTCTATATTTACTGAATTTGTAACTTTTGTTTCATTAAACTCATCGTTACTTTCCTACAAATTTACACCAAAACATGTCAGCCCGCCATCTCGAGAAATCCCAGTTCCCCCGCAGTTGGCGTCTGTCCCGACAAAATAGCCATTCTTTTCTTTCCTTTTTCTAAAACCTTTTTTTTTTTTTTTTTGAGTATTGAGTTAATTCGATCAGGTTTCCTGTTTTTTATCTGCATTAACATCGCGACATCCCTCAGATAGATATTTTTTTAATTCTTCTTTTATTTACTTCTTTAACAAATTTGTTCATTCTGTTCTTGATACTTCTAGCTTTTTATCATGTTCATTTTAACAAGCTCAAGAACAGTGCTATACAGTACTTTGGTGGTTAACGCGGAAGTTAGATAACATTAGTGTACTTTCTTATCGATTTGTCAACCTTATTTCTTCCAGCACCAATATTGCGACGTGCATCAACTACTGAATTTGAGAAAACTGGTGAGCAAGATATTAATTTCAGTCTTAAAAATGTCAACTTTGTTCGTGCTACCTACGCCGTCGTGAACATCGTACATTCCCTCTTCATTCCCTATCTGTTGTTTTCTCATACTCACAGTCTTCTATAATTTTATTCTATCCAGTTGAACAAATTTAATGTGTTTTTACTTTTTAGTTGCGGCAATGACATTCTTTTTTAAATTTAACACAGACATCGGAAAATTAAATCGCTCAATCTTCATGATAACTACCAGCAACGGCTGAAACTCCACGGCGCAAGTCGCCCTGTCTGACCTAGTGCTAGAACGGATTGGGGCCAAGGTGACGGCGAAAACTCTCACGATAAACTAGGTCACTGGGTTAGTGCTGTTAGCTCCGATGGCGGGTTTAAGAACTGGGAAGGGAGGGCTTGATTAAAAGGGCAGAGAGGCGAGAATTTAACGTGCAGTGGTTGCTTAATGCGCGCGCATGACGAACTGGCTGGAGCCAGACCATGAGATAAGAGTACGGACAGAGCACTGTTACTGGGTCTGAAGTTAACACACGAATTTGCCAGACTGAGAAATTGTTACTTCGAACAGTTACTTCGAACTATAAGGACTATCTTTATTACTTGGGTTTACACAGAGATTTATTCGGACATTCCGCGCGACATGCAACTTTTCTGATTGCATTTCTTGGTTATTTTAAAATGTTGCTCATTGAGGGCAGTTGCATGTGTAAGTATATTTTTCTTTCATTATTCAAGTATTGTTAAATTTAGTATTGTGCCTATTTAAAAAAAATTGAATAACAAATTTGTGTGTTGAAGTAAAGAAATGTGGGACGTGTTCTCTGATGTCCAAATAAGTCGCCTACGTCGTTAGGCGTCCGACTGATAGAGCGGTGGTCTCTTGTAGCAAAAGTGTCGTGTTCGAATCAAGGTACCGACACGCTCCAGTCTACCATGATCTAAATGGATACCTGACTCTATCTTTGAGTTAGAGAAGGAAAAGGCAGTCAGGAAGGTAACTGGTCACACCGCCTCCCGACGCTGACTTAGTATGGTGACGTCTCTAACACATCACTCCTCTGTGGCAGTATCTGCTATGGGACTACCTTTATTTGCGTCGTTAGAGTTAGGATTAATCTTGTGGTTTAGGATTAGGTTTAGGACTCCAGACCTAACCCTTACCTCTTATTACAGCGTCTCTGAATTCATTTTTTTAAGGCCCTATCGAACACACGTCCCACTAACTGTTAAATTCAACCGGTTTGTGATGTATGTTTTTCGCTCGCTTCTTAAATTGTGTTAATGTTGTATACAAGAACATGTTTTAAGAAGTTATTATTAACACTCTAATAGTGTACGATATAGGAACATGTTGTAAGGAGTTAGTATTAACAGTATAATATTGTACATAGGAAAATGCTGTAAGGAGTTAGTATTAACATTATTATACTGTACGATATAGGAACATAATGTAAGGAGTTAGTATTAACAGTATAATATTGTACATAGGAAAATGCTGTCAGGAGTTAGTATTAACATTATTATACTGTACGATATAGGAACATGTTGTAAGGAGTTAGCATTAACAGTATAATATTGTACATAGGAAAATGCTGTAAGGAGTTAGTATTAACATTATTATACTGTACGATATAGGAACATGTTGTAAGAGTTAGTATTAACAGTATAATATTGTACATAGGAAAATGCTGTCAGGAGTTAGTATTAACATTATTATACTGTACGATATAGGAACATGTTGTAAGGAGTTAGCATTAACAGTATAATATTGTACATAGGAAAATGCTGTCAGGAGTTAGTATTAACATTATAATACTGTACAATATAGGAACATGTTGTAAGGAGTTAACATTAACAGTATAATATTGTACATAGGAAAATGCTGTCAGGAGTTAGTATTAACATTATAATACTGTACGATATAGGAACATGTTGTAAGGAGTTAACATTAACAGTTTAATATTTTACATAGGAAAATGCTGTCAGGAGTTAGTATTAACATTATAATACTGTACGATATAGGAACATGTTGTAAGGAGTTAACATTAACAGTATAATATTGTACATAGGAAAATGCTGTAAGGAGTTAGTATTAACATTATAATACTGTACGATATAGGAACATGTTGTAAGGAGTTAACATTAACAGTATAATATTGTACATAGGAAAATGCTGTCAGGAGTTAGTATTAACATTATAATACTGTACGATATAGGAACATGTTGTAAGGAGTTAACATTAACAGTATAATATTGTACATAGGAAAATGCTGTCAGGAGTTAGTATTAACATTATAATACTGTACGATATAGGAACATGTTGTAAGGAGTTAACATTAACAGTATAATATTGTACATAGGAAAATGCTGTCAGGAGATAGTATTAACATTATACTGTACGATATAGGAACATGTTGTAAGGAGTTAACATTAACACTATAATATGCTGTAAGGAGTTAGTATTAACATTATAATCATATTTAAATCTTGGGGGTCTCTGATGACACACGAGAAAGCACAGGCCGACTGCATCCTCAGACTAATTTGAGGTTGTACTTGGAGGTTGTACTTGGGAGTTGTACTTGGAGGTTGTACTTGGAGGTTGTACTTGGAGGTTGTACTTGGAGGTTGTACTTGGGGGTTGAGTGTCGGGTGGTCTAAGCGGTTAGAGCGTTTACATCTCGCGACAAACTTACCGGGTTTCGGGATCGATGGTAGCGTTATGCTCCATGTAGATGGGTACATGACTCTGTTCTTGAGTTAGGGAAGGCAAACGCATCTACACAAGAAATGGTTACCCTTCCTCATTAATATGGACCGATTATAGTGAGTCTCTAACACTTCAGTCCGCTACGGTAGTATCTGTATGGGACTATGTTTACCTTTTACACGGGGTGGACTGCCTCACCCTGTCAAATAAATTGCTATAGATATCACTGCTGCAAGAACACGTAAATGTTTTGGTAGAGGCTATCTGCGCGGGGGTGGGGGGGGGGGGGGAAGAGCAGCTGTGGTGGTGGCATTATGCTTTATACATGGCGGGAAGAAAAATGATGAAGAGGTGATTAATACAGGACTATTGATCCGTTGAGGACACGTGTACATACAGAAGGTAACACTCACAAAATTAAGCCGGCTGATTTAAAGGACACACGTACAAACCGAAGGTAACACTCAGAAAAGGAAGCCGGTTGATTTTAAGGACACACGTAAATACAGAAGATAACACTCAGAAAAGGAAGTCGGCTGATTTAAAGGACACACGTACATACAGAAGGGAACACTCAGAAAAGGAAGCCAGTTGATTTTAAGGACACGTGTACATACAGAAGGGAACACTCAGAAAAGGAAGCCGGAATTAAGTCATTCTCACTATCCCTAGGATGTGCCCAGCCGTGAAACATAAGCGATCATGTCTCGTCATATATTTCGGTTCTTGACTCTCTTCTTGAGTTCTGTTGTTGTCTTTGTCTTATGCCATAGTGCCAGAGTTGGACGCTCTGTTTTCCATGTTTCTCGCGCCATCTGTTTCCCCTTTGTCTCTATGTTTTCCATGTTTCTCGCGCCATCTGTTTCCCATTTGTCTCTGTGTTTTCCATGTTTCTCGCTCCATCTGTTTCCCATTTGTCTCTATGTTTTCCATGTTTCTCGTGCCATCTGTTTCCCATTTGTCTCTATGTTTTCCAGCAAATACCTTTATCGCTGACCATATTATAATATCTTTTATATTTGAACATCTTCGTTGTTACACTTCAGCTTCCTTAGGAGTACAGACCTTGAACAAACTCAACCCGTCTCCTCCTGTCCTGCGACATCAGCTGAAAGTCATTCTATGGCTCCTTTATCCCTGTCTCTAGAACATTTCCCCCCGTGTGTTTACGAACTTTCTCTATCTGTCGTACCCTGGGGATTTTAGAACAAGGGATGTCTTGTAATGCTATCAGCTGGTTTCTGACTTGTATATATTGTTCTTGAAGTTTGTATGGCTTAAAGTTTCTATACGATGGGTAGCCGGTATCATGCCCAACCCTCCTTAGTCGCCTTTTACGAATTGCTTGGCAGGTTACAATGCTACTAATCTTTGCTCATCTTTATGACACTGTTGTTGTTGTTGTTGTTGTTATTGATTAACTAGGTCTGCTGAGCTTGTCGCTCCTTCACAGCCAATGCCAAGTTGAAGAATATACATGTGATCTGTAGCTGTTGATTAGGGCTATACAAAGTGCTTGTGACAGTTGGGAGCTCGGTAAAAGCTTTCTTCTTCGGACGCGGTATCACACGAGTGTGATATTTAGACATGCACCCTAATATAACCGACAGACTATGTGTCTAGGAAGAACCGCAACAAATGTAATATACTATTTAGAATAAGGGACACAATAAGAGTCAATCAGGGTGCGCCATAAAAGACTAGAGACACAAAATGTTGGAGATCCATTGTGGAGATGGCAGCTGATGATAATGATTTATCCAAATTATACCACATAAATAAATATACATTTTCTGAACCGGGAATTCTATGCACAGGATAAGCACAAGTCTGCCTATGCATGAACAAAAAATCAACCCGACATACATATATATACAGTATATATATATTTTTTTTTTAAATAGAGAGAGAGAGAGAGAGAGAGAGAGAGAGAGAGAGAGAGAGAGAGAGAGAGAGAGAGAGAGAGGTATAATGAGTGTATTGCACTTTTGCTTTTAGCAGTGCACTGGAACAATCAAAATCACATCTGCAATGTAACATCGAAAAGAGATTGGGAGTTTATCTTTTATCAGATCAATTTTAACCATATCTTATGTTATCATATAATAATGCAGCATTTGCTTTAATCTGGTGCGGTAACATCTGAAAAATGTTCCGTTATATCTAAAAACGTAGATAATTGAAAATTTGCTTTGGCTTACTAAGAGACAACATGGCAATTTTATCAATATTTATTTACTTAGGCTTGAATAAAATGACAGTAACAAAAAATATGTTAGCAAACAAGATGCTATCTGCGAAAATAAGACAGAGAGTCTTGTAGTGTTATATAGAAAAGTTATAATAATGTGTAGATTCGAATTAATAAACACACAGAACCGTTCTCGACGGTGTCCGAAATGTGGTGCGTCCGTCTGTTAACCGAGATGTTGGTGGTTCGAGCCCATTAAGGGACGCTGAATTTGTTTTTCTTTCTTTCTGTAATAAGTCCAGCATAATTGGATAGCTAAGAAATCAAATGAGGAAATCTTAGAGGATAACAATATAATTAGATGACACCTAGACAAGTCAAATAAAGATAGTTTGGTTTGGTTTGGTTTGGTTTGGTTTGGTTTGGTTTGAAGGACTATCTTTATTGCACACAGACAACTCCATCAGTGCTCCGATCTCTTCCCTTTGATTACACAAGGAGGATCTCAGCATAGTGCACGAACTCCGTAGCACCGGCGAGAATCCCAATGTGTGTGTGTGTGTGTAGGAATCAAACATTCTATAAATATTTTTGTGGTGGGTAGGTTTCCTAATTTTTAAATTGTTCCCATGGCAGCGACCGTGTGGCCTACTCTTTACGATTTCCAACTGCCGAGAGATTTTTAACGTGTGCAACTTACACAAAGGATCTCCTATTTTTTCGCCCGTATCCTAGAAAGCTAAGCATCCGATCTCACTACCCGGAGGGTATGAGGGGTGGGAAGAATGACGTCATTAGGACCAATGGTTTTGAAAACAAATTTCCATAATTTATATTCTTCCCTCTACTGGGAATCGAACCCAGTACCTTAATAATTCGAGGCGGACGACACACCTCTTAGCCAGGGCCATATGTGACAAGATAAGACACGACATTTCCAAAGAACTTTGTTTATCTGTGCCTTATTCTGTTCACGATTGGCAGAGTGCATGAGCGCTTGCCTCTCACGGCAAATGTGCCAGATTCGAAACACGGTGGCGTCACACTCCAGTCTACCCAACTGTAAATGGGTACTTGACTCTGCTCTTGAGTTAGGGAAGACACAAGCAACGAGGAAAGGGACTGGTCGCCCCAATTGTCGAAGCAGGACCTAGCATAGTGAAGTCAGTAACACCTTGTTCCCCAACGGCAGTATTTGCTATGGGACAACCTTTATCTTTATTCTATTGTAAACTTTCTGCTGGTTCTGTCTGCGTTTTCCCTGGCCGTCCAAACCAATTCTTGCATTTAATCTGAATAATCACATCTCGCCAATCCTCTTCTTTGATCCTTACCCGCCGATTGTCTAAGCAGTCAGTGGCCATCACGCCTGGTGCCGTCTTGTAGGACAGCAACAAACTGCTTCCACTTTGTTCGGTCG
Organism: Oreohelix idahoensis; assembly: GCA_024509875.1. Classification (NCBI taxonomy): domain Eukaryota; kingdom Metazoa; phylum Mollusca; class Gastropoda; order Stylommatophora; family Oreohelicidae; genus Oreohelix; species Oreohelix idahoensis. The sequence continues at coordinate 671,062 of JAMPIV010018963.1, forward strand.
GCAACCATCCTTCGTGTAGTGCCCCAGCTCTGGTTCTTTTTTTTTTTTTTTGCATCTCGGCCTCCACAGTTCTCCGCCAGGTTTTGTTTGGTCGGCCTTTCTTTCGCTTTCCTTCATGGGTACATAGCACGGCTGTTCTCGTGATGGCCTCAGGGTCTCTTCTGAGGACGTTGTCAACCCAACTCCAGCGTCTGCCAGCTATGATGGTGTGCATGTCCTCTTTGGTGCTCCGAGTAAGCAGTTCGTGATTGGTGACGGTATTCAGCCAAAAGATTCCGAGAATTGTCTTTAGGTAGATTGTGTGGAAATGTGATAAACGAACGCAAAGGCCTTATTGCTCTATCTTTTCCTACATCTTTCGTATTGTATTTTCTCCGACATTTGCTCTTTCATCCCACATTTGCTATCCCATATTTGCTATTTCATCGTTGTGATTACTCGCGCCCGATATCTAGAGAACCACATTTGTTCTTTCACCGGGGGAAATAAAGTCCTTTGATTGAGTCACCATACCTGACATTATTGTTTGAAGCCCACATTGCATCGTGATAAATCTGGTGAAAACACATCTGGTCATCCCAATCAGACATCTGGGCATGCTGTAATTTCTGTGACACCACATTGGACGCCCAGATTGGCCAGGTGAAAACGTTTCATGCTTTAATGGTGTTATCTTTGGTCGGCCGCTGTTCAGACAAACGTTGGGTTACCACATTGGACGCCCAGCTTGGCCATGTGAACAATAAACAATCAGAGAGTAGGTGACAGCAATTTGACAGCACTTTTGCATTAGCCCGCCAATTATCTCCATACCTGTTTGTCAAACCACACCCACGTTTGGACTGACATGGGACAAGAGCGATCCTGTGAATGAGTGACCAGAGGGGCTATTAAGGATTGGTTGGTATGGGCGGAGCTGGATGTCGGATCCAAGAAACCCACATTGTACTTCCAGAAATATAATCTACTGCGTAGCTTGCTAGAGGAAGGAGTCCAGTTTTTACATTGTGTGGAAGAGATTAAACCCAAAAACGCCTAGCCTAAATACACGTGTTTATTCAGAGTGGATATAATTCAGTTCTGTGATGAATTGTGTTCTTAAAGGATTTTGCGAAGAGAAAAGAAGGTTAGTAGATCTTATACAGATTATTAATACATTTTCTTAATTTTTGTTTATTTTAACCTCACAGCTAAAATGTGCGAAAGATAGAGTTTTAAATAATTCTTTGCATAACTGATAAATAAAATCAGAAAATTTTCCTAGAAGATGATAGGATGATAGGAGGTAATTAATAGTTCATACTTCACCTTCATCATCATCACAGTCTCCCATGCGCACACACTCTCATGCACAAGGTATATTTAACATCATTAGAATTGAACTCAGAAAGAGATGAATAATGAGCAGTAGTATAAATGAAAGTCAACCAGTGATGTTAAATGTGAAAAAACTTACGAAGACTTTTGTGTGTCTTCAGTTCATCAGAAGTCTGAGTCTACACGCAACGTGTCTGACGTCTAACCAGAAATAAGTTATCAAAAACGGACATTTGGCTAGCATAATTCGCCATAGGACATCTTTCATTCCTCAATTAAAAAGGAATATTGTCTCATCCACAAGTCAGAAGGTTGACGCAGCATTTTTCGTCACCCATATACTGCTTGCTCACAAGTTCAATACATCGTTATCACAAGTTCAATACAGAGTTATCACAAATTCAAATCACTCGAAAGATCATTATTATCTGAAGTCAAGCAAAAGAGGTCAAAAGGGGAATCTCATATTTATACCAAGTGCAACACACTCTTAAGCGCATTCTATGAAGCAGACTATATATTTTATGAATCACGACTACATACGCAAGATTATGAGTCTACATATCACTAACATTTCGTGAAGATATCCAGTCTGGCCAGTACCCTCGGGAGATTAGACAACAGACCTTTTGTTCATATGACAGCTATTACCTGTTGATCAACACCACAGAGATATACTCAAACAGTGAAGGAATATACATAAATATCTCGTCAGCGTTCTCAGTACGACAACAGTTTGCATCAGAACGTCCTCGACTTAGAGATACCCCACTCGACATAACGTATAACAACTTGGGACATTGTATGCCTACACGTGAATCATCATATCAATGCGAAGCATTTAGAGACACATGGACTGTGTAGATTACTCACCATTTTGGTAACACGTATCATATCACATCATCATCATTTCGCTTTGCACCAGTTCATTCTTAATTAACTACTACTTAATTAACTGGAATTTTATTATCTCATCTGTGTGTTTTGCGTGAATCGTCTTTCCCCATCATCACGTTCTAACCATTACTAACCCTATGTGTGTGGATGTTTCATTAATAAACCCAACGATCGTTTGATCATTATCTAGTTTGTTAATGTATCACTCGTGCTGTCGGTGTTACATATTCACCTATAGGAACATTTCTCTACTCAGATGAGGTTGGGGGCTTTTTCTTTACGGGATCTAAGGGCAGAAGCTAAGGTCGTGGGGAAACAGAACTCTTTCCATAATTAATTAGAAAACACTGTCTAGTGGAAAGCATTCGCATTCCTGTATTCTTGTCCCTATCTCGAATAGGTCTTTATTCTTTCTTAACGAGCCAATTTCTAGAGACCTTATATCTAATATCTCATAGACTATTCCTGGCAAAAACTACTGTCGTAGTTGCCTCAGTACTCACCACACGACAGGAAAGAGGACAATTTCGACATTTCCTTCTCTGTTACTCTCCAGCATTCCGCACCATAGAGAAGCACAGAAAATACACAGCTCTCATATAATTTTAACTTCGTGTTTGTGCTGCACTGAGAGGACTTCCAGATGTTGTTTAGACTAGCAAAGGCTGTTCTCGCTTTATTCATTCTGGTTTGACATCTTTGCTTGCTCCGCCATCTGGTGTTACTGTGCATCCTAGGTATGTAAATGTGTCTGTCTGTTCCATCTTCTGGTTCCTTATTGTTATGGGCCCAGAATTGCCTATATTGAGTGTCATGACCTCTCCCTTCTTTAGACTGATGTTCAGACCCACTTGCTGGGTATACTTATTTTATTTTCCTTGAATGTGTTGATGTGTGTCTGCCAATCGTAATCTTTTATTATTGTCCAGGTCCGCTAACATACGCAATCGTCCCTCTTCTACCGTGGGGTGTAGGTGTTTGCCAGAAAGAGCGCCATACTATCCTATCGGCTGTCTTCCTTTTGACCTGGTCTCAGTCCAGTCCTCGGTCCTTCAGAGATTGTCTGATGTTGTCCTCCCAGCAAACTCTGGGTCGTCCTGGGGGTCTGGATCCCTGGCGCTTAGTTTCCCATATTTGTCGTGGTAACCGATCTTCTCCCATTCTGCAGACATGGCCAAACCGTCGTAACTGGAACTGTTCCACGTGGGTCTACGGAAGCTGGGTTTCGAGACCATGACGTATTGTTAGGATGCGGACCATGTCCATGTCTAGATACATTAAAGAAATGTCTATTTAGGTGGACCATGTCCATGTCTAGATACATTAAAGAAATGTCTATTTAGGTTGTACAGTGGCATTTACAACTATTTTATTTGCTATCAATGACATTTTTTTCTTCGCAAGAATGCTTTTCATTAGGAACATCATCATAACCCCGGATCTGCCAGTACAGTCTATCATGTTGAACTCTCCTGTTTACACCTTCCGTTGAATTATTTTCGTGTCTTCTTTATTCGTTTTAGTTGATCTCAAATGATCTTCTCCGTGAGTTCTTAAGTCTCCCTTTATTTCCTTAACCCAGGGCATTCCAAAACAAGAAATGCCTTGTAATGCTATAAACTAGGTTCCTGAATGTTTCTTATGTCCGCAGTATCATTTGGTTCAAATAAAATGAAGCACACCTTCCCCTACAATGAATAGTAAAATGGGAAACACACCTTACTGTTGCTTTATAAGCATACCTACAGATAATGTTTTTATGAACAATAACAATTGTTATTTTACTATTCATACTTGCACCCACACAATTTAATTGTCTTATAAATGTTTCCTTAAACCTTTTTATTTTTGTCTCATACATTTGTCGTGCTCATTTGTCGACAAATCCTGAATAATACATTACTCACTTCTATCGTTTTATCCGTTACAAATGATAGCTTCATTATGGCGTTCTTTGAATAAGCTTTATCTGACGTAGGCAGATTTGGTTTTTCCACATAACCCAACAAAGTACGCCCTAATATAACTAACGAACTGTGTGTCTAGGTCGCCAAAACGAGGAAAAACTCATAATTTACCCAAAAAAAGTTAAAACATCGTCTAAGCCTAATTTAAAAAGCAAATGTAATGAATTGTAGATGAGAAGAGAACGAAATGCCTCAATAACTGCCAACACTTTATTTTTTTTAAACCCTGACTCAGGACATTTGTAATAACAAGAAAGGGTGAAATGTGTCCTTCTGTGCATGTCGACACAGTCTTTTATGGTTATGTATAAACGTGTATGATTTTCCAGATCTCCTGCTTTGATTAAAACTTGCGTAAGCTCTTGTATATAAATTAAGGCTATAAAATGCAGACGCACTTTTTATTTATACCTACAAAGATTATGTAAAGATTTTAACGTAACAACTTATAAAAAGGTATGTTAAGGGGAACCATAAAACTACTGAAGCAAACAGAAATTGGGTGCAGTTTTTATCATGTTGCCATCTATTTTGACAGCACTGTATTTTTATTGTACTTATTTATACGCATTTTCGCTTGTCTTGTTTTTTTTCGCAGCCGACATTTTCAGTAACAATACCGTTTCAGACGACTATTACGTGTTTCCTGTTGACGCCCCCTCGGCCATGTGCCTGGATGTCTTACAGGTTGGTGAATTTGACGCCATTGTGAACAGCCTGTTTGTGGATGATTTGTTGTAATTCTAAAGTAATTTTTTCTATTTATATATCCATGTATCGAGTTTTCTTAATGAAATGTTTGTAACCAACAATAAAACAATCCCATCAGCTTTTCGGAAAAATACGGAAACGGGTTACATTACAGCGTGATAACTAAACTGAACATCCATTAACAGAACATGCATACCTTTCAATTTTTTTTCCCTGGTCCATTAACCATAATAAGTTTGATTACAAAGATCCAATAAAGTTGACATGGAATGGACAGGAATGAAATGTTCACAGGAGATATAATGCCGTCATCAGGATATGCAGTCGAAAGAGCACGCCGTAATTCACTCCCCTCAATCTTGGCGGGTTACTTGTTCTTTTCTCATTCTGCTCTGAATGGAGTTCACCTCTTCCCTATATTGCAGCTGATCCATTTGTAGGAAGCCAGCACTAAAGCAGCAGTTGCTGCTCTGGCCATTTGTTTGACATGATGAGGTTGTCAGCCTCTTGCAGAACCTCATATTAGCCGCCTCTTGAGGGAGGAGTAACACTTTTCTTTCTGTTTCCTTAGATATCCCCGGGGAACTACAGAGGGTAGCCCTGGCTTTAAGCTGTCCACATTTCTCCACATCTTTCAACTAGCTACACTTTATAAAGTTAGGATACAACATTTATTCGATAGAGTGAATTCCGTTCAGAATCAAATCCATCTTTATAAAATTTTAAGTTGGTCGTTCAGAATCAAATCCATCTTTATAAAATTGTAAGTTGGTCTTACTAATACTTTTCTCTTGTTTATTTTCACTGATATCAGAACCTTATATTGTCTTAACTATTTCTGTCCTGGGTGTACCTTTTGTTTCCACCTGCGGTGTTTTAAAGAAGCGGAAAACATATATTTATGAGAAATATATCGTTATATCATCATCATTACCATCATGAAGATCATCATCTTCACCATCATCATAATCATCATGATATAATTTGCCTACCTGCCTGCCTACCTACATATCCATCCATCCATCTGTCTATCGGTCTGTTTGTCTGCCTATCGATCTATTTGTCTATTTGTCCATCTAACTATGAGTCTATTCTATCTACCTAGACCGACTCTTCAGACATCGGTGGCGTCCGCTTTCACGACTTCACCACGCACGAACAACAACAACTGCTACAGTACCAGCAGCATCCCGACTCACCATCATCAACTCACGACTACGGATCTAGGAGTCCTAGTGTGTCGTCAGACAGCGGAAAGGTATATGGCTGTTTTATGATTATCAATATAGTCTTGCCTTGTGTAGTGCCCGAGGGTTCTCCGTCGAGGCGCAGAAAGCATGCGACTATTGCTACCTCTACCATGTCGTAAGAGAAAACTAATATGAAGTTTTGCATCGGGCTGGTGACCTTGGCATCATCATCACCCTTCAGATCCCCAAGGAACATAGGACTTCAAACACACCAAGACCTCCTGTCATGTGCCTCCTGTCTTCATTCGGCCTACACCTAACTGTAAACACAACATCCGCATCATTAATCTCAACAGTCATATAACTGTCTGTTTGTTTGTTTTTTATCTCCCTAGCAGTACAAACCTCAGTACACGGCGGAACTGGAGGTGCTATGTAGGATATGTGGGGACAGAGCGTCAGGTTTCCACTACGGGGTGCATTCCTGTGAAGGTTGCAAGGTAAGCTGGGCGTTAAACTGTGCTACTTAAGAGCAGCAAGTTGAAGGGTTGTCCTTGACAGTGAGTTCGTGTTTGGAATACAGCTGCGCCAGTTTCAGGAATAGGGCTTCTCGTTTTACGCGAGTGCTACAGAGAAGTCAAGATAACTATTACTACCGCAGTTACAACCTGTATCTAGGAAACTGTGTATGTCGCCACTGATTTGGCTGCTTTTGCTGTGACTTATGCGTTAATTTCTAGTTAGTTGTTTGCTTGTTGCTACGGCTCCTTGTAGTTCTCGGAAGGGAAGGGGGGGGGGGGGGGAAGGGGGGGGGGGTGTCAGTGGACACAAAGAAAGATTACGACTACTGCACTCTCAAGCATGTCGTACATGGCGAATAATATAAGGTTGTTCAGAGGGCTGGCAACCTCATCATGTCAAACAAATTATAGCAACTACTACTACTAATACTACTACTACAATTACTGCTACTGGTGCTGCTAACACTGCTGTTGTGGCAACTACTACTGTTTCGGGCCGAAACACTTGTCGGACGGGGGGACTACTTCTGATGATCAGATTGCTTCCTGTTGTATCGCTCTGTAAAGAGTTTCCTATCATACTACTACCTCTCATTCTGATGCTGCTGCGATTAAACTTGTCAGCCACAGGTACTTTCGCCACAAAGCTGCCTCTGTCAGTAACAATCGTATGAAAAATGTGTTGTTTGTTCAATAAATGACATTTCTGATGTTTCGTGCCAAGATATATTCTTTATTATTCTAACGCTTCTGGTGTAGATTTCTAAGCTTTCTAGCATTTATATAAATTCCTTGATTTTTATTTAACCTTGTAAATTGCGTTAGCGTCACGTGTAGTCCCCAGGGTCTCTGATGAGACAAAGAACATGACTGCTGCATCCTCTAGCATATCGTACAGGGCGGTTAATATGAGCCTGTGCATGAGGCTGGCAACTTCATCATGTCAAACAAATTGCTACAGAATCCACCGCGGCAAGAGCATGAGAATTTTATCAATCAGCTTCTTGTCAGGGCACCAGTTACAGTTGTGGTGGCTTCATGCAAATGATGATATTGATGAAGATGATGATATTGATGAAGATGATATTGATGAAGATGATGATATTGATGAAGATGATGATATTGATGAAGATGATGATATTGATGAAGATGATGATATTCAACGTTCGTTTTGAGGCGCCGCGCTGATTAATCTGGGGCAGTAATGTCTTTAATAACTTTCATCAGTTCAATCAAAACTGAATGTAGAGTTCATAAAATTTAGAAAAAAACAAAAAGAAAGACAAAAACCTCCCCATGGTCATCTATCCTAACATGGTATTAATGTTTGTGTTGTTCTCTATTAGGGTTTCTTTAGACGCACTTTGAAAAAACAGCTGGTCTACAAACCGTGCCAGGCCGGGTCTAGATGTAAAATCGATACAGGCACCAGAAACAAATGTCAGTACTGCCGATATCAGAGGTGTCTCTTTGCTGGAATGTCTCAAGACGGTGAGTGGATTTAGTGGTTAGAGATAAACCCAGGACAGACAGACATACAGATATATCGATAGACAGGAAAGCAGACATACGTACAGACAGTTAGTTAGACAGACAGACAAACGGACGGGCAAGCAGACAGGCAGATAGATTGATGGATGGATGGATAAACTTATGATGATGATTACAAAGATATATTTCCTCATAAATATATATTTACTGCTTGTTTAAAACATCACATGTGAAAAAAATGAAACATCTATTTTGGTATCTTGGTAAAACATAAACACTAGCTGCCATGCAGGCATCGTCATGGCGTATTGATTTAAAATCGCGTCAATTGAAGGAATCAACTGAGTTTGTTACATGGTTAAATTTTAAAGTTCCGTGGATTTCTTCAGTGGACAAAATGTTAACACGATAAGCAGCGTCCGACTGGCAGCATGGTTACAGCGCTGGCCTCTCGAGGCAAAGATACCTGTTTCGAAACACAGTGGCGTTACGTTTCAGTCTACCCAGCTGTAAATGGTTACCTAACTCTGCTCTTGAGTTAGGGAAGGCAAAAGTACCGAGGAAAGGAACTGGTCACTTCCCCCTCTCGAAGCTGGGACCCAGTATAGTGTAGTCTCTAACACTTCATTCCCCTACTGCAGAATGTTATTGGGCTACCTAGACCTTTATCTTTTAAGAATGAAGCTCTCTATGGCAGTTTCCCCTAAAGTTAACATAATGCAGGACCACGTCATCACTTGTGGTAACATTATTGTCCATTTGTCCACAGCTGTGAGATTTGGACGCATGCCTAAGGTAGAACGGGAAAAACTGCTGGCCGATAGAGAGGAACTCACGTGTACCAGCTCAAGACGAATTGTCGAACTTCGCTCGCTCACTGATCTCATCAAAGCTGCCTTCAGAGATACATTCAGCAATACTATATTCTTCAAGCATCAGCAGCAACAACACCAACAACAGCTTTCTCAACAACAACATTCACAATGTCATCTACATCATCCTTACCAGTTTCCATCTTTGAACATGCCAGGGGCATCTACTCCGTTTCATATTTCATCACAGTCACTTTCCCCTGTTCAGCAGTCCATGCCTTCGCCTCCAACAATAGCGGCGGCTGAAATTATAGTGAGTACGGTAAAACTTTTACTTTCCTGTTTCAGTATCGTTGTAAATTCTTTATTGGTAATGCCAGCATTAACAGACACAGTTTTGTAAAGGTAAAAATCTACGACAAAAGAATGTTATTTACATTTTTGCTTAAATTAATTTGCTTTTAATACGTGACATAAGGTATATTGAAACGATATGTCATTCATGCATTAGCTCCAAATCCGTTCTCCGTGTTCTTTTTGGACTCCCTGTACCTTTCTTACCTGGTGGATTCCAGAACAAGGACAGGTTTGTAATGCTATCTGTGTGCTTCCTCGCCGTCTTTCGTATCCATTGCTAGCGCCATGTTGATATTCCTTGTTCCACTAGCAATAGTCCAGTTCTTGTCAACAGTTCTGCTTTGGTGATTGTGTCATACTATTTCAATCCTTCTTGTCTAACACAATCACCCATTTATGAAAGTCTGTAATTCATTGATTGACGTTTTAGTAGATCCCCATGATTCAGATAGGACTGACTTTGACATTTTAGCTAAATCTTCTTTTCTGTGTTGGACTTTATTTCTTTTAATTTTCATATATTTCCTAGAGAAAACTCCTGTTGCCTTATATATTCTTATTTAGATATGACTGTCTGTTCCTCCACTTGATCCACATATTGGTAGTAGCCCCCTTCAATAATAACTTGACTATGGGAATGCGCCCCTGTGGTGATAGTCTTCATCTGCTTTTTTTCCTGGTGTTACTTTCGGTATGTGTGCACTTTTTTTTTCTCTTCTGCTTCTTGTTGTAGCTTATTTTCACCCAATCTGTGGTCGGGCCGTAGGAAGTGTCACGTGAAAGATAATTTATTTTACCATCTTGTCCATAATGTTATTACTCTTTTAATGTTCTGTTTTCCGAGACATTTTGTATTTTCGTTTCTTTCATATTCTACCTACATTTTTTCACCTTCTCAACCCCACCCGAGGTTGTTTACGCTGGCCAGCTGCGGTCAGCTAACGCTAGACGTAATGTTATCTAAACGCACCTGTTCGACCAGAGAAACATTTCTCGGGTCCGCTTTAAGTGTTAGAACGAGCCAAGACGGTTTCTGTGAAAGAAACGGTTCGTTAGCGGCGGGTACCCTCTGTGGTCCCAACAGGGGAATTTCTCTGGTCGCTTTAAAACGTTTGATGACGAGCCGCTGGTACCCTTTTAGGCCTGGGTAACGAGTGTGATCTGTTTCAGGGGAAGATAACAAATCGCGGTCAGTCTTTGGGTTTTCGCCCCTTAGACAAGATAGAGCATAATGTTATGCATTTCTCTACCTGGGGAACTTTCGCACGATTTCTTTTGTCTTACTCTAGATTACGTCTTTCGCCGAACTTCTGTAGGGATACGCAGGCCAGGTCCGGGGGGAGCGTCCCTTGTGATCTATAAGAGTAGACTGGTTTTAATAGCAAAAGACATTCGTGAATTTCCTGGCCCGAGATAGACCATTATGGAAATAAGGCAAACATTAACACAGAACTAAATGTTTTTCGCCTATTTCTTGGCATTTTTCGGGTTTCAGGGAGACCGACTCGCGAGAGCAGATTCCAGTCAGGCGAAGAACGAAATATTCTCTTCGATCTAGAGGGTTCTGAATACCGCTAGCGTCACGAATCGTCACACCCCGTTCCTGAATCAAAACCCCTTTTTGTCAACGCCAAGTTAAGCTCACGCAGTGCAACGGAGCCAACGCTAAATCTGGAATCGCCAAACGCAGTAGTAGTTCTCTACTCGCCTATTGGATTACCAGCCAGAGCATTGCGGCTTCCAGAATATCAAACCCGCTCAGCATGCCTATAGCAGAATTCCATATCACCCGCCTTTTTTGTGCCTAAACGGGGCACTCAGCAAACCACAGCCAAACCAGTTTAAACAGGATTTACAGCCAAGCGGAGCCTTGCGCCGGATAAGCGCGCCTGGGTCTCTTTGTCCTCAAGTGACTTCTTCTGGTGTATTTCCTGGATACTTAAAACCTCGCACGTATGAGCAGCCATCTATGGACAGAGTTTCAGCCCCACTCACGCTATAAGGGGAGTCACCAACGTTTAGCACCAACAAAGAAAGTTTTGTAGGCTAGTCCCTCACGAAGGATCTACAAGTAATTCACTTCCTGGATCTAGTACGACATTTGGTCCCCGAAAAGCAGACAGGCTGTCGCCCAGTTCAATCAGTTGGTCAGCAGGAGATAAACAGCGTCCCCCAGCCCAACTCGCGCCAGTAGGGGGGGGGGGGGGGTCACCAACGATAGCGCCTATACAGTGATGTTATTCAGGTTAATTCCATCACCGATGGAGGATATATACGAAAACACCACTTACTGGAGTTACTTCAGCTGGTCCCCGAAAACCGAAGGACTGTCACTCGATTATTTATCTCTTTGTGTTCTACAGGTTTTATGAATGGTGATCTGTGTGTGTGGTTGTTGGTGTATATGATTATTGATGAATATTTGATTATTGATGTAATTTTATGTTGTTGTGATGATATGCATTATTTTCATGCTTTTCTTCTTTAATAAATTTTACACATTTATTAATGCGCTGTTCACGACCTTTCCATCCATATTTGTATTTTTAGCTCTTTACTATAATCTCTATGTATGATAAGAGAAAAGAGAGAGAGCAGGAGATGCTTAGACAGACATAAGTGAGTTGAGGCTTGGAGAGAGAGATCATTTTGATAAATCTTCTTCCAGGTTGTCTCAAGTCCATCTCCTATTTACACCTTTCTGTGTGTGTAATCTATAACTCTGTCAGTCCACTATCCCTTGTCGATTTCACTACTGTTGTCCACCTCGACAAATACTCTACACTCTAACTCAACCACGACAGGAAGCATTGCCACTTGGTGCGGATTGGCAGCTTCATCAGGTTGCTGGATTTATGCCCAAAACCTTCATGTCGCTCTTGCACAAATCTTTTAACCTCAGCTTAGTAACCTCTTTTAACACACATTAAGAAAACTAGTTATAGAGTAGCAGGCAGTTCTTGTTTGTGGAATCCGAAAAAACGGAAAAAAAGGAGACAAAAAAAAAACTGTCGGAGAGGAGTAATCAACATAGGCCCATGAAAAAAATATTTTAAAAAAAACACATAAAATTAACCGAAAGGATAGTGCAAATCACAAATGCTCGGTAAGAACTAATTGAAGGTTTATGCCTCACACTAAAGGCGTTGATAATTCTGAATTTTCGATTTCCTTGAACTCAGATAACCATTAATATGTTTCACGTCTTCTGTATTAACAAGCTTAACTCCCTTAGTTAAGCGTTAACTTCCCTTATGACAAAAATTTACTTCCCCTGTGCAACGCAGTTAAAAGTTAATTATGTTCTGTCTGTTTAGCTCACAGAGCCACCAGAAGTCCTCGATACCCTGACTAGTGACCAGTTCTTCTCACGAGGCATTTTCAGTCGTTTTCAGGAATTGGCACTTCCTGTGATGGAAGGCAGTGTCCGCTTTGCAAAAAAAATTCCCGGTTTCACCTCTCTTGCCATGAGAGACCAGATCATACTAATGAAGCGAAACGGATTTATGGTCGTACATCTAGCTGTAAGTATGATGTACTCACTCCATACACAAATTCCCTATAATGTTGCTATCCCCAGATAATTAACAAATGAGATTTTTTCTTAATCTAATAATACAATTATATTGTGTTAGCATATGAGATCACATTGCGTTATAAAAATATTACAACATTCGCTGACTAACAAATACAGAGTATAACAAAAATAGTTGGTGCAGTATTTCCTGTTATGGAATAAAATATTGGAGACCGTTATTATTCATATTTTTTTTTTAATTTGAAATACTTTATAAGCAACGAAGCTGAACCACTAACATTTCTGATAATTTTCTCATTTAGGTTTTTTCCTCTGGCAAAAAAAATAATAAATAAAGTTGCTTCCATGAAAATTGCGCACACTTGTAAAGTGTACCACCAAAGAACTGTAAATAGTAATGGGTACTGAAGTTCGTACATTTTGCAAGCAAATCATTAATTACATAAATTGTATAATTTTCAGCTTCATTCACTGGTTACGCCAAACTTTATACAACTGGATACACCAAATGGAGGTTTGAGAATAAGAAGGAATTCATTCTATATCTGTGAACAAATGGCGTGGTTGCTAGGACACACAATGGCTGTTATGGACAAAGTCAACACATTTGACCTCACTACTGGCGAGATGGCGCTGTTTTCATCAGTGCTTCTGACGCAAGGTAAGTGAAAACACTCTTGGGTTGAAAACAACATAACTTTTTTTTTTGTTCGAAAGAGCTCGAAACAGGTGTAGGTTAATGTAAGCTTATTGTTAGAGGTTATTTTTTATTATTTTATTTGAAAAAGCTCAAAACAGGGTTGGGTTAGCGTTAGAGGTTATTTTTAATGAGTCGAAGCGACACGGTAGGCGTATCAAAAAATAAATAAATATTACACACATAAAGGTATGTTTCAGGCACTTGTGAGAAATAAAGCAATCTTGTAGAAAACTAGATAACAGAAAAACAACAGAAATAAGTAGCTTACCGGAGAATCGAACCCAGGACCTTCCGAACGGCACCACCGCCTAGCTACGGAAGTGAATCACACAATCCTCCCTGCCAACTAGGCACCACCTGGACTTATCAATAGTCACTTGAACAACGTGGCAGTCTGTGTCTACTAGTTTTAACGTCTACCCCAATTGAATACCAGACCACAAGGTCTTCACTTTGTAGTTAAAATTATGCATTCTTCGCTTCAATCGTTAAAATTATATTTTCTTCACTTTACTTTTCAGACTGTCAGGGTCTTTCTGCACCTCGGCAAGTAGAGGAACTACAAGCTAACTTGATAGAAGCCTTGCGTCTGGAGCTGAAACATAACCATCCAAAAGAGAAGGTCAGAAGATACATTCTACATCCTAAACATTTGGCAAGGAATGAAAACAAAGAAACAAGAAGGGAAATCAAATATGCGCATTAAGGAAGGATGAATGACCAGAAAATTACATAAATAAATGAATACATACATTCACAAAGGGGCAATAACTGTGATTTGATTTTGAAACGAAAAGAAGAGCATATTAACAGACCACAATATAAATTGCGGAAAAACAACAAGGGGCAGAGAAACTTTTAAAACGTGCAATAGAGAAGAACTGGGGACATTTAAATAAAAGATGAGAGGAGACTCAAGAAACTGAGCTTTCATTAAAACTGGAAAAATAGACAGAAAGCAAATTATTGAAAGGGGAAGCACTATTCAGAAAATGAAATTATTAAAAGGGGGAAACAATTTTCAGAAAAGGAAATATTTAAGAGGGGAGACAATATTTGTAAAAGAAAATTATTGACAGAGGAAACAATATTCAGTAAGAACATAAGATACTGATTGTTGGAGATTTACTACATATAAGTGCTTAAAATTCAAAGTAAAGGTAATTTTCCTTGATATATGTACGATATTTATTTTCTTTTTTTTTTTAAATTAAAAACTACCTAGTCATTCTTCTATTGCGTAGAGGTTTTTTTGTTAAATAAAGACTTGATTACTGATTTAAAATTCTGTATTAATACGTGTATGTATTATTGCGATTTTATATTTTGTCTTGCCCAACCTTCTCAGCCATTTAGCTAAGATCAAAGTGTAGGCACCAATCAAAGCCAAGAGCAAGATCAAATAATTTTTACACAATATAAATCAATAAACCTTCTACTTCACCCCCGAAAGGGGTAATAAAATTGTTTTTTTTAATGTATTTTGGCTTGAAAGTGTACCCAGATTTTTTCACACTTTATAGACAACAATACGGTATTTTTAAAAAAAGGATTTTTAAAGTTTAAGAAAAAAAAAAAAAAGCTGAAAATAATTAAGAAGAAATAAAAGCCAGGTGGCAGAATGATCACAGAACTTGTTTCTCAAAACTAGGCTGCATCATGTTCAGTTTACACAGCTGTAAAAATGGGTACCTGACTCTTCAGTTAGGGAAGGTAAAGGCATTGAGGAAGGGAAATGGTCACCCTACCTTATAAAACTGAATCCTAGTTAAGTTAAAATCTCTAACACTTTACTTCACTACGGCAGTATGCGTTATGTTAATTATCTTTACCTTACACACAACCAACAACAAATAAAAGATTCCATAACTGAACAGAAAATATCTGGTAGTTGAAACAGGGAGTCACAACTTCTATTTCCTCCATGTAGTGAACGTATAGATCCATAGAAGATATGCAGGGTGTATTAAGCACCGTACACAATATAACTGCCATCAATGGTACCTATACCTTGTAGCGGTATGGCAGCTTGCGTACCCTGACAATCCCCAGAGCTATGCCAGTGGGAGTTTTACTCCTGGTAGGTTCAACCAAGCTGGACTGGTCTGTGTGGGTAGGGGTCAGACAAAAGCTGGTACCCTGGTCCTCCAGGTTGGGGGTTTTAGCATAGGGCTGACACCCCTGTCTATGTAAAAAAAAAATAATGAAGTTACGGAAACAACATCAAATGAACAAACTTTGCTGCGGGATGGACATTCGGAGTCTGTGGCTCGTATGACTGTCAGTGGTGAAAGCCGAAAGGAAGCCACTGACATGAAAACGGATGTCCTGACCGCAAGACAGGATACAAGAATAGGATTTTGGAATGTCAGGACAATGTACGAGACAGGTAAACTAAGACAGGTCACGGCAGAAATGAGAAACTATAGGTTACACATCCTGGGGATAAGTGAGAGCAGATGGACAGGGGCAGGAAAAGTTAAAACAGCAACAGGAGAAACAGTACTTTACTCTGGAAGAGAGGATGGACAGCACAGTGAAGGCGTAGCCATTATTCTACAGAAAGGGATAGAAAGGACATTACTGGAATGGAAACCCATCAACAACAGACTGATACGATTGAGATTGAGAGGGAGATTCACCAACACTACAATAATACAATGCTACGCACCAACGAATGATAGCGATGAGGAGGTCAAGGATGAATTCTATCAACAACTGCAGAAAGAAATGGAAGACACCCCTAGATATGATCTTGTTATAGTAATGGGAGACCTCAATGCGAAAGTTGGTACACACAATACATATAATGAAAAAACAATGGGGAAATGTGGCAGCGGAACAGCAAACGAAAATGGGGATAAGCTAATAAGTTTCTGTAGCATTAACAACCTGGTCATTGGAGGAACACTTTTCCCACATAAGGAAATTCACAAGTTAACATGGGAATCACCAAATGGTCGGGACAGAAACCAGATAGACCACATCATGGTTAACGGCAGATGGAGACATGCATTACAAGATGTGAAGGTAAGAAGAGGTGCAGATGTGGGAAGTGATCACCATTTAGTAGTAGCAAAACTGAAAGTGAAACTAAGAAGGGCTAGACCAACTGTAACTACACAGAAAAGGTTTGACATCAGCAAATTGAAGGACCCCCTTACCAGAAAAGCTTTTGCGGCCGACATTAAGAAACGATATCAATTTGCCAAAAGCCAGGAAAAGACATTGACTGATGATATAGACCAGAAATTTCAACACCATTTCAACAATATATAAGGAAAGTAGCAAATCATGCTTAGGATTCCAGGAAAGGAAGAAGCAAGACTGGATAACACCAGAAACACTAAACACCATAAAGATGAGAAAGGAAATGAAAAGAAAGAAAACAGAAGCGAAGTCCCCCAGGTTAAAGCAACTATATAGCGAACAGTACAGCCAGCTGGACAGGGAAGTTAAATGCCAAACCCGAGCCAACAAAAGGAATTTCCTAGACGATCTTGCAAAACAGGCAGAAGAGGCAGCACTGAGAAATGAACAAAGCACAGTATACAAAATAACTAAATTCATCAGCGGAAAACAAGGTGCAAACAATATTACATTAGTAAGAGATAAGCAAGGAAATCTCATCAAGACAGCAGAGGGACAGGAAACAAGATGGGCAGAGCACTTCAGAGAAACGCTGAACAAGGAAATACCAGAGACACAATTGAATGTTCCTGAGGCTGAAAACGATCTAGATGTAAATACAGACATTACACGAAAAGAAGAAATCATCACAGCAATCAAAGGGTTAAAGAACGGTAAAGCTCCGGGCCATGATAACTTAAATTCAGAGCTATTTAAGACAGACCCTGAGCTAGCAGCAGAACTATTAGAACCACTATTTGCATGAGTGTGGAAAACGGGGACAACACCAAAAGAGTGGAAGAAAGGAATAATTGTCAAATTGCCCAAGAAGGGAGATCTTGCAGACTGCAATAATTGGAGAGGAATCACTCTTCTCTCAGTTCCCAGCAAAATACTAGGCAGGATAATTATACAGAGAATTTCAAAGGCAGTAGACTACAAACTGAGGAAAGAACAAGCAGGATTTAGAAAGAACAGAAGATGTGTAGACCATATATTCACTCTCAGGAACATTATAGAGCAGTGCTCAGAATGGCAAAGACAGCTTTACATAAATTTTGTTGATTTTGAAAAGGCTTTTGACAGCATACATAGGGACAGTTTATGGAAAATACTGAGGGCTTATGGAATCCCAAGCGGCATAGTGTCAATCATAAAAAGCCTCTATGCCAACTTTACGTGTAGTGTTGGGCAGAGCAACCTAACCTTCGAGGTGAAGACAGGAGTACGACAGGGATGCCCCTTATCAACCACTCTATTTTTTAACAGTCATAGACTGGGTGATGCGCCAGACAACAGAGGGCAGTCCAAGAGGAATAAGATGGACTACATTCTCTACATTGGAAGATCTGGAATATGCAGATGACATTGCACTGCTGGCACATTCACATCAACACATCCAGGAAAAAACGGATAGACTTAATAAAATTAGCCAGCAGGTGGGCTTGAACATCAATCTAAAGAAGTCTGAGGTCATGACGCTCAATGTGAGCAACCCTGAGCCCATATCAGTAAGGAATCAGCAACTGGTACAGACAGATACCTTCACATACCTGGGAGGCATGGTGGCACCAGACGGTGGGGCAGGCAAAGACATCAACATCAGAATGAATAAGGCAAGAACAGCCTTCTTTAGCCTAAATAACATCTGGAGGTCCTCCCAGTACAGCACAAGCACAAAATTAAGATTATACCAGAGTTGCGTGCTTTCTGTGCTTCTCTGTGGTGCGGAGTGCTGGAGAGTCACAGAGAAGGAAATGTCGAAATTGTCCTCTTTTCACACAGCATGCCTAGGAAGAATTCACCGCATCTTTTGGCCGAATACCATCACCAACCAAGATCTGCTTACTCGTAGCAAGCAAGAGGACATGCACACCATCATAGCTGGCAGACGCTGGAGCTGGGTTGGTCATGTCCTCAGAAGAGACCACGATGCCATCACAAGAACAGCTATGTTTTGGACCCCTGGGGAAGGGCGAAAGAGAGGCCGACCGGAGACAGCTTGGCGGGGGACTGTGGAGGCTGGGATGCAGGGGGTGGACCAGAGTTGGGGCACTGTGCGAGGGATGGCCGCCGACCGTGCAAAGTGGAATCAATTTGTTGTTGCCCTACAAGACGCCACTAGGCATGATGGCCACTGACTGCTTTGACGGTCGGTGGTTAAGGATCGAAGAAGAAGACACAATATAAATAAACCAAGATACTCCAATCTTTATGCTCTTCACAAAAATATACAAGACTGTTTTATATAACAAGACAAAAGCACACCAGTGTTTGTTCAAATAAGCCTTCATCAGAGAACACACAAAAACATTAAAACTTCCCAATTAAAATGAGTCTATGAAAATCTCACAAAAGATTAAGCAAAGAAGAGTTCTAGAAGAGGAAAATCTAGACACATTGGTAAAAACAACTAAAATTTGTATGAAAGATGTATAGTCCACAGGATGATGATAATGAGAGAAAAAAATAAATGAGAAAAGAATTCTGGTCAGAGAATTAAGAGAAAATCTGAAAGAAAGGAAAAGTAAAAACAACCAAGAACAGTTGAAAGAGAATACGAAAGGTATTTTTTCCAGAAATGCTACAAGTAACATTCCTTTAAAAACTTTATGGAGATACAAATAGTCTCAAGCTTACCTCTGCTTTCTTTGAATATATTCAAGTCGACCTCTGAGAGTGTATGAAGAAGAACGAACGAACGAACTTTATTTTCAAAGGGTTGAGAATTGGGCATGCAGGCCCATCTGACATTCTGCCCTTCCTTTCTCTCGAAGAAAAAATATAAGAAGAGGAAAGGAATAACTATAGGTTTTTAAAAAAGAGGAGAACAAAGAGAACAAATATTTTTTTTTTAATTGAAAATCATTATTGGAATTAAGGGATGGGCTAAAATAGAAGAATAACATGGAAAATAGTATAAATTAGATATTTATGACAAATACGAGAATTATGTTCCATAATTAACATTTTGGTCTGATTTTTTTTAGGTTATGCTGGCCAAACTTCTCATGCTTGTGCCAGACCTTTGCCAGATTGTAGAGCAGTTCAGTGATAATCTCAGAGGGCATGTGTTTGATGCCACGCCTGATTTCTGTCATGTAATGCCGCTTCTGAAGGAGATCTTTGACCTTGATAACCCCCAGTCATCTGCCACATCACATTGCCCATCAACATCATCACTTTCAACATCTTCATAGTGAAAGCTCTTAATCACAAAGTGTTATATAAATAAATTGTTTCTGTTCTCAAGTCTGTTCCCGATGTACCTTACAAATAAGCCTATCATTACTGTGTTATTTGATATATGTGATATAAAATTGTTTTAAAACATACCATTTTGTTATCTGTGCTTTGAAACACCAAAGATGTGTGCTATCAACAAGACAAAATAATGAATTCATATCCAGTTAAGATGTGTTCAAAACTGACACAGGTGCAGCATTACTATTGTATATATGTTATTCAATCAGTCAATCAATCAATAACTTTTAGCTCTCAAAGGAGTATTAGCCTTCAACAAACACATGCCAAGTTCTCCTGTTGTTTGCCATTAGCTCAAGGACTAAACTTATCTTCCTTATCATTTTCAGTCTCCAGTTTTCATCTGCATGTACCACTTCTTCTTTTACCTACACCACATACACCATGGTATGATATTTGTCATTGGACATTCTTTGCAATCATAAAGTTTAAATTCTCTCTCTCCCACAAGCAGTAATGTGGTGCATCGCTCTACCAAGGGCCTCCTGGCATGGCCATTTGGTTCCATTTGTCCATACTTTGCTGGTCACAAAACAAACAAAGTTGTTACATTTAAGACAACATTTCAGTACAGGTTTATATGCTTTTATCCAAAATCCTCAGGGGACAGCTGTGTTTTGGAAACCAGATTTATTTTCAATTTTCATATGTCACCCAAATCACATTGGACAAGTAGCCAAATCGCCAACAGTGTGATAAATAAATAGCCCAAAAACTTCCCAAAAATGTCAGAAATTGTCATAATTGTGATACAAAAGTAGCCCAGAGAAACTTTTGATGTTCACAATACTTTGGTTTTTGGGTGTTCGGATGAAAGAGATAAACCTGTATATTCTACGGCCAGTTTACAATTTTTTGTATAAATATATGTTTGATGCTTGTTTTGAAGAAACCTCCTGTGCTGAAAATTGACTATCATTTTGGTGCCTAGGTAAAACCTGAAAAGTGAGTGGGACAGAAAGAGTTAATTAACCAATCACCCTTTGTACATTTACTTGGTTCTAAGAACTAGTTTTACTTAGTTCCGTTCTCTCTAAGAATTAGGTTTGCTTGGTTCTGTTCTCTTTAGAAACTAGGTTTGCTTGGTTCTGTTCTCTCTAGAAATAAGGTTTACTTTGTTCTATTCTTTTTATGAACTAGTTTACTTAATTCTGTTCTCTCTAGGTTCTGTACTTTCTTGGAATTAGATTTACTTTGTTCTTTCTTTTTTTTTTTCAGAGAATGGTGTTTACTTTATTTTGTTATTTGTTAGAATTGAATTTACCTGATTCTGTAATTTCTGGAAGTGGATTTGCTTGATTCGCTTCTTTCTAAAAACTAGATAAATTTGAATCTCTTCTTTGGGATTAATTCGATTTTCTATTTTCTGAAAACTGGGTATATTAGAATCTCTTCTTTGGGTTTACGTGATTTTCTTTTTCTATCGAAAACTGGGTACATTAGGATCTTTTTTTTTTTTTTGGGTTTACATGATTCTCACCCCTTCTGAATACTGGTTTTATTTGAATTTCTTTTTTGGGTTTACACGACTTTGTTCTTTCTGAAAACTGGACAAATTTTAATCTCTTATTCAAGGGACTTGATTTACTTAAGTCTCTTAATTCTTAAAACTAGTTTTTTATTGTTCAGTGAATGAATATCTCTTTCCCCCCTATGGAGCATAGAGTCACATCCTACAGCTGGTTTCCATACATTATGCCAGCCCCAAAGACATTCATATGCCCTGATGTAATGTGTCTGTAGCAACTTGTTTTACAAAATGAGGTTGCTAACCCTCGCCTTAGTAGAATCTTACGATGGTGTTTGAGAGGAGCGGAGGCCTTATTGGCTTCTTTGCCTCGTAAGAAACCTCGGTGAATTAAACATTGGTATTATTTTGTAAGTTCTTCCCATATGTGTGTGTGTGTGCATTGTGTGCAGGGCCTTTTTTGTGTGCATATAAATGAAATTAGTGCCCCATAGAGAAGTTACATCTCTTTACAGTTTATGTTGTCCTTTATAGAAACAGATGAAGGAGAAAAAAACAGAAAGCCACCAATAGGTTCAACAGCGTCGCAAGGGACGCCAAGGACCAAGTATAGGAAGCCTTCATGATACAGGTGGGCATGGAAAAGACCTTACAGAAATTCTAGTCCTTACATCGACGAATGAATAGAAACAATATAAGCCAACCCTTACCTAATATTCTGAGCTCCGTGGGAATAAGCCTGAAGACCGATGAAGAGAAAGGACATGCATTATTCAGTCTGTATATCACTCAGATGGAAAAAGGTGATAAAGCTGCCCGTCAAGAGATTAAGAATCGTGTACAGGAAAATGACATCAGAGGCCAGATATAAGTGGTATTAGCCCTATCAGAGGCCAGATATAAGTGGTATTAGCCCTATCAGAGGCAAGATATAAGTGGTATTAACCCTATCAGAGGCGAGATATAAGTGGTATTAGCCCTATCAGAGGCGAGATATAAGTAGTATTAGCCCTATCAGAGGCGAGATATAAGTGGTATTAGCCCTGCGTAATTCCTGGAATAAGGCTATTGCACCCTCAGGCCGGTCATACAAGTTGACTAACATGGGTTTTGTGCAACCTCATCATGCTATAGAAACTACTGCTATAAGAGCAAATAGCTGCTTCCTGCAGGACTAGCAACAGTGGTAGCTCCATGCTCCATAAGGGACACAAAGGAAAATGACGTTATGTTATTTGAAAGTATATTTTCAAGTCCCTTTAAACATGAACCAAACACTGGCCACTGTGCATATGCCAGGTGGTGAATTGGCAAGCTCATCATTGGGGTCGAGTTGATCAGTATTTACAGAAAATATGATTTTTGCTTTGAATGTATTAACACCTGATATGTGCGTGATCCTTGCTGAAAAGTTACATTGAAATTATGTGTATTTGACACCCCATGTATTTCCTAGGGGAGATAAAGACAGAATAAGGATACTGCATAGGCATGTCATATAAAGGGACCAATATGAGGATATTGTGTAGGGGAAGCAACCATTTAAAACAAATTGCTCCAGAAACCAATACTGTAAAAGCTTATTTAGTGCTTCTTACTTACATATTCGTTCATCTTCTATCCTGGGAAATGAAGTTTTGCCAGAGAGGGCACCCTACTATCCTATCAGCTGTCTTCCTCCTGGCCTGGTTCCATTCTAGTCCTCGGTCCTTCAGAGATTGTCTGATGTTGTCCTCCCAGCGGACTCTGGGTCGTCCTGGAGGTCTGGATCCCTGGCTCTTGGTTTCCCATATTTTTTGTGGTAGCCGATCTTCTCCAATTCTGTGAACATGACCAAACCATCGTAATTGAGACTGCTCCACTTGGGTCTGTAGGGGCTGAATATTAACGCCATAACATATCATCTGGTTACTGACTATGTCTCTTCTTGTTACTTCAACCACCTTCCTCAGATACTTCATTTCTGAGGTTTAGAGCTGGCTTTGATGTTAGTACTGAGCAAAATATAAATATCAGAAGCCTTTCATTCAATCATTTCTCTTGTTTGCTCCTTATGGAGCATGGACCAACTACTGCAGCTGGTCTCCTTGCAGGAATCATGCAACAAAGCATTCATGTTCTCTTGCAGTCATGGTTTGTGCAGCAATTTATTTTATGTAATAAGGTTGCCAGTCCCAGGCACAGCTTCATATTCATTGCTTCTTAAGTCATTCCTGCGGGAACGGTAGTCCTATTCTATCCCTGTCTCATGGGATACCTGCCGTAACTACCTGGGGCTAGGAAACGTATACTATTATAGAAACATAGGCTAACATCGGTGTGTTCAAAAACCTGGAGGGGAATAAAATACAAAACAAACATTCTGATAAATGTATTCCATTTGTAAAGATGCCTTGAATTTCCACTTAATGGTGAACAAATATTGATTACTGTTTTTGTAAGGCACTTGTATTTATCATTGTTTGGCTGTCAGCTTTGTTGGTAGGTGCATGAAGCAATATAATGAGCAATACTGTTATACTTTTTACTGTCTTGTTGAATCTTGACATATACGTGTCTGTAATATGGTAAATAAACAACCGGTGTCAGATGTGCCTGTTTCAGATATTATGCTCATTTTATAAAAAAACATTTTGCCATATATTTTAAAAGGTCCTGGCTTCAAAAAATGTCAGTTCTTTTAAAGTCTGTAAATTTGTTTGCCTTTATTTGTTTGCTATTTTTTTTTTATTCCTAGAAATAGAGTTTATGGTTCTAGCAACAAACAAACACATTTAGAAGAAAGGCATTTTGGACTCATCACCCATGTTTTATTCCTTTATCTCATTTTTTGTTTTTTTGTTTTTAAGAGTATCAAGAATCAAAATGATTAAAAACACTTGTCCTTGTGAAGACTGTACTGACCAGAATGCCACCTGCTGTAAAACTTTCTCTAGACTTTCAAAGAACTCTTCTTCTTCTTCAAGTACCACACCTACTGGCATGGACAATCATGCCTGTCTACGTCTTCCTGTCTCCAGGATTGTTTATCAGTGTTGACTATTTCCATACTATGAGACAAAAGATCAGAGAAAGAAAAAACCAGCCGTTATATGATGCTACATCAGAAAATCAAAACAATACTTTTGAGCAGTGAATCAAGAAATCTGTTTTGTACAATGGAGAGCCCTGACTCGTGTATTAAGAACCTTCTATTATTTTCACTATAGAGTAGAACAAACTTGATAACTGCTCCGAAGTTCTATTTAAATCTATGTGGATATGCTGATCTATTATCTTTTTCTCTTGCCTCCTTACAGATCATGGAGTCACCACTTTAGCTGGTCCCCAGGAAGCCTGCACTAAGCATGCACTTGCTCTTGCAGTGCTTGTTTCAGGGGCAAGTGGTTTTACATGATGAGGTGGCCAGTCCCATGAACAACCTCATATCAGTCAGCTTGTACACAATGCCTGAGGATGCAGTAGTTCTGCTAAGGGAGACTGAGCAACTATAGGTTTGCCTGGAGTGCGATAATGTCAATTCTGAACAACAATAACAATGTGTATCACTGTTTGGTGTAAAGGTAGTCATTTTTATTTTCTCCATAGATCCCAGTAAAAATGACTACCTTTACACCAAACAGTGATACACATTGTTATTGTTGTTCAGAATTGACATTATCGCACTCCAGGCAAACCTATAGTTGCTCAGTCTCCCTTAGCAAATGTCAAAGGGTATGAATGTTGACTATTCCTATAGCGTGCTGTATGTAACCAGCACAAACATGCCTGATCCATCCTTCAAACGTACATTCCTGCAAGACTTGCATGTGATGCCAAACTCCAGCAATCTTAGCCTTGTTGATTCAAGCACATTCAAGTTGGGAGAGTTTCCACTATGGCAGAAGTATGAAACATCCTCTGCTATCACCAAAGTGATTTGCCAGGTAACAGGACTCATGTCAATTAAATTAGCAGAATAATTTTAAAAAAACCTAAATAATGTAAAACGTAACCTAGTGATTACATTTTACATTATTTATGTTGGATAGTATGGCATTTTCTCTTGCAAACCTCTACACCTCAGGGTAGATGAGGAACAACTAAGTAAATAAGTAGTAACCTAGTGGTCTATTGTAGGCAGACTGTTCATCAGACCCTGCAAACGTGTTCTCTACCTAATTTTGTACTTAAGTTACTTTACCTTTTCAGTCCACTGTTGCCATGACGTGTAGTATGGAGCTGCAGTTTACGTTCTTGAAACCAAGTCTGCCACACTAGCTACCGTCTGCTCATGTTGATTTATAACTTCTTAGATGTTGCTTATCCATCTTCTATTGTCTTCCCATGCCCTGAAACCAGATCTTCTACTGTTGTAGGAGCGTAGTGGTAATTTATCAGGGTTCATTCTAATGTGATGGCCAAACCACTTAATTTTCTGTATGCTTGATGCAGGATGTTGTTCCTACAATTTGTCTAATGTCATCATTTCTCATGCTGTCTCTCCTGGTAACATTTCATCTCACAGGATGTGATTTTCATCTCCTGTTCTTTGGTCAGGGACCATTTTTGACACTGATAGCAAAGAGTTGGTAAGAATATATTGTTGATCAGATGTGAATAAGTTTCCATACTAATATTCTAATGTTTGAGTAGTGGTGGCAGTCAATATTTTATTATTATTTAGGATTCCTGCATATCTTTTAGAATCATTTACACATAGGACTGGAGGTTGTAGGGAGGCCTGATTTCATTTGCCAGTTGGTATGATACTTGAAGAAGATTACTTGAGATTTTATCACAATTTAAAATATTTAGGCGCTACTGTGTAAAAATCTGCAAGTTGTTATAATACGAGTATGTCTGTGTTTGGATACATTAGCTGTTGTTTATGTCTGACTGATCTTTTATGTAATAACAATATTTCATTACGTCAAAAAATTGGCAAACAAATAAATTTGCAGTATATTATAATTTTTTGTTTGTGATGATGTAATTACTTGGTGCATTATAAAAGTTCTCATTTATAAATTAAAAATAAAACAAACACAAGATTGTGCCTTTTGAGTTAAATGTTTTAGATATGTACTGAAAACAAATGTGACTGCATCAAAGATATTGTTTTTTAAATAACTTTTAAAAAAGAAAATGTGGAAAACAAGTGTATGCCCAACAAAGACTATTGTGGAATTTAATTACACAGAGCTTAACTCCCCTCACTGTTTGTTTTGCACCAGAACTTTCTTGGCGAGTACTTCTTTTCAGCCTGTTGTTTCTTTCCCTTCTTTCAACTCCCTGTAGAGCATATGTCAAGTCCTACTGTTAGGTTCCTTCCATGTCTTCTCTATCCATTTTACATCTTGTCTCCAGTTCTCTTCTTCTAGTGTTTTGTGTGTCCCTTTGTTTTCTTTTACCCTTGGCATACCAGAACAAGGACTACCTTGTGATGCTATTAGCTGATTTTCTCACTGTGTCCAGCACTGTCATTTCTTCACCTCCATTCCACTCTGATGATCCATTCATACCTTTATTCTTCATTCATTTATTTTCCTTTTCACTTATTTTTGAGTATGGAGCCACCACTGCACTGTTATTCCCCTTACATAAAGCCGGCACCAAACATTCTCATGCTCGTACAGCTCTGGTTTCTTTAGCAATGTGTTTTACATGATGAGGTTGTCAGCTACATGCATAACCTTGACATTAGTCGTCTTGTACGACATACCTGAGGGAGTAGTAGTCGTATTCTTTTTTTTTTGTATTATCAGAGACCCACCCCCGGGAACTCCACTATTTTCTTTTTTTTTGTATTATCAGAGACCCACCCCCAGGAACTATGCTTTTTTTTTTTTTTTTGTATTATCAGAGACCCCCCCCCCCCCCCCCCCCCCCCCCCCCCCCGGACTCTTTTTTTTTTTGGTATTATCAGAGACAGAATCCCGGGAACTCCATTTTTTTCTTTTTTTTTTGTATTATCAGAGACCCACCCCAGGAACTACACTTTACTCTTGTTTTAGCATTCTCAACATATGGTGATGTGTAGACATGTTTTGTTTTTGGTCAGGGGTGTGCATAAATGTATTGTTTGTGTTTAGTGGCATGGATTGACTATATATAAACTTCTAATCAATATTTAATGCATACCAGTATAGACACTACCATTTTTCTGAACAATACAACAATATCAACCATAACGAAATGTTAAAGTACCTACGAGAGAAATAATACAGCATAGAATAAATACAAACAACAAAATATTACAATAAATGAAACACGTCCTGATATAACCAACAGCTTCATGTATATGGTAGATGTTTGAAAGGGGCGTGCTACAAATGAAAGTAGTAAACACCTTAATGAAAAAAAATACAAAATCTGTGGGCTTAGGCTTGTAACAGACTTTTTCGATGAATCCTTTTAACAAATGTTTTGGTTTGTAATTTATGGCTTTTCCCCTCATATCAGAATGTTCAAACATTTTACAATAAACAAATTTTTACATTTTATTAAGCAGTTACATTTTCAACTATTCTTAGTACCACCATGGGAACCTTTGCCAACAATTTGAAAAGCACTGTTCTAGGACAATTATTCCTGTCCATTCTATTTTATTAAGCAGTTACATTTTTAACTATGTTTAGTATCACCAAGGGAACCTTTGCAGACAATTTGAAAAGCACTGTTCTAGGACAATTATTCCTGTTCATTCTATTTTATTAAGCAGTTACATTTTTAACTATTTTTATTATCACCAAGGGAACCTTTGCAGACAATCTGAAAAGCACTGTTCTAGAACAATTATTCCTGTCCATTCTATTTTGGCTAGGAACCTCAACATGTACAACAAATTGCTACAGAAATCATTACAGCTCAAGCACATGAAATGTTTTGAAGGCGAACTTGGCCTCATGCTCCTTGAGAAAATAAGGGACATTCATTCACATTCTTTTGTGTCAGATGAGAAAATAAGGGACATTTCATTCAAACATTCTGTTGTATCAGATGAGAAAATAAGGACATTCATTCACACATTCTTTTGTGTCAGATGAGAAAATAAGGGACATTTCATTCAAACATTCTGTTGTGTCAGATGAGAAAATAAGGACATTCATTCACACATTCTGTTGTGTCAGATGAGAAGATAAGTGACATTTATTCACACATTCTATTGTGTCAGTTGAGAAAATAAGGGACATTTATTCACACATTCTATTGTGTCAGTTGAGAAAATAAGGGACATTCATTCGCACATTCTTTTGTGTCAGATGAGAAAATAAGGGACATTCATTCACACATTCTTTTGTGTCAGATGAGAAAATAAGGGACATTCATTCACACATTCTGTTATGTCGGTTGAGAAAATACGGGACATTCATTCACACATTCTTTTGTGTCAGATGAGAAAATAAGGGATATTTATTCACACATTGTTATGTCGGTTGAGAAAATACGGGACAATCTTTTTACGCATTCTCTTATATCAGACTGTGTCTTTATTTTCCACTCTTGCTCATGTCATTGATCTAAATCCTTCTTGTTCCCTATGGGACATAGACCTGCAGCTTTGCTCACCACTGGCTTCTAGATTTTTGCCTTAGTCATAAGATATTCATCAGCAGCCTGACTTCCAGTAGGTCAGATGCTTCTCAAGTGAGCTATTCTTCCAGACTCCACTACAGTGATATCGCGATTTACAGAATTTTAAATAACGCAGGCTGGGGAAAAATGTAAAACCTAAGACTAATACAGAGATAAATCTCCCACAGATGCAGCTTTCATTTTTTTTTTATAATTTCAAGTACATGTTCTCTGTTGATTAAAATTCATAATTTCATATTTTTTGTTTCTAATGTTTTGTGGCCATTTTCCTACGCTGTTTTATGACAATTTTTATTTTAACCTACTTTGCAGATGCATCCCCCTCATTGTAACTTACTGAATTTCTACGGAGAATGATCTCAGTTTACGTAAATTTCAAATTACACGCATGTTTCTAAAATCAAACATTCATGTAAACTGTACATGTAATTCTCCGGAAAGTTTAGACTGGAAATTAATGGGTTATGTATTCTGTAGTTAGTGAAGGTAAATGTTCATAGAATTTATCATATTGTTTTTATTTGGTTTTCTGTTTTCATAATTTAAAAACACATTGGCTAATAAAATATGTTGTTTTATAAAAAAGGACACTTTCTGTTGTCATAATTTTAAAACATAACGATTGATCAAGAATGTTATCATATACATGAGGACAGTTGTATGTTTGCATCATTTTAAAACACACAGACTACTGAATAATTCATTCATTCATCACCTTTCAACTGCCCAAGGAGCACAGGCCTTCAACAAACATATGCCAAGTCTTCCTGTCTTGTGCCATCAGCTCAAGGTCTTTCCATTCATCTCCAGTTCTCTTCTCCGTGTGTTCTTTGGTCTTCCTCTACCACTCTTACCCTGGGGATTCCAGAACAAGGACTGCCTGGTAATGCTATCAACAGGTTTCCTCAGTGTCGGTCCTAGCCATCTCAAGCGTCTTCTTCTCATCTCTTGTTCCACTGGCACTTGTCTGGTTCTTGTCATCAGTTCCACGTTGGTGATCTTGTCATACCATTTCAATCCTTCTATTCTACAGAAGCATCCAGTTATGAAAGTCTGTAGCTTTTTGGTAGTTTTTGTTCTTCTCCATGTTTCAGGTCAGTAGAATAGGACTGACTTGACATTTGAATTGAAAATTATGATTTTTGTGTTGTATATGATCTCTTTTGAAGAATGCCATGACATAAATGAGGACATAAGTTCTGTTTTCATAATTTGAAAACACATTGACAAATGAAAAATGTTATCATATAAATGAGGACATATCTTGTTTTTATAACTTGAAAACATAATGCATATATAAAAATGTTATGATGTCAAAAAGACAACTTTACTGGTTCCTACCTGACAATGTTTGTCAGTGTTTGTTACTCACTGACAACTGGCTGCTGCAGGTGTTGATGTAAAAGTAATACCTTTGTACAGTACTTGCTGAAGATCTTTTCATTCATATGCTGTTGTTTGTTGTTTTTTTGCTAAATTGTACTATTGTTATTATTGTTGTTTTGTCAATGACTATAATTTTGACGAAGAACGGTTTACCTGAATATTAAAACATGTTTTGTTGTTCAGATTTCCATGTTGCCTTCTGATTTGTCTGACTGATTTTCTAGACTTGATTGTTTGAATATCATGAATGTTTTAATCTGTCTGATTGAGCATACAGGGTGTCCCATAAGTCTGGAATCATACAGAAAAATAACTCAGCCATATATTTTGATCTTTGGAGCCCC
Source organism: Oreohelix idahoensis (assembly GCA_024509875.1). NCBI lineage: Eukaryota > Metazoa > Mollusca > Gastropoda > Stylommatophora > Oreohelicidae > Oreohelix > Oreohelix idahoensis. The sequence continues at coordinate 701,732 of JAMPIV010018963.1, forward strand.
CCAGATGTCTTTGAGTAAGGAAGAATCACCATTTTTGTCTTTTCGCTCCTTGTGGAGCATACAACCACTATCACAGCTGGTCAGTCACTATCTTGTTTGTTTAAAAAAAAAACCTACTCATTTTTTATTATGATTGCATACTGTAAATGAATGCTGTTATGTTAACTTTATAATGTTGCATGCCTTTAAATTAATTCTTAAAGTAACATGTGGGAATAAAAAGATAAAGTATGCAAGATAAATGAGTGAAAGGGCAGAATGTTAGACGGGCCTGCGTGCTCAATTCTTAACCCTTCGAAAATAAAGTTTGTTCGTTCATTCCCTTGCAGGAAGCCTGCCTCACATTCACATGCTCTTACAGGGGTGGTTTCTGTAGCAATCTGTTTGACATGATGAGGTTGCCAACCTCATGCACAACCTCATATTAGTTGCCTGGTATGACATGCTTGAGGAAGCAGTATTCCTATTCTGTCTCTGTCTCATCAGGGGACCCCCAGGGACATTACCAGACGCAGTAAGGAAGAATGGGTCCAGATAATTCTTCATGTTAGAAACTGGAGTCACAGACAAGTTGCCACAGAATTTAACAAAAGGCAGGTAAAGATGTCCATTGAGGCATATTAGGAATATGGTGTTAGGACTATATTTTTCTTGACCACCGGCACACTAGGGGCAATGTGGTCAGCATCACACCGGCCACCATAACCTTCCCAGAGTTGCTCTGGTATCCAATTCATGAGGCTGGGTCGACCCCGGAGCCGTTTGCAGCCTAAAAAATTATATCTCAGCTGGCAATTGAACCAGGACTGCCAAGCTGGGAAGCCAGTGCACTAACCACTGTGCTACTGCGGCTGTTGAATTTAACAAACTTCAGGCCAATAACACAAACTTCAGGCCAATAATAACACAAACTTCAGGCCAATAACACAAACTTCAGGCCAATAACACAAACTTCAGGCCAATAATAACACAAACTTCAGGCCAATAATAACACAAACTTCAGGCCAATAACACAAACTTCAGGCCAATAACACAAACTTCAGGCCAATAACACAAACTTCAGGCCAATAATAACACAAACTTCAGGCCAATAATAACACAAACTTCAGGCCAATAATAACACAAACTTCAGGCCAATAATAACACAAACTTCAGGCCAATAATAACACAAACTTCAGGCCAATAACACAAACTTCAGGCCAATAACACAAACTTCAGGCCAATAACACAAACTTCAGGCCAATAACACAAAACTGACTTTAGATCTGCATGCAGTCTGTTAAATTTTTTTTTTAACCTGTTACTGAAGACATATAAAAAAACATAAATAAATTAATGAAGCAAACAAATTTTATTGTGAACATCAAAGGCAAAATTTAAAGTTTACACAAAAGAACATGTTTATATATTGCACAAATATTCACAAACACATCCCATCACACTCTTTGTTCCATGGAGCTCAAGAATTTCATAAGAAATATTATTCCACTAGTGTAAAAGCCCATCATAAGATGGGAATTAAATTCAAAAGCACCAATACCTAATGGCAATTTTACTTATTCAAAAGTATTTTTAAAAACCACTGTGCATCACCACAGTACACGAATTACGTAGCAGCAGCTAGGATCCCAATGTGTGTATACGGGATCACTAATTCTATAAATATATTTTTGTACACACCGTCTTTAGCACATTCTTCTTTGGTAAGTGTTACTATTTTCGGGAGAGTACATATAAGGGAAACAACACAATCAATGTCTAACTTTCAACAAAAGTTGCATCCCTTAGCTTTACGCACTGACAGAAAAAACTGGGATGTTATATAAAGGATAATTTTTGTTAGATTTTGACATTAATTACTGATGAGTATAAAGCACAAGGATTGGCAGAAACAAAATTATTATTAACCTGGAAAAAATATGTAAATGATAATGCTAAGAAATATAATTAGGAATAAATAATGTAAGAAACATACGAAGAATTAAAACCAATGTCAGGACAAAATATTTGACAACATAAATTTATTAATATAAGAAATGCATGTCAGAAATCAAGATGTGAATAAATTAAATGAATATGAGTTCATCTATATCCATGATGGTAATGATAGGAAACTCTATCCAGAGCATTACAACAGGATGTAATCTGATCATCAGACCATCATATGAGTGTTAGGTCTTTTTATCTTCTATACCATCTTACAAGGAGGGATCAGAGCACCATTTTTCTGCTCTGAACACAACATATACCACTCAACAATCACTTGAACATAATCCAACCACAACACACTCCAGAGTGCCAGATAAATACTTACCAATATGAAAATGTTGACCACCACCTCTTTGAGTACCCAGCACTCGATGATGTTAGGAAAATGCTTCTTCCTCCGAGGCCAAATAAATGGAACACCCAATACGAGCAAAACAAGAATGCAGATACCACTATATGGCATTGGGCTGAAGGGTGAGAGCCCACACGCTGCTGGATCATTAACAACATCTCCTTTACACTTGAGACATGACTTCCAAGTGTCAGCCTTTTTTTTTTCACATATGCTGCAAACTGAACCAACTTCCTTATTTGCAACTTCTAAATTAACTCCAGCTTTTATCCAGTCTGCCAACTTGAGGCAACAAAACAATTAAGGAACTCTGTAGCTTTTTCAAGATAAATAAAGCCACTCAACATAATGTTAAATCCTTCTCTGTGGTTTGGAAAGAAAAATTGCCATAATACCAAGAAATGTTATGACCAAATGTTGCACAATTTATTAACAGATCCCTCTTCATTTCTGCCAATATTGCAACAAACATGGACATTTGGAAGTAGACCAGGCCACAACCAGTATAGCTGGAGCTCGAAGGCAAACAGTGGAGATGTGTATTACCCTCAAGGAATATCCAACCAATAAAACCAGACATGAGATCGCCTAATCAGTTTATTTTCTGTCTCTCCTGGTAACATCATGTCCTAATGTGAAACTAATGAGAAGAACTAGACAAGTGCCAGTGGAACAAGAGATGAGAAGAAGATGCTGGAGATGGATAGGACACTGAGAAAACCTGTTGATAGCATTACCAGACCATCTCTGCTCTAGAATCCCCAGGGTTAGAGAGGTAGACGAAGAACACATGGAAAAGAGAACTGGAGGAAGTCATGAAGGGGATGAGGAGGACAAGGAAAGACCTTGACCTGATGGCATGGGACAAAAGGACATGGAAAGACCTTGACCTGATGGCACGGGACAGGAAGACTTGGCATGGGTTTATTGAAGGCCTAGGCTCCTTTGGAAGCTGAAAGGTGAAAAGTGAAGAACCAGACATGCTCTCAACAAGAATCCACCAGAGAAAGAAGCTACCGCCTTATTTTGTTTGGTCCCCACTTGCCATGAAGCATTGTGGGGAGACAAAATTTTTGTTCCTGAGCAAGCGTGTCACACTAGCTGCTGTCAGCCCATGTTGTTGTGAGATTTCTGTAATGCTGTCTATCCACCACCCTCTTGGTCTTACTTGTGCCCTAAATTCAGATCTTCACTTGTAGGCATATAGTACAAACTGATCAGGCTCCGCTCTCATGAGATCGCCAAATCATTTTATTTTCTGCTTGATGCAGGGTGTAGTTCCTACAATTATTCTGATAACATTATTTCTCATTCTGTCTCTCCTGGTAACATTAATAGCTCTTCTTTAGCATCTCATCTCCCATGATGCGATTTTCCCTTCCTGAGCTCTGGTCAGGGACCATGTTTGACCCCAACAGCGTAGAGTTGGTAAATATATACTATTTATTGGTTATGTTTCCATACTTGTGTAAGGTAACTAGGGAAAGAAAAGTATGGAAGGGAAAAACCTAACGAACATAGATGAGAAAGATACAGCAGCTGGAAAACTAAGGGCAGAGGTGGAGAAGGCAACCCAACAATTGAAACTTGTGTAGATGCACAGCCCTATGTCCCAAGCAATAACTATTATCCTGAACAATGCAGACTCTCACATTTTAATTCCAACTTTTTCTTGATAACAGCACAGAAACAAATCCTAAATAACATTTTACATAAATAAAGAAAGTTTGAAATATCATTGAAATAATGCCCTTTTGAGCACATTGCATCAAGGCTAAATGAGGCATCAACAAACGAAGCCAAATTTGGCAAAACTAACTGACGTTCATTTTTAAGCAAGATAAGTTAAACTTATTAGTTTTTAGAATAAATTAAAAGTGAACGCAAATTTTTATTTGTTACAAAAGAACGTTTTTATAAACGAAGACAACTTGTGTGAAAAAAACGTAAATTGTGTTGCCAATAAATTACACATTAATATGTTTAACTACACAGGAACAGTTAATTTAGTCTAGCTATTTCCATCAGTTTTAAATTGGTGGTTTTGTCATACCATGTCAATCGTTCTGTTCTAAGCAAGCCCACATAATAAGAAATATTACAGTTTAAATATAATACTTGTCTGTGTTGTGTTATTGTTGATTAGAATCCACATCACTGTACTCCGGGCAACCCCATTGGTACTCAGTCTCCCTCTGCTAACTGTTCCTATATTTTCACATTGGTTGTATACATGCCAGATGTATCCTATTATATGCCCATCCTTGCTAGTCTTACATTTGATGCCAAATTCCAGCAATCTTTGTTAATTCATCTACTGCAGCGTCGTTCAATAACAGGCAATCATTAATTGTCCTTAGCATCTCTCCCTTATCTATATCCAGTGCCCCCCTAATGGGGTGCTCTCAAAGCTAATGTCAGCTATCTCGTTTCCCATACCCCTGCATGACCAATTAAGTGTTAAGTTAAATTAATAAGAGATAACTGCTCTAACCTTATGGTTAACTGAGATGTTAAAGATTTTCACTAAATCAGGACATTAGACAACAAGATTTTGAAAAAAACAAAACAAATTTAACACCTATAAATTTCCCAGATCACTAAAACATGTTCAAAAATTAGTTTGACGTGTCTGTGGTATACTCTAATCATGAAATTCAATTTTTAAATGGCAAAATAACAAACATGCTCATGTAAGTCCCGAGGGTTTTTGAGGAAACAACCAAAGAAGCAGCTGAGATGAGGTTGTGCATGAGGCTGGCAACTTCATCATGTAAAACAAACGTCTGCTGAAATGTCTGCTGTAAATGCACATGAATGCTTTGATGCAAGCCTTCTGCAAGAAGACCAGATGTAGTTCCATGACCCGTAAGGAGTGAGAAAGTCATGATAAAATAACAAACAAGTACTCATGACAGACATACACAAAGATAGCAAAATAGGTAGAGAATTGCTATGCCATGTGACGTATGGCATGTTTTATCTTATAAGGTTGCTGTGGTGATGTGCCATCTGACTAACCCAAAATACTGATGAAACCAAAACTAGCCCAGACTCACCAAACTGTTAACACCGAAAGCAAGCAAAAATTAACAGGCAGATTCACAATACGCAGAAAAAATATTATGTAAGCAAACAAACAAAAAACCAGAATAATATCTGCCATTTGGAATATTCCTCATAAATGTCATTGAAACAAACCACTATATGCAGGAAAGAACTTACAGAACAACATTGAACACTCTAACGACATTACAGAACCACAGTGTCAAGAACATAGCTCAAAAAATGAAAGATCACTACTTAGTACTTGTAGTATGTTAAGAGCTATATTTACAATATGTATCAACATGCTATGTCTGTGCAGAAATTCCACCAATATAACTTGAGGATTAAAATAATAGAGAAGACATTCAACAGCAACACAAAATGATATGCCATTTGTTACAGAATTGTTCAAACCATCGGAATATCATATTACTTTGGTAAATTACAATTAAATCTATGTTTAAGAGCATCCCATTGACACAACAGTTCAAACCAATGGAATATTACATCCCTTTTGTGCAACACTTACCCAACCATAATCCAAGCCTACTGTATCCAGTCAAAGTTGCCGTTTACAATCTTGTCTGTCAGACATAATGATTCTACTCTATGTCCTATCATGGCTTGCTGCACTGTTATATTTAAATATGTACTCCTCTTCATCTTCATAACCGTTTATCTTTTCACAGAGACCATGCAGGCAACAAATATAATCCAAGTCTTCGTGTCCTGTGCCATCCAGTCAATATCTTTCCATGCCTTTCTGATCCCCTTCTATGTTCTATGTTTAATTCCCATCCCCATATTTTTTTGCTCCCTTTTCATGCCCCAGTAACACACAGGTGCAGGCATAAATATAAAATGAAGATAAGTCAAATAAGACTAAATGACCCCAAACATTTCCAAGACCTGAATATGAGCAGAAAAAAAACCCACTTTAAATCCCATACTGTCACTATACACAACTCAGTAATCCCATTACATCAAATGTATGAAAAGTCAAAGATGTCTTAAAACTTAAGCCTCAGTCATTCCAGCAAACACAATAAATTGCAGATACTTCCACATACATCTAAATTTACAACCCACTTTAGTCAAAACACAATAACAGTTGACAAGTAACTACAAAGTACAACAAAGAAGTCTGAACTTATGGTACAGAAAAAGTGCAGCTGGAATTCGCAGTACTAGCGTGAATTTTAACACTTAAAAAGAATTAGCTGCAATCTGTTGTCAAAAAAATAACCCAGCTGAAATGTCCTAAGCCTGGGGGTGGGCAAGACGATTGTGGTCCAGTGGTAGACTGCTGAGGGATTTTAGGTGGACCACATGGTATATACAAGTTTTTAATTTTTCTCTAATTCTTTAACTAAATCTTTTGCTTTTTAAAGGTATAATATTTTTCACACCAAAATGTGAGGACTTAGTTGAGGCGGTGCGGTGACACACCATCATCATATCATATCTGTGTTATTACATCTGCTGTAATCAACATCATTGTTTTCTTTTTCACTCCCTGTGGAGCAAGGGGTAATCCCTGCAGACGGCAACCTTGAGAAAGCCTATGCCAAAGCACAAACTCTTACAGAGGTGGTTTCTGTAGCAATCTGTTCTACATGACGAGGATGCTAGCCCCTCACACACAACCTCACACTCATCGCTTTCAAGACATACCTGTGGGAGCAGTAGTCATATTCTTTCTTTGTCCCCTCAGAGACCCCCCCGGGGACCACACGGGGCATCTCTTGTAATACTCCTTTAATACTAGTACTTACATGTTACTTGTATTTATTGAATGTTTGCTTATTAATGTAATATCTTTCTTCCTTACACATATTTTTTTTAAAATAAATAAACATTTTATTTGCCTTATATGCTTTCTTAATTCCACACGCATGTGGAGTTATTTTATTGTTTACAGTTGAAAAACTATCATAGTAGCTACAATGAAAATTTGTATTTTGTAGACTGCAGCTTCACTGAAAAAGTAGAAGCAGATACTGGTATGCTAAAGAGTGACGATACTTGTCCTAAGGAACCATATAATATAATTAACACCAATATGTACATACATATATGATGGAATGCAGTATGAATATCATATGTAACACATTCACACAATTCTCTACTGACTATTCCATGACATAAAGACACTGATAAATTATGTTAGGTACTTTTTGTTTTTAAATCCATTGAAAAAAAAAAAAAATTACTGACAAGGGCCCTATGTTGGAAAGTTTTCCTTGTCAAACACCAATTCTGCCTGGCGGCATCCCCTCCAAGCTCTATCCCTACACCTAACCTTGATAACAACATTTCATTCTTTGATAGTACACGTGATTAAGTTGGGAGAACAGGTCCTGGAGCAGGTCGACCACTTTAAATATCTCGAAGCTATTATAGACCGAAAGGGAGGCATCAAAGAAGAGTTGGCCACTCGAAAAGCAGCGGCTGGGAGACTTTTTCAGGCCATAAATCGTGGATTCCTCAGCAAGAAAGAGGTTGGTAAGAAAACGAAGATGGCTGTATACCGCTCCACCTATTCCCAGTCTTGACATATGGATGCGAGTCCGTGGGCAATCACTACAACCCACAAAAGCCAGATCCAAACCTCAGAAATGAGGTATCTGAGGAAAGTGACTGCCTTTGAAGTCAACAAGAAGAGACATGGTCCGCAACCAGACGATCCGTCAAGGCCTAAAATCCCATCCGCTGCAGACCCAAATAGAACAGTCCCAACTAAGATGGTTTGGCCATGTCTGCAGAATGGGAGAAGATCGGCTACCACGACAAGCATGGGAAACAAAGAGCCAGGGATCCAAACCTCCAGGACGACCCAGAGTCCGCTGGGAGGACAACATTAGACAATCTTTGAAGGACCGAGGACTAGAATGGAACCAGGCCAGGAAGAAGACAGCTGATAGAATGGTCTGGCGCTCTCTCTTCCAAACCTCTACACCTCACGGTAGAAGGGGAACGACTAAGTAAGTAAGATAGTACACGTGATTTGTCTTACGTACTAGTTAAACTTTAATGGAGGAGCTACAGTCAAATGCTGATCTCATAAATACGTGCAGAATTTTAATTCAAATGCACAAACATTAACAACAATAATAGTTATGTGTAACAAAATATTTTGATAGTGCCGTACTGTTCATCATAACCCTTCAGATCCCCAAGGAACATAGACCTTCAACAAACGTCTGCCAAGACTTCCTGCCCTTGCCGTCTGCTCAAGGTCTTTCCATGTCTTCCTCATTCCTTTCATTTCTGTTTCTAGTTCTCTTCTCCGTGTCTTTTTCAGTCTACCTCTGCCTCTCTTTCCCTGTGGATTCCAGAACAAGGACTGCCTTGTAATGCTATCAACAGGTTTCCTCAGTGCATGTCCTATCCATCGCCAGCGTCTTCTTCTCATCTCGTTACACTGGCACCTCTGCCTGGTTCGAGTCATCAGTTCCACATTAGTGATCTTGCCAAATTATTTCAATACTTCTATTCTATGCAAGCAACCGTAATATTGGTTGTCATGGAAATGGTGGCTTTATTGGATTTTAATGCTGTGTTTCGATTTCCTAAGACTTTTTTTTGGGTAATGAACACCAAATATTAATGGCAAGCTCATCATATTTTCAAACTTTCTTAAGCCTGATTTTTGATAACTTTTGTAGATCCAGAGGTATAGGGCTTTAAAATTGCTGTGTAAAAATTGTAAAAAAAAAATTTCAAAATGTTACAGCATTATTTGCAATTATTAAAAATGTTGATAAGATACCAGAAATATTATCTGAAAAAAAAAAAAAGTTTCACAATTCAATGGCACGTTTGTGTGCCAAATCTCAATTTGACTGATGAACAAATAAGCAAGTTAGAAGAAAATTAATAGGACAAAACATGGTTCTGAGAAATACAACTTTTTTCTTTATAAGTAGTGCAAAGTTTCATATAGAAATACAATTATTGTAAGTCAAAATAAACATGTTCAAAGTATGTTTTCAAAGCTGATCTTGATAAATTTAAACTTATGTCATCCTAAATAATCAGACAATGTACTAATTCCAGTTCTATCGCTTTTTTTTTTTTTTTTTTTTTTTTTTGAGCTAAAATCGTCTGCTGATCCTTTTAAACTGTGAGGCTGCAAACATTAGAATTGTGAGGTAGCAAGATTTAGAACTGTGAGGTTGCAAATTAAAAATGTGTTTAACAAATTCTTCATGACCACCAAAGGGAAAACTGGCTGGGGAAACAAAGACAGAATAAGACTACCAATCCCATAGTCATGTTGTACAAGGTGACGACTAATGTCAGGCTGTGCATGTGGCTGGCAACCTCATAACATAGAACACATTAATATAGAAACTAGCACTGTAGGAGCATGTGTTTCATTGCAGACTTCCTACGGGGAAGGGGGGGGGGGGGGGCAGAAGTGGCTTCATGCTCTGTTAGGAGCAAAAAAGAAAATGAAATGAACAGCCATATCTAAAGACAAGGTACCACACGTAATGGTTTAAAGCTAGTCTCAAATTACAGAATTTCAAGACTCATTTTTTAGTCAGAGTCCACAAGGGATCAAGGCTACCCAACGGGTCACCAGGATCACTTATTGCAGTCTGCAACGTGCCCACTGATTGGTGGAAGTTAGCTTTGGTAATTTTGCTCTTCTTCTTGGAATCTGGCGATCCCAAGGTGAATGTTGCTGGATCCTGAAGCTGTGCTAGTGAAGAGGTAACACCACCATCAGTTACTGCAGGTTCATCTGGATTAATCATCTTCCCAGTGGAGCTATCTGTCGGTGCTAATGGACCTTGAGGAAGGACTGTCTGGCCCAAATTCAGATCCACAGAAGCGGACAGACTTTGTGGTCCTGAAGATGCAGGATGTGACTCAGAAAAGCTGATCTGCTGATTCTGAAGACCCATGATATTTGGATCACTACCACTTCTGCTTCCTCTGTCCAGCTCATTAATGCTGTGGCTATCGCTGTACTGCTGGACCACATCTGGCAAGCTGCTGTTACTTATTGAAGACAAGCTCTCTAACGATTTCTTGCTAAGACTTTGATCTGTCAAGCCTAAGACATAATCTTTCTTTTCTGCATCGGTGTGCACATGTAACCGGCCAACATTCTCTCGGATAGTCTGAAGGTCAACTGTGCCCATGACTATGTCATCAGAAGCAGGTTGTGAATGTGACTGATGCTTAGGAGAGACCCTGGTAGTCTGCTTCTTGCCAACAGAAAAATGGGGATTCTTCACAAGGATACCACCTGAAATGGGTTAAAATAAACAGTACTGTAGACAATGAAACACAAAATTAAATGTATACATCTCAGAATTCATGAGTTTACTTACACAACCACCTGATCATAAGTAAATATACCTAGTTAGTAAATATACCTAGTTTACAATGCTCCAGTGATTCCTCCAATAATGGTTTTATTTGGTAAGTGAGCTCTAAGGAGACTACAAAGTGTCTCATCAGTTTTCAAAGTGTTCCTTTGTCTAAACTGTCACAGACCTTCTCATAGTTCACTTCCCTGTTTATCCATAACATTTTGTAGTCTGGTGTAAAATTCTTCTTTCAGTGATTCTTCGTTGTCATTAGTTGCTGCGCAACATTTTATGACATTCATTTTTATTTTTATTTTGGCAGTTTTGAATGTTCCAGATATTAGTCAACCTCCCCCACCCCCCAAACTGCTTTTTGATTCTATGAGTGCTGTTAGCGCTTGCTTTAACAGCATTAGAGCCACACTTTCACAATGGTGTATGCTTTCTTCCCCATGTCCTGAGAACAGCGCTGTTTCTCCTGTTTAGTTTCCCCATTTCCATCTTGTTTCACATAATCCCAGGAATTCAATTCTACAGTTTTTAATTTCTGCTGTCATCTGCACAATTTTCCCTTGTTTGTTTTATGTTCTAACATTCCAAGTACCCAATTTGGAGATTTTCCTAAGTAAGAGAAGCTGAGTCAGAAGTGATGACTGCCTGCTGCTTTCTCAGGACTGCATCATAAACTCCTTAATATAAGATCTTCTTCCAGCTTGGACAGCTCAGCTGTATTGTCTCCAGGTCTCACTTATCAATCAATCAATACCCTTTAGCTCCCCAAGGAGCATAGGTCTTCAACAAACACATGCCAAGTTCTCCTGTCCCGTGCCATCTGCTCATTCTTTCATGTTTTCCTCATCATTTTCACCGCTGTATCCAGTTCTCTTCTCCATGTGTTTTTTTGGTCTACCTCTGCCTCTCTTTCCCTGGGGATTCCAGAACAAGGACTGCCTTGTAATGCTATCAACAGGTTTCCTCAGTGTGTGTCCTATCCAGGTCTCACTTACGCACATAATAAAATAACATTTATACAGCATCATCAGATTCTCTTCCTCATTGCCAATGCTAATTTTTGTTGTTGATAAGAATCCCTTTCATAATGAGGAAAAATGATTTTGCCTTTTGTAATTGTTTGACTTCAAACTAATATTGTGAAACCTGATTTTACAACAGATAACATAATCATGGTTTCAAACTTATCAGCAAACTTACTTTCCTAAATTAGGTGCCAAACTTTCATTTCTGTAACTATTCATAAACTAGATGTCTAAACTTACTTTTCTGTAACTATTCCTAAACTAGATGCCCTAATTTACTTTTCTTTAACTATTCATAAATTAGGTGCCCAACTTACTTTCCCATCACTATTCATAAACTAGGTACCCAACTTATGTGTCTGACTTATTTTTCTGTAACTGTTTATAAACTTGGTGCCCAAACTTACTTTTCTGTAACCACTAACAAATTAGGTACCCAAACTTACTTTTATGTAACCATTCACAAATTAGGTGCCCAAACTAACTTTCCAGTAACTATTCATAAACTATGTACATAAACTTACGTTTCTGCAAATATTCCTCTGCAAAGTAGAGAACCGCATCATAACAGTACTTGAGCTGTTCCTTTTTATGAAGAATGCCCTTCCGTTTCTGCAGCATGCGTCTGGCTAGACCTGGAATATCCACTAGACCACTGCCATGTAAAATCTCTTGCATGGCTGCGTAGACTAGAGAAAACACACCAGTGCGTCCAATGCCAAAACTGGTGAGCAAATATACATGGTAAAGTGTTAGACATTTTTCAACAATCTTCAAACATCATTTTTCATCAATACCTGACAATCTTTAGCACAGCCATGACAGGGAAAGAGATAAATTTGTCAACTACAGCATACAAAGAAATGGAATAATGATAGGGCAGACACTGGTTTCACCAGCCTGTTGAAACAAAATGGTACATGACAATGATGATAATAATTAAATGCCATTTAAGGATAACTGGGTCAAGTTCAACTTACCCACACTGCACTATGATTGGTTTCGTGAGGCTTCGCTGTTGCATGTAGAAAGTATGAACCTCTGATATGAACTGGACAATACTGCTTATCTCATCTGGAAAACCACTGTTGCAAAACAGCGCAAAATATTTTTTTTTAAACAGAATTAAGGATAGTATGTGATAGCAACATCCAAAGAACAATGATTTTTTCAGAAAAGTCCTTTTAATAGCACTTCATATTTCACAGCTACAAAACTACATTATGTACATTTGTAAGAATCTCGTTGTAAACTGTCTCGTTTCACTAAATGAGTTATCTTGTTCTTGATCTCATTTTTCAATTAACAATACCATGTGATAAAGGTAAGGGCAGTCCCCATACCTTATACTGCCATCGGAGAGTCAGGTGTTAAGGACTTCACTATACTAGGTCCAGCATCAAGACATGGGGTGACCAGTTCCCTTCCTTGCTGCCTTTTCCTTCCCTAACTCAAGTGCAAAGTCAGGTACCCACTTACAGCTGGGTAGACTGAAGCGTGTCAATTCTGTGAATCGAACCCAACACCTTCACCGCGAGAGACCAGTGCTCTAACCACTTTGTCAATTGGATGTTCAGCATGTGACAGCAACAGCTAAATAACCTGATTTTTTTTTCAGCATTTTTCTTTTTTAAAAGCAACAAGCCTACTTTATGTAAAATTGTAAAAATGTCACTGTTAACTGTCTGATTTTACTTCATGAATTACCTTGCTCTTAATACTTTAATTTTTAAAAAAAAAAAAAAAAAAAACTGCTGTTCTCAGACATCTCATTTTTTGATTAACAACATAATGTGATAGCAACTGCTAAAAAACAATTAACTTTTCAGCAAAGTTATTTTATCAGCATTTTTTCCCCATTTCTTTTTTAACAGCAACAAAACTACATTGTGTAAACTTGTAAAAATCTCATTTTTTAACTGTCTTGTTTCACTTAACACATTAACTACCGAATTGAAAAACACACTGTGGCCGAATTAAATTTTTTTCCCATTTTCATCCTATAGGTGTTTGCACAAAGTAAGCTGTAGTTTTCGTAATTGTTTACAGATTTTTATGAATTACGCGTCATTTTAAAGATAAATGAATGTACTATTACAATAAACACCGGTTGTAACTCTAATAGAGGTTGTTGCTATTTAACGGCCCTCCGATGGCCCAGGACTTGCAATATTTTCACAATTATAACTGCTTGCGCCCCATCTCTATCAACATCACAATTTCAATCAATGTGCACACCGTTTTCACTCTTGTCCTCGTCGCTAGATCTATCAGTCATTTGTTGAAACATGTGTCTATTCTATTCAGCCGTTAGACGAGATGTACACGCATTTTTTGTAGTCCTATCACTAGATGCCATTGTAAACAGTTTTACACGATTTGGTAACTAACCCAAAACGCTGAAAAATATAAACATAATATCAATTTTCCAGTGTTCTACAACAACCATGCTTTGAGAATTTGTTTTCCGGTGGCAACTTAAAATCTCGAACCAGATCAGAAAGTGTTTCAGTACATTTTTCATTCGTTTTATTACTAAAATTAGATTGGCGCTCTGAGCGGCTTGCGGTCAAAATGTGATTATCTTGTGAGCCGCTGATAGCGGCTTGCGGTAGTTAATGTGTTAATGAATTATCTGGTTCTTAAAAAAAAAAATAGGAATAAACTGCATATTTGAAAATCTTTCACAGTTAACCATGTATGTTTCTTGCTCTTTCGTAGTGTCCAGATCTGACATTAACTTGATAATGTAATAAATATTAATATTTATCAGTTATAAACACTGCATTTAGTGATTATACATGTATTTAACAGTTAAACCCAACCCCTGCAGACCCAAGTGAAACTGTTCAGTAACGATAATTTAGCCATGCCTGCAGAATGGGAGAAGACTGGTTACCATGACAAATAAGGCAAACCAAGAGCTAAGGATCAAAACTTCAGGATGACCCAGAATTCGTTTGGAGGGCAACATAAGACAATCTCTGAATGACTGAGTACTGGACCGTTACCACATCGAAAAGAAGACAGCTAATAGGATAGCATGGTGATCTCTGGCTAACATCTACGCCCCAAGCTTAGAAGAGGTATGACTACACAAGTTAGCATTTATCACTTACAAATACTTGTATTTACTTATCAGTTATAAATATTCATATTATACATAATGTATTTATCAGTTGTTTGTTTGTAATCAATGAGATGTTTGGAAGCTTTTAACACTTCAGAAATGTCATAAAACAGTCAGAACTCACCTCACAGGCCAGTTTTTGTACTGTAAATGCACTATGGTCCTTCCTTGCTTGGTCTGGAAAATAACAGAATTAACATTTATGAAAGGGTAGCCACTTTTTACAACATGCCTAGTAAGGTACAGTGTTACTATTCTTTGCTCCCCTGTTCAGGCCGCGGTATCACACAGGTGAAAGCGATTAGATAGGGAAAAATAATCAAAAAATAAAATTTTGTGGAGTAATTAAGGAAAAAAAAATGGAAGAAAGTTAGAGACTACAGAGATGTAGTTTCTAAGAAGGATACAACGGATACTTCGGACAGTCAGAAAGTTAAATGAGGAAGTTCTCAGGGAAACTAAAGAAAGTCATCACCTAATCAACATGATGTCATCAACTAATCAACATGATGTCATCAACTAATCAACATGATATCATCAACTAATCAACACGATGTCATCAACTAATCAACATGATGTCATCAACTAATCAACATGATGTCATCATCTAGTCAACATGATATAGCACAGACAAGTCATTTCTCCTTGGTCACATCATCAGTAGACAAAAATTTGAGAATCTGGTAACAACAGAAAAAACCAACTCAAAGTGAAGAAGAGAAAAACAGAAAATGAAACTTCTAAATAAATTTACCACAAGTTATTGTTATTGTTGTTCAGGATCGACATCACTGCACTCCGGGCAAACCCATAGGTGCTTAATCTCCCTCAGCAAACGTCGAAGGGTATGAATGCTAATTGTTCGTGTAGCACTCTGGTTGTATATACGCCGGATGCATCCTTTCATACATTTATCCATGGCAGTCTTAAACCTAATACTAAACTCCAGCAGTCTTAGCCTTGATGATTCATCGATTGCAGTGTCATTCTCTAATAGACGATCATTAACTATCCTCAAAATCTCTCCCTTGTCAGTATCCATTGTACCTACTGTAGGTGGTCTTGAAGCTAGTCTATGGCAGTAGGAGAATGAAGACAGTTGGTTCAAAACACCAGAGACTGTAGGAAATGGACATTTAAGAAAAACAAATAGTATATAGGGGATTACATTTGAATGAATTGTTTTCTGCAGCTAAATAAAAGTATGCTAAAGTCAAATAAAAGATTCTGTGTGTACCCCTTAAACCCCTTTTCATGTACCCCCCAGTGGTATGAGTCCATACTTTGGGAAAAACTGCTTAAGTGTGTGACAACTTGCCAAGCACAGCAAGAATCTGAGAAACCTTACCTGAACGTTCTTTAAATGCAGAATCCTCTCCACCCAATGCTGTCTGAACTTGACTGACTGCAATGACAACAGCATTGCCCCTTGCTCCATGGTCTTGTCCTTCTCTACAGGGTAGTACACAGGATATTTCTGAGAAAAAAACAACTTTTGGCTCAATACTTGTGGTATTGGAAATAAACAAGGTACAGCAGATACTGCCGTAGGGGAGTGAAGTGTTGAAGACTTCACTATACTAGGTCCAGCTTTATGAGCTTGGGTGACCAGTTCCCTTCATCACTGCCTCTGCCTTCCCTAACTCAAGAGCAGAGTCAGGTACCCATTTACAGCTGGGTAGACTGTAGAGTGACACTACCAGGTTTTGATCTCAGAACCTGGTAACTTTGCCATGAGAGGCAAGTGCTCTAACCACGCTGCCACATAGGAAATAACATTTAAAATAGGGTTGTAAGATGATGTTGAGAAGAAGACGCTAGAGATGGATAGGACACACATTGAAGAAACCTGTTGATAGCATTACCAGGCAGTTCTTGTTCTGGAACCCCCAGGGTAAGAGAGGTAGAGGAAGACCAAGGAACACATGGAGAAGAGAACTGGAGATAGACATGAAGATGACATGAGCTGATGGCACGGTCTATGCTCCTTGGGGAGCTGAAGGGTGTTCACACTGCTGCCGCCGCTGGCTACAGCTTGTTCCCTTGCAGGAATCCTGCACCAAGCAGTCACATGTTATTGTAGCAGTGTTTTCTGAGACAATTTGTTTTACACGATGAGGTTGCCAGTCACATGCACAACATGATACGAGTATTAGTTGCCTTGTATGACATGCATGAGGATGCAAGTAGCCCTATTATTTCTTTGACTCTTTAAGTTCACCAGAAACTATACAGGACAGCGAGCTGAATGGTAATGAAATAAATTTCTCTCACAAAGCTGGCAGTCAGTCTCAGGTCTGTCCCCACTTGTCTGTCCCCACATGGACACAGGTCTGTCCCCACATGGATGCAGGTCTGTCCCCACATGGATGCATGCCTGTCCCCACATGGATGCATGTCTGTCCCCACAAGGACACGTCTGCCCCCACACGAATGCATCTGTCACCACACAGAGACATGTCTGTCCCCACATGGATAGGTCTGTCCCACACGGACACAGGTCTGTCCTCACATGGATGCAGGTCTGTCCCCACATGGATGCATGTCTGTCCCCACAAGGACATGTCTGTCCCCACACGGATGCATCTCTGTCACCACACAGACACAGGTCTGTCCCCATATGAACACATGTCTGCCCCCACATGGATGCATGTTCCCACACAGACGCATGTCTGTCCTCTCATGGACACATGTCTGTCCCCACATGGTCACATGTCTGTCTGCCAAGTTTTTTATTTGTTGAAAAGATGGTATTTGAGTCTGCAGTGGCCGAATCTCATTCTTAAGATTATCACATGATCCTGTTTTTGGTAAGGTGTAGTTGGCTTCTGCTGTATTTAACTCTTGAGTGTTCTCTACATCATTTTATTACTGCTTTCATCTCTTCAAAGTTCACAGCAAGAAAACTTTGTCAATTAATTTAAATTATGTTTTAGCTGTGATGTAGTTGTAAAACTGAAATGTGATTAAGCACATGTTTAAATATGATAAAGCATTAATTTAAGTTTTGAAACAGAAACAACTGAAATGCTGTAAACAGGAAGTCATGCACAGCAACATAAACATTTGTTTCTTTATCATCATTGTTAGTTCAGTCACAAGGTGTATTGGCTGTTCCAAAAGTCTTGTCACCCCAGGCTTTTTATTTTCTTCTAATTTTCTAATTAAGGAGTCATCAAATTCTCCAAAATCAATAATTCAGCAAAGTGGCTCCTAAAATTGATCAATTATGTGTTGGTATCAACAAACAAAAATCGATTGAGCAAATTTTGACAATCCTTAGCCCAGATTTAATTACTCACTACTTACTGCTCACAAATAAGAACATCGTCTATATGTATCACCAGTAAAATGAAATGACTTATGTCACACACATGCAGGAAAAAACACAAACCTTTCCTGTCTCATATTCACTTGTTATCTGTACAAGAACTTCTGATCCTTGCTCATACACCATAGCCCAGAATTCCCCCATGGTTAATGTCATTGGAGCCTGAGTCGTGATGAACTTTGGGCAGGATGGGGCTAGATCCTATGGACACAAAAATAATGTGAAACATTATAATGCAAATTTTGTTCATTCTTGAACAACAAAATAAAAAAGCCAGCATCAAAGCACATACTCCTGCAAAGATGGCTTCTGCAGCAGTTTGTCTGTGAGCCCAACAGTGAGAAGCTAAAATAACTGGACCAGGAACCCTAAACTTCTATGCTGTAAAAGGTGACTAGTAAAGGTTGTATAGGATGGTAAAAACCTCAACTTGTAAAACAAGTTGTTACAAAAACCACCTGTTCCCAGATGTTTTTGAGGAGATTAAAAAATATAACAACCAGGCATATCACAGAAGGAGACTAAAGTGAGGTCATGTACAGGGACAACACAGGGGCAACAACCACATCATGTAAAACAAATTGTTATAGAAACCACCAGTTCACAAAGCACCACCAGTTCACAAAGCACTTTGATGCAGGTTTCCTGCATGAGGGCCACTCCAGTAATGGTCCCATACTCAGGGATTTTTTAAAAAAGGGATTTTCCCTTATTCACAGTAATGACCAAACAAGTATAAAATATATATACAGGGTATACCAAAAGTCAGTTTACTAAAGACAATCTACTCAGGTCAGTTTACTAAAAAAAAACATGCTCCATAAATATATTTACTATTTATGAAAGTGTGAGAGAGAGAAACAAAAAGAGAGTGAGAGAGAAAGAGACACACACATCCTACAACTGGTGTCAAATAATTCTTGTTGGTGTTTGAGAATGAACGTAGCAAACAAATAATAAATATTACACGATATCTGTACAAAGCCCAGACAAGTGTCTTTACATAAGCCATTGGAGCTACATAATAAAAGATATGTGTTTCAAGTTACTGTTGTATATTACACGTATCAGCCCTATTGTATGGCTCTGAAACATGGACAACAGCAAAAACAACATCAAAGAAATTACAAATTTTTATAAATGGGTGCCTATTTAGAATGTGGAACTGATGACAAGAACCAGATAAATGCCAATGGAACAAGAGATGACAAGAACCAGATAAATGCCAATGGAACAAGAGATGACAAGAACCAGATAAATGCCAATGGAACAAGAGATGACAAGAACCAGATAAATGCCAATGGAACAAGAGATGACAAGAACCAGATAAATGCCAATGGAACAAGAGATGACAAGAACCAGATAAATGCCAATGGAACAAGAGATGACAAGAACCAGATAAATGCCAATGGAACAAGAGATGACAAGATGCTGAAGATGGATAGGACACACAATGAGGAAACCTGCTCATAGCATTATAAGGCAGTTTTTGTTCTGGACTCTGACTTTTGACTTTTCTGATCCCTTAGGTTACAAGTTTTCACTCTTTTTTCCTTGTGCGAGGTAATGAAACTTGCTCTAGAATGCCCAGAGTATAAGAGGTGATAGTGAGACTGTAAAAA
Organism: Oreohelix idahoensis; assembly: GCA_024509875.1. Taxonomy (NCBI): domain Eukaryota; kingdom Metazoa; phylum Mollusca; class Gastropoda; order Stylommatophora; family Oreohelicidae; genus Oreohelix; species Oreohelix idahoensis. Next base: position 721,568 of record JAMPIV010018963.1, read on the forward strand.
TACATGGAGAAGAGAACTGGAGACAGAAATGAAAGACAAAAGGAAGATATCGAAAAACTCAGAACTGATGGCACAGGACAACACAACTTAGCACGAGTCTGTTGCAGGCCTATGCTCCCTTTGGAGCTAAAGGGTATTGATGATGATGATTATATGTTTGATTATTCTTCAAAACCTCAGAAATGAGGTATCTGAGGAAGGTGGTTGAAGTAACAAGAAGAGACATGGTCCACAACCAGACGATACGTCAAGGCCTAAAATCCCACCCCCTGCAGACCCAAGTAGAACAGTCCCAACTAAGATGGTTTGGCCATGTCTGCAGAATGGGAGAAGATCGGCTACCACGACAAGCATGGGAAACAAAGAGCCAGGGATCCAGACCCCCAGGATGACCCAGAGTCCGCTGGGAGGACAACATTAGACAATCTTAGAAGGACAGAAGGGGAACGGCTAAGTAATTATTATCCTGCAGATTATACCCACAGTTGTGATTTATTTGATCATGATGTGCACATCCAAGATCTATTTATCTGGTGATGCGATGTCTGACAGGTAGAAAGAGATGAATGAACTAAGGAGCAGAATGAGGCTAAGCTACAGATATGTATCAGACTTCATCTACTTCAAGTCTGACATGGCACAGACTATGAGACAGATAATAACAAATAATACTTGCATTTAACCAGCTTGCATTAATATAGTCATCTTTAGTAGTAGTCAGTACCACCCTAGTGTCATCATCTGAAATAATGTTCAACAAAAATTCATAACAATGCTCAGGAAGAAGATGGATGAATCAAATTTTTTTAAAATGTGACAATGTATAAGTAAAAAAAAAAAATGTAAAGTAGTTTCATAGCAGATACTGCTGTCATCATCATGTGACGTATTCTTTCCAGAATGTTGTCTCCATTACAGCTGCTCTGAACGCATCACGATTCTGGGCAAGTCAACCTGCATCAGCCAAAGACAAGTTCAGACTCTCTGTGATGTCCTGGGTCCACCGTCGTCTAGGTCGACCCCTTCCCCTTTTTCCAGGGACCATGCCTTCCATCACTGTTTTTTCCAGACTATTATGTCTTTTTATATGACTGAAAAATTTCAGCTTCCTTATTGCGATGGTATTTAGGAGCCAATGTTCCTGTACGTTTAGTGAGTGCAGTACTTCTCTGTTGGTCTTTTTTTCTGTCCAGGGTATTCTCAACATCCTTCTGTAGCATTTCATTTTGAATGATGTAATCTTTTTTGCAACTGTTTTATTGAGTGTCCAAGTCTCGCAGCCGTATGTTGCTACTGGGAATATACATGCTCTGATCAGTTGTAACTTTATTTCTTTGCTTGTGCCTTGCCATAGGTTTTTCATCTGTATTAGTTTATGTGAAGCAATTGCAAGTCTTCTTTTAATTTCTACTGCACAGTCGCCAGAGCTGTTGATGATTGATCCTAAGTATTCGAATTCATTAACACTTTCCAGTTCTTCGTTATCAATTTCAATTTCTGGATTGGTCTTTACTTTGTCTGTTGTCAATACTTTGGTCTTCTTGGTGTTTAGGTATAGATTCTGGGCCTCGCTGTGTTTTTTGGTGGACAGAATTAATTGTTCAAGTCCTTCTGGGTTGGTCGATAGGAGGACTGTGTCATCAGCATATCTGATTTCCGGGATCTGGTACCCGCCGATGTTAAATGAGTCAAACTCTGTGTGTTCTTGGTCATCTCTTACGTTTCTCATGATATTCTCTGCATAAATGTTAAACAGGTAAGGGGAAAGGGTACAGCCTTGTCTTACTCCTTTCTGTACTTCAAACCATTTTGATGTTTCCCCCTCTATTTTTACGGCTGCCTGTTGTTCTTGGTACAGCAGTTCGATGAGTTGTATAAGGTGGTTTGGAAATCCCATATTTTTCATAATAGCCCATAACTACTGATGTTGTACACAATCGAAAGCTTATGTGTAATCAATGAAACAAGTATGTAGGTCAACGTTGAATTCTCTACACTTTTCTATGATGATCCTCATGTTGAATATATGATCTCTAGTGCCTCTACCTGGTCGAAAACCCGCCTGTACTTCGTTTATTTCTGTTTCTAGCTTTTGTTGCATCCTTTTCATTATGATTTGTAATAGTATTTTGCTTTCATGGCTAATAAGAGCTATAGTTCTGTAGTTTGTGCACAGTTTCAGGTTGCCCTTTTTTGGCAAGGGTATGTAAATTGATCTTTTCCATTCCTTGGGCCAAATTCCGCTTTGCCAGATCTTGCAGCATAATGCATGGTATATACGAGCGCTGCCTTCTCCTCCTGCCTGTATCATTTCAGCTGTTATTTCATCACAACCAGGAGATTTTCCACTTTTTAAGTGTTTGATTGCGTTCCGGACTTCCTCTATGGTAGGTTCTGGTTCACGTTCCGCTTCATTCATGACGTTGTTATCTGCCGCTTTGTTTATTTCCGTATAAATTTCTTGACAGTACTCCTTCCATCTGTTCAGAATATCTTTATGTTCTGTTAGAGTGTCGCCTTTCTTGTCGTTTATTGCTCGAGTTGATGATTTAAAGTTGCTGTTCTTCAATGTTCTTACTTCAGAAAACATATTCTTACTCAATCCCTGTTCGCGCATTTCCTCTATTTTCCTGCAGGTGTCGTTTATGTATTGTTGTTTGTCTTGTCTGACTCGTTTTTTAATCTGCTTTGTGTATTCCTTGTACAACTCCTGATTTTCTGTATCTTTTTTGGACTTCATTTTTCTTCTCTCTACCACCTACTTCAGTGTTTCGTAGATACTGCTGTAGGGGGGTAAAATCTATACTACGTCTCAGCATTATGTGGGTCATCAATTTCCATCCTCGCTGCCTTTGCCTTTCTAAACTCAGAGCAGATTAAGGTACCCATTTACAGCTGAGTAGACTGGAGAGTGACGCTACCGAGGTTCCAACCTGGCAACTTTGCCTCAAGAAGCAAGTACTCTAACCATTCTGCCACTTAATGCTCAATATATAGGGTGGCCCAAAAGTCTGGATCCATAGACAGTTTGCTGTATATACATTTTTTACTCTCTTCTAACTTAAATAATTGTGAGAATCCCTGTCTGGTGTACATGATAACAATCTCTGTAAATCCAAATCAGAAAAAAAAAAAAAAAAAGATAATTTAAGTTAGAAGAGAGATCAAATTTATATAAGGCAAATTGCCTATGGATCCAGACTTATGGGCCACCCTGTAAATAAGTATGTGACAAAAGACTAGAGAAGTCATTAAACATCATAAACGCTAAAGGGAAAATATACAACCAAAAAAAAATACTCATACATCAGAGACAGCACAGCTTAAAAAAAAAAAAAAAATACACTATATCTTCTTCAATAACAGCACCATCTAACATGTGAAAACATCAACCACGGGAACAAAACAAAACAGTCTTTACGAACAATATCTGGAATTAATTTACACTATACAAATAGACGTCCTGAAATAACTGAAGGATATGTCTCTGGTTGAAAGAAGTGTGTCACATGGAAATGTGGCAAACATCCAAAACAAAATGGAGAGGTCAGTAAGGACACAGAAGAATGCAGGACTCAAGAACGCTGATGTTTGTTGGTGCCGAATGATTACGACTATCATAATTATGATCACAGTCATGATGATGATGAAAATTATGACCTATGAAACACAACACTAATGTAAACTATTTTCTCTTGAACACAGGGACCTTGAGGTTTGTGAAGAACAAGAATCCTTACTTTTCTACATTCTTCAATTACAGATTACAGAATTTCAAAAATACACTGGTATTACACAACAGAAATAAGAATCTTCAACTCAAATGTGAAGTCAGTCCTATTGTATGGCTCTGAGACATGGAGAACAACAAAGACAACAACCAAAAAGCTACAGACTTTCATAAATGGGTGCTTGCGTAGAACAGAGGGATTAAAATGGTATGACAAGGTTACTAATGTGGAACTGATGACAAGAACTAGACAAGTGCCAGTGGAACAAGAGATGAGAAGAAGACGATGGCGATGGATAGGACACACACTGAGGAAACCTGTTGATAGCATTACAAGGCAGTCCTTGTTCTGGAACCCCCAGGGCAAGAGAGGCAGAGGTAGACCAAGAAGCACATGGAGAAGAGAGCTGGAAACAGAGGTGAAAATGATGAGCACATGGAAAGAACTTGAGATGATGGCACATGACAGGAGGACTTGGCATGTGTTTGTTGAAGGCCTATGCTCCTTTGGGAGTGGAGGGTTATGAATGAACACAATAGAAAAACTAAACTATAGAGGAGGTCAGACATTAATACGATTACAGATATTAGCTTACAAGGCATTATGTCTGGGTCTCTGTATATATCATACTTCCTTCCAGACCCATTTGATCCAATGAACGTTAAATCGGCTATCGTATCTTTTGCTCCTTTCTAGAGCTGTTTTCTAATTTTAACAACCCAAAACGTCATTTCTGACAGGAAGTACTGTCATTTTAAATACCTCGTATTTATGCATATGAACATTTAAAAATTTTTTTTTTACAAACAACAACAATAAAAAAGCACTGGTGTGGCCATTTTTGTTTGAGCCAAACCCAGCTTTTTGCTTGGGACTGAAAGAGTTAACAGGTTTCCCAAATGTGTGTCCTATCCAAAGTGCCTTCTCCTCCTCACTTCTTGTTCCCCTGGCACCTACCTGGTTCTTGTCACCAGTTCCATATTGGTCATATTATCGTTCCATTTCAAACCTTTACCTGTACCCATGTGTGAAAGTTTGTAACTTCTGGGTCCTTTATTCATTTTGTTATTTGTTACCACTGTTTTGTGCAAGACATAAATTGTGTCATTTTTACTTAAAAATCTAGAAATTTATTTCTCCTGTTTTTTTTTTCTTACTTTCCTTCCTGCTAAACATCACTTAGAGTTCTAAAGACATTCTTGGGCAATTATGTATATTTTCCGCCAGCCACTCCCTCAATCCACCTTTTCTTGTCCTATAATCCAATGATTGTTAAATAATAAGCATCACAGTGGTTGGCATACAACACAAGTAAATAATAATGTTAACACTCAACACTAGCAACAGTGACATAAGGAAATGTTCTAGAAACTGGTACACTCAACTAGGGAATAAATACCTTCCAAACTGTATCCAACCGTGATACGCCAAGAATGGTAATAGAAAGCTCATCTACAAATTTGCCAAAAGCCTCCACATCTGACAAAAGCTTGTGCAGTGCCCCCTGGCTTGAATATGGTTCAGAAGTTGGGACAATGGCCTGGTTCTTGAGGGCCTCTTCTTTTTGAAGTTGTCGCTCTTGGTTAGTGAGGACTTGAGGTGTTATAATGGTGTCACTCACACCTGTTATTGATAGAATACAATTATAGTTGTTGATAATTCACACCTGTTATGGATAACATACAAAGCTAGCTGTTAACAATTCGCACCTGTTATTGATAAAACACAAAGCCAGCTCTTGACAATTCACACCTGTTATTGATTACAACACAATGCTACCTCTTGACAATTCACACCTGTTATTGATAAAAACACAATGCTTGTTGTTGACAGTTCACACCTGTTATTGATAAAAACACAATGCTTGTTGTTGACAGTTCACACCTGTTATTGATAAAAACACAATGCTTGTTGTTGACAGTTCACACCTGTTATTGATAAAAACACAATGCGTGTTGTTGACAGTTCACACCTGTTATTGATAAAAACACAATGCTTGTTGTTGACAGTTCACACCTGTTATTGATAAAAACACAATGCTTGTTGTTGGCAGTTCACACCTGTTATTGATAAAAACACAATGCTTGTTGTTGACAGTTCACACCTGTTATTGATAAAAACACAATGCTTGTTGTTGACAGTTCACACCTGTTATTGATAAAAACACAATGCTTGTTGTTGACAGTTCACACCTGTTATTGATAAAAATACAATGCTTGTTGTTGACAGTTCACACCTGTTATTGATAAAAACACAATGCTTGTTGTTGACAGTTCACACCTGTTATTGATAAAAACACAATGCTTGTTGTTGACAATTCACACCTGTTATTGATAAAAACACAATGCTTGTTGTTGACAATTCACACCTGTTATTGATAAAAACACAATGCTTGTTGTTGACAGTTCACACCTGTTATTGATAAAAACACAATGCTTGTTGTTGACAATTCACACCTGTTATTGGTTTGGTTTTAAGGACCATCTTCATTGCACACAGACAACTCCATCATTGCTCCAATCTCCTCCTTTAGATCGAACAAGGAGGATCTCTGCCATCCATGAACAGTGAGAATCCCAATGTGTATATACAGTGATCATTTACTTACTTAGTCGTTCCCCTTCTACCGTGAGGTGTAGAGGTTTGGAAGAGAGAGCGCCAGACTATCCTATCGGCTGTCTTCCTCCTGGCCTGGTTCCATTCTAGTCCTCGGTCCTTCAAAGAGTGTCTAATGTTGTCCTCCCAGCGGACTCTGGGTCATCCTGGAGGTCTGGATCCCTGGCTCTTAGTTTCCCATGCTTGTCGTGGTAGCCGATCTTCTCCCATTCTGCAGACATGGCCAAACCATCTTAGTTGGGACTGTTCAACTTGGGTCTGCAGGGGGTGGGATTTTAGGCCTTGACGTATCGTCTGGTTGCGGACCATGTCTCTTCTTGTTACTTCAACCACCTTCCTCAGATACCTCATTTCTGAGGTTTGGATCTGGCTTTTGTGGGTTGTAGTCATTGCCCATGACTCGCATCCATACGTCAAGACTGGGACATAGGTGGAGCGGTATACAGCCATCTTCGTTTTCTTACCAACCTCTCTCTTGCTGAGGAATCCTCAATTTATGGCCTGAAAAAGTCTCCCAGCTGCTGCTTTTCGAGTGGCCAACTCTTCTTTGATGCCTCCCTTCCAGTCTATAACAGCTCCGAGGTATTTAAAGTGGCAGTAATCACACATTCTATAAATATTTTTGTGGTGGGTAGATTCCTAATTTTTAAATTTTGCCAAGACAGTGGCCGCATGGCCTTCTCTTTACTATTTCCAACTGCTGAGGGATTTTAAAGTGCACTACTTGCACATGGGACCTCCTATTTTTTCGCTCTTATCCGAGAAGACTAGCCATTCGATCTCACTACCTAGGAGATCAGGGGGGAGTATGACATTAGGAACCACTGGTTCTAAACAAAAAATATCCATCAATTATATTCCCTTTACTGGAAGTGAACCCAGAACCTTTAGAATTAGAGGCAGACGCCATACCTCTTAGTCACTCTGACCCCCACCTGTTATTGATAAAACACAACGCTAGCTGTTAACAATTCAACCTGTTATTGATAAAACACAATGGTATCTGTTAATACTTCACACCTGTTACTGATAAAACAGCCTTTGATGACTTTAAAGGAAAGAAACAATGGTTAGGACAAGTCAAAGCTAAATTTTGTAAATGATTATAGCCTAAGATTTAAAACAACAAAGGTATGTAATAAAATCAGAATTTGATGACACAAGATGAACAAAAAATATCCACTGGTCTATTTCAGGACTACCTCTTTTCAGGGCTACATTATGCCAAATGATAGACACTAGTGGTCCTTTTCAAGGCTTAGTGTTTGTCAATGCTGCACTACAGTTCAGGCACAGAGTTATTTTATTTTATTTTTTTGGACTGGCAACTGCACTGATATAACCGAAGGAATTATTCTATGGTTAAAAGTAGCGTGCCTTGCTACTATATGGCAAATGCCTCAGGGAAAAATAAATAAATAGCCTCTTGTGACAAAAATTCAGTTGAAGAGAGAAAAAGTTTTTGACAGCCAGAGTTTCCAATGATAAAATCTGCTAACGATATGGGACAAGATAGTTTCAGACAACCAGTGATTCTTGTAATAAAAATGTCAGCTAATGATAAGAAACACAACTTGCTCAAGACAGCCAAGAATTTTATGATTTAACCCATTTTATGTACACAAACTGTAGTTGTAGTCTCTTGTGATAAAAATTTTCATTTATGAGTTAAAAAATCTTCTTACTATAAGAGATAAAGCTACTTTTAGACAATTTGAGTTTCTTATGAGTAAAGAACTCTGGCACAGGAACAGCAACTATTAGGCAGGTGACCAAAGTTGAAATAATATTCAAGGGGGAAGAGTTGCATAAGATGGGAGAGAACGGGACAATTTACCAGCAAGTCATCATCAGCATTGGCAGGGAGTATAGAGAATGGTGCAACGAAAATGCAGAACTGGAAATTAATCAACTGATAAATGATCATGCTGGTGATGATGATGCCACTGATGGGTTTGTTCTCCATGGTGAGAAATCAGGATGGTCTAAAATGGATGGCTATGACCTAAATGGAGTAACATTCACAGACCCTTCAGGAGCAACATACATGACCCTTTAGGTCATGCAGGAATAGGCAGAAATAAGACAGCTGACAGACTAGAGTAGGCAGAAATAAGACAGCTGACAGACTAGAGTAGGCAGAAATAAGACAGCTGACAGACTAGAGTAGGCAGAAATAAGACAGCTGACAGACTAGAGTAGGCAGAAATAAGACAGCTGACAGACTAGAGTAGGCAGAAATAAGACAGCTGACAGACTAGAGTAGGCAGAAATAAGACAGCTGACAGACTAGCCTCGAGAGCAACTGTAGTGGGGACATTGGATGTGTAAAAGGAGAAATAATAAGGCCAAATACGACTGCATGCAATCAATGAATCAACAGAACTCAAACTTCTGGATTTTGGCATCAAACGTAAGACTAGCAGCAGTGGACATATGACAGGGGTGGGTCAGATGTGTATACAACCAGCACGTCACAGAAGCCGATCATACCCTTCAACATATGCTGAGGGAAACTACGAGTTTATGGATTTGCCCTGAGTGCAATTATGTCAATTCGGAACCACATTAACCATGATAAAAGAATTCTCCAAACAATAAGAAGACAAAGCTAGATTTAGACAACCTGAGTTTCTTATGTGTAAAAAGAAATTATTTCTTTGTCTCATAAGAGAACCCCAGAAACTATATGGGCTGAATATCTCATCACTAAACTAGAGATAATCTGCACTGCCTTCACAAACCACTTACCGTTGGGACTTGATGAGAGAATATCATCAAGAGAAGAACCCTGCCTTGAAACTGATTTCTTGCTACCCACGGGGGACGTTGGAGTGGATGGGGCATTTGTTGAGACTTGGCTACCTGGAGTTGATGGCCTTGATAAAACTGTGCATGGGGAACAAAATTAAGGGCAATTTAAAAAATGTAAAAGTAGTCACATAGTAAATACTGCCACAGGGGTGTGAAGTGTTAGAGACTTCACCATAAAAGGTGACGATTTTTTTTTTATGAGGCGGGATGACCAGTTCCCTTCCCTGCTGTCTTTGCCTTCCATAGCTCAAGAGCAGAGAGAGGTACCCATTTTGCAGCTGGGTAGACTGAAGCGTGAAGCTAGAGAGGAAAGTGCTCTAACCACTTATCCAATCGGAAGCTGTAAGGGCAGTTATACAGCATGAAACTTAAACACAATATTCTGTGAAGTGAATAATACGACTGTAGTGAACTTTCAGTTATTCAAATAAGATCAGAAAATAATGATTCCTTTGTGTTACAATATGTTTCATGACAATCATAAAAGGTGTAAGCTTTGCTGGGAGTATAGCCGATGTATTGTTTTGACAGCTTAGAACTTCAGTCATGAGTTTCAGTTCTCGTGAACCTGAGATCAAATGACATGCAAGGCAGTGGACATAGCCAGGGGACAGACCTGTAAGTCATTTTGGTAGTTTTATTATCAGCAGATGTCCAGTTGAGAGTATTCCTGCTGTCACTGAGTGTTTTGAGTGTGTTTTGCATGTATGAATGTTCCCATGCTCCAGCGGGAGTTTAATGAGTCATTTGAGTTGTTGTGAGTTGGGTATGCTTGCCTTGTAATATTTTAGTTACAAGCAATGTTGTGAGCAGAGATTAAGACAAGCTGCTAGCTATAGTTATGCGTGAATGAAGCTCAGTGGAGTGTGGAATGTTTTCACGTGTTTGGTAAATACGAATGAAAGGGGTCAGTCAGAGAGAGATGTGTGTTGGGTCAGTAGAGAGTAGATAGTAGACAGGAGACAATGAAGAGCGTAGAGAAGAGAAGGGTGGATGTCTATAGTAGTGCGCGAGTAGAGGGCCAGAGTTGTGCAGTGGATTTATGAAGTATCCTATTTTGTGGCTGTAGATATTCCGAGAATCAGAGTGATTGTAGAATACTCTGGATTTGTTATGTCTCCAATGATTGTAATGGCCCTACGCCCATTGTGACTTATTTGTGATATAATATATTCACGGAGATTGATATGGTTGTTGGAGTTGGTGTATTAATCCTTAGACAGTGAGCTAGACGGGCAGTGTATGAGTGTTGTCTGATCTTCTACATCCACCCACATACACTCTACTCGTCACATCTGCTGTATTCTAGGCGACGTCCTGTCATTCTGGTTTTTTTATGAGTCGTATCTAGCTAAAGTTAGGACGTAGTCATGGAGTTTTTCCAGTCATAAGTTTTGCAGTCAGATTTGACCTTGCCTTGTTGGTGCATTTATGGTAGCCTGTTGTAGGCCTTGTATTGTCGTTAGACAGCGATTTATTACTCACACCACATATTGGCTTTTGTCAAATAAAGAAGGGATTGAGATGAATGGTGGTTCTTCCCTTATTCAGTGTGGCACTAAGATGTGAGGTCCCTTAGATTGTATTGAGCCATATTCATCATGTCCGTCTCCCTCATATACCCACACAATTAGTATTCTGTCACACTTTGTGATTACAGATGAATATACTGAAGCCTTAAACATAAAAGAAGAACATATTTCAAATGGGAGACCTCCCACCACAGCCTCATCATTACATTCCTTTTCACTCCCTCAGAAGCATGTAGTCACCACTGCAGCTGGTCTCCCCTTTCGGGAAATCTGCATTAAAGAACTGATGTGCTCTTCCAGTGGTGGTTACCATAACAGTTTATTTTGCATGATGCATGGTAAGAGAACAAATGAATGTAGAAATAGAGGTAGGGGAGAGAAGAGGAGGATAAGAAGGAGTAGAGCAGACAAGAGAAAACTTTGTAGTAAAGCTGACAGGCTATCACTAAAATATATATACGTATAGGCTAGGCTATCACTAAAATATATATACGTATAGACTACTGGAAATTAACTGATATATGATCACGCTGGGGATGATGATGCCATAGTACAGACTGGGTCTGCACTCTATGGTGAGAAATCAGGATGGGGCTTCTTTTTTTTTTTTTTTTTTTTTTCGTACGCCCGCTAATACTCGAGGCGAAATCTCAGGTTATTATTAATTTCTAACCTGACATTGATTTTACGTGAGTATCCCTTTTTTTCTTGTACAGAGACAGGTGTCCCTCGCCATTCAGGCAGATACTCGCCGATTTCGGAGGTACCCATTAGAGCTGGGTCAGCTCAGGAGCCACCAATCCCTGGTCGACGACACTCCTTCAAATGTCCTCGCCAGGTCTCGAGTTAATCCAGTCCAAATCCCGGTCGACGAAAAATCTTCAAATGCCGTCGCCCGGGTTTGATCCTGCATCACCCGGTCGCCAGAGCAGTGTTGTAACCACTATGCTAGCGCGGCTCCCATTGGGGCTTCTCATCTAGAGTAAGGGGCTGGGTGTCGTCGCTGATTAGTGTGGAGTTTACATGATAACAACCTTCAGCACGAAAATGGAAGAGGCAGCTACTGCAGTCCTGAGGTGGCTGTTTGAAACTACATTAACCAGGGCAGTTTTTGTGTCTGATTCTCAGTCCATGCTTCGGATGGTCCAAATTTGATGGCTGACATAAATACAGAATATACATGGAGGCTTCAATGCTTCAGGTCATGCAGGAGTATGCGGCAACAGACTAGCCTCAAGAGCAACTGTAGGAGGACACTGGATATGTATAACGGAGACATAATAAGGACAATTATGACTGCCTGCAATCAATGAATCAGCATGACTCAAACTGCTGGATTTTGGCATCAAACTAGCAAGGGTGGAAATTTGATAGGGTGGGTCAGGTGTGTATACAGCCAAGCGTGCCATTGGAGCTGACCATACCCTTCGACATATGTTGAGGGAGACAGTCCAACAAATAACTTCATACTAGTTAACATACGGCTGTGAGAGTTGGAAAATAACAAAATCATTGGAGAACAAGCTGAATACATTCGAGAACAAATGTCTTAGAAAACTCATGAACATCAGTTGGAAAGAATTCAAGACTAATCGACAAATAAGAGAAGACTCTAGGCAGAAATATGTCTCCGACTATATAAGGAAAAGACGATGGTCATATATCGGTCATGTCCTACGAATGCAAAACAACAGAATACCACTACAGGCCTCACTTGGGTTCCTGAGGGTAAGCGGAAAAAAGGAAGACCAAAAGAAACACTCAGAAGAACAATAATAAGAGAAGGAAGAACGTTGGGCCTAAATAATGTGCAAGAGCTAAGAGGAGTGGCGTCACAACGAACAACCTGGAGAGCACTGGTTTCTGCCTTATGCGCCGTGTTTGGCGCTTAAAGAATCTATTATTATTAGTTACCTCTTATGACATACTTGATCAAGCAGAAGCATTTTTCTTTCTTTGTCTCCTTAGAGACCCCCCCCAGAGACTACTCAGGGCACAATGCCCATAGACAGCCATAAATTAACCACGTCCAACACAAGATGCCCGTAAGTTGCATGTTACTACAGGTGTGTCCCAGCTTCTTACCTTGACCAGGAGCTGCTGGTCTCACAACACCAGACATATTTGTTGGTTGTAAAGGTGGCTGCATGGTGGAAATATTTGCAGACAAGGCTGAGTGACCTGCAGCTGGTGCCTGTAGAACAAAACAAATGATCCATTTTGTGATGACGATGAAGAAAATTTCTATAAATGTACTATGTGTATTCAAGCATAAGTCAAAACATTTATTCCTATTTTGGACCTTAAAAAACATACTTCGACTTAAGTCGAGTCCAAAAAAAAAAAAAAAAAATTTCATGAAATCAGTCTGTGTTGCAACACCCTTCCCCTTCCTGTCACATACTAGTATCCTTCAGATATAAACTTTCATTCATAACCCTCCACTCCCAAAGGAGCATAGGCCTTCAACAAACACATGCCAAGTCCTCCTGTCACGTGCCATCATCTCAAGTTCTTTCCATGTTCTCCTCATCATTTTCACCTCAGTTTCCAACTCTCTTCTCCATGTACTTCTTGGTCTTCCTCTGCCTCTCTTGCCCTGGGGGTTCCAGAACAAGGACTGCCTTGTAATGCTATCAACAGGTTTCCTCAGTGTGTGTCCTATCCATCGCCATCGTCTTCTTCTCATATAAACTTGCTGCGTCATTAAATGTTTTTAACAAAATATCTTAAGTAATATATTTAAAATATTGAATCAATTTAATTAAGCTGTTAATTGCGGTAATTATTAAAATAAAAACATACACTCGATTTAGATACAAACGATCTCCGGTAAATAAAAAATGTTCATCATGTTTTGGCACTTCTTGTCATAAGTACATGGCATGCACAGCTGTTATAAATCATTTATAAATCAGTGTAATACACTGGCGTTAAGTGGAAAAAAAAAAACCTTGTAAAAAGTACACTTCCTTTTCAAACTCGTAAAAGCACCTTCGGGATAACATTCTTTATAAGTAAACAAAAATGCTTGAAAATTGGTGCACGTATGTTTGAATTCGCATAAATGAAACGCACGTAAACACAGAACTACCTGTATATGTTTATAACTGTTGAGCAGATGGTATGCATAATGCCTGTTGTGGAAATTGTGGCTTCTGTGGTCGCATACAAAAAATGAACAAGAAACATTTTTCTAACTATGACACTGTGTAAGGTTATTCTTTGTGTCATTTAACTGAACACTTGACATTGTGTGAGGATATTCTTTATGTCATTTAACTCATTCTAACACAGACATTTTTTCGGTTTTTTTTTCAGTTTTACCCAGGACCCAATATGCAGACATTTTCTTTCTACAAGTGATGTTTTAAAAACAGGCAGTAGATACATATATTAATGTAGTAGATATATGTATTATGCATCAAACTTTAAGAAATTGGCTACAGAATGTTGTGAAATACTGTTGAGTTCTTATGTGATGTTATAATTGTTTGTTATATCTTGTGAAGTGTAGAAACAATAAAAAATTAAAATAAAAGATGAATAAAAATTATGCACATACACGTAAATATTTCAGCTATACTTAATCCCTTGGTAGTAAAATACCAGGAATTGAAACGTATATCCAGCTGACAACTAATTCAAGAAGTTTGATAAAAAACAAATGAACATTGTAATTTATATAAATGTTTTTGTGAAGTCACATACTGCTGAACTGGAATCTCACTAACACATTCCTGCCCCATGCAAATTAATTAATTTATTACTTAAAAATATCACGTTTGTTCAACGTCCTTATCAGAATCAAAAATAGGTTATTGTCGCTACCGATATCGCTAAAATTCATTTCGAAATTATATATTGAGGTTGATTCGTTAATAGTTTATGAGTGTTATGTATGTGACTACACCGCATGTAAACAAATAACCCAATGACGTCATTAATTGAAAAAAGTATGCAAAAACTAAGCACCAATATAATTATTTCGCTACCAGTTCAAAATACGATGTCCACAGAAAGTGTTTACATGATATGAACACTTTATGGCCACTTATTTTCTAATATTTTGTTTAATTTCGGAATCTTAATGAGCAGGCGTACCACGCGGCCTTATGCTAGATCCAAAGCAACTCTAGCAACAGATATAAAGCACCAAATTGTAACTTCATACATTTTTGTTTCGCCCACAAACGTTCACACACATGTGCCGGATGTAATGAAATAATTTTTAACTGGCTTATCGCCAGATATTTTTTAATTTTCCGCTCAAATGCGGCATATATCACCTTGGCGCACCATACGCCATGGGTATAACGAAAGGCCTATCTGGCGCGCCATACGCCATGGGTATAATGAAAAGCCTATCTGGCACGCCATACGCCCATTTGTATAGAATGAGTTAACTGAACACTTGACATTGTGTAAGGTTATTCTTTATGTCATTTAACTGAACACTTGACATTGTGTAAGGTTATTCTTTGTCATTTAACTGAACACTTGACACTGGGTGTGTAAGGTTATTCTTTATGTCATTTAACTGAACACTTGACATTGTGTGAGGATATTCTTTATGTCATTTAACTGAACACTTGACATTGTGTGAGGATATTCTTTATGTCATTTAACTGAACACTTGACATTGTGTAAGGTTATTCTTTATGTCATTTAACTGAACACTTGACATTGTGTAAGGTTATTCTTTATGTCATTTAACTGAACAATTGACATTGTGTAAGGTTATTCTTTATGTCATTCAACTGAGCAACGTGTGCATGTGCGCATGCACGCATGTACACACACACAAAATGCTCAGGCACTGTAAGAGAAAGAAAGACAATGTGAGGAAATATGTCACATGGTCATCAGTATTCACTGATGACAAACTTTTCAGAACTAACCTGGTTAGAAGGTCCATGCATGGGCAACTGTTGTTGTGGGTTGTATGGTCCCACAAACTGCTGCTGTTGCATCATTGGCAGAGGTTGAGACTGAAAGCCTGGTTGCTGAGATGGAGTCACAATGCCTGGTTGCTGATTAAATCCTGGTTGTGGCTGCTGCTGTTGAGAATACTGAAACTGTTGAGCAGGCAGCTGTTGCTGAAGCTGCCCTTGACCGGGAAGCTGCTGCTGCAGATGCGGGAAGGTCATCTGACCTGGCACCTGCTGTGGCTGTAGCAAAGGTAGATTCCCTTGAGAATACTGACATTGCATCTGGGGATCTTGAGCCTGACCCTGCAAATATGGGCCCTGAATCTGGGTAGATAAATGGGGTCTTTGACCTGGATCCTGGAACTTGGATCCTTGAACATGTCCTTGTATCTGAGGTCCATGAAATGGCTGAGCTGGTTGCTGATTTTTCTGAACCTGTAAACTGCTTCCCTGACCATGACTCATAACATTTTGAGTGCTAACACTTACCGACTGGGTGGAAATTGGATGACCAGACTGACCATATATGTTGGCCTTGGATGTGAAAGTTCCGAAGATCTGGGCAGTTTGATAGCTTCGATCGATACTATGTTGGTAACCACCACTATATGGCTGGGTTGGCTGGTAGACAGTATTGTCCACATATTGGTACAGCTGTTGACTTGGGTAGCCATAATCTGCTATAAAAGGTCCCTGGTGCTGACCTTTGGCATAGCGATACCCCACACTGGTTACTGGAATTTCATGTCCTTGACTGGGCTGGATGGTCCTAGAAGGACTCTGATAAGGAGAATGAGTTTGATAGGGTGTTACACCTTGCTGGTTTGCATCACTCAGAGCTGTAATAGCTCCTCCTCCATGTAAATTCACTCCAACCATCTGCTGATTTACCACTTGAGGAGGCTGACCTCCAGGTACACCCATCAACTGGGTGGGCCCTCCAATGTTTGCCCCAGCCACTGCCACTTCTTGAGGAACAGCCCCTGCAAATCCTCCGACTTGCTGATGTTGGCCTGAGTTTGGCAAGAATGGGCCATAAACTTGAGAAGGACCAGTTTGAGCTGCAGAGTGAGTCGGCCCTAGAGATGTTTGCTGTTGAGGCTGATACTGCTGAGGACTGATTTGCAGTTGATTTACTTGAGACTGCAGCCCATAACCAGGGGTACTGTATGTCTGACCAGGCAGTGTTGAAGTCAAAGAGGGAGTCTCACTTTTAGAAGTTTGGTCTTGCATTTGAACTTGGCCTGAGGGCATCTGACCATAACCAGAGGGCATCTGACCATGGCCTGAAAACTGATTCTGAGACCAATGCTGTGGAGGAGTTTGTGGTGGGAATGGTTGAGAACTTTGGCTGGATAATGGCAGTGATGGACCTTCATACGAATGCTTCACAGAAGATGTGCCTCCTGTCATTTCATACAGCTGTCCTGATGGCAAAGGCATTTGTCCTGCTTGGTAATGATGATGCTGCTGCTGAGGTTGTTGCTGAGGTGGTATGTATGCCTGTTGTGGAAACTGCTGAGGATACTGTTGCTGTTGTGGCAAAGTCTGCATCATAGAATGCTGCTGGAAGTTAAAAGGTGCTTGACTTTTTGTTTCTTGTCCTGGTGAGAATATGGGCCGGCTAGCAGATGAGACAGTTGAGGTATCAGCATGCCTTGGCATACTAGAGTACTGCTGATGGTGAACTACACCTGACATATACCCAAACTGTTCATAAGGCTGTTGTTGATGTGATACACCTGGCCCAGCAGAGACTGAGGTACCATGAGCATACTGCAGTGCATGGGTGCTGTATGGTGCAGGAGCATACATGCCTGCACTTGGCTGGATAGGCATTTGTTCAATGTAAGTCCCAGGAATGCTCTGTTGAGGAGCCTGCGATGTTGGCAGTTGTGATGTATGAGTCACAGCGGGCACTGCATTAGAATGCCCTACAGCAGTGGGTGGTCCTACTGGATGTGTGTATCCTGCATACTGTGAGCCTTGCATTATAGCAGGGTTAGGAGGAGTGGCAAGAGGGGACTGGCAATGTCTTGGAGGAGTGGCAGCTGAGCTGTACGGGGGTGAGGGAGAATGTGAAGGTGAATGTCGCACACCACCTGCCATTGATGTCCCTGCAGATGAAACAGATGCTAAATACTGGGCTAGTGTTGCAGGCAGTACTGAAGCTAAACTAGGATCCAAGCCTGGGTATCTTTGTGAAACGTTAAAATCCCCAGAATCAAACTGTGCCGTGTCCGAAGGAACAGAAGTAGGCAGTGAAATTGTATCCTGTGGTGTACCTGCAGGGGAGGCTTTTGGACCAAAGCTTCTTGGCTTCATAAAGGGAAGGTAATCCTTTAGCTTGGGTCCTTCAAATTTTGGAGGGAGATTCTGAAACTGGGCTGATGGTGCTTGATGAGCTGGCATGGATAATGAGCTAAATTCTTCCCCAGATGGGACATCTGCTGCAATGGAAGTCTCAAGAATTGAAGACGGAGTCCCTGTGCTGCTCAGATCTGGTTTGGGAGCAGTTGGTCTAGAGGGAGGTGGTGCTATTGGCAAAGTTCATAAAAATAAAAAATTAATTACAATGCATTTTAAAAATTTTTTCATCAACCAATCTCCACTAATAATACCCATATTTTTTTTTGTTTATTGACTATAATAATGGCCAAACACCACCAGCAACCAAGAACTACTTATTCGGAGTAACCAAGAGGACATGCACACCATCATAGCTGGCAGACGCTGGAGTTTGGTTGGCCACGTCCTCAGAAGGGACCCTGATGCCGTCACAAGAACAGCTATGCTATGGACCCCCGAGGGAAAGCGAAAGAGAGGCCGACCAAAAACAACTTGGCGGAGAACTGTGGAAGCCGAGATGCAAAGAATGAACCAGAGTTGGGGCACTGTACGAAGGATGGCCACTGACCGAGCAAAGTGGAATCAATTTGTTGTTGCCCTACAAGACGCCACCAGGCGTGATGGCCATTGACTGCTTTGACGGTTGGCGGTTATGGATCAAAGAAAGAAGAATGACTATAAATTTCAACAAGATCTTCATCCTTTTCCGTCTATTCACCTTCTGTCTTTAGTTTTATTTTCTTCACCAATGCTCCAATGACTTGTCCTGTAGTGACTCAATGACTTGTCCTGTAGTGACTCAATGACTTGTCCTGTAGTGACTCAATGACTTGTCCTGTAGTGACTCAATGACTTGTCCTGTAGTGACTCAATGACACAAGTGCAATTCACTCATTCATTACTCTTCAGCTCCCCAAGGAGCATAGGCCGTCAACCAGTTCATGCCAAGTCCTCCTGTCACATGCCATCAGCTTAAGGTCTTTCCAGGTCTTCCTCATTATTTTTTAGGGGTTGGAATGGTTAAGAGGTACGGCATCCGCCTCGAATTCTAAGGGTACCGAGTTCGATTCCCAGTAGAGGGAGTATAATTTATGGAAAATATTTTTTCAGAACCAGTGGTCCTAATAATGTCATACTCCCCTCGGTCTCCTGGGTAGTGAGATCAGATGACTAGCCTTCTCAGATAAGGGCGAAAAATAGGAGTTCCGTGTGCAAGTTACACGTTAAAAATCCCACGGCAGTTGGAAATCATAGAGTAGGCCATAAAGTCGCTGCCCTGGCAAAATTTAAAAATTAGAAACCTACCCACCACAAAAATATGTATAGAATGTGTGATTCTTCTTCTTCTTCTTCCTTGTTCGTCCTCAAAAGGACATTGGTTGCATTGTGCCGCCGTTTACAGCGAAGCTGCAATATTTGCGCCTTTCGGCCCTACACAACCGACTTCCGCACGGCATTTTTTGGGACTGGGTTTGCCTTCCCTCTTTGATCCGTACTCTCTCGGCCAGACTGCAGTGATGCAGCCTGTTTCCAGAACCACCACTTGGAGGTGGAGTAGGGTCTTGGTCAGCTATGAGTCGCTGACTGCATTCATCTCGTTTGATGCGTCTTCAGTCCCGAATGTGTGATTCCTATATACACACATTGGGATTCTTGTCAGTGCTAAAGAGTTCATGCACTGTGCTGAGATCCTCATGTGATCTAAGGCAGGAGATCGGAGCACTGATGGAGTTGTCCATGTGTAATGAAGATAATACTTAAACCAAACCAAACCTCATCATTTTCATTTCTGTCTTCAGTTCTCTGTGTTTTTCAGTCTACCTGTAACAGTCTAACCCTGGGGATCCAGAATAAGGACTGCCATTTAATGCTATCAGCAGGCTTCCTCAATGTGTGCCCTATACATCGCTAGCATCTTCTCAGCGTCTGCTCCACCAGCACGTGTCATCAGTTCCACATTAGTGGTCTTGTTATACTGTTTCAATCCTTCTACAAGTTTAATCATTAGCCAGTTCTATACATAACTACTCAATTAAACCATTTCTTGGACATCCGTGTGTGTTACCTCATCACATCCTAATACAGAAAGGATGCACTACTGGCTGGTCAGTCCTAAGCATGGGACTGAACCATTTTATCCTACCTTCTTTATTTCTTCTACATAATATCTCCTGAATTACTTCTCTTTTATTGATCCTTATTAAGCATGGGGTCACCACTGTAGTAGCCTCCATGCCAGGAAGCCTGAACCACAGTACTTATGTGCTCGTGCAATGGTGGTTTCTGCAACAATGGTGGGGCTGCCATCCTCATGCACAACCTCATCCTATTTGCCTCTAATGACATGCCCGTGGCAGCAGTTGTACAATTTTTTTTTGTATCAACACAGAAAGCCAGCCACCAGCAACTCTAGCCAGCCACCAGCAACTCTAGCTAGCCACCAGCAACTCTAGCCAGCCACCAGCAACTCTAGCTAGCCACCAGCAACTCTAGCCAGCCACCAGCAACTCTAGCTAGCCACCAGCAACTCTAGCCAGCCACCAGCAACTCTGTACTCTGCATCTCTGCTTCTATACAAGATGAGCCAGCACCTTTGTCTGATCTCTAGATCAACTGGCACTTGTCTGGGTCTTGTCTCGGCAACCTCATCATGCGCAACAAATTTTTACCAACACCACTGCCAGAGCATGGGAGCTTGGAAGCAGGTTTCCTCCAAGGAAGCCAGTGGTAGTGGTAGGAAGCCAGTGGTAGTGGTACAGGGTTCATAGCAAATTTCTTCAAGCATTTTCCAGGCTTTTTCCAGGTTTTTCCAGGTCCAGCACGTGATTTTCAAGGATGGGAAACTCTAATATTTTCCTCATCTAATTTTCTCAGATATAATTATCACTTTGCTGACCAGCAATCCGGAGCATTTCCGTCTCCCATTACCAAGGGTGTTTGCAGATTTCTTTAAAAAGAACATTTTTTTTTTTAAATTCATAAAAGATTGAAAAACAGACATCTTTTCCCAGTTTTTAGCGAATTTGTTCAACGTCAGCGCAATAAAATGTTAGTGACATGGATGTCAATGAATAAAATAAGCTTGATTGACATATTGATTTAATGATTAACGTATATCAACATAAAAGGCTAATAAAATTGTGAATAAAATGCAAAAAAAACACTATTTTTCGTGTTTGTCTTTTTTAAATGTATTCTGCGTCTGTGGCATGACAATGAGCGTTTGTAAATGTTTGAGTAGCTACGTACCTCTAGTTGGAGTCTGAGCTGCTTCCTTTATTAACTGGGATTGAAGTTGTAGCTGTAGGCCTCTGCAAGAGTCTTTGTCTGGATCGTTGATAATCCTTGACTGTGTGGTATAACTTGAAGCAGAATATCAGGCATAGAGGTACATTGCAATCTGGGCAGTACATGCAAGTCTGGCTTCTGTTCCCTGCAGCCTTACACACTTTACAGTCTGGTTTGTACCTTGTCCTTTCATATTTATCAATGAAGTGGTGCTCAGTAAGTCGTGTTGTTGTGACCTGTGGTTTTGAAGGTGTCACATTACGTCGAAGAATAGCAGGTTCAATAAGAGTCATACTGACATCCTGATCTTTGCTTTGATCTTTTTTTGTAGAGTTGGCAGTGTTGTAGGTTATGTGCCCATTGACCAGGGCAGTTTCAACTAAGAAATGATATAAAAATAGGATATGTGTGGGTAGGGGTAGCTTGCACCTAGTTGGCTGAAGTAGTCGACACCTCCCATACTTTTGCTGTATTTTTCTGCAAGCAATGGCTTCTGAATTGTTCTGCCCTAAAGAATTTGCAAATCTTTCTGCCTTGTTTATATTATCATTGGAGTGAACAGTAGATATAAGGTTAAATCTTTTCATATCATGCCGCGGTGACTGCCGGCAAGCCTTATCTTCTGTAAAGTTCGTTCGCACAAAACACAGGATGATTTGTCTTTTTCAATTTGAGTTGTTTTTTCTTCAATGCTACAGAAAAATGCTTCCTATTTTCAGCTACTGTTCCAAATGCACCAATCTGAATTTTAGGTCTTGAAATAAAGCTGAAGGCTGAATAAAAACTACCACAGAAGAGAATATGTCCCTTGTTGCGTATGAAATTTGAATTATAACTATGGTGACTTTTCACTGAAAAAAAAGAGTCCAAATAATCTCAGCTCTGAGAGTTTCTTCCTTGGTCACAAATGATGTCACATCTGTAGGTCTCCTAATAGTGTTAGATGTTTTTGACGTGTCCGAGGGAATAGTGTTAGATAGTTTTGATGTTTCTGAGGGAAAAACTGCTCCTTAGGGTTGTGTTCTTTTCTGTTTAAAAAACAAAAAAAAATGGAACACACAAATAACTTATAAGTAGGCCTAAGCTATGTATATTTACCAAGTCAAAGTTCTAAACGCATGAATAATATAGTCAAACAATATTTAACTAGAACAAAAGTTAATATATAGTAATTGGGAGGGTGAAGGTATGATGATATCCTTATAACACTTATGATAAGTGAAAATCTATTAAATATCTAACTGGAAACATCAGGCCTTTACACACACACACCCCCTCCCCATCTTTACTATTTTTGTTTGATTTTTTTTTTTTGTTGGGGTTTGTTTTGTTTTATCGTTTCTGTTTGTTTCGATTAAAAAAAAAAATTTTTAAATTATTTTTAAAATTTTAAATAACATAGGTCTATGCACAAAATTAGTAATTTTCATTTATCCTAATTACAGTGATTTGACAGATGTGACGCCACTTTCATGTATCGGCGGTTATTCATGTTATCTGGAATTGAAAACATGTAGGCCTAGGCATATCCTAATTATAACCCTGCAGAGCAGAACGGGATATGTCTCTTCATCATAAATATAATGAAAAAGCATTCAAAATATATTTATTTCCCAAAAATGTGGTGAAATGAACAGTGGGACACGTCTGATAACAGAGTAGGCTATAGGATATGGAATCGCCATCAATTTCTATTCTTGACCATCTCAAACTGTGTCAAACATATTCTCGTAAGCAGTTGTAAACCAAGAAATTTCATTCAAACACTAATTTTGGCCATGGTTAAAAATAACTGTAAATAGGCCTACATTGTAAATTACGGCCGCAAGTACAGTAGGCCTATCTATAAACCGCACTTAGCCTATGTAAATATGTTTTATAAATGAATTTATTACTTACCTCAGTTGAAATGAACGATTTAATACAACATGAATGCGTAGAGACAAGTTCTTGGTGTTGTTTTGTTTTTTTTTAAGTTTTGGCGAGGCGCGTTCCGTTCAACCTAGTCGGTTATATTAGGGCGCATATCCAAATATAAAAGGCCCTTAGGTCTGAGGTTATAAATACATTTTTTCCCAGTCGTGGGGTTTTGCTCCGCAGTGAATATGTGTAGTTATGTGTCCTTTCGTAGCAGTTAGGGTTAGTATTAGGGTTTGGATTTGGGTTAGCGTTAACCCTAATCCTAACATTAATACTAAATCTAACCCTAACTGTTACGATACAAGACATAACTACACATATTCACTGCGGAGCAAAAACCCATGAGTAATAGGAAATTACCGCTTTCGAGTAACAACAGACGCGCGCTAAAAATAAATCTGCTTCACATCGTTAACGCAATTCGCCGAAAACGCAAATCGCCGAAAACACGAACCGCCGAAAACGTCTGGAAATGGATTTTGTGCCCAAAGGGAAGTAAAAATTCTGCGGTAACTGAAGTTTAACGAAAAATACCATCAATAACCGAAAAATGGAAAACTTCCGATTTTTAATATTTTTTCAAGGTCCGATGCGGGAAATTCAAGGCTGTTAGCCATTTTTCCAGGCTTTTCAAGGCCTGGAATTTTTTTTTTCGTTTTCCAGGTTTTTCAAGGTTTTTCAAGGTCGCTACGAACCCTGTGGTAGGAAGCCACTGGTAGTGGAGGAAGCCAGTGGTAGTGGTAGGAAGCCAGTGGTAGTGGTAGGAAGCCCCTGGTAGTGGTAGGAAGCCAGTGGTAGTGGTAGGAAGCCAGTGGTAGTGGTAGGAAGCCCCTGGTAGTGGTAGGAAGCCAGTGGTAGTGGTAGGAAGCCAGTGGTAGTGGTAGGAAGCCACTGGTAGTGGTAGGAAGCCAGTGGTAGTGGTAGGAAGCCACTGGTAGTGGTAGGAAGCCAGTGGTAGTGGTAGGAAGCCAGTGGTAGTGGTAGGAAGCCAGTGGTAGTGGTAGGAAGCCAGTGGTAGTGGTAGCTTTTTTTCCTCAAAAGGAGTGCAAAAGGAATGAAACAGTGAACAGCAACAAACCTTTCGGCGCAAGCTTGGAAGTAAGCATATCCCTCTCTTCCTGCCTGACTTTGCATTCACTGCGGCATCGTTCAAGAGTTTTTGCTACATTCTGGAGAAGCATTCTGTAGTACTCCACACCTTTCTCTGACTTGGCCAATAATTCTTCATATTTTTCATATGATAGTATCAAGTCCTGGACTACTTTCTCTCTCCTAAATTAGAAGTTAAAAACATAATAAAGATTAACATAACAAAGGCTACAGCAGCTTTTGTTGCACTGGGAAATATTTGGAAATCACAAGAAATCAAGTTTAATCATAAATAAGAATATCCACCTCAAATGTCAAGTCAGTCCTATTGTATGGCTCTCAAACATGGAGAACAACAAAAACAACAAATAATAAGTAACAGATTTTCATAAATGGATGCTTGCATAGAACAGAAGGACTGAAATGGTATATCAAGGTCACCAATGTGGAAATGATGACAAAAACCAGACAAGTGCCAGTGACACAAGAACCAGACAAGTGCCAGTGACACAAGAAACAGACAAGTGCCAGTGACACAAGAAACATGATGGTGATGGACAGAATGTTGAGGAAATTAGATGATAGCTTTATCAGGTAGTTCTTGTTCTGGAATCCTCAAGGTAAGAAAAACAGACGTAGACTGAAAAACATGGAGAAGAAAACTGGAGACAGAAATGAAAATGATGAGGAAAACACGGAAAGACCTTGAGTTTATGGCACCTGATGGGAGGATTTGGCATATGTTTGCTCCATTGGGAGCTGATGGCTATTGAATGAATGAAAGATTAACAGAGAATCTACATACCTGCTTGAGATTCAAACTTCAATAATGAGTATAAACACACTTGACCAGAGGCTGGCTTCTACATTTTCAGATAACCCACGGGTATGGTAAATGTCTTTTCATATGGCCATAAAAAACACAAAACATCTTGCTGAAGACCATTGTCACAGATGGAAATAGTGCAGCAGTCATCATCCACTTTTGCCCCTTCCCCTCTAGTTTATAATTTTTTTGCTACATGAATGAAGGATTCACCAGTGCAATTAACACGTGAGCCATCTGGCAATTAAGCCCTATGTGAAACAGAGAGCGAAGCGCGGAGCATGGCGTAATAGATTCTTTGATCAGGGGAACACGATGTTAAGTCTGAGACGGACCTTGGATTGTAAAACTTTCAGGAGAATTAATTGCGTTGCTGATATTCGGCAAGGTGAAGATGATGAAAGTCAAGCCAGAGAGGGTGTCGGCGGCAGAGGTGGTAACATTACCTTTGATCAAGAATCGAACGGCAAATTGGCTTGGGTCTGGCAGTAGGTGTTACTTTCTAATTTAAGAGCAATAGAACGGAACTTATCAATATATACCACGTCTCTCCGACAGCCAGGATCAGTAGTTCAGAAATCTATCTGAAATTCACTAGCTCGTAATCTTAAGATTTCTCGTACAGTGACAATTATTAGATTTTCGTGGAGTGTTTCATTTTTCTGATTGCAGTAATTTATATACTAGCTTTTAAGTGATTTAGTGTGTTTAAGTTTCATTATATTTCACTGAGATTTTCTGTGCTAATTAAATAAATTATAGCTAAATCCTCTTCAGCCGTAAAGTGAATTTAATTACTCGCTATTATCCCAGTAAGAGATGGTTTTAAATTGACAGTACATACATTAAATAACTGTCTACGGACGGTATATGTTATTTACTTCTATCCATTTTATGTAATTTTATAATGACTAACGTTCATAGCACGCGTTAAAAGAAAAGAACGATAGGATAAGCTAGACACGTGTGTTTTAAATCTCATTTATAACAGAGTGGTGAAGAGGTCCTATTTTAACACGTGTTAGATATGATATTGATAAATTGGTTAAATGTTTATAATTTCTTTTCCTAAAATATAGGCTGATCAAACCTGAGTACTAGCGGTTTTTTCTTATGGCCCTATGAACTTATGATCATACGAACTTCCTGTGCGGTCCAATTTTCCTCATTTTCATGAGAGAAACCAGAATAGAACCATTAAATTATAATATTAACTGGGACAGAACAATTACCAGATCTACTTATATCAATCTCATCAGCCAGCTGTGGCGAACTATATTGTCAGCAACATTTGTGTAACTTAAACCTAGCAGTTCAGCCACCAGAGGCTAGACAACCCAGGAACCATATATATGTTCTATTTATCCTACATCGGCGATCACCACGCATGAACCTTACTCCAACCAACTGAAGGCATAGATAACTTATTGTATCCAGGACAAATTAAATCACCGACTCTAGCGACTACAGTGAAATTTGCAGTCAGCAACTACGGCTAGTCTGGGGCTGGATTCGGCAAAACTTACATTTTACACTAAATAGTCTTATTACTTATTAGTGTATTTCCTTGGAATGCCTGAGACAACTACTGGGGTAAGCAAAAGTGTGACAGTGGCCACTGTGTTGTATGTGAATTGAACGATCAGAGAAAGAAACTTATGTCTTTTGTTAACATCATATACTTATATGGTTTCTTCTTTCTTTTTCTTTATCTCAATATTCTGATTAGTCACAGGATAGATTGCATTAGGAACATATTCTTTTCCCATCCTGACTATTTCATAACTTATTGTTAACTGTTGATCTTTTGGGTAAATTAACCTCTGTCGGGACCGTCTTTACTTTTCCTTTACCAGAGGGGGAGAACCTATTTGATTAATTTCTTCTTTTGCAAATTTTGTCTGTAAACCATGATCTAGTGATGTATATGCTTATTGTTGTGATCTTCTATTGATAATAAACTTTATTAAACCTTTAGTTATCGTGTCGGTCAACCCCTATATCCAGTATATCCATAACCATTATGTTATTCATAGTTTGTTTTCATGTTCGTGCGTATTTGTCACAGAATTGTGTGCATGTGAGTGCAGTGTAACTTGTATTTTCGTACAGGGAGAGAAAGTGCGTCTGATATAAATATCGTCGTTCAGATAGGCTGGAATAGATAAATTATTCTATCCAGAGACTGTCCTTTCTCTTACACGATCACCTCGTGAGAAAACTATTACTTACCCCTTACTTTCACATTGGCATCACTATCACCTCTGCTCAGACAGGACTATAAACATCTATTACCTATCTGAAAATTCCATCCACGACATTAATGTGGGCACGTCCGTAGGATTTGAATCTAGTTCAGGAGACTCTACGACCTAATCGTCGCTCGTCGCTGAACTGAACTCAAAGTCTGAGTGTAGATAAAGTCTATAGTCTTATATGTAATCTGAATTTTCATCTAGAGTATGTCAATCCTTTACTGAAATACAGCTGTCTGCATTAGCTATAAATATATAACGTGACGTATGTATCGTCTGCCCATGCGCAGCCGAGCGGTCAGTTTCCCGTGCGAGTGATAAAATGTAAACAGCCCTGACGGGACGTGCCATGGTTGTGTTCCCGTGGTGAATGTGTTATTCGATATATTTTCTCAGTGGCTTGTAATGAGATTTGGTCGCCACGATTGTATAAGATGTGTTTATGGGCCGTCAAGGGTTACAGCTTCCATGGGAAGCATTGTGACTGTATTTTGAGGTAAACATTTTCGATCGTCAGCATATATTTACATTTGCCGCCATACTTCGTTCACGGCTTGCTTTAACCGGAACGCTAGTCTCGTACGGCCAGAATTGAGATTTATGAATTGTATGGCTCTTACATTGTTTACCACGATGGACTGACACTGGACCTTAATGAATGCAATCTACTTAATGTTATTTATGCTGAATTATTGTTGGAGCTACTGTGAATAAATTTGGATGTGGACCAGTCTTCACCAACTCATTGATTAATCATTAACACTGTTGTACGAGCTAAGAACGATACTGTGTGGCTGTGTTCAGGTGAAAAGTATGATGCTAACCCTTTGTCTACTCAACCTAGCATTCGCGTAAACATCAGCAACGATTGAAGACATACTCACCAAGCCAGAACCTAACTGCCCCCCGCATATAACATTCCTTGATAGCCATTACACAACAGATTTCTGGTGGCCAGTATGGGGACGATTTTTTTTTTGGACTGTTCAACAACATCGGACAAAGTGAAACCACACCATGTTGTCTATTGTTTATGCATTATGAACTATTTCTGGAACTGTTTTGCATATTTTCCTCTGCGCATGGCATGAAATTGATGCGGGTGGAAATACATGACTGTGACGAAATTTTTCTGCTCATTGTACAACTGGTCAAATTATTGTGTTTTTGAAGAAAGACGTTACAGCAGAGTCTCAGTGAATGCTCCTCGTTTAAATCAAGTTCTGATGTACATGTTATTAATCAGGCTGCTGCTACACGCCTGTTTTGTCAAGTTTTCAAGGCCCAACATTATCAAGTTGAACTTTCTGTAAGAAAAACTACAATGATGTCGTCCTTCCTGCTCTATTTGGATATTTAATAACTACATTATTGCTGCTCGACCTGTGATGTGCCCTTGCTACGTTGACAACCTGTCCAGGAGATGCTGTGCGACAGATTCACCATCCTTGGCCCCAAGCTAATTGGCTTTATGTGCACTTTTTGTGAACTGTGCTAAATTGGTCTGAGCTCGTTCTTATTTCTTGCATGTTATATCTGTACCTTTCTGTTAGCTTGTTTGTCCCTGTGGGTTTGGTTGGGAGGTGATTCGGTGCAAGAGGTTCATCTCATTAATTCAATGGGCTCACACCGGATGTTTCGTTAGGTTTGCTTGTAGATTTCCAACAGTGGAATATCCGGCTGATATTCGCCGTGCGACTTAGGTCCTCTGTCTGGTTTTTCTTCGACCACTGTCTGTATAGGTGTGACGTCTTGTGTTCTGTGCGTTGTCATTGTATAGTATTTCTGCTTTAGTTGCACTAATTTTGTTCGTATCTGTTGGTCTCTCCTTGCTATCTCTCAGTTATATACAAATTTTATGTTTATACACCGTGTCTCTGGTCCTGTGTTGTTCTGACTTAGCAGTAAGCGTGTTTCAATTTGCTGTATTTTTCCTCTTTAGTTTGACATTTATATTCTCTTTTGTTGCTTACTGGTAATGTCTTTTGTCGCTTAGTGTTTTATTCTGCTCCAAAGTATTTTTTTTTCTCTTATCTATATTTATATTTGTTGTCTTTTTCATTATTTTTTTTCCTTACCATTCATTGATTGCATTGTTAATAGCCATTAATATTATTGATTATACAAATCTGACAATTACTTAATACTTGTATACATTGATACAAAATGGCTACCTTGGACTATTTTGTGAAACAAGGTAAAGCCTTTGGCATGGAAGGAGAAGCCCTAAAAGAATTTGCTATGACTGAATATCAGAAACATAGGGCTGAAGAATTGGCCAGAGAAAACAGAAATGAAGAACTGGCCAGAGTAAATAGAAATGAAGAATTGGCCAGAGAAAAAAGAAATGAAGAATTAGCTGAGAAGAGAAGAGCTGAAGATTTAGCCAGCCAAGAGAAAATACTTGCGATGGAAGCAGAAGATAAAAAAAGATTACATGATGAAAAGATGTTATCTTTAGAACTTGAAAAACTCAAGTTGCTAAATATTAAACAAAACAATTCTGAGAGTCAAGGTTCCTCAAACAAACATGTTTCAGGATCTGGTAGATTTCGTTTGCCTACTTTCAAACCCAACGTAGACGATATTTCTTGCTTCCTTAATCGCTTTCAGACTGTGTGTGAGGCCCATGAAATTGATAAATCTGAATGGTGTAGTAGATTGATGGAATTCCTCACAGGGGATGCATTAACTTCGGTTTGTACCATGGACGGTCCCAGTAGGAATAACTATGAAGCTGCCAGAGCTTTATTGCTTAAACTTTACCAATTGGATGAAAATGGCTATCGCATGCGTTTTAAGACCATGTTGCCAGAAACAGGGAAGGACTTCTCGGAATTTATTGCTGCCATTAAATTAACATTCAACAGATGGGTTGAATTAGCGAAAATTCCACAAACATATGAGGCACTAATGGACTTAATGCTCAGAGACAAAGTGTTGTCTTCTGTTAACCAGCAGTTCCTATCATACCTTCATGAACGGAAACCTACGGATTTGACATTGGTGGAAGAATTGGGAAGACAGTTTATTACCGCTCACCCAGGCACATGTGTGAGTAACTCTCACATCAAAGAGGCTCTACCTGTGGCATTAGCGTCATCTTGGAACAACAAAAACATAAGACCAAGGTCTCAGAGTCTCGACAGGAATTTTGGTCGTGGTAGAGGTAATAACTATGGGTACTTTCAAGGTGGTAACTCTTACGATAATCAATCTCCCCCGTCTAGAGGAAATTTTAGACAATTTCGGGGACTAGAACAGAACCAATTCCAACCACAGAGAGGATGGAAACGAAATGATAATTTTTTCAGGAGTAGGGGAAATTGGAATGGTAATAGATACAGTAAACAATATGCAACTCCTAGAAGGTCTAATTATTCACAGGACAATAGAAACCGGAATTATTCCTATAATAATCAGAATGATAACCATCCTTTCCGCTCTCGGAGCGTTGAACGTACAAACTATCATGCTAACTCAGCACAATCTGCTGATACATCTAGTGCTACTCAAAGTAATCCTTCGGTAAATCAGGCTGCTGCTTGTTCTTTTTTTGACTTTGATGCTGCTTCGCAGTGTCCTGATTGCCGAACTTTATTTCAGCCTAATGTGGTATCTACATTAAGATGCGGTCATCCACTTCCTATGATGACAGCACTTGCTGCTCATGATGGCACAGGCACCTTAAACTTTCATAAGGGCCTATTAAACGATACGCAGGTATCTGTGCTCAGAGATACTGGTTGCACAACGGTGGGAGTTCGCCAATCTCTAGTGCACCCATCATGCTCCACTGGAGATTTTGTTAAATGTGTCACATTTGGGGGAACAGTAGAGTTCTATCCCACAGCTATTGTTCACATAGCGACTCCATTTTTCACAGGGAGAATTAAAGTGTGTCTTTTAAAAAACCCAATCACTGACCTTATTGTTGGCCGTATCCACGGTGGCAAAGATTGCACACCTGGTGAAATTATTGAGTGGGAACGGCAAAACATTTTAACTGCGAATGCAGTAACAACAAGGGCTCAAGCACAAGCTCAAACGATTGATAACATTGTGCCTGAAAATCAGGGTTATGATTTTCATGCTACTATTAACAAAGAATCTTTTGCAACGCTGCAAAGAGATGATGATTCTTTGCAGAAATTTTTTCGTTTGGTAAGTGGTGAGGAGATGCTTGTAAATAATGCCCCTCGTCAATGGTATATCCTTAAGAATGGTATCCTGATCAGAATGTTTAAAGATTCTTCTGCTCTTAAACAACAGGTCATGGTTCCTAAACAGTTTAGAACTTATATCCTTCAACACGCCCATGATTCTCATTGTGCTGGACACATGGGCTACTCTAGGACACGATCCAGAGTGCTCTCTTCCTTCTTTTGGCCTGGTGTATCTAGGGATGTTGCTACGTATTGTCGCTCCTGTGTTACTTGCCAGGAGGTCAAAGCAAAGGGAGCCTATCACATGGCACCGATACAGGCTTCAGATATACCTGTACGTCCCTTTGAGAAGATGGCCATAGACATTATTGGCCCACTTCCTGTTATGTCAGCTAGAGGACACAGGTATGTCCTCACATGTATTGACATGTGCACGCGCTGGCCAGAGGCTATACCTCTGAAGAATATCACCACCTCAGACGTGGCTGATGCTCTTTTCTTAATCTTTTCCAGGCTAGGTTTCCCTAGAAAACTTCTATCAGACAGAGGTACTCAGTTTGTCTCCGAGGCCATGACTGGTGTTATGCAACAATTAAACATTGACAGATCGCTTAGCTCCGTGTACCATCCAATGAGCAATGGTATGGTAGAACGGCTAAATAGGACGCTTAAACAATTATTAGGCAAAGTTACAGTCAGCTATCCACAAGACTGGGACAGGGTTTTACCCGCCGTGCTGTTTGCGTACCGTGAGGTACCAAATGAACAGACCGGTTTCTCGCCATTCGAGCTTGTCTTCGGAGCTCAACCTAGAGGTCCTATGTCTCTTATTAAAGATTTGCTCACTGACTCAGAAATGACTCAAGACACCAAGTCATCTTACGAGTATGTCGTAAACCTCCGACGTAAGATAATTGATGCTTGTCAGTTGGCAACAGCATCTTCTGAAACTGCTAAAGAAAAAGCTCGTCAGTTTCAGAATCGTAACAGACGACTAAGACACCTGGTGCCTGGGGATGAAGCTTTTGTGCTTCTTCCTAGAAAGGACAACAGATTACTCATTGCTTGGAGTGGTCCTTACAGAGTTATTTCACGCATTTCTGATGTTGACTATGTACTTGACGTTAAGGGAAAAAACAAAACTTTCCATATAAACATGCTCAAAGAATTCCATACTCGACCTGAATATCTTCAGGCTGTCTTTCATGCAGTAAATGAACCCACAAGGCATACTACTCATTTTTCTTCCCTGTCTGTGATTCAGGAGGAAGAATCTGCGTTTCCTGACTTACCTATGGATCTTCCTGTCATGCCTTTAACTGCTACTGAGACGTGGAAGGATGTTTCTATCTGTACGGATTTATCATCCAACCAACGTCAGCAAGTGTCTGATCTTCTTCAATCTTTCCCAGATGTGCTGACAGATATCCCTGGTCATACATCGGTTATCACTCATGATATCCTCCTCACGGATGATCGACCTATTCGAGTTCGACCATACCCCATTCCTATCCATTTTCAGGATAAGGTTAACAAAGAACTTGACGACATGCTTCGTTTGGGTATTATCGAACCATCAAATTCTGCATTTGCTTTCCCGATGGTCATTGTTAGAAAGAAAGATGACAATATAAGACTATGTATTGACTATCGCAAACTCAATAATATTACTGTCTTTGATGCTGAGCCTTTACCGTTATTAGAAGACCTTTTGCCAAGACTTGCTACAGCTGTTTTTTTTCACTAAGTTTGATCTCACTAAAGGATACTGGCAGGTTCCTTTATCGGAAACTGCTAAGCCCCTTACTGCTTTTACAACACCTAAGGGGTTATTTCAATGGAATTATATGTCGTTTGGACTGATGAATGCTCCTGCCACATTCGTCAGGATGATGCGTAAAATTTTTTCTAACAGGTCTGATATTATTACATATATAGATGACATATGTCTCTTTACTACTTCTTGGGAAAATCATTTCTTAGGTCTCACTTCACTGCTGGACACTTTACGTTCACACCATCTAACTGCCAAACCTTCTAAAATTTTTGTCGGTTTTGGAGAAATATCATTCCTTGGTCATAGAGTTGGTCATGGTTTGCTTAAAACTGAACTGTCTAATGTGTCCAAGATTTTGAACATATCTGTGCCCACAACTAAGAAACAAGTGCGCAGTATTCTCGGCCTTATTCAATTTTACAGTTGATTCATTTCGAATCTATCCAATCTCACTGCTGATCTATCTGCTTTATTAAGAAAGGGCTCTCCCAATCATGTGCACTGGTCTCAAGAGTGCCAAGCAGCCTTAGCTCATATTAAAAGTTTAATTTTCAACCCCTCCAATATTGAGGTTACCAAATAAAAATTTGACATTCTATCTTCGCACTGATGCGTCTTCCAAAGGTGTTGGTGCTGTATTGATGCAGAATTTTGACGGTACACTTCATCCTAACTTGTACATATCACGGAAGCTGACGGACGCAGAAAGAAAATATCCAGCAATCGAGCGCGAATTGCTCGCCATCGTCTGGGCTGTTTTGAAACTGGAGAGGTACCTTCTTGGATCAAGATTTATTATACAATCAGACCAGCGCTCCCTGTCATTCCTCATGAAATCGAACCACAAGAATCCTAGGGTTGCGCGCTATTCTATTTTTGATGCAATCGTTCGCATTTGAGGTCCAAGCTATTCCGGGCACTGAAAATGTGTTAGCTGATTTACTCTCCCGCTGCCCTCAACAAGACTTTAACGATACTAATTAACATTATTATGTGATCCAAATATAAGCGCATGGTTGACATTCAGTACTGCTGCGTGACTTTCAAATGTATTTACGTGATCCACTCATTTACATTGGATGATTGACTTTCGATACCTTCATACTATCAGGACCTGAACATTTTGTTGCTTAGTAACAATCTACTTTCGTGTCAAATGAATAACTCTACTTTAGTGCTATAAGCACATGTGAAAGACATATTGTTGCCAATTGTAAACAATGTAGTACCATATTTACCAATAGATCAGTATGAAAACTACATGATGTATAAATTCTTCTAACTTTTTCTTTTTTTTTTTTCTTAATGCATAATTGTTCCCTAAAAGACATAACCTTACTTATATTTCGCATGTTTATTAGTTTGATTCTCTTTATGTAACAATTCTCTTATGCTATAGTGATATCATTACTTTAACGGGAGCCGCGCTAGCGTAGTGGTTACAACACCGCTCTGGCGACCGGGTGATGCAGGATCAAACCCGGGCGACGGCATTTGAGGATTTTTCGTCGACCGGGATTTGGACTGCATTAACTCGAGACCTGGCGAGGACATTTGAAGGAGTGTCGTCGACCAGGGACTGGCGGCTCCTGAGCCGACCCAGCTGCAATGGGTACCTCCGAAATCGGCGAGTATTTGCCTGAATGGCGAGGGACACCTGTCTCTGTACAAGAAATAAAGGGATACTCACGTAAAATCAATGTCAGGTTAGACATAAAATAATAACCTGAGATTTCGCCTCGAGTATTAGCGGGCGTACGCAGAGAAAGAAAAAAAAAAAAAAAAAAAATTACTTTAACATATACATTACAAGACGATCTTTTCTTTATTGCATTATTAGTTTACATTTCTTTGTTTCTGCCTCTCATATTCTTATGATAATGTATTGACTGATGACAGTCTTTTTCATGCACTTTCATTAATATTTCCAGTAGATTTGACTTCGACTGGACTTTGACAATTTATTGTTCTACGGTTGACGATTTTTATTATGATGTACTTAATTTTGGCCGTTCTTTCATTCGGGGAATGTTTGAAAAAAAAAACATTTGTTTTTTTTTTTTTTTTTTCCCCGAGAGGACGGGGGTGGTTGTTGTGTAACGGCTTTTTGCGCGCAGGCGTATGTCAATCCTTTACTGAAATACAGCTGTCTGCATTAGCTATAAATATATAACGTGACGTATGTATCGTCTGCCCATGCGCAGCCGAGCGGTCAGTTTCCCGTGCGAGTGATAAAATGTAAACAGCCCTGACGGGACGTGCCATGGTTGTGTTCCCGTGGTGAATGTGTTATTCGATATATTTTCTCAGTGGCTTGTAATGAGATTTGGTCGCCACGATTGTATAAGATGTGTTTTAGGCCGTCAAGGGTTACAGCTTCCATGGGAAGCATTGTGACTGTATTTTGAGGTAAACATTTTCGATCGTCAGCATATATTTACATTTGCCGCCATACTTCGTTCACGGCTTGCTTTAACCGGAACGCTAGTCTCGTACGGCCAGAATTGAGATTTATGAATTGTATGGCTCTTACATTGTTTACCACGATGGACTGACACTGGACCTTAATGAATGCAATCTACTTAATGTTATTTATGCTGAATTATTGTTGGAGCTACTGTGAATAAATTTGGATGTGGACCAGTCTTCACCAACTCATTGATTAATCATTAACACTGTTGTACGAGCTAAGAACGATACTGTGTGGCTGTGTTCAGGTGAAAAGTATGATGCTAACCCTTTGTCTACTCAACCTAGCATTCGCGTAAACATCAGCAACGATTGAAGACATACTCACCAAGCCAGAACCTAACTGCCCCCCGCATATAACATTCCTTGATAGCCATTACACAACACATATATAGGACTGTTTTTCTTTCCACAGCAGCATAGAGTTACGTGCAAATTGTTCTGAGTATAATCTTCGTCAGATATATGAGATATATGGTATTTTGTTCAAAACCGCTAGTACGCGTGATTGTTCAACAATCACTAGGTTTTTTTTTGAAGCAGCAGGGTTTGAGCTTAAGCTAAGGACCGCTTTCTGACTTAAATGTCAAGTTAATAACGTCCCTTACTCTTAACTGACTTCTAGAGTGGGTGAGTTTTGGTGGATTTATAAAATAAAGGGGATTTTTTTTTCTCCTGCATTTTTATATAAAATTTTTTTTTTTTAATCCACTATTAGTAAAAGTAGATTTTTCTTCTCAGTTGTTAGCTGATCTACCATTTATTTGGCTTAGTCGTCTGCATTAGGAGCTTAAGTGCCAGTTAATATCAGCGATAGATTGGGAAACTGAAAGAGGAGGAGGTATCTCAGTTAAATAATAAATATTTTTTTTTGGTTTGTTTTTCTCGTAAGTTGGGTAAGGATTGAGTTTTTCTCTCCTTCTTTTCTTCTTTCTTTCTCGAGTTAACAGCATTTAGTTATTAGCCATGGCTGAGAGAGCTAAACTTAGAGCCATGCTAAGAGAGGAAGCAAAGGAAACAGGATTGCAAGGAGAAGAAGTTACCGCTTTTGTCAACAAAGAACTTGACAGATATGACACGGAGAAGAAGGAAGCCGAAGCTAGAGAGGAGAAGGCAGCAGAAGATAGAGCGGAGAAGAAGGCAGCACAAGATAGAGCGGAGAAGAAAGAAGCGGAAGACCGTCAATTGGAGCAGAAGAAAATTGAGGCAGAGGTGGAAGCTCGCAGGGCAAAACAGGAGGAAAGAGAGAAGGAGAGACAGCATGAATTGGCGCTTAAGGCCCTAGAGGTCCAAAGTCGTGGTGCTATGTCTTCCTCCAGCAATGGAGAGTCTCCACCTCAGTCACAGGTAACTGATCAATCCAGTACCCAATCTCCTCAACTCGTAGCTATGTCTTTTGCCCTAGAATCCTTCCCTAGCCCTAATGAGAAAATTGACTCGTTTCTCGAGAAATTTGAGAGGATGGCGACACTATATGGGTTAGAGAGTTCCCGATGGTGTCTAAAACTTTCACAGGCTCTGAAAGGTAGTGCTTATGACGTCTACGTGAAACTGGGAAGCAGCCATCAAGACAATTACGACATGCTAAAGAAGGCTTTACTGGAGCGGTTCGAGATGAACGCTCGCAAATTTTTGCACCTGTTCAGAAACAGCAGTCATCAATTCTCTTCACACCTGACGGGATATTTGACAAAGAGCATGGAACTTTCCGAGCTCCATCTCACTTTTGAAGGACTCCAGGAATTTGTTCTTACAGAACAAATAAAATCCACGTTGTCAAACGAAACCCGTAGATTTCTGGCCCAACAGGGCGCAGTAAAATTGGAGGACATTCTTAATAAGGCTGAACGTTACGTGAATGCTTTGGCCAAGCTTCCCAGCACTAAACGCAAGCCGACAGATGAGCATTTTCGGAAAAAATAATCCAGAGCCATCTTCCCAGCACCATAATAAACTAGAAACTTTACTTCAGAACCCTCCCCAGGAAAAATCGAAATTCTTTAAAAACAGATACCCCACCAACAAGAATTCTGATCAGCCCGACCGGCCTGCATGGCACAGCCGCCAGAAAGGTCAAGACAAGGGAAAGACCCCTGCACAAGGAACATCTAATCAGAGCAAGCACACCGGGACAAATAGAATCGGTTGCTTGTTAACAGACTCGCAACGGAGAATTAGTGTCAGTGATTCTCAACCTGAGGGTGAGAGGCCCTCAACGCGAGGAACTGTCATTTTGACACAGGATTATCTTTTGACTGTATTGTCGCAAGGCATTTGGTCAAACCTGGTCAAGAGATAGAAGACACCGTCAAATTATGTGGAGTTTTCAAGAGAGATGCACCCATGACGCTTCCCATCGCATTGGTGGAGATACACTCTAATTTTGTCAGAGGTGTTATCAAAGCGGCTATTATGGATGATCCTATCTACCCAGTAATACTTGGATGTAGATATGTGTTTGTTGGGAGACCGAAAGAGCCGATTGCGGCAGCAGTAACCACAAGAGGGCAAACCAAGAAGGAACGGGAGCCTGCGCCAAATTCGTTACCTAAGGAACTTAAAGAGGCGCAACAAAAGGACCCTACCTTGGAACCTTAACTTGTATTTTCGTACAGGGAGAGAAAGTGCGTCTGATATAAATATCGTCGTTCAGATAGGCTGGAATAGATAAATTATTCTATCCAGAGACTGTCCTTTCTCCTACACAATCACCTCGTGAGAAAACTATTACTTACCCCTTACTTTCACATTGGCATCACTATCACCTCTGCTCAGACAGGACTATAAACATCTATTACCTATCTGAAAATTCCATCCACGACAACCATAATGGAAGGAAGAGTTGAAGGCAAACGTACAAAAGGAAGACAACGCTATAAGCGGGAAGATAACATCAAGAGATGGACAGGAAAGAATCTACCAAAGTGCATCATCAAGGCAAGAGATAGAAGACGTTCAAGATTCACTGCTTTGTTGTGGAGACGGCAGCTGATAATGATGATGGCGAATGAGGAATGGAATTCAACGTGATAAATAAAAATGATTAGATTCCTACTTATTAATAAAAATAATAATAATGAAAATGACTGAATCAACGAAAGTTTCACAACTCATTAGCTATTGACACTTTTTCTCAAGAAAAAAGTAATGATCTCTGATAATAAATTAATGTTGACTTTTTTCTCAATCATAAAGTAATGATATCTGAGGCTGATAATACATTAATGTTGACTTTTTCTCAAGCTTAAGTAATGATATCTGAGGCTGATAATAAATTAATGTTGACTTTTTCTCAATCATAAAGTAATGATCTCTGACAATAAATTAATGTTGACTATTTCTCAATCATAAAGTAATGATCTCTGATAATAAATTAATGTTGACTTTTTCTCAAGCTTAAGTAATGATCTCTGAGGCTGATAATAAATTAATGTTGACTTTTTCTCATTTATAAAGTAATGATATCTGAGATTGATAATAAATTAATGTTGACTTTTTCTCAAGCTTAAGTAATGATATCTGAGGCTGATAATAAATTAATGTTGACTTTTTCTCAATCATAAAGTAATGATCTCTGATAATAAATTAATGTTGGCTTTTTCTCAAGCTTAAGTAATGATCTCTGAGGCTGATAATAAATTAATGTTGACTTTTTCTCATTCATAAAGTAATATCTGAGGCTGATAATAAATTAATGTTGAAATTTTCTCAAGCTTAAGTAATGATATCTGAGGCTGATAATAAATTAATGTTGACTTTTTCTCAATCATAAAGTAATGATCTCTGATAATAAATTAATGTTGACTTTTTCTCAAGCTTAAGTAATGATCTCTGAGGCTGATAATACATTAATGTTGACTTTTTTTCTCAATCATAAAGTAATGATCTCTGAGGCTGATAATAAATTAATGTTGACTTTTTCTCAAGCTTAAGTAATGATCTCCGAGATTGATAATAAATTAGTGTTGACTTTTTCTCAATCATGAAGTAATGATCTCTGCGACTGATAATAAATTAATGTTGACTTTTCTCAATCATAAAGTAATGATCTCTGATAATAAATTAATGTTGACTTTTTCTGAAGCATACAGTAATAATCTCAGAGGCAGAGAATAAATTAATGTTGACTTTTTCTCAATCATAAAGTAAATGATCTCTGAGACTGATAATAAATTAATGTAAAATCATAATTTTTCATGAGACAGAATCTTCTTCCTTCTTGGATGTCCGAATTAAAATACTTGAATTACCTGCTTTGGATGACTTGTATATGAAAAAAACCAGACCCCAGGCTCTTTTATATTTGGACATGCACCCTAATATAACCAACGGATCCTATGTCTAGGTTGAATGGGGCAAAACTGGGCAAAAGTTTTTATTTAGAAAAAAAAATACTTGTTTATGTTGTTGCAATTTTTTATTTTTTGGCTTCAGTTTTCTATAGGTTGGGAGTAACCATGCCCCACATTCCTTTATCACCTACCACAAAATGCCTGCCAGAGTACAGAAATTTGATCTAACAAAAGTTTTATTATCAAATGAAAAGTATCTATGCCAAATCTCAAATTGATGGACTATGAAATAAGTAAGTTATAGGAAAATTAGTAACAAGGTTCTGAGAAATTCATAGTTTTCTGCATAGGAAAAGCACAATTTCTTAAGAAAATACAATAAGAAAAATCAAAATATGCCTACTTAGAATGTGTTCTGACAATATTTAGATTCAGAAGAATATAAATTATCAGAACATAGACTAATCTCATTTTTCATGTTTGTCCTACTTTGACTTAAATA
Source organism: Oreohelix idahoensis (assembly GCA_024509875.1). Lineage (NCBI taxonomy): Eukaryota > Metazoa > Mollusca > Gastropoda > Stylommatophora > Oreohelicidae > Oreohelix > Oreohelix idahoensis. Next base: position 762,125 of record JAMPIV010018963.1, read on the forward strand.
AGCACTGCCGGTCATAACCTTAATTACACAAAAAATAAATAGAAATGACACTACCCTTAAATAGCAGATACTGGCAATACTCAAGTGAACATTCATATGGACAAAATAGAAGATCAGTTTTCTTATACCTATAACTTAAATGCGTTTGATAATTTTTGCAACAGATGTCTCAAAATAAGACTATTGGCAGCAGGTCAAAACTGTATGGAAGGAGACATGTGAAGAAATACTGGGGAAAAGGGAAAGACAACAAAAAGCATGGATAACAACAGAAACCATCAATAAGATAAAAGACAGAAAAAAACAAGAAAGCAGAGTTAAACACAAGCAAAACCAGAAGTTCCAAAGCCAAGGCTCAAGAAGTGTACACAGAAGCAAACAAAGAAGTAAAAAGAAGTATCAAAAGAGACAAGAGGAAGTATATTGAGGAGTTGGCAAGAGAGGCAGAAGATGCTGCAGCCAAAGGAAATATGAGAGAACTGTATAGCAGCACAAAGAAGCTAACAGGGAAATACAAGCAAACAAGTTGCCTCATAAAAGACAAGAATGGGAAACTGCTCAGCAATATACAAGAGCAAATGAAGAGGTGGACAGAATATTTTGGGGACCTTCTCAATAGACCAGCTCCACAAAACCCGCCGGACATCCAGCCAGCAGAAGAAGAGCTACAAATTAACGGTGAAAGACCAACGAAGGAAGAAATAAAGAAAGCCATAAAGCTTCTAAGAGATGGAAAAGCGTCTGGACCTGATGGCATTCCAGCAGAGGCCATCAAAGCAGATATCGACACGGCTACAGAGATGTTTATATAAATTACTTGGTAAAGTCTGGGAAAAGGAAGAGATACCAGCAGAATGGAAGGAAGGATATCTGGTTAAGTTGCCTAAGAAGGGAAATTTACAAGAGTGCACAAATTATAGAGGAATAATGTTACTAGCAGTGCCAGGAAAAGTATTAAACAGGATTATCCTTGAGAGATTAAAAGAGTCCATAGACAAGAAACTGAGAGATGAACAAGCAGGTTTTCGACAAATTAGATCATGTACAGACCAGATAGCCACTTTGAGAATAATAGTTGAACAAAGTCTGGAATGGAATTCACCACTATACATCGGATTTGTGACTACGAAAAGGCATTTGACAGTGTAGACAGAGAATCACTTTGGAAATTGTTGAGGCATTATGGAGTTCCCCTGAAGATCATTAATTTAATAAAGAAAACATATGAAGACATGACATGCAGAGTTCTTCACGAAGGACAGCTTACAGAACCGTTTGGGATAAGAACAGGAGTGCGACAGGGATGCCTCTTGTCTCCATTTCTTTTCTTGTTGGCAATAGATTGGGTTATGAGATCATCGGCAACACACAACAGAAATGGAATCCAGTGGACTCTGACTAAGCAGTTGGATGATCTGGATTTTGCTGATGACTTGGCTCTTCTGTCCCATAGCCGTAATCAGATGCAGGACAAATTGAAAACACTCGATGAGAGGTCACAGCAATTGGGTCTGAAAATACACAGGGAAAAGACAAAAAAATAATGCGAATAAATGCAGGTAATGATAACAGGGTTGAACTTGAAGAAACACCAATACAAGATGTAGAATCATACACATATCTTGGCAGTAATATAGACAAAGTTGGAGGGACAGACAGCGATATCAAAATAAGAATACAAAAGGCAAGAGGAGCTTTCATTGCATTGGGAAATATATGGAGATCAAGAGAAATAGGATCCAACACGAAAATAAGAATCTTCAACTCAAATGTGAAGTCAGTCCTATTGTATGGCTCAGAGACATGGAGAACAACAAAGACAACAACCAAAAAGCTACAGACTTTCATAAATGGGTGCTTGCGTAGAATAGAGGGATTAAAATGGTATGACAAGGTTACCAACGTGGAACTGATGACAAGAACTAGACAAGTGCCAGTGGAACAAGAAATGAGAAGAAGATGATGGCGATGGATAGGACACACACTGAGGAAACCTGTTGATAGCATTACAAGGCAGTCCTTGTTCTGGAACCCCCAGGGCAAGAGAGGCAGAGGAAGACCAAGAAGTACATGGAGAAGAGAGTTGGAAACAGAGGTGAAAATGATGAGGAGAACATGGAAACAACTTGAGATGATGGCACGTGACAGGAGGACTTGGCATGTGTTTGTTGAAGGCCTATGCTCCTTTGGGAGTGGAGGGTTATGAATGAATGTCTCAAAATAGTCCATAACTTTCAGGACTGGAAGTTCTAGGTTGTCAATCAGCAAAGAGAAAACACATTAGGAAGATCTCTCCTCCTTTCTTAACCTTTGTCTGTGTGTAACCGCGTATACCGTAAGTTTTCAGATACAGGCTATATTAACATATAAAATAAATTTTTATAGAAACAGAAGATTAAAAAAGTCTTGGCGCAGATGTTTAATTAAACCAGGTTAGCTTCGAAAAGCCACGCATTATTTTAGGCTAAGCTTCGCTTCGTAACGCCAAGCATTGGTCACGTGATTTTCCCACCAATGGTTAGGCTGAGTCTTTTTTCCCCGGAATGAACAAGAGACGAAGCCATTTTTTTAGTCAGTAATGAATTTAGAGCGGTGGAGACAAGACGTAATTCTCTTTGCTCAGTGATATTCTATAGAGGAGATTGACTTCGCACAATTAATGCAACTGTGTAATTTCGAAACGTAGAATAATTTGTTTGTGAATTCATGAAAACTGTAAGTATTGCTAAATACTGAATGCAATAACTGTTAGAGCCCACAGTCATAACTGAAACGGAGCTACGCTCGAAAACTGGGTAAAGAATTGTAAACCCAGGCATATATCTGAACCTTTTACCAAGAATGAAGGTCCTTAAGCTGAGAGAAAGTCAAACTAAGGAATACTAATGAATAAGAGAAAGTTTGGCTCTTCATTGAAATGAAGAGATAAGAAAAACGTGAAATCTAGACCACATTAACAAATAAACGAAGGAACACTAGAAGGATAGAGGAGCCACGCCATGTTTTAGCAACTTGAAAAGATTACGAGATGCAATAAGGAATATTGCATCATTAAAATAATGCATTGACTTTTTATGCTTGTTTATTAAATGTCAACATGCTATTATGCAAATTTGGTGTGGTTACCATTTGACTTAACCCAGTTCTTGTTGGAAATTGAATAAACATTTGTTTCATTGAACACAAATGCTGTTGACGAATCATATGTTTGCAGTTAGCCATCATACCAATTATTAAAGGATCATGCCAAAGCTAATCGTTGCAGGTGCAACACAAATAATAACCATATGCTCTAAAAATAAAACATCATAGAGGATTGTCCCCGAACCTGGTAAATTCCTGTAAGTCTGTAGAGAGAAATCATCACCTCTAGCAGGCTAGCTAGTAATCAAATCTAATACTCTCGAGTTAAACAGCAACCCCCACTACCCTGCCCGGCCACACATCTCAATTTGGTGCCGTATGACCAGTCCTCTAAAAAAAAGAGCAGAAGCGAAGATGGATCAATTAATGGAAAATTTTCAACAGCTTGGTGTGGACCAACAACAACAACAACCACAGAACCAACCTGTAAATGCACAACCGTTGCAGCCCCCAGTCAATCCAAATATGGAGGAACCCACATTGATAGCGCTACAGCGCCTTACTGAGAACTTAGAAAAGAATAGCAATTATGCAAAATTATCCCAAGTTAGGTCCATAGTACAACCATTCGAGGGAGATAAGAAGAAATTCAGGAGATGGTTGGCCGACATAGACAAATTTGCGGCAATAGCAGAAACAACAAATGATGAAGAGAAAAAGAAAATCGCTCTGTTAGGTTCTGATTCGTACGTGACTGATTTTTTAAGAAGGAGGTCCCAGCAGTACCCCCACAGAAACCTACGAGTCCCTAAAGAAAGAGCTCACCCAGAGATATGGGGAAATAATAGACAAAATGCATGCTTGGTCAGTCCTTAGAAGCATGAAACAGGAAAGAGATGAATCGGTACAACTTTTTGGAGATCGATTCCTCAATATGGCAGAAGAGGCATTTTGCGGAGAAATCCCTACCACACCTGATGTAGAAATACAGTTAGTGGGGATATTTGCCGATGGCCTTAGAGCGGAAAATATCAGAAGGCATCTTATTAGAAAAGACACCAAGACTATTGCTGAAACAATCCAAGCAGCAATACAGGAGGAAAATCTTCACCGAAGGTTCCAACAAAGAGCAGGTAGGGAACCCCGACCAGAATATAGGGACTATGATGAGCATGAGCCTATGGAAGTTGACCATACCAGGAGGCAATGGACTCGCCCACGAATACGTGATGATAGACCCCGCAATTATAGACCCCCCACACAGAGGCAAAACGACGTCAATAATGTCAATACAAACGGATGCTTTACATGCGGTAGGCTCGGACATGGTTACAAGTCCTGTAGAGCAAATTACAATCATGCACCACCCAGAAGAGGAGGTTACCAACCACAACAACCCGCACCACCCCCACGTGATTACACCAGAAATCAGTATACCAGAGGCGCACCTCAACCCCTCATGCGTCAGGGAAACGGCCGCGCCACTCACTAAACAGGACCGTTAGTGAGGGCAACAATCACAGAAACTGGTCCAAAACAAAAGAAACAACACAGAACAGAAATTGTCAAGTGGGCCCATCCAGTAAAATACAATATGAAGAAATGTTGCATGATGGAACTAAAATACATCCGGACCCCAGTTCCTGCATCATGTCTATACAGGGCCAACAATATAGGGCACTGGTAGATACAGGAGCATCCATCAGCCTTATTAGGTTCCAGCTGTTCAAGAGGATCCAACACTTAGTACGATTTCAACCGTCCAAAACACACCTAGCTTCAGTCACGGGACAAAGACTAAATTCAGTTGGGACAGCATGGCTAAAATTTTCCTTAGGCGAAACAAATTTTGAACACCCATTTGTCATTACTAAAGGAATGTCTAGAAATCTTATCCTAGGGAGAGATTTTTTTAACAAACACAAAGTTCGAATATACTATGACCTCCACAAAATCAAAGTCAACAATACGTACATAGATCTCCAGGACGATATCCACATAGCGTCTTTAGTAAGGATTACAGCTCCCATAACGGTGGCTCCAAACTCCCTGGTCATAGCAAAAGGCAGAGTAAAAAATTCTGAGTACATAACACCAGGGCAATCAATTCAAGTACAGCCCCTAGCAGAAGAAAGCATTACTGATGACCCATTGTTGCAAATTACAGAGGGAATCGCTGAAGTCTCGAAGTCCAGAGATTTCCCCATCATGATATTGAATATGTCAGGAAAAACTACCACTATAAAAAGAGGCACAGTTGTAGCGCAAGTGGATACGTCAACAATAAGACAAACCAAAACCAATAGAGACCATCCACAAATTGTCTCAACCACTCCCACTGGACATAATGCACAAAATCGCAGTACAAATAACCATAGTACACGGAAAGTAAACAGTTATAAGGCAGAAAAAGGCAGTAACATCAGTCACAGTCATGTTACACCACAGCATACCCTACCCAGATGGCAGAAACGAACCAGTCCATACATAAGAAGAGAAAGGCCACAGTATGAAAATGACTATAATTACTCATTCTTGCGCCCCAGCACACCAAGAGAAAAGATGAAGTGCTGTATATCACAGAGTAACAGAGAAACAGAAATTGTCTTGCCAGGAGGATATCCAAAGCGACAAGACAGTGATACATGCCCCATGGAGTATCAATATAACTCAAAAACAGGTGGATATGATAAAGTCCCAAAACCAATTGAAATTTCCGAAGAAAAGGAAGAACTCTTATATGACTATACCACAGGAAGATACTATAGCAGCAAAGTTGGAAACAGAAAGAATGAAAAATTTTCGCCCAGGGAAAGAAGACAGCCCTATAGCACAAACAGAAGAAATACAGTAACGTACGCGGATAAGCGCAGTTACGACAGAAATAATCAGAAAAAATGGCACAACGACTACTACCCCAGAAATATAATAAAAAATGAATATACAGTAAATGCAGTGACAAATGGAAATGCACACAGTACATGGCAGAGGAGACAGTACCAAGCACAGCCCAATGAACGGCAAAGAACTACGCAAAAGAAAGCCACATACCAGGAGCAGAGATTTTCACAAGATGCAAGAAAAAATGTCCCAAAATTATGGGAATGAAACGGAGGCATCAAGACAGACCAGAGATATCATAGCAGATCATAAATACAGAGAGAGAATAGCTCAGTTACTTGCAACCCTGAATGCCACAGAAGATAATAAGCAACGTTTGAAAACGTTTGTAGAAAAGCACCAAGATGTATTCGCACTCAATGACATGGAATTAGGCAGAACTAACACTGTCACAATGGACATTCAAACAACCACAGAGGAGCCAATACATATGAAACCCTATCATACGCCCTTGAAAAATAGAGAACTCGTGGAAAGGTCTATAAATGAAATGCTACAGGCAGGAATCATCGAAAGATCCCGTTCCCAATGGTCCTCACCCATAGTGATCGTAACAAAGAAAGACGGCTCCAGTCGCTTTTGCTGCGACTACCGTGCCCTTAACAAAATCACAAAAGTCATTTCCTACCCCCTCCCCAGGATAGACGATCTACTTGCGACGTTAGGAAAGTCTACATACTTTACCACACTTGATGCAAGGTCAGGCTTTTGGTGCATCCCCATGACACCTGAGGCAAAACAGAAATCCACATTCTGTTCACATATGTCACGTAGCGTTTAAAGGATAAGAGAATTATTTAGAGGAAATAATAGATCTGATGTGGAAGATTTGGCTCAAGGAATCCCTGCTGGGTTTTCCCACTTCCGAAGGGTGACGAAGAGGGTAAATTCTCCTAACTCGACAGGTCTGGAAAAGATTGTAAGGAGATATTTGGTCTCTCGCTACCGTCGTCCCCTTCTCAGTTATCTATTATTATTATTCTTTAAATTATATTATATTTTACGAGCCCCCCCTCCCTTATAAAGGAAGATAAACATAGACAATATTCAACATCTAATGGAAGGAACAAAGCGTGGGGTACAGTATATACACCCAATTGGTTTATTGCAATAAAGTGAATAGATGGTGAATGATAGTATTGTCGATGGAATTAGTGTCTGCTGTATGTATTATGTGTCTCACAATTCAAGTGTTTTTCATCATGGATGACTAAACTTTGTGGCATTGATTAGGTGAGTTTCCTTTGTCGTGGACTTAGCTTTTCAGCCCCCGGCTGATAGTGAAGTGTGGTTAGTTCTCCGGTCTCCTGACGTTGCCCCGGTAGGTCTTGAATGGTTCGGATTTGCCTTCTCTGTGCTCGACTCCGTATTCTGCGCTGAGATTGGACTGTCGTGCAAGGCTCCACCATAGACTGAAGACAAATACGACGGCTTCATTAATTTTCTAGCTTTAGAAAGCAGTCTTTCCCTAAGCCGTCCCTCTGCCAGTCATCTCAGATTTTAGTCTCTAACATCATATGTCTAGAGTCTAATCTTGAATTCAAGTTTCTCCTGTCTGTCCTTTATTATATTTCTCTGCCCCAGTGGCAGTATTATAATTCTTTAGACTGATTTATCGTCAGCTTAACCCGATGAATTATTATAAATGTCAGTTAAACCCACCAAATTTATCATAGAAATGTCGGCAACAGTATTCTAGTTCTGTGCCTCTAGCCTAATCGTCATGTCATTATGATGAATTTAACAATTAATTGGACATCCGTGTTTTCGAATTGTCTGACAACATTATCACACACTTCATGTCTGGTCGCATCGTCATATAATTTATAATGAATATATGTCACGGTCGGTCAACATTATCGTTAATATTAATTTCCGTTAGTCTAAACGTCGGGTCGAAAATAATCAAATAATATGGAAATTAATAGCTATATATATATATATTCCCGTTATACATTATTATGAACATGTACATATCCCGTGGGATCATAAAATATACCCGATCACATGTGGCTGGATGTGATCGTAAAACAAAAATATGAATAAAGTAAACATACCAATCTTGCGTCGATTTTGCAAGGTACTACACATTTCATCACATTATATTCTAGCGAGATTTCACTTACCTACTCAAAGATGGACGCTAACCCGCAATTAGACACGTGGCTTCAGTGCTTTTAATGCGAGAGAATTCGCCGATAATTGGGTTAGACCTAGCTGTCTCAAGGGTTTCCGGGCAAGTGAAGATTGCCCGTGTTTTGGCGCACTTTTTAGCGGGTCATTTCCGCTTGGACACGTGATCCATAGCGTGCATCATGTGACATTAGCGTCAAATAAACGCTCCAATCAATAGCGTTAAAAGTCACGTGGGGTCTTCCTAAAGTGGCATAAACTGGTTTTTATCAGCTTAAGCAGTCTTAAATTAAAACAGGTTCCTAGCTACCGAGGTCATTGGTCAACAATGACGTCGTATCTAAAAATAGCGAGGAGAAAATACTGAATGCTAGGAGAATTTCCCCGCAAGTGACACACTTCCCGGGACTTTGCGATCATGCATTGAGGATGAGAAAAAAAAAACGATGTCACGTAAATAATAAAAAAAATGAAGAGAAGATTGGGCAAGTTGTCACACAAGCCCCTCCTCAAGTTGACGTTCCGTCCAACTCCTCTTGTCCTGTCTTCCTCTTCTTTTCCAGTTTCTCATATCTCCTCGGTTGCGTCCTCCGGATGTCAGCTCAAAAAATCAGGAAGTGACCCTTACGTTGTGTTCTTCGACGCTGCCCATATGTATGTATACGGTCTGGTTTGATTTCTTGCACCTGAAGTTTTCCTTGGATCCTACGTAAATGCAGCAATGCTTGCACTAGGTAGCCTGTAAATCTCGGTCTACCCACTATGTTCTTGAGGTTACCTGTTACAATCTGAACAGGACTATCACAATATCGAGCTATATGTCTTATGCTGCTGTTGCCGGGCCAATAATACCGGGTGGCTATCCTTTGATTTGTGGCACCCATTAACGCCAGCGCCATGTTCACTCAAAGTAGCACCGTGCCCCATTCCATAACTATTTTTTTTCTATATATGGATGGCACCACAATCTGTCCATGATTTTTTAGCCCTCTGCCAGCTTTCCTGTGCAAGAGTCCATGTTCCATATAAAAGTCACCCTTCCTCCGAGGGTTATGTGAGTTTTTCAATTTGCCAAAGCAAGGCCCCAACGTGCTATCAGCATTGCTTGAGTCCTTTTCCATCTTATTCGGATGAATTTCTAATTTAGAGTCCCTCTCTATGCGTTTGGAGTCAGATCTGGTCTGGACGGCAGCCATAACCACAGGCTTTACTGGTTCTCCTAAAAAGACATAGGACTACCCTAACATCAGGGGTTTATAGAAAGGATCCTCTAAAAACTGCAGCATTTGATTTCCCCTTCCACATAGCGACAACTGACCTGAATCTTCGCTATGGGCAAATTTAAGGGTATGCTCCCTTGAGTGGCCCCTGGATATCCCCTGTTTCTGTGGTGAGTTTTCCGGGGTGCACCAGAGATGCAAAAGCGACCGCGTCATAAGACAAACCTGTGTCATACATCCCGATGACTTGGTTGCCATTCACACGGTCACTGTCTCCTGTATAGGTGGGTGATGGAGGCTATTCTGACTCACTGTCAGTTCCTCCCTGTCAACAGCCCTCACCTGCATCCATGCAACATGGTGTGGGGGGGTTTTTCCTTCTGCACTCGGCAGTATTGTGGTTGCTCATTTTGCACGTCTTACACCACTTTTCTCCCCGCCTCTGAGGCTGGAAAGTGGATCTCTGAGTAGTCTTGTAGTCTGGCTTGTCATGCTTTTTGAAGTGGTGGTAAGGTAGATTCATTTGGGGGTCCAAGTGTGCCTGAGGTGTCGGCCTCGATAATTCTTCCGGTTGGTTCCACCGGGATGGGTCATTCTCCGTTAGCGCTGCCTGATAACGTTCCGCTAACTGGACTATGGATTCTAAAGTGCTGGCCCCATTCTCTGTCAGGAATCTCCTCATGTCGGAAGTCATGGTGTCCTTCAGTTGTTCAATAACGACCATCTCCTTCAGACCTTCCCAATCATGAGAAAAATTCCCTAGGGCACCCCACTTTTCCACGTACGAATCCAGTCTAGCAGCAAATTGAGCAAAGTTCTCTCCGACTTCCCAACTAGAGTTACGGAACCTCTTCCTATAGGCGTCAGCATGTAGCTCATAACGAACCAATAGTGCCTTTTTTCAAAGAGTCGTAGTCATCCTGTAAACCTGGAGGAAGCTTGCTATACACGTCATAAGCAGTTCCTCTAAGCCCTTGTGACAGTTTCAGGTTCCATTTGCTCTTCTCCAAACCAAACGTGGTGGCAAACTTCTCAAATTTGTCCAGATACCTATCGATCGAGTCGGCTTGTTCCGAGAAAGCTTCGAATGGAAACGTCAAGGGTCCCAAAGTTGACATGAGTGAGGATGGCAAAGGTCCTGTGCCCCCTGCGTGCAAGGAAGGCATATCATCTGACCGTGGCGATAGGTTGCCTGAGGAGGTAGATGCGGTCGCACCGGCTACTGGTTCAACTCTTTGAGCTTGTCCCTGCATCTCTAACTGCTTCATCTTCAATGCATGCTCACGTTCATCTCTCTCGCTTCTTTCTCTAGCGTCTACAGCTTTTATCCTCTCATCTATTTCTGCTAACTTTATTCGCTCTTCTCTTTCAGCTTTCGCTGTTTCTCGAGCGTAATACTTATCAGTCTCGACACTGACATAATTTGCAAGGTCCACCCCACTATAACCTAGATCTCGACCGGCCTCCCCTAGTGCTGCCTTAAGCTTAACTATTTCAGCCATCTTTTGCAGTTAAAGTCCACACTGAGTAAGCTAGTGCTACCTTCCAATAGTATTTCTAACAACAAGTAAATACTAATTATTTATCAGACTGCTGTAGAATGAAATTACTACAGTTATGGAGACTTAAGGTCTGTAATTCAATGAAATACAAAATCAAGAACTAACTTAATTAAACACAACATATATAAAGGGATTCACCAATCAATGCCTGAATTTCTAGAAAAAATGTTTTCTGTCTTTCTAGAGCTCACTGTGTGAAAATACATGTGTTAAAATGGTATACTGTAATGACTGAATGGATGATACTATCCCAGAGGTATGATAAAATACATAAGTTCAAATCCCGGACCGAGACACCAGTGTCACGTAGCGTTTTAAAGGATAAGAGAATTATTTAGAGGAAATAATAGATCTGATGTGGAAGATTTGGCTCAAGGAATCCCTGCTGGGTTTTCCCACTTCCGAAGGGTGACGAAGAGGGTAAATTCTCCTAACTCGACAGGTCTGGAAAAGATTGTAAGGAGATATTTGGTCTCTCGCTACCGTCGTCCCCTTCTCAGTTATCTATTATTATTATTATTCTTTAAATTATATTATATTTTACGAGCCCCCCCTCCCTTATAAAGGAAGATAAACATAGACAATATTCAACATCTAATGGAAGGAACAAAGCGTGGGGTACAGTATATACACCCAATTGGTTTATTGCAATAAAGTGAATAGATGGTGAATGATAGTATTGTCGATGGAATTAGTGTCTGCTGTATGTATTATGTGTCTCACAATTCAAGTGTTTTTCATCATGGATGACTAAACTTTGTGGCATTGATTAGGTGAGTTTCCTTTGTCGTGGACTTAGCTTTTCAGCCCCCGGCTGATAGTGAAGTGTGGTTAGTTCTCCGGTCTCCTGACGTTGCCCCGGTAGGTCTTGAATGGTTCGGATTTGCCTTCTCTGTGCTCGACTCCGTATTCTGCGCTGAGATTGGACTGTCGTGCAAGGCTCCACCATAGACTGAAGACAAATACGACGGCTTCATTAATTTTCTAGCTTTAGAAAGCAGTCTTTCCCTAAGCCGTCCCTCTGCCAGTCACCTCAGATTTTAGTCTCTAACATCATATGTCTAGAGTCTAATCTTGAATTCAAGTTTCTCCTGTCTGTCCTTTATTATATTTCTCTGCCCCAGTGGCAGTATTATAATTCTTTAGACTGATTTATCGTCAGCTTAACCCGATGAATTATTATAAATGTCAGTTAAACCCACCAAATTTATCATAGAAATGTCGGCAACAGTATTCTAGTTCTGTGCCTCTAGCCTAATCGTCATGTCATTATGATGAATTTAACAATTAATTGGACATCCGTGTTTTTAGAATTGTCTGACAACATTATCACACACTTCATGTCTGGTCGCATCGTCATATAATTTATAATGAATATATGTCACGGTCGGTCAACATTATCGTTAATATTAATTTCCGTTAGTCTAAACGTCGGGTCGAAAATAATCAAATAATATGGAAATTAATAGCTATATATATATATATTCCCGTTATACATTATTATGAACATGTACATATCCCGTGGGATCATAAAATATACCCGATCACATGTGGCTGGATGTGATCGTAAAACAAAAATATGAATAAAGTAAACATACCAATCTTGCGTCGATTTTGCAATGTACTACACATTTCATCACATTATATTCTAGCGAGATTTCACTTACCTACTCAAAGATGGACGCTAACCCGCAATTAGACACGTGGCTTCAGTGCTTTTAATGCGAGAATTCGCCGATAATTGGGTTAGACCTAGCTGTCTCAAGGGTTCCGGGCAAGTGAAGATTGCCCGTGTTTGGCGCACTTTTAGCGGGACATTTCCGCTTGGACACGTGATCCATAGCGTGCATCATGTGACATTAGCGTCAAATAAACGCTCCAATCAATAGCGTTAAAAGTCACGTGGGGTCTTCCTAAAGTGGCATAAACTGGTTTTATCAGCTTAAGCAGTCTTAAATTAAAACAGGTTCCTAGCTACCGAGGTCATTGGTCAACAATGACGTCGTATCTAAAAATAGCGAGGAGAAAATACTGAATGCTAGGAGAATTCCCGCAAGTGACACTTCCCGGGACTTTGCGATCATGCATTGAGGATGAGAAAAAAAACGATGTCCGTAAATAATAAAAAAAATGAAGAGAAGATTGGGCAAGTTGTCACAACATATGGGAAGTTTTTTTTGGAATGTTATGCCATTTGGTCTAAAAGGATCTCCAGCAACATATATGTCACTCATGGATGAAGTGTTAAAGGGTCTACATCCATTTGCCCTGGCATACATAGACGATATCCTGATACATACCGCAGGCACGATGGAAGACCACCTCCGCAAGGTTGAAACAGTGTTTGATAGACTCAGGCATCACCAAATAAAGTTAAAACTGTCGAAGTGTGAGTTTCTAAAGACAGAAACAAAATATTTAGGCTTTGTCATCAATAGACATGGCGTCAGACCTGATGAAGATAAAGTCAAAGCCATAAGAGAAATGCCTAGCCCCAAGACGGTGAGACAAACACGCTCATTTATTGGTACAATAGGGTACTATAGACGCCACATCATCAATTTCTCCAGAGCAGCAGAGCCTTTGATAGCCCTTACCCGCAAGTATGCACGCTTCAAATGGACAGAAGACTGCCAGAGATCCTTTGAGTATCTAAAAAATGCCCTAACCACCATCCCACTGCTTGGACATCCAGATATTTCTCAGCCCATGATACTATACGCCGATGCCTCAGATAACGCAATTGGTGCTTGTTTGGTCCAACCTGTACTAGAAGATGAAACACCCATCCTACCAAACATTCCAAATGAGAAACCCATTGCATTGCTATCCCACGCATTGTCAAAGTCACAAAAACGGTGGACCACCACTGAGAAAGAAGCATATGCTATTCACTATGCAGTACAAAAGTTTGACTTTTACGTCAGAGGAACTAAACTCATTATAAGAACTGATCATCAACCTTTGGTTAACTGGCTCACCAAAACACAAGAACAGCCAAAGAAGTTACAGACATGGGCAATGAATTTACAGTCCTACGACACCACCATCGAACATATCCCAGGCGAAATGAACACCTGTGCAGACCTCTTATCCAGGATTAAATATGATGATGAAACTGAAGTGAAAACAAATACATTAACCAAGCTCTTGAAGCCATCCGAGTAAACGTGAACGATACCACAGGAATGTCACCCTTTCTCATGCTATATGGAAGAGAACCAAACTTTCCGTTAGACAACCTACTTCGCCCACAAAGAAAATACATGGGAGAAGACCCCATCGAAATAATCCTTCAAGAAAAGTATAAAGCTCACCAGATTGCACAACGAAATACGCAGAAGGCATTTCACAAGAAACAGAAACAACATGATAAATCAGCCAAGCTACCAACATACAAAATAGGAGACAGAGTATACTACAAGAAACATGTACGCAGTTCAAAATTCGATGACCGATGGTTAGATGGCTACAAAATCATGAAACAAACTACGCCTGTAAACTTCATTATTTGGAATGAAGAGAAACAACACCAAACAAAAGCTCACGTAAAACAAATAAAAATTGATAATCACCGGCCCATTCCGCCTCTGACGACAAATACAAGACCAGTCAGAAAAGCCACCCTAAATTATAATCCATCCAGCACAGATTCGTCTGACATATCAGAGTCAGAGATGACAGACTCTGAATTTTACCAAGACGACCACATACCCAGACCACCCACAGATGAAATACATCGAGCAAGACAACAACGAGACTCGTCCGAAAGCGAAGAAGATATCCCACCACTTGAATTGCGTAATCGACTCCAGGACAGAGACCTGCGCATTAGAAATGAAGAAATAATGCCTCAGACGTCACACGATGACAACAACCAAGCACCTTATATCCACACTCAAACTTACTCCCGCAGTGATAAATCGTCAGCTGATACCTATCACACCCCCAGTTCAGGCAGTTCTAGTTTTAACACTAGTGAAAACCAAACACTGCTATACCACAAGAACAAGATTGCTCGTTCAAAACAATCAGATCCTGAAGAAACTATACCCAAGCAGATTGTTGAACCATATACCAGCGATCTTTATGGAGACGAAACAGAACAAGACAGCATAGATTTGTCAGACCCCAACGAACATAATGACAGAAAAATGGTAGAATTATACCAACAAGAAACAGACATTGATACAGCTAGTTCCATTGAAACCAGTGATGCGGATAGTACATTATTTGTACCAGTCAGCTCCAGCGTCAAACGCGCCTATAAAACAGAATCTGATGACTCAATCCCTAGCAACAAAATTCCGCGTATACAGCACAACTATATCAGACGAAAGATTCTGAAGAAACGCAATCATGTTCCAAAACCAAGCCGAGAAGTGTTAGCCTCATCTCAACTAGTCAAAAAACAACAGTGTGCAAATTACTGTGCCCATTGTAACCGGTGCTAACGTTCAGCACAACCAGGTCAGAAGAAAAATCAAGGCGAAACATATACCTGCCTCAAAACCAACAGATGTTCCAGCCATACAAACCCCTACCACAGTGAAACCATCACCGCAATCAAAAGATGTTAAGCCATCACCGCATTCGTCAATGTCCTCAGTGTCCCAACAATCAGCAAATGCAGTGTCGTCGCCTATCACACCCGTCACCACTGCTACTCAGTATGATGCTCGCCTAAGCAGTCGGGACATTGCAAGGTTAGAGATGGCAGAGAAACTGAAGGAACTACTAAAACTTTGCTGAGACACGCCCCTCAAGTCTTCAATGTACATGCCATCCCATGTACCGTCACCGCGAATGTGCACTTAATTTTTAACAATGTACTAACTCTCCCCATGTACTCTATTTTCAGTCTTGGACAGTTCAAATGACTTGCTTACAGACTAAGATGTCAAAGCCTCACTGAGAAAGTTATTTTTTCCAGCCTTAGAATAATGATGCCCAGAAAGAAATCAAGACCAGCCCACGGAGGATTCTAGTTAGACATTTTATTTGGATTATTGAAATAAAGATGACACAGATGATACAATGTTCTTTGTTTACAGACACCCTTATTAGTCAGACAGTTTTTGATATTCAGAATGTTACACAACTTTACCTATAACACATGTGTCATACTATTCTGTTGTAACATTGATCTCTACTTTTGAAACGAATCATATTCCATGTTTCATTCACCAGACTTCTTGTCCTTGCAGATCCAGAGTCCTGTATTTTCATGCAGACACTGTACACCAGTAGTTTTGTTTTCTTACCCCATACTAATATTTCTTTGATCTATATTATGCTAAACTCCTTTATATCTATCACCTTGATCAATCATACTGTTCATACTATGACATCTCTCAACAGCACATAATTCATACCCAAAACTAGTATTGTAGGTTATGCTATTTTTTCTCCACAGGATTATTTCAAATGTACATTATTATTTTAGACCCAGATGTATATTAGTACTGTCAAAAATTTTACTGCCTATCACAAATACCCCAATGACATTTGCGCATGCTGAATTTCTGCAAATGAAGAATCCCTTGAGAGCATTAGTATATGCTAACCCCAGATTGAACAAATTGCACCTATTTGTTGATGATGCCTTTGCCCATGTTAAAGAAATAGCATTTGCACATGCTGACCTAGCAAATGAAATACCCCATTACCGCATGATAACCACTAATGACACATGAGATGAAGAAGCAACAGGTTATGTATGATGAAGATGACATTTTATATTAAGGTGAAACTTTATGTTGTCACAGCTGAGATTTTGTTGAAATGTTGATGCACAAAATCCCCCACATTAACATTGGAGGAGGAATAATCTTAGTCTTTCGTGGTTACGAGATAAGACAAGGATATAATAGAATATTTGATGAATACCATGGAACAAATCAGAGCAGATGATTGTTGCACATATGAGGACCATATTTGAAGTCATTATTGAAGGATTATCAGTAGACAAGAGACATAAATGAATTATGATAATCCCATGGAACCACAGGTACTAAGGACACAAAATGGAGATTAAATAATGGAAAAAAAAAAAAATAATGACTGAATAATTGCTACACCCAGAGGTAAAGGAAATAGAGATACATCCGCATTTTTGGAGAAGATATCTTTTTTTTTTTGATTTTTGCTCATTGCCTTTGTAATATGAACATTGTTGTATAACAAATGACTATTCCTTATCACGAATTACAGAATGTTGTAAGATAGTTAGAATAAATTGACAATGTACTATACTCATAACATACCCAGAATTACAGGAGAGAAAATAAATAAATGGTTGATGAAATTGGACATACTGAGATTTGCTCACCCCGAGGATATTGGATAAGAAAATAACGTTATCCCAAGGACAGACATGTCACAGATATAGTACATGGACAATTAATAAGGATATATTTCCAGTACAGAATAAGAGGAATAGGAAGGATCCACATTTTAAAATATTGGAGCACCATGAGCGATGAATTGGACTTATAAAGGAAATGGAAATGGTACACTGTATGCAAGGATAACCAGAAATAATATGGTTAAATAGTAGTCAGAGTGCAAGGAACTTTGTCTTATAAGAATATTGTAGATTCCTCACGATCAATTGAATATTTTTTCTTCCTTTCTATGTCACATTTTTTGAGTGATGACCCCAAAATTTTTTTTCATCTCATATTGTCAAAAGTTCTTACATCTCAGTTAAATGTTTCCATAAATAATTGTTTGATGTGTTTTGCATAAATGTATTGCTAGATAAGGTACATAGGGAGTTACTAAGGATGAATTCTCAAGATAACAGGAGGACTAGAATAGATACAATGATATTGGTACACCATAAATGATACATTGGTGTTAAAAAAAAAAAAAAAGGAGACAAATATAAATTGTATACAAGGATGCCTCGAGAGTGACAACATGGATACATATTGTCAAAAGTATAAGCAGTTGTCTTAAAAGAGAAAATAAAGTAATACGGAACCCAATGTAGAAAATTCATGATGATTTGGAAACTATATTTTTCTTTTCCCTTATATTTCATAAAATGATAGTAACACATTCGTCTGTTGGTTGCTGAATAATTTGATGTTTGAAAATTGATGTATGGTAAGTCAAAGAAGATCGTTGAAAAAAAAATATAAAAAAAAAATAATATTTCTAGGGAAGAGTTCACAAAAAAAAAAAAAAAAAAAATACTGTATTGACAGAAAAGAAGGAATGATTAGAAATAACTGACTAATGGACAGGATCACCACCAGACGTACGGATATTAGAGACAAACATCACATATTTTGAAAAAAAAAAAAAAAAAAAAAATGTAATATAGAACATTTTCTACAGTGACGGACTTAGAACGAGTTTATACACTTACCATTTGGAAAATGTCTATAACAAGGAAACATACAAATAAATAAATAAGGATAAGCCATGAGGTTTTAATGCTTTTATTGTGAAAAATGATTACTTATAAAAATGATGCTGGTTGTATTATCGTATGATAAATATGCATATTATGTTTAGAGATGTTTTCTACATGTAATAATGAGCAAGTGGCTCATTCACAAAAAAAAAAAAAAAAAAAAAAAAAAAAAGAAGATGATGATGATGATGAGTACCCATGAAAACATTGGCTATTCTATGAAAGTGGATGCCATTACCATAGGAATTAGAGATTTTGGACATTTCTTGGAATATTGCAGAGTACTTGGGAAATAGAATAAATAAATACGCCAGAAAAAAAAAAAGATTTGTTAAGTCTTGCAGAATTATATATGGAGTAAATAACAGGAACAGAAAAGAGATAACACCCCCCACCATATCCAAGAGAATGTAATCAACTATATTTTTGAATGAAATGTAATAGATTATGATAATCCAGCCAAGTTCTGCAAATAAGATAGTTTATTGTTCATTCCCCAGTGTTGCCACTCGTCACATTTTTTTTAGTGATGACCTTATGAGTGTTTTGCAGATTTTGTTAGGCAGTGTTGCCAATTTGTAAATTTGGTGAAAAAATATTATGATGTGATGAATAAGTTACACTTTTTGAAGTTGATGTCCACTACTAGTTTTTTTTTTACATAGCAGACGACCTCATATAGACATAGGACCCCAGTATAGGAATTAAATTAAATTTTTTTGGAAATATTTTTGGACTTAGAAAAATTTTTGAACTTTAAATTTTTCTGAAAAATTTTTTTGAACTTAGAAATTTTTGGGGATGGATTTTTGTTATTGATAGTACTCAAATGTCTCCCTACGGGATACATTTGCAGGGCCCCGGGATCTGTATGTAACCGCGTATACCGTAAGTTTTCAGATACAGGCTATATTAACATATAAAATAAATTTTTATAGAAACAGAAGATTAAAAAAGTCTTGGCGCAGATGTTTAATTAAACCAGGTTAGCTTCGAAAAGCCACGCATTATTTTAGGCTAAGCTTCGCTTCGTAACGCCAAGCATTGGTCACAAGCATTGGTCACGTGATTTCCCACCAATGGTTAAGCTCAGTCCTTTTTTTTTCTTTCCCCGGAATGAACAAGAGACGAAGCCATTTTTTTAGTCAGTAATGAATTTAGAGCGGTGGAGACAAGACGTAATTCTCTTTGCTCAGTGATATTCTATAGAGGAGATTGACTTCGCACAATTAAAGCAACTGTGTAATTTCGAAACGTAGAATAATTTGTTTGTGAATTCATGAAAACTGTAAGTAGTGCGAAATACTGAATGCAATAACTGTTAGAGCCCACAGTCATAACTGAAACGGAGCTACGCTCGAAAACTGGGTAAAGAATTGTAAACCCAGGCATATATCTGAACCTTTTACCAAGAATGAAGGTCCTTAAGCTGAGAGAAAGTCAAACTAAGGAATACTAATGAATAAGAGAAAGTTTGGCTCTTCATTGAAATGAAGAGATAAGAAAAACGTGAAATCTAGACCACATTAACAAATAAACGAAGGAACACTAGAAGGATAGAGGAGCCACGCCATGTTTTAGCAACTTGAAAAGATTACGAGATGCAATAAGGAATATTGCATCATTAAAATAATGCATTGACTTTTTATGCTTGTTTATTAAATGTCAACATGCTATTATGCAAATTTGGTGTGGTTACCATTTGACTTAACCCAGTTCTTGTTGGAAATTGAATAAACATTTGTTTCATTGAACACAAATGCTGTTGACGAATCATATGTTTGCAGTTAGACATCATACCAATTATTAAAGGATCATGCCAAAGCTAATCGTTGCAGGTGCAACACAAATAATAACCATATGCTCTAAAAATAAAACATCATAGAGGATTGTCCCCGAACCTGGTAAATTCCTGTAAGTCTGTAGAGAGAAATCATCACCTCTAGCAGGCTAGCGGATGATGATAGGACACACACTGAGGAAACCTGTTGATAGCATTACAAGGCAGTTCTTGTTCTGGAATCCACAGGGTAAGAGAGTGTCACAGCGTTATTTCGCAGTGCATTTAATGTCTTGTGTTCGTTAAAAAGCCAGTCGGGAGAGGCCGGGGTTAGCTGAACTGGTTGGTCATGTGACTAGCGGAAGGCAGGGAAAAAGGCACAAAATTAGTCAGTGAGAAGTGAGTCTGTTGTCCGGGAAGGATGTTTTTCCCTTATGCCAGCGAGATCGCTGTGTGGTCTATATTGTAAGACTGTAAACTGAGTGCCTGCCATGAAGTCTAGAGCAGTGAAGGGTCTAGATCGTATTGTCTATAGGCCGTAGTTTGATAAGATGTCGATGATTTTGAGTGTGTCATTGTCATAGCTTTGCCGCTCGGGTGAGCGATATTTATAGCAGCCATTTGGGGTATAGTTTGTACCTTCGTGTATGGAGGTGATAGTTTAAGCTGCTAAGGCAGGTTTACAGTGGTTTTCTCATTATTGTATTTGATGCGTTTGATGGCCGTGTGAGGCCTTATTGTGAGTGTATATTTATTAAAGGGAAGTACCTGTTGAAGGTGTTTATTACTTTTGTCAGCCATTGTTGTGTGGTCATACCCTTAGGAGGGCGAGCCTATAGTTGTTATTATAAACCCACACAGCAGCGGTGTAACTCGTGGAGTGTTCTCCATGATAAGTGGTTCCTGACAGAGAGGTAGAGGGAGACCAAAGAACACATGGTGGGGAGAGTTGGAGAAAGACATAAAGTTGATCAAGAAGAAATGAAAAGACTATGAGCTTGGAATGGGACAGGAAGACTTGGAATAGGTTTATCATAGGCCTATTGTCGTGGAATATTCTAATCCACAAATATAAATTATTAGATAAATATGAAGCCTAACAAATAAAATTAATAAAGGAAGAAGAATGGTAAAGAACAGTGCTGTCACAATGACAGTACTCGAAATCCCCCTTCTTTTCTACTTCGTCGGCAAATTGTAACGTTTCACGTTGATATTAAAGGCCTTCTGCAACATACACGCGTTTCCCAAACACACAATAAAATGTGCTGCCTTTCTAAGAAAAACCTTGAAATATGCAAGTTGACCTAAATTTTAAATTCCATTCATGTCTTTTTCTACACTATGTTACCAAGAGAAAAAGACAGATGGACAAAAGGATAGCGAGAAGGGAGAGGCAGAAAGCCGAACACTAAACACGCTTCGCGCGATACACAAATGCTGCCATCACGCGTGTAAGACTACATGCACTAACTTTTTTTCAGACGGACAGTGATAAATTCACTACCCTTCCCAGAGTTAGGTTTTAAAATCACAAAAAACGCTTATTAGGAAAGATAACATTAGATGGGTTTACGGTTGAAAACATAACAGTACCCAGACAGCACATCTTCGAAACAGGAGGTAGAAAATTGCATATTTTGAACGCAGCCACGTAGCTCTTTTAAATTTGGATATTTGGGTTCCTTAGGGCTTGCTGACAAAGAATATGTAAAACGTTACGCAAATAGTCCAGGAATTAATAAATTATACCCAAAATAAAATAGGGAGGATGCCTGACAGCATGGAATCATTTCTGCTCATAAAATTTTTTTATAACGTGTTTGAAAAAACCTTGCGTTACAGAAATAGCCTACCATGTAAACTCCAAATTGATTGGAGCGCAACAAATGAAAGACTAACCACGATTGGTCGGGCTATAAATACTATCTTTCGTTGTTAGGGGATGACGTGAAAAGGTAACATATTTTTCAAACACTTGTCGAAACGTGGCTCCATTGGCCAGACTCGCTGATATACTCACTTAGGAGCGTTAGTTCGAGACCACTAGTTCAAATAAGCTTGATAAAGCAACAGTGCGTTGAAGCCAGCTCATATTTTTTGTTAAATAAAAGCCTGGAACATAAGCAGATGGGAATTTGTGCCAGTATTTGTGCCAGAATTCATTGCTAGTCAACGTATCTGTGTTTATTCTATGAATTGTGGTAAGCTTGAAACATTCAGTATCTTTTAATGAAAATTGAATGTGAATTGTTAATTTATGCCTGTATATATGTGTAGTTCAGTAGCAAACATGATGTAAACCCTATATGCTCCAGCCTGAACAGAAGGTGTCGGAGGAAAGTAAACCTGCACGGAATGGCCAAACAGTACACTGACACCTAGATTATTGATTAGACAGAAATCATGCTGGAAGTGCAGAGGCGTAGTAACCATTAAGGAGGTTAATACTGGTATAAAGTATTTCAGATGAAGCTGACAGTTGGCCTAACGCTCTGAACTCAATGTTTGTGTGTATTTGTAATCAGTGTAGTAACTAGAGAAAGTATCAATTAGTTATGAAGTAGAAGGTACATCCTTCTTGTTTTCAGGGACCGTGGTCTTGATGGTACTGAGCAGCACCTGGTCAGAGCTTTGCTGAATCCAGAGTCGGACAGCATACTCCTTGGTCTTTTTAGCTATCAGTGATGGTGTCTCCAGAGCTAGCCGAGGGTAGACAATCGAGCAGAGGAGGTCGTTCGTGAGTCCTGCCTGTGCCTATCACTTCACGCAAGGATAAGCATGACATGTGGCCAGCTTAGCTCAACATTATGTAGACCGCCCAGATATACGATAAATGACTTTGTGGGTAAGAATAATAATGGGGTAAGAGGGGAAATAAATTGTAAACTTTGGGGGGTCACAGGTCTGACAAGGGACCGTCACCAGGTAATGCTAGTCCAAGGGGGATTACAACCAACCTATTGACGTCCTGTTGACAGAAGTGGGACCAACAAGTACCATGATCCTCACCAACTCGGGGAGGTGAGGGGGGGGGGGGGGTCAATCCGAACTGAGGGGACCCTCGTCCTGACACACATATGTGAACACATTTGGGAAGGGATTCATATCCCCCATGTCCCCTTGTTATTATACCAGTCAAACCACCAGAATACCCCAATATTGATTACAAGAGGCATGAATCACCATTAAACACTAGCTGTGACAAAACTACATATCACATGTGTGAAGCTATTCCAAATCCTTTGGTAGCTCGAAAGGACACAAAATACTCTTTGTAGGGTGTTGAAGCAAATGAATACCTATATTTTTCCCTATGGAAAAGTTATGCTACGTTGATCACCTTAAGATTCCTCAATTACAATATATGATTGTAATGATGACTGTAATGTGAGTGTCACGGTGTAGTTGATATCAAAGAGGGAAACTGTATAGACTATACCATTCAAATCTAATACCCCATAGATTCATAGATACCAGGGACTAGTGATCAGGGTTGTTAACCCAATACACTAGCATGCGAATACATAAGACCCAATAGACTACTATGCACCCGTAATGTAACCACCGCCACTTGATACCAGGATAAGTTCTACCCAAGTAATTTGAGAGAAATACCCCGATAAGATTGTTTGGCTGAGCACAAATGTCAGTCAAACTGATCCTTACAACTTGCATTCAGTAACATCTTAAACCTCTAAGTTAGCAATGTACCTAGCCCACCTAGCTAGATCATCAAACACAACCCCGATCCAACAAACATAATGACACTTCCAACTGGGAGGTATATATATCATGTGTACCGCACAGTCCACCTTGGCGCCATTTACGGCATAACAACTAAACATTCACTAGGATAATTATCCCTACGTCCACCTTCACAGTCAATGTGCACTATCTCCGTCAAAGTACACACAAATCTCGCTGCCCTATTAAAAATATTTTTGACCAATCACCACTATCAATACGATATAGGGGGGGTTCCAAATTTGGGCTCTCAACCGCCCCGTTGGTACTCCAATGTGAGTTTGCCAACCCACCTTAAATCTAGTGGGCACATTCACAGTTGCCAGCGTGAGTAATAAGACATTACCAAACGGTATCCCCTTCAGATAAAAAGAAAATACTAAGATAGAAATTAGAACACAGATGGGCCCTGTGTTAGGACATTAGGAAATAAAATTCTATCAGAACTGACCAATTGCTGGTTTAGACACCTGTATAAATTGTGACCTGATACGGAATTGTGGCTATGCCTAGCAGCATCTACAGCCTGTCTTACAGACTGCAAAAGAGTTAGGATTAGATGGGCATAGTGGTATATGGTTGCCTATAGTCACTTACGGAAAGTGACAAAGTTTATTGAGAACGCGAAGAAAAGAATAAGTAGAAAAATGAGGCCAAAGTAAAGTGTCTAAGCGGGCGTGATGACAAACAGAGGCTTGCAATATTTGAGGGCTGTAGGCTGGGACCACCATAAAGAGTTTGCACCAGGATTGCACGGCCAGAGGCTAAGAAATTGGAGGCAGAAAATGAGTAAGACACACGCACACACAAAAGATTCCCATGACGTCCCTGCAAGAAAAGGCTGAAGACAAGAAAAGATTAGCGTCCCACCGAAAAGGGAAGAGCCATGAGCAAGAATTAGCATTACACCTACGCAGAACAGGAGAAAGCCAAGAAGATAAATAATGAGACATTCACAAAAGAGGGCTGAGAGACACCACCCGAATTGAAGACTTACAGACTCCACAACCCGGAATCTTCCTTCATTCCGAGTTTTCCAAAGCCATGCCTCCATAGACAAATGCGTGCAGTCCTTTGCCATCGTGATGCTCCCCAACGCTCTACATTCGAACACCGGCATACAGCCCACTCCACCAAACCACCCCCTAGACTCTATGAGAATTTTCAATATTTCCACCAATACCAAATGATCATTTTTGTTCTGGAAAGAAACGTAGTAACGATGATATACCCAAGACAGGCTACCTAACACCTAGGATCAACTGAACCTAATCCTTACGACTAACCACCACTTATGGGATTAGAAGAGACGAACAGTCTGGGAGAAAGCTTAAACGCAGTTATCTCAGGGACTCATCGTGCAGGGGCAGCTTTATGAAGTAACTACTCTGAACGCCAAAATATATGAGTGTCAGAGAGTGATCAAGGATACAAAAAGAACGTAAAATTATCCCGAACCCCTCGAGTCAGAAGAACGCAGAAGTGTCGCTCTTGTGTTATAGGTATGAAAAGGAATGGCCAGAAAATTTGTGCCTAAGTAGTAAAAGACCAACTTTAGGAACATTAAAGCTAAACTAACCTGTGCCAGCGTGAAACCTATCACCACACATCACCGTACAGCGCGGTTCTCCAATTGGACGATGCAACGAATTAGAGAGCCATGACTATGAAGAGAGAAAATGGCTTCTCTGGGAAAACCAGCCACGATCTTAAATGAAAATGGAGTGTACCCCCTGTCATAGCGCCAGCAGTTCTATAAATAAGAGCAGTCACTCATCCCCAGCTCCAGTAGTGGAACAACATCTAGAGAAAGTTTCTCCATAGGAATACCAATGGTCTGTAGCAGAGAGGCACCTGGGAGAAAGTTTGGCACTAAAGTTGCTGAAAGTACATTCGAATGTAAACAGACTCAATGCAGCACACAAACACAGAACCAGCCACGTAACCAGGTAACGAGGTTAAAAAAATATAACAAGTGGTTACACTTTAGTGTGCACCACATAGACTATATAAATTTTAGTCCTCGGTGATACACACAAAGGTTAAGCACCAATCTGATAGGCCACGGTAATGAAAATAAAAATAAATTCCCAAATACGATGAACCGCACAGAGACATTGATCCACAGTTGGCATTCAAAAAAAACCAGAAACATTCTTACACAACACAAAGGCGAAAAAAGTGTGTGCGTGTAAGCAGACCCCTCAGAATGTACATGAAGACAATCACTTAGACGAGACACTGACGACACATAGCCAGAAGAAAGGGACAAACCCATAGAACTGTAATCCGAGCACACCCCAACACGCTTCAGGTCCAAGCTCGACCTCGAAGACGAGGATGAGATATGTATCAGTTTGGATAACCGACACCAGAAGATATGAGGAACTATTACAGGCTTGGGCGATACCAAACACTCAAGCCTGTTTTCTTCAGCGAAATTGTACAACAGTCATGCTCCATACAAACCTGCCCAAGGCAAGGTATATTTTTATCATGAAAAACAAGTTGATTAATAGGAGAGACTGGAGCTAGATCCAAATTGGTCACGGACAAAGCAGGTTCTTCCAAAAGGAAGATAAATGGGGCAGGGACCGTTAATAAGGAGCCTACAGTGAAACCGATGGGGACCATGAAAAGAATAGGTATCCAACATTCAAAAAGGATGGCACACAATTTTATAATTATTGGTGCGCCAAACAAGATTGGACATTGAGGAATTTTGGTAGAAAGGTGTATCATACAATCATGTAGGGAACACCCACTAAGTGGGCAGACAGTTCAGGGACAGGGACCTGGACACAGCCACGTGGGCAAAATAGGCCTGATAATAAAAGACGACACAAATAGATTTGACATAAAGTCGGGACCAAATGCGAAAAGGGAAGGGCTGTACGACCCATAATACACCACTCATCGGACAACGCATCACTTCAACTTGTTTTTTATGGCAATGGCCACCTATGCGTATGGAGTTGTCAAAAAGAATGTCTTACCCCAAGGATAATACCCGTAAAATGGTCCCATCCCGTCGAATCGCGGCTTGCACTTAAACAAACTAAGGAGGAAGCGTGAAGTGAAGTAAGAGAAGGAAACCCGTTCAACAAGATATCTAAGTGAGGGAGACAAGCCCCCAAACGAAAAATTGGTACGTCGTTTTAGTGAATGATAAAAGTTCAGGGAGGAACAAATCAACAGCATATAAAGCTTTCTCGAGAGTGGAAAAAGACCAATAGGCCGTCATGGACAAAAATAGGTTTCCACTAAATGACAATTAAAGACCATATGTTAGCTTTGGTATTAAAGGAAACGGTGGACAGATGAAAAAGGTCAGAGGAAAACATTACATACTTCATACCAGATATGATGAATGACAGCAGACCACTCTAGAAGACGTCGTTTAACACAGGATGGATAACTTGCGCAATGTGAAAAGTTGAAACGGAGCCATGAAGAAAAGCATTCAGTCCTATTTATAACTGATAAGGAGAAAGACAGAAATATAGGGGTCTATGGATGGAGGGAGAGAAAGAACAAGCTGTCATTCATTGCCCTTTGATACATATAGGAGTAAGAAATTGGAATATGCAGGGGGATCCCATAGTAGCAGTTTTAAGGAGAAGAGTGACTAGAACAAATTATAAGATAGGATAAGAAGGGGTAAAGAAAAAAACTAATCATTGTGAATCTCCAGAAGAAATTTATTTAAGGAAAGAGAACATCCAGTGAAAGAGACACACATTGTGTGACCTTGTCCATCGCCATGGAGATGTAAAAAGGAAACCGCCTTACATCAATCTAGAGTATTCCATTGACACTAACAACCCCAGTGAGACAGCAGCAAGCACAGTGAGAAAAATCAGTACGACATTTAACTAAAAGCTCCAGAAATGTAGAGAATGTGCAAAACAAGCTTTATTCTAATATAATCATAAAAAGGCGGAGGAGGTCCTACTAGTTAACAAGACCAGAACTAGTGCCCATACAAAACCTAATATGGAAATATGAATATGAAATACTGGACATAGACTCGAGCCAACCTATCTGCCTATGAAAACATATTCGATTCCGTTTTGCTTTATAGGGAGAAAAGCTTTATTGTGAAGGGAAGTAGAATAGAACTATCTATTGAAAGCCGAAGGGAAATTATATCAGCCGGAGATCCATTGAAATCCTCGATAAAGTTCGCGTTGTTGTACTCTCTCAAGGAAGCGCCCTCATGGAGATTAGTAGAACATAGACCTCTGTCATTGAGATTCAACAAGAGATCATCGATCGAATGGCATAAATTAGATAAAGTCTTCGGGAACAGGACAGCGTTCCGTCGCATCCCATTAGCCCGAGATAGCAATATCATGTAGCGGCCGATGTTTGCGCAGGCTAAATAAAGCTAAATATATTCCTCCAAAAGAGGATACTGCAGCTAAAGGATCTAAAATCCTAGAGATTCCAGTTAAAGTACCTCGAAGAAGGTTTAGACCATACCTAGCCATTGTATAGCTACCTCACGCAGAAGCCGACTACTCAGGAGTTATTAATAGATGATGCCATTTGGCCATTGAAAGCAATGCAGCTACCTATTGGTCTTCTCTTAGAGATGGAAGAGAATAACCCTTCATTGGAATTCTCTCACTGCAAATAAATCCCCCTGGGAACTAGAACAAAATTTTATAGTGTAATGATTCAAATAAATCCTAATAGCAACGATAAACATATTGAAGGGTAAACACATTTCACTCTCTTTGTGAACAACGCTGTTTGCTGATCAATCGTAAAGCTTAGGGTACGGCAAATTAAACAGCACTTACGACCTAAGCGCCAAAATGTCTAGCCGTATTGGAATGATAAAGAATTAGCGGAATTTTTTGGGACTCCGACAGTTTATCAGAGGAAAACATGACCGCGTTGAAACCCAAAAAGAACTTTAGCAAGAGAAACTACTAGAACCAGAGGCCTTCCGCCTGAGACCTTTGCTACAAAACCCAGAAATGACAGTGAGAATCCTTATTTCGTTCTCATTATAGGTGGTATGTTCTATTACCGTAGAAGTACCATAGTTCACAAACTTTATGATCCTCCATATGGTGCAGTGACCGTTAAACTGAATTGACAGCGTCAAAGGACACAACTCCAGGTAACGCATTAAACATGCGACATGACCACAATGTCGTAAAGAGTCTGAATTAGTTCTTACCAAGAAATGAAGGAAAAGCTTCCCACAAGGAAAACCGACCCCATTTTATGAAAATTAAAACTCACCCCAGACTTAAGTCATAGAATCATGAGATGAAATGGAACGGATGCAACATTAAGTTATTGCTGTGTGTTATGCGTATGCAATCATGCACACATCTACCTCGACGACGAAAATCCAAGTGATTGCATTGGATAGGTGTGATTCAACGCCCCCAGTAGGCAAAAAATGCTCAAATGCAGAAAAGAGTGACAACTAACCAGCAAGAAAAATCAACCGTTCCCCATCGGATCGAGCAACTAACTAGTGGCGACAAAAGGAATTGGTCCCTTCACAGTAAAATATGAGCGGCGATAAAGAAAAGTCAATATTCTATCTATATCTGGAGACAGTCGTGCAAATTAATAAGTTTGCAAAACCCAACCGGACCCAGATCACAAAGTCCTTATAATACTCCCGCATTTCGTTTCTAGCACACACCACCGTGGCTGAGCAGTAAGCCATTTATAACTCAAGTTGTTACCACACTGTAAAAGGCCTCTCGGGAATGGTCTTTGTACTTCAAGGGCTCCTCTATACTATTTAAATAGAAGTTCGTTTGATGTATAGAAGACGTACGGAGTGAGGCCCCCCCCTCAAAGTTGCCGTCCCCCACTGCGGCCATCTGGAAACATTCGTAAGGGGCGCAAAAAACCACGAACAATGCACCACAAAGCCAATATCCCCTAAAGCCTCCTTTACAACCATGCCAAACGAATGTTCCCTCACCACCCCCCCCTAATCGAGGCAGGTCCGCCACCGCTGCCGCGGGAACCCCACGAGGAAAAACATACTCTATCCCGGTATTATGGAGGGGCTCAGCAGCCACCTCGCGCAAACACACATATACAACACGTACGCCTCTTGTGTGCCTAGCCGAACACACGCAGACGGCAGAAAACTCTCGTCTTTGTTCGTATACGACATTCCACAACACCATCCACTTCCCGACACGACCACGCTGAACTTCTTACTCCAAAGGTTCATCTCTAGCAGGATGCTCATATCCTTCACCCACACAACATTCACCTAAACCCACTACACCAATTATCTCTCCTCCATGACCACGCCCACCTATGTGCAAACCCCCCCCCCACACTTAGCAACACGCCCTCGTTAAGCTCAACAAACCCGTGGTGTGTGCCGCAAACCCACTTCAACCAGAACACCAACACAGCAAAACCAAAATTCTCACCCCAACGCACCGTTTACATAGAAACCGTTTCCGTACTCAATGAATCCCATAACACACATGTAATGTACATCATAGGCCATAAGAAACGAAGACGTACACAATCCCCAGGTGACTCACGCTCAAACGTTCCCGCACACATTATCCCCTATAATGCGCTCCCCGAGCGTACCAAGTAGACTCCAGAAAACGGCTCGAGTACTCAAGGGTGAGACAAAGGATCAACCCTACCCCCCACTCTCAAATAGCCCAGTAACCCCATCCTCCCCACCTGTCCAGTCAACTTAGTCTCATGTCCAATTACTGTCAGCTTTCTCTCTCTTACTTTCGTCGCTTCCTTCCGCTCCTCCCCCACACCCAAACCCCTCCTCGTAGATCGTAAGATGTAATGTCCTGATAACCTAACGCAGTGCGATCCCATAGCGCGCCGCCACCCCCTCAACCTCCTCACCAAGACCGTCATCCGATCCCCCCGCCACATCCCGACTTTTTTTGTCTAAGACACAAAAGCTGTAAAAGCCCCAAATCCAACCCCCGCCCTCCTCATCAAAGCCCTTACACCCAATACAACAACCACCTCTCTGAACAATCTACGACCCTTACTCCCAACATTCCCCGTAAACCCAACTCCTCTTTCCCCCCCATCCGCCCGAGAACTAGGAAGGATAAGAACAGGTAATTGCATCCATTTAAAGACCACCGGCCCTACGGTACACCATGTGTTGCGATAAACTTTCGGCAACATATCCAATTTTAGGGTGGTCCTTGTAACAACCATCTCGAGTCTATCTCGCGCAGGGCATACGTGCCTGATTGCCCATGACACTCCGAAGCATACACGATCCCTTAAACACACGCCCCCAGCGGTCGACGCCATTTCAACACACAACCCGTAATGTGCCCATCCCCCGGAAAAAGAATAACACTATCCCATACTTCTACTAATAATTATTAATCCCCCCCCCTCACTGCGAGTCTCTGGCAATCCTAACCTCTCCCACTCCACTCCGCCATAACCCCCAACCACCTCCCCACTAGAGCAAGGGCAATCGCAACAAAATACCAAGCCACCGAAAACCCCAGAAAGTGTCAGGATCGTCCTCAATCTCCAGCCCTACGTCACACGCACAACCGACACACAAACCCCGCGTCCTCCATAATGAACCTGTGACACTTATGACGTTCACCTAGTTCTCCTGTACTGAAAACATCCGCCCCATTACAGAACAAACCGCCGTTTGACGGAACTGACCGAGCCGTATCATAAGACTTCCTGCACTAGCACAAGACTAGCTCTGATCCACTAGCCCTGAAATGAGCGTATATATAGATCCGAATACACCACGCATGAACCAAATAACCGCACACAAAGCTAGCACAAAGTAACAGCTTTGACAAAAAGCAATCCTAGTTGCCGTATAGCTGAAGCCGGATCTCAACCACATATATTAATAGCTAAATATGAACCCAAGCCTGGTAAACATAAGTATTCCCAACGTATGGTAATTTGTATGGGTCCATTAATCTTGTGCCCAGTGAATCTCATGTTGCTTTCAAAAAAACGGCTGAAACATCGGAATCTGTGGATTTATCGTTTTTCCCATGAATTGCTTGCGGATCAATGCTTCTTGACACACATTGCAAGGAACAAACTACTATGTATTAAATAGCAATACCAACCCGTCTTAAAGCAATCGATGAGTTCAACCACTGATGCAATTAAACACTAACAAACTATTAACTAACTCTTACCCCTGCTACACATCCACCTATCTTTATGTGTGCGCATCCACACGTATATCACTCTGCACAGTGAGACACCGACCTAACGAGAACCAGTGACCCCTACCAATGGAAGATGAAGCGGGTAGCGATAGCGGGCTGGAGGAACGAGATGAAAGTAATGTCGGACATACTTTTTAACGCTTGTGGCTCTATGAAGGAACAGGCCAAACGGGCAATGGGGGTAATGAGATGCTCATATAATCTAGTGGTATCCGGTTGCGTTCGCCACCATACTACTTTAACGGCCCCCTTCACATTCCCGCACCCATAAAATTATTCATGACAAATATCACGGAGATACCTCCCAGCTCTACACCCAACTAAATCTGTTCCGATCTCCTTTACCCCTCACCAACAATGATAACCCGGTGCCCTGTAGTAACTATGCTAGTGTTAACAAGTCGCGTCCCCAAGGTACCGCTGCAAAGAGCAATACGTTCGACCAGCGACTACAGCGTAAACTCCAATGTCCTGATTAGTATAATCAATCAGTGATTGATTGACGTCCGAGAGCGCGTCCGTGTGGGGGGTGGTGGAATAAAAGAGCGGCATGGCAGTTAGGAGTACCTTGTACCCAATGCCTGTCCATTCATCTCAATGATAAGCTGAATTTGCGCCAGCTAGAGCTCAACATATATGTCCCCTTCGTCTAGAAATGACGATATGTGTAAAAAATAACATATCAGGTGGACAGGGGGACATCTAAATTGTCATAAAATCATTAAACTGAGACACAACTCCAATACTTAGAGGTCCTCCAAAAGACAAACTATTGAAAGGTCATTGAATGACAAAAACACCTGGGAAACAGGAGCTGGGTGAGAACAAAACAAAAACCATATTAAACCTCATATTACTACAACACAATTACAGCCCACACCACTGCACAAAATAAAGTAAACACGATACACACTGTCCCATAGTCACGAGACCAAATATGTGTGTATGACAACTACGGGAACCAAGCGATCGAATAACCTACCCAAATGTCAATAGCAACCATGTAGACACAATTAAATTCTATGCCACTTCCCCAAAGTATAAACCATACAACAGATTCCTACCCGAGTACAAACCATCAAGTGACTTCCCAACAATAAGCAACCCTAACAGACATCAATCTATTACTCATAATTACCAACACCTAACAACACCTCATACTTTTGCATTTACCTAATTATAAATTTAATTATTTCTAAATCCTATATCTCAACACAAGTAGAAGACACTTTCATACTATGACATATCACCACTAAAAATGCTGAAACAAACTCATGACATACAATATTCAGATAACCCATTACCACTACCCCCAACAATCGTCACATCCGCATTTACCCTAGATCCCAAACCGTAGACACTTACACGCATAGCGAAGATGAGAGCAATCACTATTACAAATAATTCTCCCACTTCCCCACCAAAAAAACTCTAGACCAATAATTAACCCCACATCCAATCAAACTGGTAGAACTCTAGGTATAATCTAATACATCGACACTAACTCTTAAATAGAGAACTACTATGGATACCTTCACTCTCCCCTTTGATATAAATATATTGTAAACAATCATACGCTACATTATATTCAACTCTACACCAGAGTACAATATAAGATAGGACTTATATAAGATGTATAGAGCTTAGCAGGTGTGGTGCTTTGAAAACACAAACCATAAAGAAGACAGATAGGTGTACATGACATCCATCCCACAACCATTAGAAGCAGTAGTAGCCCACACTAGGAGGGTCTTTTTACTAGAGATCCTTCCTTATTACACACTTATTAGGACAACCTATCCTTATCCCAATCTTATACCACAATATTAGAACATGGAGAACAAGATGTATCGGGTATAAAAACCAAGACACCACCATAAACTTCAGACAGTGATCATAATGGAAAAGCACCATCAAATAGCGTAGGACATTCAATCTCACACAGACAGTCAACAACAAATAAATCCTGAATCAAGGATGCAACAACAGACCAAATTTTAGTCTAACCAAACAAGCATCTGGAGTCAACCCTCGTCTAGTACAGCACAATTTACCAATTAAACAGAGGATTAATAACCTTACTAAAGACCACATAAATGTGTAATGTATTTCCCCATGTGCTTTAAAAATAAAAAACAACAATAACAATTCACATATATTATGTAATAGGACCAATATGTCAATTAAAAGTGTATACATTGGACCAATAAATTATCCCAATAAATAAGATTCACTACTCAAACATACTTGAAGAAAAAATTCAAAACCAAATTGTGGTAAGCGGGTGGGGGGGGGGGATCATAATCTTTGATCACCAAATTGACGTTTGGAAATCCTGCATCGACAGTTAGCAACTGACCAATTTCATTCTACCACTTGGCTTACACCCCGTGTTTGTGCCTACAAATCAATTGGACTCCTCGTTTACCACTAATTTGGGTGCTGCTAGCGTTCATGGTTGGGCCGTAGTGGACTCCTGTTTATACCTCAATAACTAGACCACCTACCACAAATGACGTAGAAGACTGGCAATCACAAGAACATGCACATACGTCAATTTGACACAACCTGAAGTTTTGAAAACGAAAGTACTTATGCCACTGTTGACCCAAAGAATTAACTTATCTGTCGCCAGGAATAATATGAGTATCTCGGCTGATTATTTTGAGGGTCGAATAAGGACTGCCAGTTGTTAAGTACCACCATCTTGTCCTGGGACAATCAAATTAAAATGTTTCTACTGCACCTAAAGGATGGTTCCAACCAACAATCAGTGGATTTCTGCAAATTATAAATATCAATACACACAATTTAGTAGTGAGCGGGTAGCAAGACTACCCACATCAAGGGACTTAACCTTCGGATGCTATTGACGCGTCTCCAATTATTAAAACATCCCATACCTTTTTACACTATAATACCATCCAACCAACTTTCAGTTACCTGGCTAAGTGAGGACACTAAACGGTCGGAAAATACAGGTCGTTTGCTGTCCTACTAATTCATCATACTATATTTTTACAATCAAGCCATTTAACTTCTAACCACATGATTTAATAGACAACCCCGCTGAACTGAAATCTAAATAGATTTAAATTAAACTCACTTTGAACATCAAATGTGTTATGTGACTGACTATATCTTTCTCATCTGGAACGAAAATTCGTTAATAACAACAGACCTTGTAAATCTCTACATGATGAGATACCTATTTCTTTGTCATGTAGTAATATTGATTTCAAAGTATCAATATATTATAACCTCTTCAAAAGCCGATTCTGTCACAAGCAATAGGTCATTTGGGCCATCTCGCATGTGGCGTGCTTGTAGGGGCTGACAAAACAAACGCTTTACTTTGCCGGTCGGCGGGCACATCCTTCGTGCAGTCTGCATCCGCCAGACCCTTGCTGATGGCTATGCTCGAACGGTATGCCCGGCCTGCCGAACAGAAAATAGTAGGAATGCATTTGATTGACTGACTGTCTAGACGCCTAGCACTGGCGACGATGGTCCATGAGGTAGCTTTGTCACGATCGTAAGGTAGTGAAGATCCAAAGCACGAAGTAGAGCAAGGTGAAGAGTTCCTATTGGGGGGGATACACTAGATGTGAAATATAATATCACCACCATTCCTGGACATAGCCTTAATTGACTCTACAAAAAGTAATTGATGGACAGACACTGCGAAAGGGACTGCATCCACAGAGAATGAATGTCATTTCTACGATCTCGATATAATATCAGGGTGAGCTTGAGACATGTTGTTCCAGTGGTCAAAAACAAGGTATTCCTGTGGTAGCAAGAGAGAGTATTGGTAAATTGTTTGTAAGAATTGTTTTGGATAGTCCAACAGCAGACGACGGTATTTCCGTAGTCGTGACATATGATAATGGGCTAGTTTAATTTAGGTCAATGACTGTAAATTTTTGGGGGCAGATTGATCCTCAGAAATGAGGTATATGGAAGAAAAGAGGATAGGTTCAAGAGAGTAACTTTGAATAAACCGTCCACAACCAGACAATATGACTAGTGACAAAACACCCGCACTCACTCTAAGGCTGTCTTTGACTCACCATTTATAAATTTAGAGGTCCCCAGAAAATCGCGTAAATGTTTGGCCATTATTGGGCTTGCAGAAAGTGGAGCATACATTTAAAATATGTATATTGCGTTGCTACCTAGGTCAAGCATGGTTGGATATTACAATCATGAGCTGTCATGATATTGATAACTAGTACCCTTTAGATATTCCGCTGATACGCTTTTATTGGACGCACTAGGTGATATGTTTCCGTGCATGTGTAATAGGACCGAAGGACTAAATAAGTCCACTTAGGACCTCCATGGAGGAAGACTTCACGATTGCAAAATAGTCCTAGATTTCTCTGGACATTTGCCTGTTTCCTCAAAAGGGACTACACCAATTGATAAATAAGACTGGAATACGATACGGCACATCCCGAAGCTATCACAATAATTTACGTTTTCTTCCAATGTTACTTAAGTGGCACCTAACACGGGTGTCTTAGCAGAATGGGAGGACCACAACAACCTCTATGGGTGTCTGATATCCCTAATTTGTAGTGAAATGCCAGAGTCATTATAGAGTGTCAAATCCTATGAGTGTTGTTTTTTTTTTAAAAGCTCCACAAGACTTTCTCCTCTTTGGGTTTTTTGTTTTGATTTATCACAGATAACCATTTTTTAAGATACTACGGATTTTATTTTTAACTTCCTGGTCGTTACATATTTTTTCAGCATTTTTTTCAATTTACAAGTTGCCAATAACAAATATTAGGTTTTAAAAAATAAGAGCCAGGGAAATATGGAGTAGAGTGAAGATTTAAAATAGTAACACAATCTTTAACAAAATATAGTACCCATAATTTAGTTGAGTATATTTTATTTTATTTGAATCATATCGTACTTCACTTTCGCAAAGCGGTCGTACGGACGGCGACGATAAGTTCATAAACTCCGTTAATAAATCGTGGTTGCTCGACAACTGATTTTTTTCGTAGCTGGTGCAAAATGGTTTCGGAATGATAAAATTGGGCTCGCGCCACACCCACTTTTGTTATTGATAAGATCAATGACTTTCAAGCGAGAAAATTAAATAAAAATACTAGACACGATATACCTTATTACAAACGGTTGAAACACGACTACTGTATTAATTATGATGCCCTTGTAGACATCACAGTAAGTATGAAGGACTGTCGTCATACTCAAGGGACTGGCGTTCACCAGATCCGACCCGAGGCTGTAATGGGTAACCCTCTTTAGTACGGCTGAGTAGGAGGGAATATAAGGGGACGAGTTTGAATCAACTGACCTGAACTTTTCAGTCATGGGAAATAAGTGATCTTTTTACGTGAATTTAAAGTATTATCTCAGTGATAGAATGTACTAAATACCGGATAATCCTTCAAGATGGTACTTCGATTTTGTTTTGATACATTAAAGTTTAGCATGGTTTTGTCATTTTCTATAATGTAAATACCTTTCGTACGATTGTCCTACGAAAAGAGAAACTAAGTTTAAGTGTAAAATATTAAATTTGTAAATATGTCCACTCAGCGATTGGTTGACATTATATAACAAATCGATGTAAAAAGTTGATTGTTGTGATACGAACTTTAGATTGAGTGATTAACTATATTAGTAATACCTCTAGATCAAGTTTGTTTCAACACAGCAATCGCATAATATCGATAGGAGGAATCTTCGAATAGGGGCAATTTGATTTTCAGGTCATATCCTTCAGCACCCTGAGGTCTATTTACATGCTGGACGTTCTACCCTTTTGATGTCTATACCACCCTATTTCTTTTCAGAAAAAAGGGCGGTTATTTCTTGTAGGGACCAGTCATCTTTCCTTAGGGCACTGTCGCTTAGGAGAGACAGTCATCCTGGATTCACGCATTTTGTTCCAGGTAATGATTTATACTTTTATAACATGCTCAATGGCCTTTCGTACATGCTGGTTAAACAATGTATAGCTGATGCTAGGCAAACCAAACTGTTGTCTGCTATTTTCAATATGATTAGTATGAGGAGAATTGCTATCGCTAAGCATCGGGGGGTGTAAAAACGGTAGGAGCTTGAAAAAAAATAAATTAACAAATAAACACATAATGAGATGAACCTGGTCTTACTTAAGAGAAAAGGTACAAGAGACAAATAATCTCATTCGTCTGCGGCCTTTAAAGGCCTTCGTCAGTAAAGATTGTACAAAGTGATGACTGGAGGGAAAGCATAGTTGACGATTTAAGTGGAGCTAAAATGTAAACTATAATATATAGGAGATAAAACATTACCTCCCTACATGTACTTATTCACAAGTTGGCAAAAAGATCAAAGATGGCTAATTCACTTAAACCCTAGGCTTTAATATATATTTAAAGTTTATTTAGCACCTTCGGTGTGAGGATCTCTCCTATGGACGATGTCATTTAAGGCACTTAAATGAACCGTGGAGAACAAGAAGAATTTCAGTGGTGGTATGGAAGTTCGAGACAGGGCGGTATTTCAGAGTATGGCTTTTGCTGATTGATGTTGCACTGATTGCATAAATCCAGAGGCACATCTCCAATCCAACACTGCAAGTTTTTTCTGGAAGGAAGAGCTTGGAGAAGAGAGGGATGGTTAATAATGACAAGCCCGTACAAACAGTAAAGATCCATGGTGAGCTAGTCACGAGACAGAACAGTGAAGACTAGGTGCAGATTGTGAAGCTGGGGGAGAAACAGGTGCTCTACTGGAGACAGGGTCGGACCACTTTAAAATGTCATCGGATGACTGATTTTAGACCGGAAAAAGGTGGCATCATAAGAAGAAGTTAGAGTCTAGACTCGAAAAAGCTGCAGACGTGGGAGCAATTTTTTCAAGTAACCATAAATGAGAGAGATTTCCTCAGCAAGAGAAGAGGGTAACAGTAAGACAATACGAAGCGGCTGTAACGCGTAACCACCTATGTTCCCAGTCTTGAAATTATGATGATGGCGAAGTCATAGTGTTAATGTCTTACATACCCATATTAAACAGCCAGAGTCCTAACCGACAGGAAATGATGGTATCATTGAGGTAAGCGTGGTTGTATGTAACAAAGAAGATGACTTGCGTCCGCAACCCAAACAAAACGTCAAGAGCCTACAAACATTACGTCACATGGCCTAAAATCCCAACCCCCTGCAGAACCCAATGGTAGAACAGTTCACCTAACCAATGAAGGCTCCTGGCCCATGTTCCTGCAGAATGAGGAGAAGATCAGCTACTACGGACAAGCATGTGAAAACTAAGAGAAATCAAGGAATCCTAGACCTCCAGACCCATAAGATATCACACACTGGAGGTGTAAATACAACATTAGACAATCAGCTGAAGGACAGTGAGTGAATTAGAAAGTGTAGACACCGAGTCCCAGGAGAAAGACAGCCGACAGAATAGTAATGAGCTCACCTCGTTTACCGGTTCAAAACCTCTGACACGGTCACGGGTATAAGGAAGAACTGGCTAAGGTAATGATTAATTTTAAGGAAGAAAATGAAGAATAAATCTACACATACCACTTACAAAGATTAAAGAGGTGATCAATTTATCACAAACAGATATAGACTAATACCGTCAAACTGTACTGACTTCCTCATTATCCTCATCAAATCATCTGTCTGAATCTCCCTCAATGCTCAGACTTATTTACTTTCAGGTTGACCAATGCCCTGACAAAAGATATACCTTCGTAACCAGAACAGTATAGCTGATTTATATGCGACTTTGCATATGACAAGTAATACAAACTGACTAGGTCAATGTCACGATGTGCACATACTCTTCAAGCATACATAGCACACTTTACAAACCACGCATGGGAGATAAGGTCCGGCGGCTGGATTATAAATATGGTAATTCAGTATAAGGGTACATTGTGCTATGACGCTCCATAGTTTAGCCCACAGTACTCGGTACAATACCACGGGTGGCTCAAAAGGTCACAAATCTCATTGGCAATCAAAGTTGTTAACTGGATTAGACATCTGACCGTGACACAAAGTCTGACAATATAATACCACCCCTGACACGCGTCACACAAGTCAATAAAACCACACTTTGAAGGAAAGTGAGAAGCCGAGGCGAAGCCTCTCTGACCGGGGTGATGTGGATATGAAAGTAGCCCCTAACAGCTCCCTTCAGCCTCACAATGAACTATGTCATTTATATATGGTACCAAAAAGAAGGGTACTGGAAAGTCATCGATTGGTGGAGCCATGGTTTAGTAATGCTATATACAAACAAAAAAAATAAACAAAATAACTGCCATAGACAACTCAAACCAATGTGATGTCCGATTACACTTACACTATAAACAGACACTAATTTAACAGAAGTCCAACTATCCACCTGTAGCACATATTTCACCCAGAAGAACATATACATGAAATAGGCCATGGAGTCCCGTGATGCTGCTTTAATATCATTGGACCTAACACTCATGGCTGATACACTTCCTCCAAGATTGCCTCTGAATTCGGAGGTCTGGCTATTGGCATTAGCTGCTCCATGTTCCCCAGGACTTGTGGTAGAGTTAGTGTATGACGATATAAACATCCCTGGTGGACTCAGTGATACGAGAGCTACTAAGGTTGGCGGACAACAAGTAATAGGATACTCAAGAAGTAAATTAGAAATCAGCAAGCTGCAAAGGTGATCACTCAAATCTAGATCAAATAAAATCTTACTGTGCTTTAAGTTACACTCACTTGTTTAAAACAAAGGGCAATGAAGATTGTTGCTTTACGTAATTATGCACCACAATATTTCTAGTGTAATGGACCTTTGTGTTATCCATATCTTCTCCTTTACATTATCAGATGTCCAGTGTTTCACTTGGCCTCCATATATTTTTCTCTACCTGCTGATGGGCAATTTTCTAGTCAATGAAGGGAAACCCCACATAACAAACCCAAGTAAAACCCGACCATCTATAACCATCCTTACATCTTAGCCACCTACCACCACATAAAACAAACACGGTATACAATAACTAGAACTAAATTTAGAATCGTCCCACGATGAAGCTGACCTTAAGATCACCGTGTTAGATAAAAATAATAAAATGCGAGGATGAAGTCGTGTGTGAGCCCTGTTAAG
The DNA here is from genome assembly GCA_024509875.1 of Oreohelix idahoensis. Lineage (NCBI taxonomy): Eukaryota > Metazoa > Mollusca > Gastropoda > Stylommatophora > Oreohelicidae > Oreohelix > Oreohelix idahoensis. The sequence goes on from JAMPIV010018963.1 coordinate 803,338, forward strand.
AGATCGACGTTTAAAATTGTCCTGCTCAGTTCTTATAAAGAGACACAGTTATAAAAAAATACGATCCAAGAAGGGCGAAGAATAAAACTAAAGGTAACCTTGCACCTCGTCACCCTACCACTCCACGTAGAGCAGTCTTGTTGATGCCAGCTTCTATCTAGCGCCAAAGTGAAACTAACAAGTTGAGAAACCCTATCAGATCCTAGTTTAAGACTACCTATAGTCCTATTATATAAACCATTGGGACTAGGACACGTAGTTACATGAAGAGAAAAAAAGCGTATCGTGTGTTACGTGTTAACAACACGTGTTAAACTAAATCAAGAAGGAATAACGCATTTTGTAAGTTATTAAAGAAAAAATTTTAAACGCACTATATGCACACAGTGACGGTATGTAGAGGGAAATGGAACAAAAAACGACCTTCGCCTTGACATGAAAACAGACGTAACCGTATTGAGCCTAAACGCAGTAAAAGAACAAACTGCATAGTGGACAAGGGTGTCAAAAAAAGGGAGGGTTAGAGGATCTGTGTGATACAAGCAAAACTAATTTTTGTTCTCTAATCGTAAAAGTATAAGTTTTGGTTGTAGAAAATTTTTGTCAACAGTTTATTTTTTGTAAAGAGTTTTGTTATATATACGTCAAGAACCAAAGATAGTAAACTTTTGGGGAAGAATACACAGTAGTGGGACGGACAGATCCTTAGACAAACACAAAAAATACAACACACTACAGACAAATATAAAAACTGACGGACCTAAAAAAGTTGACACTTGTAGTTTAAAAATTATGATAGTCGTAGATGGGTAAGTACCGCTGATATGGACAGAAGCATTCATAATGACAGAAAAAAACATATAGGCAATTTGCCAATTTTGTGAAGAAGACCTGGTTCCAGAATGCACAGATTCATTAATATGAAAGCTAGAAGAAGTGATTTCTCTAGGGTAGATTATAATGATTATTTATACAGATTGAACGAAGAAAATGTCCAGTGTGAAATCTAGCCAATCAATCTCAGCTTGAGGTTATTGCTAGTGAACATCAATTTTGGAAATTGTGTGTAAGGGAAAAAATTCATAACCCTTTTATTTAAACATTTAATATTTATGAGTGGATTGAATACTGTGCCATGAGTCATGAAAAATGATTACGTACCAGTGAGTGCTTATTCTAGGGTCCCCACCGACAGTTTCAAGTGGCCAAGGAAGGGCAAGACAAATAATATACTGCGGAAAAACATAAACCAAGACATATAGAATAGGGAGTTATACCGCAATAAATCCTAATATATTATTTTGCAGAATACAAGACAGTGGGAACATAGACACCCATCACATTTAATGGAATGGAAAAAGTAGACTTATTAAAAGAAATAGATCGGTGAAAGCAATGAGCAGTGTCCAAGGGAAACTGGGATACTGAGAATTGATAGAGAATAATTGACACATACCAGTGGTGAGATGTGTATTGAGGTTGGTCAAGAGATCTGAACCTATCCTTTGTAATTTATTGGCTTTGCTTTATGAGTATGTGTGTGAAAAAGAGATATGCAGGTATGACATGAGTGTTGACACACATTGGCAACAAATTTTTGGTTTCAGAGTTTCCTGTGTCCTTGGCACAGATAAAAGAGATATAAACGTGCTAGTTCCCAAGTATGGTCTTTTAAAGAGGTTTATTGTCCAAGAGTAGAGACTGCTTAAGAAAGCCTTAATCATTTTACTCCAGCACTTGTGAGGAGTGGTGCCAACATATGAGAATATCTTTACTGCATTTCGACACAGCGCCACGATGAATGTTTGAAAACCCTTGGCCTGTGTATGTGGATTCCATCAAACTATTCTCTCTACATTAAAATAACTAAATAAAATCCCTGGTGTATAAAAACCTATACCACAGTTCTAAATTTTATCGGGGGGGGGGGGGGGGGGGAAAGACAATGACTCCGTTGAAAACGAGAGATATCAAAAGAGGCTATGGTATGCACTGTTTTTAATGTTGATACCTACTCACACACCGGCCGTACGATATACATCCAGTGCTAGTTTTTACCAAAGACCACCTGTAGTTAGTGTTTTAATATTAACCAATGTAACCATAAATCCTATGTACATAAAAAAAAAAATTTCATTTTGATTATGCAATATATATATGCACTTTTATTATTGATAAATACATATTGTTTCATAAATCATATGTCCTGGACCAGAAGCAAATTCTGTGGTTCAGGAGCGCCAAATAAAATTCAAAAAAATTTATCAAATTTAACTTCTAAAAGCCATGTCTGTTAAAAGCCTGTGTAGTTGATTTGATCATATTGTAAGAGCTTATTAGAATGATGAATTTTAGAATTAAGTGTAGAATTACGTGTTGAATTGAGCCGTGTGAGTGTCTCAAATTGTATTATAATTTCCTAAACACACATCACAATTCATTTCATTATTACCCTAGACCATTAAAACGTAAGCTAAGCTAACATAAATAATAGCATTAATCTAAGTCTGGTTGAGGTCATAAGTGGTAGCCAGAGAACGGGCATTCCCTGCGGTAACAACCTCTTCACTAACATAAACTGGTTTATTACTTAGAACTTTCCTTCAGGAGAGCCTGGCCTCATCACAGCAGCTGACCATCACATATCCAGTACACTAGGTAACATAGCAACCACACAATAACATCAAAAACCACTACAGCTCCAATGTAGAGCTTGCAACCAAATGTGTATTCTGTCAACAGATTAATGACTTCAGGAATGAGGACAATATTCTGGCATTGAATAAGACACACACTGAGAAAGTCAGCTGACATCATTACAAAGCAGTTCTTGTTTCAGAATTCCCGGGGCAAGAGAAAAAGAGGAAGACCTCAAGACACACGAGGAAGGGAGCCGGATACTGATATGAAAGGGATAAAGATGATAGGGTAAAACTTTGAACAGATAGTACAGGTCAGGATGACTTGATGTGGAATTGTTGAAGATCTATGCATCACTGAGAGCTGGCAGGTTATAAAAGAATTAATTTTTTATTCAATTACTTCATTTTTCCATATCTTATAAGTGCTAAAAAGTTCATGTATAAATATAAAACCACTTTCAGGTCAAAGATAGGGTCAGAGGTCACATGAATATATTCATGACAACAGATAAAATGATACACTTTTTCTTCAGTCCTTGGTCGCTGACTGACAAAGCAATCAGTGGCATCTTGTAGGGCAGCAACAAACTGTCTCGACTTTGCTCGGTCGACAGCCATCCTTCATGTGATGCCCTAAGCACTGGTTTATGCTTAGCATCTCCACCTTCACTGTTCTCCGCCAAATGGTTTTTGGCCATCCTTCTTTCACTTTCTTTCTGGAGTCCACAGCATGGCAGTTCTGGTGTCAGGGCCTCTTCTGAGGATGTGGCCAACCCAATTCAAGTCTACCTTCTATGATGGTGCATTTGCCCTCTTGGTGGCTCCAAGTTAACAGTTCTTGGTTGGTGATGGCATACGGCCAAAAAATGTCCTTAGGCAGGTTGAAAATGATACACAATCCATAATTTGATATGGAGACCAAAAAATAAATACACACAGATAACTTACTCCAACTCCATGTTTTTCTGTTCAATCTCACCAACTACTACACGTGACAACTTGGCTTTTTCCTCGCTGTGAAAGAAAAAAAATAAAGATCTGTTCAAGCCTTTTCTTATAAAGGCTCCAACCTTTCATTCAAAATTTCTGAAATCCAAAAAGCTCTTTTTTATGTATGTATAGCGTCACTTGAGTGCACAATATGACCCAAGTCAGCGTTCAGTGTCAGTTGCACCATGTTTCCTTCCCATGTGATTAAACTGCCACACTAGTGCAAACACAATACATCAGACAAGTAGATGTAGGTGCCAGAGTACTGTAAATGCACAGTACAGTCAATTGTGTCCTACACTGCTACCAGCTAAAAGTGCATCTGTGGCTGTCTGATATTTCTGTGGTTTTTTGTTTAGTGATTTAGAATTTAAATTCATAGTGACAACAATGTCAAACAGACAGTGGAACAACAAGGGACTATGGAATTCAGGACATTCATTTATTTTCAACATGAGGGTTCCTTTCACAATTTCCTCCAGCTGGCAAAAAAACAGGAGTGAAGTTGAAGGCTGCAACCAACGTGGAGTGGGTTCAATTCCCTGCACAAGACAACAGCAGGCTGATACTTGGGAGTCCTGACCCAAGTAGAGGCACCCCCCCCCCCCCCCCAGAGTGTAAAGGAGATTAAGGGGCCGAAACACTTGACTGATTGGGGGGGGGGCAACTTCTGATGATCAGATTGCCTCATGTTGTATCGCTCTGTATAGAGTTTCCTATCATCATACTCCTATAGGTAATAGTGAGAAGAAATGGAAGTAGCTCTCTTTACCGTAGGCACAGAAAGTGGAGATCCTGCAGAAGCTGGATGGTGGGTGTGTCTATGCAATATTTTGCTGAAGCATATGGTAGATGTCTACCAATGTGTGTAACTTAAAAAAGAGAAAGACAACTGGCTGAAGTGTTATAGTGACAATGATAACCATAAACTAATGGTAGATAGGAAAATGGTGGTTGCTTGTGGGCTTCTATCCCAGACCTCACTGGGGTGTTAACATAACAAACAGTGTGGGTACCATACTACTGTTTTGAAATCCACAATTCCAAAAGATATGTGACCCCAAGGTGTCAGATAAAATATTTCAGACCTGTACTAGTAAAAATTATTGTTGATTAAATTCATCCATGTTTGTCCTGAGATCCAATACTGAAGAACAAAGAACTGCACCACTGTTCTACCAACTGTCATATAAATGAGGTAGTCCCATAGCAGATACTACCAAAGGGAAGAGTTAGAGACTTCGCTATACTAGGTCTGTTCTATGTCACCAGTTCCCTTCCTCACTGCTTTTGCCTTCCCTAACTCAAAAGCAGATTAAGGTACCCATTTTTACAACTGAGTTGATTGCAGCATGTGACCTGGTTTCGAACCTAGTCCCTGTGCCTCAAAAAGCAAGCACTCTAACTACTGTACCACTCAGACACTCTACATCCTGTACTGAGTGTAATAAATGAATACGTTAAAAGTCAAGAGAGGTATTGGAACAGAAAAGAATTGGGGAGACGAGTATGAAGTGAAAGGGAGGGAGCAGGGTACAGTGTGAAAAACACGAGTGGTAGGGTGAGTAAGTGTAAACAATATGAGCAGGACATGAATGCAAAAGTGAAAGTGAACACGAGTGTGTAGTTGGGAGAGTAAATGAGTTTGCCTTTCCTTAATGAAGAAGGGGCCAAGTCTGCATCAGACAGGGGGTATGATGTGTTGGTGTTGTAGGTAGTGGATTCTCCCCCTTGTTTCACCCAAGGCCTAGTGAATTCATTTCTCATGAAAGGAGCAATCATTGAAATGTCAGTCTCTTGGCCTAGCAAAAACCTCTCATACCCAAGGATCGTTGTGCGTGGTGAAGAGCCACACCCTACTCGAGGTAGTCCCGGTAACTGGGGTGCAAACCCCTAGGCTAAACACAACAGATCTATCTAGAAGAGCAAACCTCAATAATAAACCAGGTGCACTAACACCCTACACCTGATGTGCTTGGGGAGGAGCCAGACTGATACTGAATAGGTCTTCGGAGTAGGAATGAGTATGCACTGCTTCCTGATGACCAGAACCCATCTTAAAGGCACAGAGACTCAAAGCGTGATGATCCTTTTGCCTTGTATTTTTGGTCATACGTCTAGAGCCTAGGAGAACTTGGCATAATCAGGAGCCAATTAGGTGGAGGGGAATGAGCACTGTGAACCCTACCATGGCTACGTATCTCAGGGTAAGGCAGAAACATCCCTTTTACCTCCCACAGTGCTGGGGCAGTACTCTACTGGCTTCTACCCGGGGTGGGTAAAAAATCTACAGGCACCCCAGCATCATAATGCCATGATGCTGATAGTCAAAACTGAGCAGATTAAATGAGATCGGATGACACCTTGGTTATCAAGGTCCATGCAGGACAGTGGATAACCAGGCTCTGATGTGTGAAAAATTGATTACTGGACAAAACTCCAAAGTCAAACTTCCAAAGAAGAGAAAAAGTGGGAGGAGGAGCAAACAGAAACCAGATCACGGAGAAAACACGCTGTCGCTGAATATTCTGCAGTTAAACATCTGTGACCTAAGAAACCAAAAAATGCTGAACTCATCAAACTGCTAGACTGTCACAGTGTACCTGTGGCCTTTCTACAAGAAACTGTACACAAAGACATTGACCTGCACTTGTCGGGATACACCAGTTATGCCTGTAAGTGCATTAGTTGCTGTGGTACAGTAATCTACATCCCGAATAACACACAAGGAGATGTCACTCAACCAACAACAGCCTATCCCACAGATGTACAAAAAAATCAATATCTGGCACACTAGAGAAAAATACCCCACTGAATCCCAAATTTGTTATAGTTAAATCATATCATGTTTTTTTTTTCCCTCCTTATGGAGCACAGATCCATCACTGCAGCTGGCCAACTCTAGGAAGCCTATGTCAAAACACAAGCTCTTGCAGCAGTGATATCTGTAACAATGTATTTTACATGATGAAGTTGCCAGTTCAATGCACAACCTCTTATTAGTCACTTCTGACAACACACCTGATGAAACAATAGAACTATTCTTTGTCTCTTCAGAGACTCATAGAAACCACACAGGACAATAAGGGTATACCATGCCACCTTTTTTCTGATAACATATTCAATTTTTGTGAGACCTGTTCATGAGCAAAGTCCTTCCTTGTTCTGGACTCAAGACTACATCATGCATGGGACTAGCAACCTCACCATGTAAAATTAAATGCTACAGAAACTACCACTTCAGCACATTAAGTGCTATGGCACATGGTTGTCTGCTAACTACTGTGGTGGCCCCCCATGCTCTTTAAGGAGCAATGAAATAAGAATGCAAGAACAAGTCAACAAGAAGTACTAGAGTGTGTTGTTGTTTAACAAGGGCTGCTGAGCTTCTCACTCTTTTGCAACCAATACCATGTTGAAGACTCCATGGTATTAGCTAAACTGTAGATCTAGGCTTTTCCTGTGGCTTTTCCGACATTCCTAAACGTGTTGAGTCATGAGCTCCAGGTTCTCCAGCGTGGCTTGCATTTCAAGGATCATCACTTACTTACTTACTTAGTCGTTCCCCTTCTACCGTGAGGTGTAGAGGTTTGGAAGAGAGAGCGCCAGGCTATCCTATCGGCTGTCTTCCTCCTGGCCTGGTTCCATTCTAGTCCTCGGTCCTTCAAAGATTGTCTAATGTTGCAAGGATCATCACACCTGGTCCTAAACTAGAAGGAAGGAGCGCGTGGCATACTGTGCAGTCCCCGCCATCCAAGGGGGCTCTCCAAATATGCAGAGCCAAAATTCTGTGTTCTGGTTCTGGGCTCTCCCAAGGAATTGTCACATCTACACAGAGCCACTTCTCAGCTTCCCCTGCCTATCATGGGTCCATAGTGAGATCCTCCTGCATACAACCAGATCAAAGCCAAAGAATTACGTCTGGGGTTCAAGTGACTTCTCCAAGCTTAGTATGCAATGCTGGGTTATCAACATGTTTCACCACAAAGGGAATCCCTGGAAGTGTGTGGATGATTTCAGGAGTCCATGACAGTTTAATTAGCATCACAGAGAGAGATTCACATCCACATCTGTATACTATAGCATTGTGCTTAGCTGGTGGTCATATAAGGATGACATTCTCATATGCCTTCTTGCATCCTAGAAAGTGTAATAATACTGTAATAAGTATAAGAGCAGATACTAATGGATTAGAATAAAAACTTTAAGCAAGTCATGTATACACTGTTAACTTTCTTCAAACAGGCATCCTGGGATAGACAAACACTTGGCTGATTCCTACCTATAAACTGATGATGCCTCATGGGCTTCCATCGGAACCAGCTTCTGGAAAATGTCAGGGCCAGAAATTTCTTTGTCTGTGAGATCAACTGCAATGCCCTTAGCCAGTGAAGCACCTGGAAGTACAAGCAATACCATGACAGTCAATCAAAACCCTTCAGTCTGCTTGGTGCACAGGTCTGCAATAATAACATTGCCAAGCCCTCTGTCTATGAGTTAATGGGACCCAAAATTGGAGCAAAGAATATTAACAATGTAACCTACCAAGCATGTCATAAAAGGCAACTAAAGGGACTGGGCATGAGACTGGCTTCCCCAACCTGTAGAAACATCAATCCAAAAAAAACTTCAACAATACCATGTACTTTGTTTTTGTTTTGTTTTTTAATGTGTAAAATAACATTAGGAAATGATACATAAGCTTCGCCACTAAAAAGGTTAATGAACAATTTTATGCCTCAATAGTGAAGTGAAAAAGTGGTAAGCTTCAGACTTCGCACAGGCTACAACAGATTGGGATACCATCTATTCAACAAGCTAAAGATAGGAACTACTGATGAGTGTAACTGTGGCACTGATAAAATGACTGCTGAATATCTGCTTCAAAGATGCCCAACATATGTGGAACAGAGAAAACACATACCAACAGCCTCAAACTGATCACAGGTGAATGAAGGAAAAGAAGAATGCCTCAATGATCATCTTCGTTTTTTCCTTAACTTCTGCTGATGCATAAGACGGTGACAAATTGTAATCATCAGATCTCTTGAGTAAACAAACTGGATATATGTCCTTTCATGATTTACTTTCACAGCTCGGAACTATTTGGATGGTCCTTGGTTTGATTCCTGGTGACACAAGCATAACTTATGAAGAAGCCAAGAGTTTTATCAAGCGCAGATACAGGAGCAAGTGAGAAGCAGAACATCCAGGCCACAATAAACATGATGCATATTACCAGCTCAGCAGTAGAGAACAAGTGATAATCTTCAGCCTTTGCGCTGGCTACAACAGATTGGGATACCATCTATTCAACAAGTTAAAGATAGGGACTACAGATGAATGTAACTGTAGCACTGATATAATGACTGCTGACCATCTACTTCAAAGGTGCCAAACATATGAGAGAAAGCGCATATGGCCATCACCAGTGCCATTCCTAGAAAAGCTCTACAGAGATGTCAACAGCGTCAGACTGACCAGTTTTCTTTGAACATATTCAAGTTGACGTCTGAGGGTGATCTTTGAACATATTCAAGTTGACGTCTGAGGGTGATCTTTGAACATATTCAAGTTGACGTCTGAGGGTGATCTTTGAACATATTCAAGTTGACATCTGAGGGTGATCTTTGAACATATTCAAGTTGACGTCTGAGGGTGATCTTTGAACATATTCAAGTTGACGTCTGAGGGTGATCTTTGAACATATTCAAGTTGACGTCTGAGGGTGATCTTTGAACATATTCAAGTTGACGTCTGAGGGTGATCTTTGAACATATTCAAGTTGACGTCTGAGGGTGATCTTTGAACATATTCAAGTTGATGTCTGAGAGTGATCTTTGAACATATTCAAGTTGATGCCTGAGGGTGATCTTTGAACACATTCAAGTTGATGTCTGAGGGTGAACGAAGAAGTAGAAGATTCCCAGTAAGCCTATATCCCCGAGGTGCCCTCAAATGGCAAACAAATTATTTCTTATATTTCTTTGTTGTTGTCTAGTGTCCTCTTGTATGTCCAACAAGTGCCTGTTAATGACCTTTATTTATTTAGATCTGTCAAGCAGATAATCAAACCAGGATGTTCAACAGACAAAGAAAGAATAAGACCACTGCCCTCTCAAGCAAGCTGAAAAGGCAACCAAATATGAGGCTGTGCATGGGTGCACCAATCTCATCATTAGCCCTCAGCTCCCCAAGGAGCACATGCCTTCAACAAATGTATTTCAACTCGTCCTGTCCCACACCATCAGCTCAAGGTCTTGCCATGTCCTACTCATTTCATTCAGGTCTGTCTCCACTTTTATTCTCCATGTATTCTTTGGTCTTCCTCTATCTCTCTTGCTCTGTGGATTCCAGTATAAGGACTGCCTTGTAATACTATCAACAGGTTTCCTCAGTGTGAATCCTATCCATTGCTAGCATCATCTTCTCATCTCTTGTTCCACTGGAAATTATCTGGTTTATCTCATCAGCTCTACATCAGTGATCTTATCATATCATTTCAATCCTTTAAATTCTACACAAGCACTCATTTATGAAAGTCTGTAACTTCCTGTTTATTATTCGCCATGTTTCACAGCCATACAAATGGACTGCCTTTACATTTGAGTTGAATATTCTTATTTTAGTGTTGGACTTGATTTCCCTATATTGTCTAATGCAATGAAAGCTTCCCCGTGGAATTCCTAGGGTCTCTGAGGAGACAAGGAAAGATGATGAGATGCCTAGCTTGCTCATGCAAGCCAGCCCCATTCATAAAAGGCTTTCCCCACTTTTGCTTCATCTACATCAGTGGTTCTCAAACTAAGACATGCACACCATTGGCGGTGAGCAACTAGGAACACATGTAACGAGAAGTTTTAATAAGGGAAAAAAAAACAGCCCAAGTTATGACCACTAGGTTTGCTTCTGGGACAAGATGCATAAAAACAGTACTGGAAGTTTTAAACTTGACAAGTGAAAACCATTAGATAGAGTGTAACAATAATTAATCTAACTTCAGCTAACAAAAGTATAATAAAATGTGTTACAATGAATGGATCACTATGTTTAAAATAAAGAAATAAAACAGCCACACACACACTATATAACTGTCACCAAAAAAAAATAAAAAAATATCGGGGTTTGGGGGTCAGACTAGATGTAAAAGGGACTGACCTTTGACCTCTGGCAAACTCTCTAAGGCTGGAACTTTGTCATGATACACAAAATCATTATCTTTCTTTGCCGACTCATATCTGAAAATACAAACCACCAATCATCATCCACTAACCAGACTTGCAGTTCCATAGTTTAATGAAAGTGGCCAATGGCTGAGAAGATAATTTTCACAATGTATATTCATTCTTATTTGACCTTTGCAGTTTCTTGGGGTCTCTGAAGAGACAAAGAAAGAACAGGGCTACTGCACCCTTGTACATGACGTAAGAAGAAACTAATATGAGGTTGTACATGACGTAAGAAGCAACTAATATGAGGTTGTACATGACGTAAGAAGCAACTAATATGAGGTTGTACATGACGTAAGAAGCAACTAATATGAGGTTGTACATGACGTAAGAAGCAACTAATATGAGGTTGTACATGACGTATGAAGCAACTAATATGAGGTTGTACATGACATAAGAAGCAACTAATATGAGGTTGTACATGACGTATGAAGCAACTAATATGAGGTTGTACATAGAGCTGGCAACCTCATCATGTCCAACAAATTTGCTAGAAAAAACCACTGCTGTAAGAGCATATGAATACGTTGGTGTAGCTTCCTGTAAGAAGAGCTGGCTGCAGTGATGCTTCCATGCTCCAAAATGAGTGAAGAGGTAATGATATGATGATGGTGTCCATTATGAATGAATGAGTGAAGAGGTAATGATGATGGTGTTCATTATGAATGAATGAGTGAAGAGGTAATGATGATGGTGTTCATTATGAATGATAGCCAAGAAGTTACAGACTTTCATAAATGGATGATTGTGCAGAAGACAAGGATCAAGATGATATAATTAAAATCAATGTGGAACTGATAGAAAGAGCCAGACAAATACCAGTGGAACAAGTAGTGAGGAAAAGACACTGGCACCGGATAGGATACTCACTGCGGAAACCAGTAGATAGTATAACAAGGCAATACTTATTTTGAAGTCTCATGGGTAAGAGAAACAGTGGGAGACCCAAAAACACTGTTGAGGACTGCTCCATAGTGGGTAATCATCGTGGCTGGTTTATTTTCGGTCGGGATGATTGCACCATGTAGCATCCCAACTAAAGGCACACTTAGACGTATCACGTATAGAATGATGATGCGAAACACATAGTTACAAACAGTCTGCCTGTGGCCTTCGTGCCTAACGAACGTGTTTTAGAATATGTGGCTGGTCACTAACTTATGTGTAGCAAAGTCTGCGTTATGGCCTTCATGCCCATAGGTAGTGTTTCTACTTAATGTGGTTTTATCCATTTATAACATATTATCACGTCTGTTGTTTTTCTGTTGTCTAGTGTTCTACTTCTTTATTTCTTACGAGTGCCTGAAAACATACCTTTATGTTTGTCTAATATTTATTTTGTAGTTTTATCCACACAGGCAGCATGGTGCAACAAGACCATACCAAAGGATTGGGAGATTGCCATCATAACACCAATTTTCAAAAAGGGTGACAATCGACAATGTGGAAACCATAGAGGCATATCCCTTCTCAGTGTCCCTGGTAAAATCTACTCAAGAATCCTAGAGCAGAGACTCCGACGCCTAGCTGAGCCACAATTGGATGAGGTCCAGTGCGGATTCCGAGCAAACCGAAGTACTCAAGACCCAATCTTCACACTCAGACAGCTGAGTGAAAAGGCCCTTGAGTATAAGAGTGAGATCCATCTTTGTTTCATAGATCTGGAAAAGGCGTTTGACAGGGTCCCCTGGAGCAAACTTTGGGACTGTTTGGCAAGGAAGAATATTCCAGCACCTCTGATTCATGCTATACAGAGCTTCTACAAGTCTTGCAGAAATTATGTGAGGACAGCAAACCATAAGTCAGAAGAGTTCAGGACCACCACTGGTGTAAGACAAGGTGATATCCTATCACCTTATCTCTTCATACTCCTTATGGACGATGTCATCAAGGCATGTAAGGAGAGAACAAGAAAGTATTCAGTGGGGTACTGGAAGATGAGACAGGTCTATATTTCGGAGCTGGCATTTGCTGATGATGTTGCCCTGATTGCTAAATCAGAGGCACATCTACAATCCAACCTGCAAGTCTGGAAGGAAGAGCTGGAGAAGAGAGGGATGGTCATAAGCAGCTCTAAAACAAAATCCATGGTGATATCACGAGAAGAAAGAAAACATCAGATCAAGTTGGGAGAACAGGTCCTGGAGCAGGTCGACCACTTTAAATATCTCGGAGCTATTATAGACCGAAAGGGAGGCATCAAAGAAGAGTTGGCCACTCGAAAAGCAGCGGCTGGGAGACTTTTTCAGGCCATAAATCGTGGATTCCTCAGCAAGAAAGAGGTTGGTAAGAAAACAAAGATGGCTGTATACCGCTCCACCTATGTCCCAGTCTTGACATATGGTTGCGAGTCGTGGGCAATGACTACAACCCACAAAAGCCAGATCCAAACCTCAGAAATGAGGTATCTGAGGAAAGTGGTTGAAGTAACAAGAAGAGACATGGTCCGCAACCAGACGATCCGTCAAGGCCTAAAATCCCATCCGCTGCAGACCCAAATAGAACAGTCCCAACTAAGATGGTTTGGCCATGTCTGCCAGAATGGGAGAAGATCGGCTACCACGACAAGCATGGGAAACAAAGAGCCATTGGGATCCAGACCCCCAGGACGACCCAGAGTCCGCTGGGAGGACAACATTTAGACAATCTTTGAAGGACCGAGGACTAGAATGGAACCAGGCCAGGAAGAAGACAGCTGATAGAATGGTCTGGCGCTCTCTCTTCCAAACCTCTACACCTCACGGTAGAAGGGGAACGACTAAGTAAGTAAGTAAGTTTTATCCACCCTACAGTGTATTGCAAAGTGTGGCCATTGCCACTTAGATTTATTGATAAAGACAGTGTTTTTCAGGACCTGAGTTTTCAAAAGAGATTAAATAATTTGACAAACGTCAAATGACTTTTGTAAAGGCCATCGTGCCAGAATAATCAGTAAGTGATGTGATAGTAATAAACATGGCGTGGTAAGCCAAACGAAAAATAAATTGAGTTCAGCAAAGCTATGATGATTATACTGACATAAATAAAAATGTGTACTGTTATAACTGAATAATTTTTTATGTGATGGCAGAAAAAGATATAGACACTATGAAGTCTGATAATTGCAGTAAATGCATAATGGTCTGTGCGAAACTTAAGAACTTGATCAGAGTCTAATCCCAACTAACATAATTATCGATGTATGTTATGCCAGTCGGTCTCACTCAAAATAGTAACTCGCGCCAGAAAAAAAAATAGCGCAACGCACTGAGTGCAACTTGCGCGGCATGGGTGTTATATAAAACACATACTTTGGTTTTTTATTTTTTTTCACGAAATTAGTAGTGCTCGACAAAGAAAAAGTGCGTAAAAATTGGTGTGCATGAGCCCTCACCCAATGTACAAATCATGAAAACTTGAAAGTTTTTGTTAAAACCACTTATTATCAGGGAACACTCTTTGAAAACAATCCACGCACTTTCACACGAAATTTTGTCATCAAAGAACTTTTAAAGTGAATCTAAAATAACATAATTCTCGCAGTGTGTACGTTGGTTACAGCTGAGGAATGCAACCGTGTTGAAAAATTGTATTGTTTCCATTATATATACTCTCCCGAAAATAGTTACAATCAACAAAGAAAAGCGTTCAAATGACGGTGTTCATGCACAGTTTGATTATATATTTTGTATAATGGAAAGAAACCAAAAACACTCTAAGAATGTACTTCTATCTGCTCATCTGGGAACAGAAACAACACACTATAATTAAAAACCCGTCAAGTTTGACGGGTTATTGCTAGTGATTAAAATAATAGTGTGAATTTACATTGTATTACTGTGAAAAACTGTATTTGCTAATAAATATTAACAGTCGTCTGTGATGGCGTTATCTTCTTGATGAAGTTTTATTCATCGAAAGCACTTATGGATTTTGACCGTTATCCTTTAACCTTGGTGTTGATGTTGGACATTTGACAATGCATATTTTCTACATAGAACTCCTAGCAACACTTGGTACAAGATTATATTATAATATAAATCCAAACACATACTGACACTAACTTGAAGAAAAGTGAAAGAATAGACCTTTTAAGAAAAATGATAACGGTAGAAATAATAATAGTTTTTTCAAGAACCCGAAGGGAAACTTGTCAACACTTTTTATATACTCAAAGGATACAGTGTATGCCCATGAACCAAATTCTACAGTTTATTTTGTTAAAAAAAATGTGGTTACCATGGTAACCAAAATAAACATCCGCCATATTGGATTTTTCACCAATTTTCAAGAGTAAATATCATATGTTTCCTGTCGACCAAAGTTTATCAAATTGCACATACATTGTTGTGACTGACAATTAAAACAATTGATCAGAAGCTTATTTAGGTAAGTTTAAAATTCTATTTTTAATGATTTTTTTTTTAAAAATACATAATATTTAAATGAAAAAATATATAAAAACATATTTTTAAAAAATATATCTAAAAAAAATTACAAAAATATCAAAATTCTGTCCTGATCATATAAAGATATATATGAGTACCACATGCATGCTAAATTTGATAAAGGTCTGGTGGACAGGTTGTTTAGTTTTTTATTTTTTGTTAATAAAAAGTTAGTTTTAAGAAAAATGCATTTTACTCACCGAGTGCCTTGTCTTGTCCAATATACTCCATTCTGGGGGGTTAAAAATTGTCCAGCACTATATGCTGCACCTCCTTCAGCTTCCTGCAGCTCCTCCTCTCGCCTTTGTCTTGCCTCTTGCCTAATTTTTTTTTCTTTTTACATGTTTTTCAGCCTCATATTTCTGGCTGTTGGCCAGACACTTCCTTAATTGCACCTGTCCAAGGCGTTTCGAGTTTGTTCCAGATGCTTGGCCATTCAGCTTTTTTATTTCTGCACTGGCTGATGGACCAAAGTTGAACTCTCCAAAGGCCACAAGGACACTGAAATTGACCCTTTTTAAAGACACAAATGTCCGCTTGCTGCAACGACTCCATATAACATTGTGGAGGCTTTCATTTGCATTTTGAGTTGCACCTAGCTCACACTGTTTGAGCAGATGCCCTCTAGTTAGCCAAGTTGCATCAAAGCTACAATGATGTCAATGACTTCTTTTTTATTAATGGTATGATGCTGACTCTTAGCATGTTCAGCTCGGACAATGCTGATGGCACATTGAAATACTGTAGAGTTGTGCATGGTATCCAAATGATCAAAAATTTGATCTGCATATTTATGGAATGTTTTCTGGTGCAGACCAGGTAGGTCTAAGTTCTCACAGAAGAGATTGAAAGTAGATGGGCCCATTCCAGACATGAGGGCACCAAGAACAGCAGATTTGTTGATTGCATGTCCCCGAGGGCCGCGGCCTTTTGGTCTCTCTCGGATGTGTACGTTCGAGAAATTGCTTTTTCACGTGTCGCACACAACTTCCAGGAAGAGGGAGAAACCCTTTGACTTGGTGTTGTCAGTTCTTGTGTGCAATGTGCTCTGCTTGCACACGTTGCAACACACATTGCTGAGAACATTGCTGATAAAAGAAATGTCCACAATGGTTCTGTACGTAGATTTAGATTGAGCACAGACAGTGTTATGAGAAGCACCATTCTTGCTCGCGCTCAAGTTCATTTTTATATCAGATCGACTTGGGCCAGCGGTGACAGGCACTATTGGATCAGCGATTTGAACTATAGGCCTATCGGATACTGGTATGCAGACATACGTTGATAATAAGCCTACATCAGGTTGGTTATCATTCACGGCTGATTCAGTCGTTACATTGCTGGAAATTACACACTTTCGACGTGCTCTAACGGCAGAAAGACGCTTTGCTTTCTTACCTTTTCTTCCCATTTTGAAGTAATAGAACACAATTTAATGAGATTTAGACTGTAATCAAGAGAAACACGTCGTACTACCTACCACGTTCAATGAAACAAAGTAATTTGTTTACGGTCGGAAGTACCTGTCGTTATGAAAAGGAATGAAGACATGGATGGCACAGAACATGAAAGCTTGATGTGAATTTGTTGAAGACTGCTGCTTCCAAGGAAGCTGAAGGAGAGCGAATGAAAATATTCATGACATGTTTAAGCTTTTTTCACAAATCTTATTGCCTTCTGTATTTTATTTCCATCGATCTATATGTCTTCAGTACTTAGTTTCCACCAACCTTGCTGCCTTCTGTAAGCTATTTCCACCAACCTTGCTGCCTTCTTTAAGCTATTTCCACCAACCTTGCAGCCTTCTTTAAGCTATTTCCACCAACCTAACTGCATTCTGTAAGCTATTTCCACCAACCTTGCTGCCTTCTGTAAGCTATTTCCACCAACCTTGCTGCCTTCTTTAAGCTATTTCCACCAACCTTGCTGCCTTCTGTAAGCTATTTCCACCAACCTTACTGCCTTCTGTAAGCTATTTCCACCAACCTTGCTGCCTTCTATAAGCTATTTCCACCAATCTTACTGCCTACTGTAAACTATTTCACCAATTTTACTTCTTACTGTAAACTATTTCCACCAACCTTACTGCCTACTGTAAACTATTTCCACCAACCTTACTGCCTACTGTAAACTATTTCCACCATCCTTAATGCCTACTGTAAGCTATTTCCACCAACCTTACTGCCTACTGTAAACTATTTCCACCAACCTTACTGCCTACTGTAAACTATTTCCACCAATTTTACTGCCTACTGTAAACTATTTCACCAATCTTACCGCCTTTTGTAGTCTATTTCCATCAACCTTACTGCCTTTGTAATCTATTTCTGCCTTCTTGCCTTCTGTAATGTATTTTTAAATAAAAACTAGATGTGTTTACTTTCAGTAGGCTTTTTCTCCAACTGTATTGCCTTCTATATTCTACTTCTATCAATCTAACAGAAAGTTCCTGGGCATTTCTACAAATCTTACTGTAATTTGTAGGCTATTTCCACCTATAATACTGTCTTCTACAGACTATTTTCACAAACGTTCTGCATTATTA
The DNA here is from genome assembly GCA_024509875.1 of Oreohelix idahoensis. Lineage (NCBI taxonomy): Eukaryota > Metazoa > Mollusca > Gastropoda > Stylommatophora > Oreohelicidae > Oreohelix > Oreohelix idahoensis. The sequence goes on from JAMPIV010018963.1 coordinate 821,171, forward strand.
ACCTGCCAGGAACACAACTGTTAAAACCTACAACACGTTTGCAATAGGTATGGTGTAACATTTTTAATTAAAAATTACACAGAATGTTTTGTGAAACAAACTTACTTTCCCAAGACAACATCTTTGGCAAACTGCAAGCACTCCAACACTTCTGGTACCTCATTCTATAGAAGAAGAAAACAAGCATTCTGAGATGTTCTGCAAACTGTCATTTGTGACATAATCTGTCATTTGTGACATAATCTGTCATTTGTGACATAATCTGTCATTTGTGACATAATCTATGTAGGACATTCTGAAGATCTTCTTTGTGCTGACTGCATGCATTATTCTAAATTCCGCACTTAATGTTCAAGTTTCATATGAAAGCAAAGTACAGACATGATCAAAATCTGCATTAATTTGATCTGTGGTATGACAAGATCACTAATGTGGAAATGATGACAAGATCACTAATGTGGAACTGATGACAAGATCACTAATGTGGAACTGATGACAAGATCACTAATGTGGAACTGATGGAAAGAACCAGATAAATACCAGTGGAACAAGAGGTGAGGAGAAAATACTGGTATTAGACAGAACACATATTAAGAAAACTGGCTGATCTGTTGTTTAAAAGGCAGTCTGTACTCTGGAACCCTCAGGGTAAGAGATAGTGAGACTTAAAACTATGTGGAGAAGAAAACTGGAGACAGACATGTAAGGATAAAGATACAGAAAGAATGGCACAAAGGACAAGAAGGCTTGATGGGTTTTTGTTATGGACATGTGCTCATCATGGGGCAGAAAGGTAATCACTGACTTACTGGTTGATCTTACTTTTAGGAGTTATATTTCTTTCACTCCACTTTGGTTTCTATTTATCTACAACTACAGTTATTTGCATTGTTCTTGCTTTGAGCTTTGTTTCTGTTCTGCAACAACTAATGTGCAAACAATTGAACTAGGTCATAATCTCTAAATTCTGTCCGTTTAATTTGATAGAACTAATAGAAAATATATTTCTCAAGCTGAAACATTATTTTACCTTTGCAAGCTGAGTGGCTGTGGCCAACTCATCCCGAGCTGCAGTATAGTAAGCCAGACACTCTCCTGGCTTCTCCAGTTCCTGTGAACGTCGACCAAGGAAGTAGTACGTAACGCATTGATAGAAGGCTGCTTTCATTAAAAGACGTCTACCCCACTCCTAAGTTTGAAACACACAAAAAACAAAATCAGTAAAATAAAACACAAAATGCATGAAATAATTAGATATGTTTACACAGAATACCACAATAAATGTAGAAGAGAAACTAGTGTGCATGCGTGTAGTATTACATTCCTTCTGCCAAGAAGTTACACATGAAAGAAGTTTAATCTGAGACTGACCACCCAGCACACTTGTGTCTTCACCTTGACCCTGGAGGAAGAGCATGAGTATCCCATGACCTTTAGAACTGTGTCTGCATTAGAACAGCTACCAGCAAGATCTCTCTAGCCAGACAGGCCAAATGGCAGTTGTAGTAGTAATAATGATCTGGTTGGTCTGAGAGGTAACCTTAAAGTACAGATGTGGCTGGCTAAAAGATCATGGGAAGTAATGAACAGAATCACTGTAAAAGAAGATACAAATAGAATAGTTTAGACACACAAACTTCTACTGAAAATAATAAGAGGGTATAGTTGAAGGCACCAACGGGCTGATCACCCGTTTGCCAGTCACTTTGATTACGGAAACAACAGCAAATGGATTGATTTGCCGTTGCCCTAAAGACGCCAATAGGTGTGATGGGAAACAATGGCAAAGAAAACCTATCTGCTGTTGCCCTAAGATGCCACTAGGCGTAATGGCCACTGACTGCTTTGACGGTCGGTGGCTAAGGACGGAAGAAGAAGAAGAAGAAGAAGATAGTTGAAGGCAGCAGATAAAAGGTTGAGCTAAAAGATCTACATTGTCATCAGGTAAAACTGGGAAGAGATGGATAGACATACACTTGTTCTGCTTGCTGATTTTTCCAGGCTTCCTGCTGGCAAGGAAGGCAGCTGCAGCAGTAGTTCCATGCCCCAGAAGGAGCAAAAAGGGAAAAGAAGACAAATAACCACTTCAAGAGCACACACAGAGCTCTACTGGTCTTTCATGATGTCTAACAATGGTGATGTCTAACAATGGTGATGTCTAACAATGGTGATGGCTAACAATGGTGATGTCTAACAATGGTGATGACTAACAATGGTGATGACTGACAATGGTGATGGCTAACAATGGTGATGGCTAACAATGGTGATGGCTAACAATGGTGATGGCTAACAATGGTGATGGCTAACAATTGTGATGTCTAACAATGGTGATGGCTAACAATAGTGATGTCTAACAATCGTGATGGCTAACAATGGTGATGGCTAACAGTGGTGATGGCTAACAATGGTGATGTCTAACAATGGTGATGACTAACAATGGTGATGGCTAACAATGGTGATGGTTAACAATGGTGATGACTAACAATGGTGATGGCTAACAATGGTGATGGCTAACAATGATGATGTCTAACAATGGTGATGGACCATGGCCAAAAAAAAAAAAAAGTGGAAATGTTACCACTGTCAACCATTGTCCATCCTTTCTTTCACCACAAAAATAAAAAAAAGATAAATACTTTTATAATGAAAGAACACAGACCTTGTGCATTCTGGAGCTGATCTGCTGTTTTTGATCAGCCTGGTCAATGAGTCGGCTTGCGTCCTTGTACAACTCCACCACCTGAGCTGCAACTTTGGACGTGATGTTGTTCTTGCGGTTGTCAACCAGTGACTTTTCCAGGATGCACTCCTGAGCCTGTGCCTGAGGATATAAATAGTTTTACAAAATGCCAAAGTTCTGCTAAAATGTGGTCATTAGAATACAAAACACTAAGAACTATAAAGTCACTGTTCACTTAACAATGGACACCTCTGTTGCTTCATATCACATGATCCATTACAACAACAAACACACAGAACTGGTGGGGGCAAGGATGTCTCTGGTAATCAGATGCAAGACAAAATTGAAAATCTTGATGACAGGTCACAACAAGTGGGACTGTAAATATGCAAGGAAAAGACAAACATTATGAGAATATATGAAGGAAACAATAATAATATGCACTTGAATAAACACCCTACATTATACAGAATTATACGTAAATCTCGGCAGTAACACACAAAGATGGAGGGAGGGACAGACAGTGATATTAACATAAGAATGCAAAAGACAAGAGGAGCTATCACTGCACTAGTAAATATAAGGAAATCAAAAGTAATCAAGTTCAACACAAAAATAAGAATCTTCAGTTCAAAAGTTAAGTAAGTCCGATTGTATTTCTCTGACACATGGAGATCAACAAAAACAACAACCAAAGAAGATACAGAGTATCATAAATGGGTGTTTAGAAGACTAGAAGGATTGAAATGGCACAAGATGACCATTGTAGAACTGATGACAAGTGTCAGTGGAACAAGAGATGAGAAGATTGATAAGACACATTCTGACAGAATCTGATGATAGCTTTACAAGGCAGGTCTTCTGGAATTCCCAGGATAAGATAGGCAGAGAGAAGCTGTAAAAATACATGGAGAAGAGAACTGGAGACAGAAATGAAAGCAGTGAGGGAGACATGGAAAGACCTTGAGCTGATGTCATGTGACTAGAGGAATTGGCATTCATTTTTAAAGGCCTGTGCTCCCTGGGTAGCTGAAGGGTGATGAATGACAAATGACATATAAGAATACACAGTACAAAAAGTTATGAAAAAAGACACATATTAACATACAAACATACAACAAATACCAATATGAGAATGTAAAACACAAGCCAACGTTTATTTTTTAATGAAAAATATCATATAAGACAGCGTCCGACTGACAGAGTGGTTAGAGCACTGGTCTCTAGCGGCAAAGGTGCCTGGTTTGAATCATGGTACCAACACGGTCCAGTCTACCTAGCTGTAAATATCTGACTTTGAGTTAGGGAAGGAAAAGGCAGCGAGGAAAGGAACTGGTCTCTATGTTGGACCTAGTATGGTGAAGTCTCTAGCACTTCACTCCCCTATGTCAGTATCTGCTATGGGACCACCTTTTTTTATCATATAAGAATACATAACACAAATTTAAACTATTAACAAATGATACATATGCCAACATTAGAAAAAGGGGAGAAACGGTAGCTCAGTGGTTAGTGCACTGGCTTCCTAGCTCAATGGTCCATGGTTCGATCCCCATTTGAGGTGAGATTTTTTAGACCGCAAACGGCTCGTGGTCGACCCAGCCTCATGAATTGGGTACTTCTTCTTCTTCTTCCTCGTTCGTCCTGAAAAGGACGTTGGTTGCGTTGTGTCTGTTAACATCGGAGATGCGATATCTGCGCCTTTCGGCCGACACATCCGACTTCAGCACAGCATTTTTTGGGACCGGGTTTGCCTTCCCTCTTCGATCCCTACTCTCTCAGCCAGATTGCAGTGATGCAGCCTGTTTCCAGGACCACCACGTGGAGGTGGAGTAGGGTCTTGGTCAGCTCTGGTTCGCTGACCCTGACGCAAGCAGTCAAGCTATGGGTCGCTGACTGCTGCTGCATCTTTGGGTCCCTAATTGGGTACCAGAGCATGGGAAGGTTAAGGCGGCCGGCGTGATGCAGACCACATCACCCCTTGTGTGCCGATTGTCTAGAAAATGTGAGCCTAACACCATATTCCCAATATGCCTCAATGGGCATGTAACGGGATCCAACATTAGAAAGCACAACAGATACCAACCAACACAAGACAAAAATAACACATACCAGCATTTGAAAACACATATACCAAAACAAGGAAATACAATGTATAACATTAATAAAACACAAAATATGCTAACATAAGAAAATGTAACACATGATCACCAGATTGCCTCCTGTTGTATTGCTCTGTATAGTGTTTCCTATCATACTAACATTATAAAACACCACATATAGCAATGCAAAAAAGAAACCCATACAAACATAAGAAAAATAATATACGTCAACTCAAGAAGTATACAATATATCACTTTAAGAATACAAGACGTATACCAAAACATTTTTTTTGAAATTACACTTATGAACATATACCATGATACATACCAACATAAGAATAATATGAAATGAAAGCAGCTCATAGCTCATATCTGTACTCATGGTTGAAGTACTGAAATTGTCTCGCAAGTATTCAAAAACCCAGGCTGCAATTTGGAAATGTGTGCATGATACTCTCATACCCTGAAAAAAAAAATAAAATACAATCCAATAATTAAAATCAAAATTCTGCAATTTAAATTAAATTGAAAATCAAAATGTTTCCAAATTAACATTAAATTGCACACACACACAAAAAAAAACTAGTAAATTAAAATTAAAAACACCAACAATTAAATTAAAACCCTGCCAATTTCTCCTTTGTCTAGTACTACTATGTCTGCTGGAACAGGTGATCATGTCTTTGAACAATTTCCTGGCCCGTGATATTTATCAATTCTGTTTCTGACTTCTACCTGAGCAACGATATCAAACAACCCAGTATCTTCTCTTTGTTATCCTCCATGTCTTTTTTCCTTCAATCTTTTCTGCTGTCACAATATATTCCAGCTTTTGCCATCTTATTATAACTCTCAGCTATGAGACTATTTATGTACAATCTACACGGTCATTCCTACTTATCTAATACAGGTCTGTATTCTTTTATCCGAAATCCTTAGAACCGCTTCGTTTCAGAAACTGAATTTTTCAGTTTTCAGATGTCGCCCAAATCATGTAAGAAAAGTAGCCCAAATTGTCCAAAATAGCCAATGTCGCAAAAAAATTGTTTGGGAAGTAGCCTAAAGTTGCCCACAATAGTCAGAAATCGTGCAAACTGATCGAAAAATAGCCAAATGAAACCTTTGATTTTCAGAATATGTTAGTTTTTGGGTGTTCGGATAAAAGGCTTTAACAGACATGTACACAACATGAAAACGAAACAGTTGCAAAGTGCGACAGAGTATTGTGTATGAGGGAGTAGGTGATACAGAAAATAAACATGTGAGAGTAAGAGTGTTAGTGTGAGCATATGTGACTATTAGTGAGTGGGAATGTGTGACTGTGAAAGTGTGAAAATTCACTGAATTCAAAAACACACAAAACATGCCCAACCTCAACATTATGTCTGGTATCAACAGCCCCTAAATGAGTGAAAGTGGCTGAGTGATCACAACTCGACCTAAACCAATCAGTTCACTTTAAACCATATGAAACATGTCCAAGCTCAACTTTACGCCTGGTATCAAGAAATCCTCAAAAAAAGAGAGAGAGTGATTGAGTGGATGATTGTATGCAATGATGAAAGACCCCAACCAATCACTGAATTATAAAATACACAAAACCTGTCAACCTCAACATTATGCCTTGTATCAGGAAACAAAAAAAAAAAGTGAAAGTGAAAGAGTGGATTAGCATATGCAGCGATGAAAGACAACTTCAATCAATCTGTTCACACCAAAACATAAAACGTGTCCAACCTCAACATTATGCCTGGTATCAAGAACTCCCAACAGAGAATGAAGACTGCCAATATTGTAGAGGATGCAGGCCTGTTCAAATTTGATATCACTCATCACATGATCTCTTCCTGTTTGAACATCTTCCCTGCAGCACAGAAAAAAATGTATATATGTTACGTGTCATTTTAAACATGAAAGTTAATAATATATATATATATATATATATATATATATATATATATATATATATATATATATATATATATATTAATATATATATATATATATATATATATATATATATATATATATATATCAGGATGGTTCCTGATGGCCCAGATACCAGCTAGAGTAGTAAATCTTTTGGACACCGCAACCAGCCAACACCACTTAGAATTATTAGAATCACAACTGGCGACGTGGACAATATAGTTTATTTTGGACAGCACGCAGCTCCACAAGTAATAATAAAGGCATATAATCGACAGTAAGTCCATGTCAAAAGGCTGTCATATTTGCTCTCAACATCCTTTTATATTTTTATTAATAATCACAGAACTCCATTTTTAAACACTTCAACACCCAGAGCTCAAAATCGTACGTCCACTCGCCATTACACACAATCCGCTCTCTGCCTGCCTTTCTGTCCCACCAGTCTCACGAGAGCCAGCCAAGCATATCGGCTTAACGTAGCTCACCCGTCCTTTCCAGTGACCCATATAAAATAAACAAACAAAGAGCCCCACTGAGCTAAAGATATATAATTCACACTTGTTATGAATTTTAATCATAACAATATATAAGCTAACAAAATACAATAATAATAATAATAAAAGCTTTCTTTTTTTTTTTTTTGTACCAGCATTTTCAAATGAAGCTAACGATGACAGTCAAAATTCACAAATTTAACACTTTGAGTACCATGGTTGCCTTTTGGCGACAGGCCCTACTTTTCATTTTTCGCATTTTGGTGTTAGCATTAGCATAAAAAGTGATCACGGCAGCTGTCCAAAAATACGCAAGCCAAAGGAAGTAAATCAACTTTATTGAGCAATGGCAGCCTGAAAATTTTTTCACATGTTTTGATTCATGTTTGAGTGGAATTTTTTAAAAAATGAGTGAAACTATTAAAGTTGCCATGATTTGGATTCTGGCTCTCAGTTGACCTTTGAAAGTGACAACAGTTGGTCTAGTTTTGATGCAGGGCAGCCTGAAACTAGTGAAACAGACAGTGACAGCCCTAGATCTAGCATTCATGAAGGTTCCAGAGGTGGTGATGGTGATTTTCAGGGTCATGGTATGAATCAGGGGCATAGAAAAAGACCTGCTACTAGGAGGGGGCATGGCAAAGATCCAGCTGATGAGTTTCAGTAGGACTTGTTTGACCCTAAGTGACAGTTAGGGTTATGTTTATACTGCTACAGAAAGCAGAAGAGGGTTTCCTCTAATTTTGAATGGAAAAAACACGAAGATGAAGCATGGCAGTTCACCTGTTTTTGCTAGGTCTGGAAACTTGGTTGCCTGTACGTGACATGATGCAAAACATGTGAATTTGCTCAGCACAGTCCACACAAACAATGTTGCTGACAAAAGTATCAGATCCAGGCACCATGAGGGGGATTTAGGACAGTGGAAAAACCTGTCATGGCATCACAATATGGGTGATGCAGATCACTTCAATCAAAGACTGGCGAACTACTTTTACCCTGTTCGCTGCTTCAAATGGTATCATTCAATTCTTCTTTTTGTCATAATAGTTGTCTTAGTAAATGGATATATTCTGTACTGTGAAGCTGCCAAACCTCCAATTACACCAAAGCAATATTGGCTCAAGAGTGCAGAAGCTCTTGTATCAGATTATGCAAGAAATCAACACCACAAGATGGCCATCTGTGCTTCAGTAAAAATTGATACACTCATCGCAGAACATAATCACTTCCCACAGCAGCATGAAGACAATTCACATCTTCCAAGATGCATTGTTTGTTATTCTGCTGGATTAAGAGTCTAGAAAAGATTCTTTTGTATTGGATGTGAAAAACCACTCTGTATTGTGTCCTGCTTTTAAATTGCTCATAAGTGTGAGGACTATGCTGCCGCAAGGAAGGAAATAGGCCCCCAAGACCAGAGAAAAAATGCAACAATAATTGCATCTGTGACCATATTTTATGTTAGACTAACACATCCAGCTAAAGCAAGTTGACAAGTATGTATTTTTTCATTTCTCTTTGCATGAAATCATGTCAGTACCTCCTGAATATTTCTCTTTTGTCATTACAGACCCTGGAATTTTGTGTCCATTTCAAATAGCTTTTCAACCCCAATATCGTTCAAGAGCATATTATACTTGATTTTTTTAGAAAGAATGTTCACTTACACTATATCTAGGAAAATCTGATGAGCTTTGAGCTGATTATAATATTTTTTAAATACATTTTTCAATAGTGAATGCCAATTTTTGTCTATTGCCCCATTAATATTCAAAATGGCTGTCATGATCACATGACCTGAACACAAAACAAGGTCAGCACATGACACTAAACTCACTTCCAATATCATACCTGAAAGTTTCATGTCAATCTGTTGACTCGTTCATTGGATCTCAGTGATTTTTTTAAATTTCATCGCCACAAATAGGAAATCTTTCCTTAAAACTATTGGTACTTAAACGTAATTGCTTACTGAGAAGCCTTGATACTAAGTGTTAATCAGAATGGGAATATAAAGATTAAAAACATAAAAATATATGCCCTCTGTCACATTTTGATACGTTTTATACATATAAAGACAAAAATACCTCACATTTAAAGATAATACAATTTCATAGACAAATACAAATGAAGTCATGCCGAAAGACTAAAAACATAGTCTTATTTAAAGATGAACAAGAAAAGAAAAATCAAATCCGAAGACAAAACAAAATCACATCCAGATGACAGTCACGTTCATTATTACCATGTGAAAGCAATGGCTGCTTCGCCTCCATCAAACATGGGGAATCGTTTCTGCAAATACTCCAATTGGATGTAGTACTTCTTGAGAGTGGTGCACCCCATAAAATCTCTGCTTACTTGAATAGCAGCCTGAGATAAAGTTACAGTGACAGATATTTACTTCCTTCATATGCAGTCTAAGTCAAAGTTACATAATGAAAGATCTTTACTTACTTCAACTGCAGTCAAGAAAAAGTAAGACAGTGAAAGATCTTTATGTAATTCAATTGTAGCCTATGATAAAGTTACACAGTAAAAGATCTCTACTTACTTCAATTGTAGTCAAGATAAAGTTACACAGTGAAAGATCTCTACTCACTTCAACTGCAGCCTAAGACAAAGTTACACAGTGAAAGATCTTTACTTACTTGAACTGCAGCCTAAGACAAAGTTACACAGTGAAAGATCTTTACTTACTTGAACTGCACCCTCAGGTAATATTTCTGTGCTTACACATCATCACCACCCTTCAACTCCCCAGGAGCATAGGCTTTCAACAAATTTAAGTCTTCCTTTTCCATGCCGTCTGCTCAAAGTCTTTCCTAGTCTTCTTTATCTGATTCACTTCTGTCTCCAGTTCTCTTCTCCATGTGTTTTTTCATCTACCTCTGCTTCTTTTACCCTGGAGATTCCAGAACAAGAACTGCCTTGTAATGCTATCAACAGGCTTCCCCAACGTGTATTCTAATCATCGTCAGTGTCTTTTTCTCATCTCTCGCTCCACTGGCACTTGTCTGGTTCTTGTCATTAGTTTCACATTAGTGATCTAGTCAATTGTTCTATTCTATGTCAGCACCCATTTATGAAAGTCTGTACCTTTTTTGTTGTTCTCCATGTTTCAGAGCCATACAACAGGACTGACTTGACATTTGAGTTGAAGATTCTGAATTTTTTTTCTAGTGTGTTTACACATGCATTACCCTAAACCAATCAGTGCTATTCTGTACTATTCATATTCTTCTACGATTTACTGGACACAGTATTACAGACTTTATCTTGAGTTATTTGGCCGATCCTGAAGTGGCCAGTTATGGAAGTGACTGCGTCAATAATTAGTATGGATTATTTCCAGGTCCTATATTCCACAGTTGTGTGTAGTGTCATGAAAATGACTACTGTTTACAAGGCAATTTTTATGGGTGCTGAGTTGGCCGTGTGTCCTGTCATGATTCACTCCCACTGTGAGGTGATTACGCCATACAGGTCCCTAGTTTAATTCCTTAGTGATCACTTCTGTTATTTTTTTGTTGTCTAGTCTTCAACCTTCTTTCTTTATTAGAAGTGCCTGCCAAATAACTATTTATGTGAATTATTTAAGATAATGTTACAAAGTGGGCAAACTTTTTAATTTCCTATAGTTTTTTTGGAGTTAATTTTGATAAATGTCTTCCAATATTTGTGTGTGTGTGTGTGTGTGTGTGTGTGTGTGTGTGTGGGGGGGGGGGGGGGGGGGGGGGGGTGTTTGCATGACAGGAAGGTAACAAGACAATGAGGAGAAATGAAGTAAGACTATGATAAATGAAAAGGCAAAAAAAAAAAATAGTAGTGTAATTACTTTTTTTCTGGAATGCCAAGGGCAAGAGAAGCCGAGGCAGGTGGAAGAATGAACAAACAAACTTTATTTTAAAAAGGTTGAGAATTGGGCACGCTGACCTGTCTGACATCCTGCCCTTTGTCTTAACTTTCATCCACTATACTGATACTTATCCATGTGGTCAACCAGTAAACGAGTAAACTGTGCATTTTTACATACATCATGAATATTAAAAAGACAAATATATTTTCACATTTATCAGTACATTCTGGAGGAAAAATTACTTTCTGATGCGTGATGCCATATGATGATGGATGGTATCCGCATGTCTGGTTTTGTGTGGTGTGCAGATGTGTTCAGTCAAAACAATGTTCATACAAAAATAACAGGGCAATCCACATAGGACGTCAGTAAACTCACGACGTATAAAGTCAATGATTCTTGTAACAGCCGTTGACGTTTTTCTTCATTATTTATTGTGGACGCCACAGTGACAAAATGGTTACGCGAATATGTAGACACATCAAACAGTCATTTTCACAGCAACATTCAATACAGCAATAGACGGTAGACAGCATTACAATGATGAGTCAGATGCATGTTATATTTCAAAGTGCTGTAAATGTAGTCAGGTGGAAAACTCCATCCTTTTCTATAACAGCCAGGAGATAACCAGATGTATGAGATCAGTTCACTCTCCTTAGTTTGACTTCAGCAAGACAGACACGTCTGCCGAAGTATAAATAATGTCCTCAAAAATATCCTCTAGATAATAAAGGTTTTCCAAACCTAGTTCATTTAACGAAGTAGCAAGTAATGGTCCTTGGTACCTGCATCAACCGATGCAGTACAATACAGCGACATGTGAGCTAGGAAAACATCTCGTGACGACGACTTTCGAAGACAGGCTATGAACCAGAAATCGTTCACGACCAAAAATCGATAGAGTTAATGAAAATGTTAATTTACCTTGCCTTCCGGAAATACACAGAAATATTATGCCTCCCGGCATGTGCAAATACACTAGAGGTATTATCTCGAATAAACGAAATATCCATAAGAGGACTCTCACATTCCTGACAGAACAAAAAAAATAGCGGAGATCCCCTCTTCAACGAGGCATCTCTTTCGCCATTCCAAATCGCTCACCCCACTAGTGGTGGGCGGAAACCGATCGACCAAGAAGCAAGACAAGTCATGCGCAGTCCAGCGCAAAATGACCACAGCTCAAACTTAACTGCATTCGATACCAACGCGAGAAGACAAATGCTTACCGAGAAAAGTGACTATAAATTTCAAGCAGTTGTTGCCCTTGCGTTATAAAATAGATATTGAAATAAAACGATGTTGCGAGAATTTATCACGCAACATATCACCACCTCCTCCCGATAAAAAAAAAAATGTGGAACATATTTTTTTTTTCAATATCAAAGAGCATGCGATAAGCGGCTCAAAACGCACGAATTATGCGCTGATAATTAACTAAATTGCCAAACAATAGGCTAATTATAGAGTGTCTGGTGAGGATATACCTCAACAGAAAAATAAATATGTCTCAAAAAATATTCACATCGGGGAGGTGTCACCAACACACATCACGTTAGCATGTAAACACAATATACGTATGCAAGTTACTATAATCATCATTAAACAGCATACTCTAATATTGTCTTTAAAAATGGATGTACAAATCTGATAGGAAAATTTAAATAGTACATTCTTTGACATGTAATGACATAAGTACATAGTAAAGTTAAACTACATGACGATCCAGGACATATGCTCTGGTATTCCGAGGGTAAGTACACAATCTAGAACTCGTCATGCTTGATACTAGTAAGGTAAGTCCTCAGCTCAACAATGACATTCTGAGAAAGTACAAGCAATATAATGCTAATTAATAACTAATATGCTTCATAAGGTACAATACATTATTAATAATTGTGGCTGTTTAGTAAACTAACGGCCCTTATATTAACTACTCAGTCCTCCTCTATCATCTTAAAAAACGAACAGAAGAAGATGACAACAAAGCACGATAGTGTGTACATATAAAGTAAGTACAGATGTGCTAATCTATTGTAGAAATATAGGTGTGTTATGACTCTGTAATATATGGAAATATAGGACAGAAGTATTAGTTGGAGTCATGTGGGCATCTAGACAAAATGTCAGCCATCACATTATCCGCACCACGGATAGCTCGTACCGTGAAGTGAAAAGGTTGAAGAGCTATAGCATATCGAGTGGATCTCGAACTCTTCAAATTCTTAGTCTGAATAGCTGTAAGAGCTTTCTGATCAGTCTCTAGAATGAAATGTGCGCCCAGGAGGAATCTTTGTAGTTTTAGAATTGACCAAACCATCGCTAACAACTCACGGTCTAAAACCGAGTAGTTCCTCTCTGCCGCATTTAGTTTTCTAGAAATGTACATAACAGGATGCAGAGTATTTGCATATTCTTGCATCAGTGCTGCTCCAATCCCAGTGGATGAAGCATCACTCCGAAGAACAAAAGTCCTATCAAGAGTAGGTAATCTTAAGATGGGAGGAGAAGAAAATATATTCTTGATTTGGTCTAGTGAAGATTGGCATTCTTCAGACCAACGGACCAGATTAGGCGAACCTTTCTTCAACAATGTTGATAGAGGTGCCATGATCGAAGATAAATTTGGAATAAATCTCCCATAAAATTGAATTAAACCTAAGAGACTCCTAACTTGTTTCTTCGTTTTAGGAACAGAGATGTTCAGTATTTTGGAAGTATTGTGGTCTTCTGTCTTCAAGAGACCATGACCAACACGATGACCCAGGAAAGAGATTTCACCAAAACCAACAAAAGCTTTAGAAGGTTTTGCTGTCAAATTATTCTCACGTAGAGTGGACAGTAAGTCATATAACCCTAAATAGTGATCTTCCCAGGTATCACTGAAGAGACAGATGTCATCTAAGTATGCGATGACATCCGAACGATGTGACAGAATTCGACGCATCATGCGAACGAAAGTGGCAGGGGCGTTCATGAGACCAAAAGGCATAACATTCCATTGAAATAGACACCTAGGTGTAGAAAAAGCAGTAAGAGGTTTGGCATGCTCTGCTAAAGGCACTTGCCAATAACCTTTAGACAAGTCAAGTTTAGTGAAGAATCTAGAATTAGAAAGTCTAATCAGTAGATCTTCTAACAAAGGCATCGGTTCAGCGTCGAACTTTGTGACCTGATTCAATTTGCGATAATCAACACAAATTCGTATGTTCTTATCCTTCTTCCGGACAATAACCATGGAAGAAGAATATGGTGAAGTCGATGGTTCAATTATATTTAATTGAATCATTTCATCCAATTCCTTTTCCACTTGCGACTGAAAGTGTATAGGAATAGGATACGGCCTAACCCTAATTGGATTATTGTCGGTAAGAATTATGTCATGTTCTATGACATCTGTGTGTCCAGGAATGTCAGTGAGAACATCCTGAAATGTTTGTAACATCGACGAGACTTGTCGATGTTCGTCACCAGAAAGATTAGGAGAAACAGAAACGTTTTTCCAAGATTCCGTGGAATGTAATGGAACCACTGGAAGGGGAAGGTTGACATCAGAGAAGGTAGCTTCCTCATCCTGAATGACAGACAGGGATGAATAATGACCGTGAGGTGCAGGAGCATCATCCGTTGCCTGGAAAATAGGCAGCAAATAGTCCGGACGTTCGTGAAATGCCGAAAGCATGTTTATGTGGAAAGTTTTATGCTTTCCATCAATATCGACCACATAGTCAACATCGGAAATCCGACAGACTATTGCATACGGACCTTTCCATGCAATAAGAAGTCTATTTTCCCTACTGGGGAGTAGGACGAATGCTTTGTCACCTGGACAAAGTTGTCGTAGACATCTATTCTTGTTAGCAAACTGCCTTGCGTTCTCTTTAGCAATTTCTGATGAAGCAGTTGCTAGCTTACATGCCTCAATGATCTTTTGTCTAAGAGCAATGACATACTCATATGAGGATTGAGTTTCATCGCTAATATCATCGGCAGTGATGAGATCGTGTAATAAAGACATAGGGCCGCGTGGACGCGCGCCAAAGACAAGTTCGAAGGGAGAAAATCCTGTGTGTTCTATTAGGGACTTCTCTATAGGCAAAGAGAGCCGCGGGTAAAACCCTGTCCCAATCTTGAGGATGATCTTCAGTTATCTTACCAAGCAAAGTCTTGAGCGTTCTATTCAGACGCTCAACTAACCCATTAGACATAGGATGGTAGATACTACTGAGAGATCGTTCAATATGTAAGGTAGACATTACCTGTGACATAGTGTCAGATATGAGTTGAGTGCCATGGTCTGACAATATTTCTCTGGGGAACCCCAAGCGAGAAAATATCAACCAAAGAGCATCTGCGATATCTGTAGGAGATATGCTCTTAAGAGGAATAGCCTCTGGCCAACGTGTGCACATATCGACACATGTAAGGATAAACTGATGTCCTCTGGCCGACTTGACCTTAAAAGGGCCAATAATATCTATGGCCATTTTCTGAAACGGCCGAATAGGAATGTCAGCAGCCTGGATAGGCGCAGCATGTCGTGGTCCTCTAGATTTGACCTCCTGACATACCTTGCATGATCGGCAGTAAATACGAATGTCCTTATTGACAAAAGGCCAAAAGAAAGCCGCAAGGACTCTCGACTTCGTACGGGCAAAACCCATATGTCCAGCACATTGCGAGTCATGAGCATGTTGTAATATTTGCACTCTCATGCTCTTGGGAACAAGAATTTGCGAATGTGCCGACGTAGTCGAATCTTGTACCATACGTACAAGTACGCCGTTTCTCATTGCAATCCAAGATTTTCTATTTGTATCCTGATTCGGATCACCTTTCTTCGCAAGTACGAAGAATTTTTTTAAAGAAGGATCTTCTTCTTGCAATTTTATGAAAGAGTCACGAGTAATTACTAAGTGACTATCTTGGCTATCAACTTCATTATCACTATTCAGTGAAGTTTCGGGTGTTTGTAGAGCTTGTGCTCTTGTAACTACTGCATTTGTAGCTTGCATGTTATTATCTTCCCAAGCAGCAATCTGCTGTGGGGTACACTCCCTAACTCCGTGAAAATACGGACCAATAATAAGGTCCGCAATAGGATTAGGTAAGAGACAAGCATGCACATCTCCAGTAAAGAAAGGAGTGGCAATGCGAATTACAGCAGTAGGATATTTTTCTAGAGTGCCGCCAAATGTGACACATTTAATACCCTTCCTGTAGCACAAGATGGATCTACAAGCGATTGTCTAACACCAATAGTGGTGCATCCGGAATCGAAAAGTAGTGAGACCGGAGTATCATTAACAAGACCCTTATGTAGGATTAAAGAACCCCTCCCGTCATGCGCAACAGCAGCAGGAAGAGCGGGAAGTGGGTGACCACAACTCAAAGTAGTTATGGTACCCGGTTCGAATAAAGTACTGCATTGGGGGCATTTGTTTGCTCTCTCAAAGTCAAAAGCAGAACCAGTGACAGCGTCAAAGTTTTTACTATCAACAACATGATTACAGGCTCCCTCCGTTTCCTGTTGTACAGCATTAGCCTGCTGATATCTCTTTTTTTTGTGTTGAGATCTACCCCGACTATTATTACCTCTGAAGTTATCAAAGTTATTATTATCTCTGCAGTTATTATTGTCTCTATTGTAATTGTTATCCTGGTTCGAATTCCAGTTTCCACGATTACTATCATGTTCACATTGATGCGAACATCTATTTGTTTGGTTCTGAGGTCTTCGGCAGGAATAACCTCTATTACCATATCCTCTTGTGAAATGCTTATAATTATTAGGGTGATAGTAACGAGTACTATCAGGTTGTCTCCAATTCTTCGAAGAAGAATCACCATGAAATTGGTTTCCATGATTTTGACAGAAATTACCGCTACTCTTTCTATCAAAATTTTGTTGGAATCTACGCGCAAAGTTTTGGCCATACGGAGCTGCCGAAGCAACTGGTAAACCTTCTTTCACCTTAGAGTTACCCATGGTTATGTGTGGGTGCGCAGTTACGTATTGGCAACAGAAATCTTCCATTTCTTTTATTGTTTTAGGTTTACGTTCATGAAGGAAAGCAAGGAAAGACTCATTGACAGACGACATGACTTTGTCTCTAAGTATTAAGTCCATAAGTCCTTCATAAGTTTTTTCCGTCTTAGATAGTTCAACCCATAGTGAGAAAGTAATGCGTATTCTTGCAATAAACTCGGAGAATTCAACTCCATTTTCAGGTAACATGTTTTTAAATTGTAGACGATAGCCGTCTTCGTTAAGCTGATATTTCTTTAACAAAGCGGCCCTGACAACCTCATAATTGTTCTTGTCAGGTTCATCCACCATATTTAATATACTTAGAGCTATACCTGTCAGTATCCCTGATAACTGATAAACATATTTTGCTTTGTCTATGTTATGAGCTGTACATGCTTGTTCAAATCTGTCCAGATAGAACATTATGTCATCACTGGAAGGACTAAATGTTGGTAACTTAATCTTAAAAGTATCATTATTAGCCTTACAGAAGATGAACCCTTGTTTGAATCATTACCATTACTCATGTTCGTCAATTTCAATTTTTCCAACTCTAAAGCTAAGACCTTTTCTTCATGTTCCATTTTTGCTTTCTCTTTCCTCTCATCAGACTCTCTCTGTAATCTTCTTTCCTCAGCCTGAGCCTCTTTTTGAAGTCTTTCATTTTCAGCTTCTTTTTCAAGTCTTTTATTTTCAGCCTCTTTTTCAAGTCTTTTATTCTCAGCCTCTTTTTGAAGTCTTTCAGCTTCTAGCTGTAGCTGGAGTTTTTCTTTCCTCAGCTTCTGATTCCCTTTTTTGTTTTTCCATTTCCATTTGGAATCTTTTTTCATCCACCTGCATCTGCAGTTTCTTTTGTTCAGCTTCCATCTGCAGTTTCTTTTGTTCAGCTTCCATTGCTTTATCATATCGAACAGTTGCAAATTCTTCTAACTTATCACCAGTCTTGCCAAGCAATTTACCCTGCTCAATAAAGTGCTCAAATGTAGACATGTTGTCTAACATATGAGTCCAAAACCTGAAATAATTAACTAATTTATTTCAAACCTAAGTGTAACAAGTCTTAATTAAGCACTTGTATATTCACATCACCTTATATTATCCCAGTCTCTGTGGGAAAGAAGTCTCCAATCAAAGAACTTGTATATGAAATATCAATAATCAATTCTTGATCATAAGTGCACTTCTCATTCAATAGTGCACGACACTATTCATCATTCATTTATCATCAGTGTAGTAGTAACAGTGCATTAGCATAGCCCATTAACTAATTACTATAACTGTAAACAATGACTATGTAAACCCATGCAGAATGTAAACATTGAAAATGTAAACAATACAAACAATGTAAACAATAACAATGTAAACAATAACAAAGATCAGCAACAATACAAAAACGTTCGCAGAAATCAACTAAAAATAAAGCAGAAATTAATGAAATATCACAAAAAATGTGACGATATCTGCGATAGAATTAACAAAATACATGACACCACAGTGTATAAACAAAAATGTTGTATGAAACTAAATTATAGACAAGAGTAGGCTAACAAATACAAACAAATCAAAACAAAACTAAAGAATGCGAAATAATAACGAAAACAATATTAAAACATGTCATCACAGCTAACATAAATAGCAACAGAAGTCGCTTAGCAAATTCCAGTATTGGAAATTTGCAAACCTTACAGAAAACGCTCACAATAGACGACCTCTATGACGTGGCATAATCTAACGGAGACACCACCCAACCGAGAACCCGCTGAAATATAAACATATAAATATACAAATAACATATAGACATATAACATATAGAATGAGATGATACACAGAAGACTCAGCAGAAGTATAAGGGCACAGTTTACATACAAACAGGCCACTTAACTTATAGGCTTCCAATCGTAGAACAGCAGAAAAAACGGATGTCAATCAACGTCCTAAAGAGCGAAGCTCCAACGATGATGGCACATCTGAACTGCTTCCACTGCTAACACGGTGGTACAAGAGCTTCTGAAATACTGTGTGTTGAGTTGTTTCGGCACTTGACCTTCTAATCCAAAAGTAAGTTGATGGAAATCGGTACTTGGCCTTCTTCAGAAAACAACCCGTTTCAACCGGCACTTGACCTTCACAAAAACGACAGCACTGGAACCTTGACAGCAGCAACTTGCTTGACTTGCGTAAAAGATAACAGCAGTCCGAGTTATCCGGCAACATGTAACAACGCCGGGTACTGTCAAATTCTTGTTTCCGTCAAAAAGTTGAATTTTTGACTTTTACCGGGCAACGCCGAGTACTTTGAAAATTTTGAAGATGTTGACTGTATTGAAGAATGTTAATTTCTTGAAGGATGCTGATGAATTCTTGTTGAAAATGAAGTGGGTAAGGGACCCCGTGTTTGCTGGTACCAGAATCAAACCAGCTTATGGCCACCAAATGATGCGTGATGCCATAAGATGATGGATGGTATCCGCATGTCTGGTTTTGTGTGGTGTGCAGATGTGTTCAGTCAAAACAATGTTCATACAAAAATAACAGGGCAATCCACATAGGACGTCAGTAAACTCACGACGTATAAAGTCAATGATTCTTGTAACAGCCGTTGACGTTTTTCTTCATTATTTATTGTGGACGCCACAGTGACAAAATGGTTACGCGAATATGTAGACACATCAAACAGTCATTTTCACAGCAACATTCAATACAGCAATAGACGGTAGACAGCATTACAATGATGAGTCAGATGCATGTTATATTTCAAAGTGCTGTAAATGTAGTCAGGTGGAAAACTCCATCCTTTTCTATAACAGCCAGGAGATAACCAGATGTATGAGATCAGTTCACTCTCCTTAGTTTGACTTCAGCAAGACAGACACGTCTGCCGAAGTATAAATAATGTCCTCAAAAATATCCTCTAGATAATAAAGGTTTTTCCAAACCTAGTTCATTTAACAAAGTAGCAAGTAATGGTCCTTGGTACCTGCATCAACCGATGCAGTACAATACAGCGACATGTGAGCTAGGAAAACATCTCGTGACGACGACTTTCGAAGACAGGCTATGAACCAGAAATCGTTCACGACCAAAAATCGATAGAGTTAATGAAAATGTTAATTTACCTTGCCTTCCGGAAATACACAGAAATATTATGCCTCCCGGCATGTGCAAATACACTAGAGGTATTATCTCGAATAAACGAAATATCCATAAGAGGACTCTCACATTCCTGACAGAACAAAAAAAATAGCGGAGATCCCCTCTTCAACGAGGCATCTCTTTCGCCATTCCAAATCGCTCACCCCACTAGTGGTGGGCGGAAAACGATCGACCAAGAAGCAAGACAAGTCATGCGCAGTCCAGCGCAAAATGACCACAGCTCAAACTTAACTGCATTCGATACCAACGCGAGAAGACAAATGCTTACCGAGAAAAGTGACTATAAATTTACGCAACACTTTCTTACACACTTCTATAGCAGAAAATCATCTCCAAGCCTTTAAAAAAAAAAGTATATCGGCTAGAGACAGAAATAAAAAAGATGAGGAAGCCATAGAAAGACCTGACAGGAAGACTTGGCATGTGTTTGTTGAAGGCATATGCTCCTTGGGGAGCTAAAGGGCACTGAATTACTGCTGGGACAAAAGACAAAGAAACAGCCAACGTCAAAACCACAAGGCCTCTGACAGGAGCAAATGAATGAAAAGAAAAGAAGCAGAGAAAAGAACACAAAGAGAACTAAGCTAAATGTATACAAAATAAACGATACAAGCTGTAAATGTAAAATGATGTCGTGACTCTGGTAAATCTTAGCAAAAACATTGTTGCCAGTTGTTTCATTTATTCAACTGCTTTTTTTTGCTCCTTATGCAGCACGAAGCCACTGCTACAGCTGACGCTCTTGCATGAAGCCTGCATCAAAGCACTTGATCCTGCAGCCATGGTTTCTGTAGCAACTTGCTTTACATGATGAAGTTGCCAGTCTCATGCACAAACTTAACATTAGTCGTCTTTTATGATTTGCTTGAGGGAGCATTGTTTGTTTCCTCAGAAATCCCAACAGTTTTATCACAGTTCAAAACTATATATTAAATCCAGGTGCAGGATCATAAACTGTCAACTAGTTCATGCTCCATCACTCCAGTATAAGTGTTTTTGTTTTAATCACCTATGTTCTGCTTTAAAAAAAAGTGTCAGGTCATACCTGTCTAAGCTGCTCCAAGTCTGTACAAGCTTTGTTGTACTGAGCTGGGTCCTCCCCATAATGATCTTTGATGTACTAGAAAACAGTAGAGAACAATCACATAATGTATTATACAGGTCTCCTCCATAATAATCTTTCATGTACAACAAAACAACACTAAATATATACGTAATGTATTAAAATAGTTCTCCCAAAAATGGTCTATATTGTACAAAAAACAATCTCATACGATAATACATTACATGGGACCTCCAAAAAATAATCTGTAATGTAAAACAAAACAGAGCAATCACAAATGATAGTGAAATACATGGGTCCTCCCAAAAATGAACTTTAATGTACAACAAAGTAGCACAAAACAATTACATTACATATGTGGGTCCTCTCCACATTGTTCATTGATAGACTACAAAACAGCACAAAACAAATTCATATCATTATGAAACAGCATGGAGAAATACTTCACATTTTAATGTAACAGTATGCAATAACTACTTCATGTGTTACATAACAGCATGGGATTTGTTGTTGTTCTTTAACTAGGGCTGTTTAGCATTTGCAGCTAATACCAAGTCTAAGAGTCCTTGGTATTATCTTCACTGTAGATCTAGGCTTTTCCTGTGGCTTTTATGCCATTCTGAAACATGTTGAGTTGAAGTCATGAGCTCCAGTTTTTCCAGCTTGGCTTGCATTTAAAGGATCAACACATCCAGTCCCAATCTAGGAGGATGAAGTATGTGGCATGCTGTGCGTTCCCCGCAATCGAAGGGGGCTCTCCAAATATGCAGAGCTAAAACACTGTGCTCTGGTTCTGGGCTCTCCCTAGGAATTGTCACATCCTTCCTACACAGAGCCACTTCTTAGCTCCCCCTGCCCATCATGAGCCCATAGTAAAATCCTCCTGCATGCAGGCAACCAGGTAAATGCCAGAGTTATGTCTAGGGCTTCAGTGACTCCTCCAAGCTTAGTGTGCAATGCTGGGTTCTCAACACGTTTCACCACAGGGGAATCCCTAGAAGTGTGTGGATGATTGCAAGAATCAATGAGGGTGTAATTAGCCTCACAGACAGAGGTTCACATCCAAATATACATACTACAGCATTGTGCATAGCTGGTGGTCATATAAGGATGACTCCAGATATGCCTCCATGCATAATAGCATGGGATAAATGATGCATTATATAATGAATATCCCTTTGTTCCATCCTTCTGAAGTAAGGGGTGACTATGTGGTTGACTCCTATGCAGGAAACCTACACCTAAACACTTTGTGTGCTCTTGCAATGATGGTATCTGTAGCAGTTTTACATAATGCCACAGAATAAATACCTAACAAATGACATATCATCATCATTGCCCTTCAGATCCACAAGGAGCTTAAGTCTACAGCAAATTCCTGCCATGTCCACCTGTCCTGTGCTATTCACTCAAGGTCTTTCCAAATCTTCTTTATCCCATTCATTTTTATCTCCATTCCACATCTCCGTGTGTTTTTATCCTCCCTCTGTCTTTCTTACCCAGGGAACTCCAGAATCAAACCTGCCTTAAGCTACAATCATCATGACTTCACTCCTTTTCAAGGATTCTCCCTGACAAAAACCAATACACTTCTGCCAATGCTCTGTCAGCATGAAGATATTGGCAGTGTAGAAATATTTAGTCTGACCCAGAAGCCAGTTTAGGACTGCTCATCTGAGTTTATCATAACTCTCAAATCACTGCCCTCTGTGATACAACTTCATCAGGATCAACAAGTGAAAATCACTTCTAGCTTTATCAGGGCTGTAACCATAAGTGCCAGCACCTCCATGGTGAAAGCACCGTGTGCAGGTCAACACTGTCATATAGCAAGATGATTTGCTCTGAGCTTCCCAGGTACTTTTGAAACATTTGGTAAACTTCACAATGAAGCAATTTACTGTAGTGCTGTGCATTAACTGATGTACCAACTTCACAATGAAGCAATTTACTGTAGTGCTGTGCATTACTGATGTACCACCTTCACAATGAAGCAATTTACTGTAGGTACTGTGCATTAACTGATGTACCAACTTCACAATGAAGCAACTTCTTGTAATGCTGTGCATTAACTGATGTACCAACTTCACAATGAAGCAACTTCTTGTAATGCTGTGCATTAACTGATGTACCAACTTTGCAATGAAGCAATTTACTGTAATGCTGTGCATTAACTGATGTACCAGCAGGCAGAAAACTGATACCCCCAGGTCACACTAACCATGATCCTGCCAACTAAAGCTACTAGTTTTAACTTTTTCAGCAGAGGAGATCCTGTGTGACACAATTTGCTGATGGACAAGTATGCTTCTGGGGTAGAAGTACCACCTACATGTCATCAGTTAAAAAGAATAGGACGTGTTCTTTGCTGTCATCCAAAAAAGTCATCCACGTCATTTGGTTTCAGATTCCTAAAGCTTACCCTTACTACTGCAGCTCTTAATCCTTTTTTTTAAGGCAGCATTGAACACACTGCCCACTGTTCCTCATTTCAACCTATGTCATCACGATTCACTATTATTTGATCCAGGAAAGTACTTGTTTCAAATCTGAACCATTGCAAATGGCTAAAACACACAAGTATAGTGCATTTTTCTGGGCAAACATTAAATCTTAGGTAGGTCCACCCACTTAGCATGGGTCAGAGTGGCTAAGAGGTATGGTTTCCGCCTTGAATTCTAAAGGTCCTTCTTCAGGACACCAAGTTTGATTTCCAGTAGAGGGAAAACAATTAATGGAAATTTTTTTTCAGAACTTGTGGTCCTAATGATGTCATACTCCCCCCTGGTCTCCTGGGTAGTGAGATCAGATGCCTAGCCTTCTCAGATAAGGACAAAAAAATAGGAGGTCTTGTGTGCAATGAAGATAGTCCTTAAAACCAAAACCAAACTAACTTAGCACACACTTCTTGAACATTATATGTTACTCAGCCAATACAAATCACAAGCCAAGCTACAGTATAAACAACTTGCAAACTGTGCTGAAGATACAATATGGACAAAAGAAAATGACTGCAATGAAAAACAGTGGGATGTGTACTGATGTCATTCAAGTAAGTTGCTCATGTCTTTAGGGATATGGTTCATGGTTAAGTATAGGTGTTCTAAACCTAACCCTAACCCCTTATTATTGCATCTCTGAATTCTTTTTTAAGGCTGTATCGAAAACACATCCCACTGTTCATTTCAACCGAAGAAAACAAATAACTATTTCTGATACTAATCCCCCACTGTTCTTCATTTCAACAGAAGAAAACAAGACAACTATTTCTGATACTAATGTTATGTTTATTTGTTATCTTGGCCATCCAGCAGTATTAATGTTGACTTGTTGCCTAACCAAATAGGCCTAAGTGTTGAGTTATCAATAGGCCTACAGTTACTGGGTTGAAATGAAGAACAGTGGGTTGTGTTCAATACGGCCTCTACAAAGAATTCAGAGACGCAGTAATAAGGGGTAAGGGTTAGAACCTAACTCTGAACCCTAACCTTAACGACGTTGGCGACTTATTTGTATGACATCAAAGAACATGACCCACAATTGTTTATTTCAACCCAGTTAGGCCTATTGAGTTACCGCTGAATGTAACATGCTTTTGAAGCTCTGCTTAGCCATTCACAGCGAGAATTCCAGAAATGTTGCTGTTTGTGGTGTACACCCAAATTCGTGAAACTAAAAAATGGATAACGGTTGAGCCTACGTTTTCCCATGCGACTGGCGCCTTACTTTAAAAGATGCTTTGATTTAGGCTACTAAGCGAGAACTTCATGTCACGAATGTATGACTCAGAATCAGTTATTACATACTCTAGAAAATATATGCAACTGGCCTACAACGGTTGAATTGTTTAACAAGACATTACACTCCCTACCTGTTTCAACGTCGGTCCAAACTCAATATATTCTGGACTATGCTTTAAGTCAAATGACAACATAGGAAGTCTTGGTAGCGCCTCCATCTTTCTCTTCTGATTTTGTTTCAACAATCGAAGTTTATCTGTCTAATAATAGGATATGACCCGGAAGTAAATCTGTACATTGTAACAAAATTATGTAGTAGTTTCCCATGAAAACAAATTATCTTTCCTGACCTACATACTTGTTTCATTGATTACACCAAAGCTTTCGATTGTGTACAACATCAGCAGTTATGGGCTATTATGAAAAATATGGGATTTCCAAACCACCTTATACAACTCATCGCACTGCTGTACCAAGAACAACAGGCAGCCGTAAGAATAGAGGGGGAAACATCAGAATGGTTTGAAGTACAGAAAGGAGTAAGACAAGGCTGTACCCTTTCCCCTTACCTGTTTAACATTTATGCCGAGAATATCATGAGAAACGTAAGAGATGACCAAGAACACACAGAGTTTGACTCATTTAACATCGGCGGGTACCAGATCCCGGAAATCAGATATGCTGACGACACAGTCCTCCTATCGACCAACCCAAAAGGACTTGAACAATTACTTCTGTCCACCAAAAAACACAGCGAGGCCCAGAATCTATACCTAAACACCAAGAAGACCAAAGTATTGACAACAGACAAAGTAAAGACCAAACCAGAAATTGAAATTGATAACGAAGAACTGGAAAGTGTCAATGAATTCGAATACTTAGGATCAATCATTAACAGCTCTGGCGACTGTGCAGTAGAAATTAAAAAGAAGACTTGCAATTGCTTCACATAAGCTAATACAGATGAAAAACCTATGGCAAGGCACAAGCAAAGAAACAAAGTTACAACTGATCAGAGCATGTATATTCCCAGTAGCAACATACGGCTGCGAGACTTGGACACTCAATAAAACAGTTGCAAAAAAAGATTACATCATTCGAAATGAAATGCTACAGAAGGATGTTGAGAATACCCTGGACAGAAAAAAAGACCAACAGAGAAGTACTGCACTCACTAAACGTACAGGAACATTGGCTCCTAAATACCATCGCAATAAGGAAGCTGAAATTTTTCGGTCATATAAAAAAGACATAATAGTCTGGAAAAAACAGTGATGGAAGGCATGGTCCCTGGAAAAAGGGGAAGGGGTCGACCTAGACGACGGTGGACCCAGGACATCACAGAGAGTCTGAACTTGTCTTTGGCTGATGCAGGTCGACTTGCCCAGAATCGTGATGCGTTCAGAGCAGCTGTAATGGAGACAACGTTCTGGAAAGAATATGTCACATGATGATGATGGCGTACTAAGGTTCTATAGTGTCTTGAATTTATTACACTATATATCCTAATTATAACCCATCCATGGTTTGAACGGAATACTTTGTTAAAAAACAAAAAAAAATATAGAATCAGGATTGTCCAAGCCTGTCCTAACGAATCTCTCAAGTCTCTTAGTATAAGTCGAGTCGCAAGTGTGAAGTCGAGTCGCAAGTCCCTAGCACTAGCTCTTCGAGTACCGAGACGAGCTTCATTTTAAAAAAAAAATCAAAAACTGTTAAAAGCCACAATCGCTCTTTATTTATCACTATAGATAACAATGTAAAATAATATGATCTAGTTTTAGTATATGTGCTATCTTATTTATTGGCTGTTTTTATTCGACCCAAGTTATTTTTCAGAATTAGATTTAGAATAGGGGACCATGTCGTTTTTCACAAAAAGAGGACATTTTCTGACTTTTTAGCGTAAAAAAGGATAAAACAGGACAAAAGAGAGGACATTAATTTCAACCTATTAATGCATGATTGTGATGACAAGAGCTGTTTCTAGTTTTATCAAGGTTAGAACAAAAAGTTGAAATAAAATGTCCTTTAAAATGTATGTTTTAAAATCATTTTTTACATCAAAAATTAATCAGTACTGGGCATTGATAAAATTATTATTATTTTATTCGATACGTCAAGGCCGAAAAACCCAACCCCTACAGACCCAAGTAGAACAGTCCCATGATGGTTTGGCCATGTCTGCAGAATGGGAGAAGATCGGCAACCACGACAAGCATGGGAAACTAAGAGCCATGGATCCAGACCACCAGGACGACCCATAGTTCGCTGGTGTCACGGGATTGCCTCCTCTTGCTTTGCAGTAGTGGTCCACTAATGGTCACAAAGCAAACGTATCTAAGAGTAGGTCGTCCAAGGTATCTATCTTCGCGCAAGATTACTCTTGGCAAAGATATAGATAGAAGATGAATGGCGATTCTACCTTAGGGAAGCCTTCACAGGAAATTCCCAGAAGTCAAGAACAAACGCTGCTTACGGGCTGAGCAAATTTGTTAACTTATTATCTGGTCCGTCGACTTTTGGGAAGGGGTTATGCAATGATTCTGGCCCGTCAAGCCCCCAGTTGGAGTAATCCAACGAATGCCCTCTTATAATTAATGGCTATATATATATATATATATATATATATATATATATATATATATATATATATATATATATATATATATATATATATGTGTGTGTGTGTGTGTATATATATATATTTATCAAGAAGAACTGGCTGATACGTTTACTTATAAACTGAATCAACTATTATTGTTTAGTTTAAAATAACATACAACAAATTTAATAGTCAATTAGTCTTTAACATGGGAAAATAAATATGGAAAATTTGGTGAAAATTGAAATTAAAGTTTCCTCACTGAGGTTTTGGTAGGGCGTTAATAATAATAATGTCCGTATTTTTTACTGTAGCCTGTTATGTAAAACTTACCTCCAGATGCGTCCTGCAGCTGTGGTTTCCGTCACTTCTTTTTTGGTGATGAGTACACGTCTCCACATAATTCGTCCACTGTAGGCGGTTGGTGGTGATACTCTTCTCTCACACTAGTGGCGTAGAAACTTCAGTACTTAAGTCTGACGTCTTGTAGCCACGAACTGTGACAAATTAGAAAGAAACAAATGCCTCAGTACATTTGTTCTCCGCAAACTAACAGGCCCATTTTCATGCGCTCCACCCACGAATGTTAACCTCTCAGAAGAATTAAATTCCCGAGCACACAATGTAACTCAGGGAATATGATGAAAATTCACCAATATCCTTCTGGGTATTAACTAGGAAATTGCGTCTGGAGTGCACGAATAATTATTTGCCTAAATTACAATTAAAAAGGTATATAAATATCACATGATTCTATACACTTTAGGCCCATGTGATGTAATCATCTCTCATTACTCGTCGCTACTCCCGTCTGGGTCTGGGGTCGCTCTTCTGTCGGGTTTCCCGCACAACTAGTCAGAAACAATCACTATATATATATATATATATATATATATATATATATATATATATATATATATATATATATATATATATATATATATATACATGTGTGTGTGTGTGTGTGTCGTGAAACATTCTAAATCCACATATATAAATTAAAAGGTAAATGTAAAGCCTAACACATAAATTCAATAAAAGGGAAAGAAGAATGGTAAAGAACAGTGCTGTCACAATGACTGTACTCGAGATTCCCCTTTTTCTGCTTCGTCTGCATGTTCTCACGCTTTCACGTTTGATAGTAAAGCCTACAGCAGCATACACACGGTTCAAAACAATAAAACGTGTACTGTATTTCTTAGAAAACCTTGAGATAGACACACTGCGTAATGACCTAGATTAATATTCCATTAATTTCATTTTATACACTACGTTAACATAAACGAAAGGACAGATGGACTTAGGATAGAAAGAGAGAGGGCTGAACGGAGGAACTTATGCAACCCTAACACGCGTCTCGCGATATAAAATTAATGCCACCCCCAACGCGAAAGGCATGAAGCACTAACTTTTTTTTTCAGATGGACAGTGATAAAAAACACTACCAATACGAGAGTTAGGTTTAAAAACATGATTAATGCTTATTAGGAAACATGACATTCTACTGTTTTATGTCTGAAATCCTGACAAAACAGTCGAAAAGGCAGGACAGGTGGCGGTTCTAAACATAAAAAATAAAAAATACACGACTATCCTAGAAAATGCATATTTTGAACGCAGCCACTTAGCTCCATTAAATTTATATATTTGGGTTCCTTAGGACTTGCTGACAAAGAATACGTTAAGTGTTACGCAAATAGTCTAGGAATTAACAATTTATAGCCAAAAGAAAATAGTGAGGATGTCAGACAGCACCAAATCCTAATCGCACAGTGGCATGTTTTGAAACCACCATTTTACGGGAAATAGGCCACCATGTTAAATCCGATTTGATTGGCGGGAAGTATATGTAAGACAAAACACGATTAGTCGGACTGCAAATACTATTTTTGGTTGTTAGGGGAAACATAGGAAGGGTAAATTTTTTCAAAAGCTTTCGTAAACATGGTCCTATTGGCTAGACCCGTGGATATAGTCAATTAGGAGCGTCTGTTCAGTGCCACATTTTAAAATAAACTTACTAAGAAACAGTGCGTTGAGAACCAGCTCATATTTTTCTAAATAAAAGCCTGGGACAGAGGCGGATCGGAATTTGTGCCATTATTCATCGCCAGTCAACGTATTTGTTTATTATTTCCATGAATTGTGGTAAGACTGACATATTTGATATCTTTTGATAAAAATTGAATGTGAATTGATAATTTATGTCTGTATATGTGTGTGGTTCAGTAGCAAACATGAGGCAAAGCCTAGATAGTGCTCCAACCTGAACAAAACTTGTCGGAGAGAAGTATAAATGCATGGGATCACCAAATAGTACACTGACACCTATCTTATTGACTAGAAGGAACTAATGCTGGAATTGCAGAGGCGTAGTAACCATTTAGGAGGAGAATACTGGTGTAAAATGTTTCAGATGAAGCTAGCAGTTGGCCTACCGCTCTGAACTCAGTGTTTGTTATGTATTGTGTTCAGTGTGGAAACAGATTATAAATTAGTTCTGAAGTAGGAGGTACAACCTTCTTGTTTCAGGGACCGTGGTCATAACTTATTGAAGCAGCACCTGGTCTGAGTTTTGCTGAATCCAGAGGCTGATAGCATACCCCTTGGTCCAGATAGCGACTAGTGAGGTGTCTCAAGAACACGGTGAAGCAGGCGAGCAGAGGAGTCTGTTTACTGCCGCCCTCACAGAAGATAAGATTCTGTGGCCAGAGCAGCTCAATTTTATGTGCCCCCTCTAAAACTGACAATATAGTAAATAAAGAGGGACAATAAATTGTTTCAATTGACAGGAACTGTGAACTTTTCCCAATACTATTTCCACCATAAGCAAACACTTGAAGTCATGATGACAAATAACCACCAAGCTTGAACAAGCCAGTATTACCTCATAGTACTACATCACAACTTACACACATATAATAATAATAATAAAATATGTCAATACAAAGATCATAACTATAAATTGTGTACATATAACTTGTAATTACATTTGATTGTGATTCCTGGTTCACTGTGTAGTTGAATCAGGATATCTATTATTGAAAGGAATTAATACATATATTTTTAAACTTTAACACTTGACTCATTTAAGATAGTCTTATAGAGTGTTTTATGTGTGTGAGTGTCACAGTGTTGTAAAGTGTTGTGGAATAAATTAAATTGTTTATCTGTCTGTTGTTGTTGTGACTTACACTTCATCATTATCATAACCCTAGACATTCAACGTAGTCATCACAATATTCCAGAATAGGTCTGACTGAGGTATAAATGTGGTAGCAAGTAAGGTCATCTGTAATACCCCACACTATTAGATACAGATACCTTCACAGCTGATATCAGTCAGTACACTAAGTCCCCTATAAATATTTATATCATCCCACTTTACCACAATATATATATATATATATATATATATATATTATATATATGGGGTCTATATTATATATATTATATTTACTTTCTATAGTATATGTGTGTGTGTGTGTGTATAATAATAATAGCCCCTTCAGCCATAACTGACTATGGGAATGCGCCCCTGAGGTGGCAGCCCTCAGCTGCTTATTTTCCTGGTGCTCCTTTCGACGTTTTCTCCTCACCTCTGCTTCTTGTGTGAGCCTCTCTTCGCCCAATCTGAGGTGGTGCCGTAAATAGCATCGCCACTTAGTGCGATCGGCAGCTTCATCCTCCCATGTTGCTGGATCCATGTCCAGTGCCCTCATATCTCTCTTGCACACATCTTTGAACCTCAGCTGTGGTCGCCCAACTGTTCTCTTGCCATCTGCTAATTGTCCGTAGAAGATATCTTTTGGGATGCGACCATCTTCCATGCGGCGAATATGGCCAAGCCAGCGAAGTCTGCGCTGTCTAAGCAGCGTATACATACTTTGAAGGCCAGCACGTGACAACACCTCGACATTTGTCACTTTATCTTTCCACGAGTGCCGAGGATGCGGCGTAGACACCGCAAATGGAAGGTATTGAGCCTTCTTTCTTGCTTAGCATAGGTCGTCCAGGTCTCGCTGCCATATAGGAGTGTGCTGGTGACGCAGGCATTATATACCGCAGCTTTGGTCTTCATTGTGAGTTTAGAGTTTCCCCAAACACGCGATGTGAGGCGGGCAAAGGTAGCTGAAGCTTTGCCAATGCGGCTGTCGATTTCTGTATCCAGTGAGAGTTTGTCATTGATGGTAGACCCTAGGTATGTGAAGTGGTGCACCACTGCCAATTCATAGTTATCGATAGTGATAACTGGTGCAGCACCCACATCCTGACTCAACACATTCGTTTTCTTTAGACTTATTGTGAGGCCAACGTCCTTGCATGCTTTAGTGAAGCGATTCCTCAAGCTCTGAAGCTCCTGTTGGCTTTGAGTGACGACTGCAGCATCATCAGCGAACAACAAGTCTCTTATAGTGACCCTTCTGATTTTTGTTTTTGCCTTCAGCCTTGAAAGATTAAACAGACGGCCATCTGACCTAGTGTGAAGGCATATTCCTTCAGTTGCATCTCTGAATGCATGTTTCAAGAGTAAGGCAAAGAAGATTCCGAAGCAAGAAACCTGTAAAATTTACATTAGTAAATAAATTGTTTACACTTACCCCAAAATTTTGGGAATACACACTTCTCCTGGCGCAAATTAGAATGGACCCACAGTCCTGTATTTAGATGCTGTTCGAATATTACTTAAGTCTGAGAAATTCCTCTTATGACGGGTGAAACATTTGGTCTGGAAATCTATAATTCCTCTTATGACTCCTTGTGATAAAATTCCCAAGTTTCCAGTCTTGTATTAAAATTGCGGGTTTACTTGTACTTCCAAAGTTGCCAAATATTCGATCTGGTACTTATAGTTGTGGAATGATGATAAGTCCTATCCTCTTTCCTCTGGATTGTAGGAGGTGTTTAGTTGCCGCTGCGATGCAGTCTGTCTGTGTGCTGTGACTCCGACTTTGTTAGATTATATCTCACAATCCTTAGTTTCAAATCCTAGCTGTGTTTCCGCCGAAAGTTTCAATCAAATCATTGTAGATTTTAGCGAACCAATCCAATCTACCTAGCACTGTTTTGGTGGGGAAGTTTATCATTACTCATCCCACGCGTATTTGAAAATATTAAATTTAATGTACACGCGTGGCCTCTTACACAGTGATGTCATATCGTTACCTAAGACTTCCGGCGCACCTCTGTTTATCACCTTTATCTGCGTGCCTCCGCTAGATATCTGGCCAGACCGTAAGGTCTTCTTTCATCGTATCACAATACCGGCTTGGGTCAACATGATCAACAGCTTTCCAATGGGGTCAAATGCTTGACCGCCCCATTTCCACAGGCGGTCAGACAGATTAGGTGATAAAATATTATCGCTGGCCGGGTCAACAAACTTGGCGAATCGTAACAACAGTCTGGGAGTGGAGTGTGAAACAATAAGATACGCATTACTCCCGTAGCAAATACTGCCATAGGGGAGTGGCGTGTTAGAGACTTCACCATGCTATGTCCAGCATAGAGCAAAATAGTGAAAATAACGAATGAAAAAGCATGATTTATGCCAAATAAAAGCGATGAGTGACGAAAATGAAGAAAAGGAAAGGATACTGCCGGAGGGCTGAAGTGTGAGACACAATTCAATACCACCCCAATAACAGGCCTTAACCAAGACTAAGGAACCCGGCCAGGAGGATACTCCCCAATCACCCATAAAATGGCGTCACTCCCCCAACACTCTCAACACCTCAAACCTGGTCCCCCATATAGGAACGACCCTAGTAATCTAGTGGAAGTCAAATAAAGTAGGTCCTACACATGATCTCAACCCCCAAGCACAATGGTATTAATTTAACCCCTACAAAACTGTGTTCTAACGGTAAACATACTCAATCCGCTATATACACTATTCCCCAACCCTATAAACATCTCCAAAACACTTAAAATATATATCTCTATCAACATAAACATCCACATTCAATCTATACTATTCTATACCCCCACCTCCATCTCCATATCACCCCACCATCCAATCATTTTCCATTAATTTCCAACCCCATACAATAACTCTCATCCTTTCCTACTAATCATCCTTCACTAACCATCAAAAACCAACTATAAACCTACCCCCCATTCCTCCCCTCCCCACCTCACATATCAATTCACATACCCACACATATTAACTCCAACCTAACCCAAAATAAAATCAAACAATATTCCAATACATAACTTCAACCCCCCCCTATCACTATAATCCCTATAACACCTTCTATACTATCCCCAAACCCTCCACCCATTAACTTTCCACTTAACCATCTACCTAATCCCCATAATCTTTAACAAATCCCATCAACAATCATCACTCTTACCCCTCATCCTTCAAACCCAACCCAACATAATCCCAAATCAATTATCCCTATTTTCACCAACCACATCCCCCTCACCACCAAACAAAAAAATCACAACTCCTCCTTCCCTACCCCTCCTTCCTATTCCACCTCCACTCTTCTTACAATACTTTCCCCCACACAAATCAAACCCAAATCACTTACTTCCTTCCCAC